>OZ010585.1:83976114-84093614 GCA_963932145.1 Acanthosepion lycidas | reverse complement strand
GACAAGGTTAAATAGTTGTGTCATCGGCATAGATACCGAGTTCTATATAGGGATATTGAAATTGAAAAACGTGACCCCTTAAAGCTACTGTTATACCTATAATAATTGGGAGTCTGAGTACAGTGAAGAAAGGTGTAGACAAACACATTAAGACGATCCGTGGAATCCTTGATTAAAAAATTGCTCCGTATGGAACTGTTCATGCTAAGTACCATTTCATATCAGAACTAATTAACATCAGTTCCCGAAAGATCTCCGAAGTTAAGCAACGTTGAGCCTGTTCTGTACCTAGATAAGTAACCGCTTGGGAAGATTAGGTGTTATAAGCTTGGATGAGCGTGTGATATAATGAATAATGGCTCGAAATTGTTAATCGGAGTTACGTTCGTTATATTAACATACACGCAAATACACTTGGGAAAGGTATGAATCCACCTTTTCTCTCCCCAACTATGGGTTAATTAGTAAGAAATATTATTACAATCTAAGAATATTTTCTGACCTGAAAAAGTGTGACAAACCGTACAAAAATGAATCAATCAATTTTTGCAAACAGAATGCATATATTTACCACCTTGTCTTAACCTAGAAATCAATTAACGATCCGGTATGGGATTGTACTGAATAATATATGGATGAGCGGGAGGAATAGATATATAATAATAATAATAATAATAATAATAATAATAATAATGATGATGATGATGATGATGAAGAAGAAGAACTGCCAATCCAGACCGATAAATAAATTAAGGCCAACAGTAGTGAATAAAAGGAAAGAAGTTGTCAGATTATCAACATGTCTTCTCCATCGAAAGAGACACCTTTCTGAAAAATACAGAAATCGAAATCGAGAGAATGTTAGGCATGATGACCGCAACAATACCCCCCCCCCCACTGGTAATAGTCGTTCTTAATCCGCTCAAGTAAGGAGTGAGAAAATACGCCAACAAAATCCCTGGTAATATCAAAATACAAGAAGTGCAAAAGATCATATATTAAAGAGGATTCTACCCATGAAATAAATCTAACACACATTCATGAGAGCCGTAACTCCAAGGGATGGATTTGGATGCATGAGCGAACAAAGAATTTTTAAGGAAAATCTAATAATAATTGTTCTTATAGAGACTGGATTACGACAAACCAGATATATTTGTGGAAGATGGGCACCTCGGCGTGGTGTAATGGTTAGCAAGCTTGTCTCGCTAGAACAATTACGACTGAGTAGTGAGTTCGATCCTCACTGGGTGCTCCTTACTTTCGGCCTTGTGCCACATCCAAAGCAACGCTTGGAAAATCATTGGGCATCTCGGCGTGGTGTAATGGTTAGCAAGCTTGTCTCGCTAGAACAATTACGACTGAGTAGTGAGTTCGATCCTCACTGGATGCTCCTTACTTTCGGCCTTGCGCCACATCTAAGCAGCGCTTAGAAAATTACTATATTACTAATATATTACTATAATATAAAAGGTTGATCATTGTTTCATCGTGTCTGTTTGATGAAAGAATAGAGAAAAAGGAAGAATAGAAGGTAATCAAGTATGGTTCATTAAAGTTTGAACACGCAATGCTTAGCAAGTTGAAGGTCACAATCATACCAATTGTGATGTGATGCGTTTGGTACGGAGACTGACAGAATGAAGATATTGATAAAGAAAATTGGCATTGATTGTCCAATGGAACTGTTTCAGAAAGGATGCCTCTTAGCAATAACCAGAAATATCAGAAAGTTGATGAACACCTAAAATTAAAGGCTGTGTCCTGCCATTTATGAAGAAGGAAATTACTGGAAAGTAATTGAAACTCACCTGAAGCGAGCTGAATGTGTAATACTCCTCATGCCAATGACACTTCCACCGAGCTTCACTACGGCATATGACTTCACTGAATTTGATATGTTCCTCTCGAATTTTAAACTGGGGTCATCAGGAGAGACTGTGCACCGTTTCGGGGCCTTCCTCTCAACGGTTTCAGTTGCACACCGGCCCCCCTCACTGATGTGAGGCCCCATTATAACGATATACAAGTGTTGTAGATAAACTAGTTCAAATGTGTAACGGCGAAATTAAAATTCCGAAAAACGGCAAACCTCGCCTTCTGAGAATGCAACGTGAACCTCATTACGCATTCACGATCAGTGATGTCATGCCGTCATGTTCGCTGAAACACTCCACGGAGTTTTCGTTTTTTTCCATATCCACATAGAACTATTTTCTGTTACTTCTATTAGGCGTTTTATACTTTTGGCCCTATTACGCCCTTTGATTCCAATTTGGCCCACAAATTGGTACAGAATGCCTGAAACGAAACCCCTTGCTCCAATTTCCACTGCACTAACAATTGCATTATACCCCTCCTTATTAGCTCTGACTTTAGATTTTCATATTTATTAATTATGCATTAATTAGCATATATAATTTTCCGCCTGTAAAACTTATACAAAGTTTTAGAATCTAGTGTTTCAAAACTATAAAACATTGACGAAAATGAAGTTTCCTTATTTTGAAAATTGATGGTAGCAATGCTTTTAGGCAAATAATATTCGTTGTCGGCACCCGCTCGCATCCAAGCATCGGAGTCGCCATTCTCTCTCCTTATTCCCTTTCGCTCCTCTGGTGACGGTGACGAAGATGGCTGTGAAGGCACAGCCCACTCCTGAAGAATCATGAGCAGGTTGGTGGTAGACGCGGCTGGGTTAGTCGGGCTCTCTTGATAGCACGTCGCCGATCCTCTTCATGTTGAAGATTGGGCTCGAAAGTCTTGTCCCCAGCTTAGATGATCCTACACCATTTGCAGCAACAGTCTTCCTAGGTGTCAGGGATGGTGTTGGCCTGTGTCCAAAATGTTTTCAATTGATCCTTGCAGAAATGTTTCGGGCTTCCGCGTAGCCTCTTGCGGCAGGCTAGTCCTTCAAACAAGAATGTACATAAGAGTCATGTGGGGGGCATTTAGGACACGTGACCCGTCCAGCGGGGACAATGTTGAAGGATGGTAGCCTCGATACTGCAGAGAGATGTCCGAGGGAAGACCTCGTTGTTGGTAATGCGGTCCTCCCAAATGATACGAAGGATTCTTCAGATCTTCGTTTACTGGAACCGTTCTAGACGTTTGGTGTTCCGACGATACAGTCCAGGCCTCGCAAGCGTACGAATGATATAGCATTGTTATATATTGAGGCCAAGTGGACAAATATAGTCTTCTGTTCTCAGTTTCAACAAGAAAGGGGCGGGTTTTAAGTTTCACTGAAATATGATGGAAAAGTTTTATCTGAAATTAAAAAAATACGAATTTTAAGCAAAATGATCACAATATATGGAAAAAAAGAGGTAGGCGTCATTTTAAACTTACGTCAGTAGGATATGAGTTAAGATGGCGGTTGTTTAAAAGGAGGGAAATGATGTTGCTGATCAGTGGCGAAGCTGTAGCAGCAGTTGGTGTTAAAATATTTTGGATCAAGATAGTCATATAATGGACTGATTAATTATCAAATCAATTACAACTTTTGGAGTCTATCGTCGATATTTCCACTGATCCAGGATTTCAAAACAGATTAGACGGGAACGACAGCTGTGAAAATAAATCCATTCATAAATAAAGGAAATAAATATCATTGGTATGTTCTAAAAAATATAGGTCAGGATTTTAGCAACAGCAACAACAACAATAACAATAATAATAATAATAATAATAATAATAATAATAATAATAATAATAATTATAATATTTGATTAGAACAAAAGTTTCTTGCGTTTTTTAGTAGGTGACGTTTGAACACGTGAAATCATTTCACATGTTGCTCCAATTTATAATTAAATCTCTAGGTCTTAAAGGAGTTCAGGCTAATGAATTCTGTAGGTTTTAAATAGGCAATACATCATTAGGTCTTATAGACTGGCGCTACAGAATCTCAAACAAACGACTACGAAATAGCAAAAACCACATCGCTTGAAGTCTTTCAACAGCTTCAACAGCTAAAATGGGTAGAACACGTAACTAGAAGAAAAAAATGATGACATAAGCTATTAGCTTTCCACACTACACAAAACAAAAGGTCTGGAAGGAAACTATAGTCGAAATTTAAATTAACTAATAGTCTTTGATTGTTTTAACTTTCTCCTTTTCCCTTTTCTTCTACTCACCGCTATAGTTTATTAGACATCGAGCAACTGGTAAAGATCTTTAGTGGTGATGGCGGTGGCGGTGGTGGTGGTGATGGCGGTGGCGGGCAAAGCTTCTCCAGGTAAACCAAAATTGACTCTAAAGAAAAAGTCTTGGATTTTATAGAAGTCAGCTCCACTGGGTGAACTTGTTCCAGTCAACAGAGGCGACATTTCATTTAAAAGCTACAATCTTTTAGCTGGTTGAGTGAAGGTTGTGAGCTCAATCCCTCTGATTGTTAATACATTTTATTTTTTATTTTTTTCTTCAACCACAAAAATATTCATCAATACAAGAAAGAGCGGCTTGAGAAGGTTAAATTCTTGAAAAAAAAAAAAAAAAAAAAACGGCTACAAGTAAAAATGTTTTATAAATTTCAACCGATGAAAACGTTAACTGTCCGGTTAATGAATACCGAATGTTTCCTTATAAGGAATCGGTTAATTTTACCATTACCATCAATTTTACTATTGCCATTACCAATAAACTATTTAATGCTTCTTTCGGGGAGCATTCTTAATTCTAATGTTGTTTATTCTCATTGTTAAGTGTCTTGATCCCTGTAGGCATTTCTTCATTAAGATGGGTTGCTGAGTTTTAATCTGAACAGACCGACAAAAAGTAGGCGGTACCAGGTTCATTTAAAGTATTTCCTAATGTTTACCAATTATTATATCAGTAGCTTTTTGATACTTTAATTATATTTACTTTAAAAATAATCAATTCGAATATAAATATATTTCTTGGTGTGCAACTTCAAAGCAAGCTAAAAATTGTGCTAATTGAAATAAATCTATTTTGATTTTCTTTGGTTTGGTTTGGTTTGTTTTACGGCATGTCAACCACAATGGGTTATTTAATACCGACAATTTTTATAGCCGGTGATATTTTTTTCCTTCAATAATGTATTGTTGGTAATATTTTTTTCCTTCAAAAATCTATTTCTGGTAATATTTTTTATAATTCAAAAATCTATATCTGGTAATATTTTTTCTCCAAAAATGTATCTCTGGTAATAAATTTGACAAAGTATTTCTGGTATTAAAAAGTATTTTTACACTTTCATAGTGTTTTGAGTCAAGTTTGGGGGTTAACTATTTACCATAACTGGGACCCTCACAAGTGCTACCACCCTGGGAACACCAACAATTAAAATGTAGTCCCACGCTCCTCAAAACCTCCTGATTAGAGGCCTTACTGTTGGACGTAGTTTATCGTCTTACCCAGGACGCAGATGTAGTTTATCATCTTACCCAGGACGCGGATGTAGTTTATCGTCTTACCCAGGACGCGGATGTAGTTTATCGTCATAACCAGAAAGGATTTTTTTATTATTATTTTGGATTAACGCGCCAAAGTCTTAATGAAATCGCAGTCTCGTTGTATGAAACTTTCAATGAAAAAAGCGTGAAATGTTCATGCATAATGTGGTATAAGGGATGTATGTAGCCGGTGTGTTGTTTATGTTTGACAAAAAATTTCCCTAGTATCTTGCGCACGCGCGAGAAAAAGAGATAATAATGCAAATATACGAACGGGTCTCTCAATAGTTTTTCATCGAATATTCAGTTTCTGCCCAACATATTGGTTTGATTCAAGCATGTGTCTCGCTGCGATCGGAACTGGGAAAAGGTTCAGTGTCTGGAGGTAGTTAAGTGATCTTCGCTGCTACTTCTGTCTTCTCTCACGACATATTAACGGACCAGACTTTCTCCTTCGGTTACTGAGAACATTGTCTCTATGTTTTTCTACATCTCTTTTTACTCAAACCGTGACTCCGAATGCGACACTCTCCGATTCAACCTGAAACTCTGCCCATGACTGTACAGCACGACACATGGCGTGTAACTGACTATCCAGAATACAACCTGACTGAAATTTGCTACCTTCCAGTCGAGTGTTTCCTCAAATACTACCGTTCAATGACAATTAATTGAAAGTAAACCAAAACGAAAGATAAACACAGTAAATATAAAAAAGGACCGTCAACTTCAACGAGACGAAGGTAGAGTCATTAGCAAGAGGTACCAGACTGAGTGCGACCAATCTCCGAAGACTCCCAATGGTGGAATAGGAAAAGATCTACACGATCTTAACAACCAAACCGGCGGAAGAGGGCAGCGCCAGTCGGGATGACGTAACTAAAGTGGACCTTGAGAGACCAAGCATTCGACAGTTCAATGCAATCAGTTTTCCAGATCTCGGCTCTCTCATTCACCTTTGGACCACTAGGGATGCGAGTTACGAATTGGCAATATCAACATCAAACAAGTGCTGAAGTTCAAATATCTGGGAAGTGTTTTTAGAAAATGTGACACCGAGATCCGAAGTACGCCTTGGACTAGTGAAAGAAGCATTCCAAAAGCTAAGCAAGGTGCTGAGAAACGGAAAGTTTTCGTTAGAAACAAAGAAAAGAATGCTGGATTGCTATGTGATATCTTATGTGGCAGTAAATGTAAGACAATTGTCCTACGGATGAAGAAAAAAAACTAGATGCAGCAGAAATGTTTCTCTACTGAAAATTCCATGGACGGAGCGAGTAAACAACGGTGAAATCTTAAAGAAAATAGCAACAGAAAGATGACTCACCCAGAATCTTGAAAAGACAGTTTAAATTCCTTGGAAACATAATGGAGGAGGGGTTGGGAAATTTAAACACTCACAGGGTATATTAAGGGCAAGAGTGATTTTTCCTGACGAGTTTGTGTAGTTGGCACCCGCTATCATCCGAGCATCGAGATCAACATCCTCTCTTCTTATTCTATTTCTCCCATCTGGTGGCAGTGACGGAGACGGCTGTGAAGGCCCAGCCTACACCTGAAAAGTAGTCAAAAAGAGCTTGACGAGGCCATTCGTGTGAATTTGATTTTGATGGATAACTCTGCGCCACGGAGAAACTCACAAACTTGGCCAGAAGTGCCTCCCTAGTGGTCCAAAGGAGAATGAGAGAACCGAGATCTGGCAAACCTGATTGCATTGAACTGTCGAATTCTTGGTCTCTCAAGGTTCACTTTAGTTACGTCATCCCGGTTGGCGCTGCCCTCTTCCGCCGGTTTGGTTGTTAAGATCGTGTAGATCTTTTCCTATTCCGCCATTGGGAGTCTTCGGAGATTGGTCGCACTCAGTCTGGTACCTCTTGCTCGACCTTATCGCCATGGGCCATGGATGACTCTACAGAATGCGGTACGTGGAAGAAAAAGCGTTTTGTGATACATGATCTGAAAAAAAAACATCGCTTATTTAAACTGATTTTCGCTTTTTATAAGAATTTGATCGTTCAAACATCTTACAGAGAATAATTTGTTAATTATAATTGGATGAACCATGATAATGTAATATATGTTAATTTGCTGATTAGGACCCGTGCTTAGTTTGCAATAAAAATTTCCCGAATACTTACATTTAGGTGTAAATATATATGCTTTTGGAATAATCAAGAGTAAAATTTTGGATTATTTCGCGTCGTGCCAGCCATTACTGGCGTTTTTTGCATGCATTTGCTGCTGAAAATCTATGAGTAGAATATTGTCTTGATTATTACGCATGCAATATAGTTCTCTTGCGCAGTAATTAAGGCAAATTGAGACGATTAAGATCAGTAAAAATAAAGCTGTTAACTACATTCTTCCGCGCTTAGCTTTCCGCAGCGAATGTCTGCAAACAACGCCAGTAATTGCCTCCGCCAACGACGCGAATGAATCCGAAATATTACTGTCGATAACTCCAAAATGGTAGATTTTATCAAATTTATCAGGTCATTTTCGAATGAAGCATGTACATTTACACCTAAATGTAAGTATTTGGAAAAATTTTATTGCAAACTGAGTTCGGGTCCTAATCAGCAAATTAACTGTAATATGTCATGTACGTTTTTATATGGACGATAGAATTCCAAATTGGAAGGCTATTTTGAGACACCTTTGTCTCAATGTAGATTTATTGTAAAAGTGAATTACAATTTTGGCACGAGGCCGAAGCGGAAATGGGGCGATGTTGGTCTACCTAGCTAATAAGATTCATGGTCCATTCATTCATCACAGTTTACTCGTTCACCACAAGAACTTATCTATCGCCATTCGATTCACCATATACCACAATACCACATATTCACGGGACCCTACAAACACACCCATTTCATAACGATTTAATGATATAATAAATGTCCTTTTTATTTCTTATAAAACATATATAAAATGAAATTACCTGAAATGAGGTGGAGGGGATGAACCCACAAACGAAATTAACATATAACAAAAACATTCAAAGTGAAAATAAAATATGTTAGTAGGACCCATCCAACCCAGAAATAAGAGCAGTCGCTGTATTCTGACATAAGCAGAATCAAGAAGCTCGCCCACGAAAGGAGAGGGAAGGACAAAATAAATTACGGAGTGGAGAAAATATCAATGGCTGATCCAGTCGAGATGAAGAGGGGGACAAAAACAAAACTGGGGAAGTTGTGAATCTTGATTCAATGACCTTTATGATTCGGATGGAAAGTTCAACGTTCGTAACAAGTATTCCTGCTGGTTTGAAAATGTAAAAAGAAGGACTCAACTTGATCCTAGACCCCCACCCCAACCCCCAAATGATACCACTGAAATTGGTATTATACTGACTAACACATCAGTTACAATTCCCAGGAAGGACACAGGAAGGACGAGCAATAACAAAGCAAAAAAAAAATAAAAAAATAAAAGAAATCAAATCTTCTGGACGTTACGATACATTTACAGAAACCCAAAAATCTTTTGAACATTGCGATAAAACAACAAGGATTGGGATTCCCGTTCGATAGAATCACTTTAAATAATCCACTTATGAACGTAAAGCTAAAACTGGTGCAGTGTAATGAATATCTGAAATAGTTTTGATTAAACTCCGTTGGTTTATTTTATATGGTCGTCACAGTTTGAGTTATACAAGGAACGCGAGATAATAGAGGAATGTGACGTAAACAATAGACACAGTGAGTAGAGTTTTATTTGTCTAAATGTCATATCAGCACGGCTGTGTGAAATTATTTATCACGACCTCTTGCTGGAATAAAAAGAGTAGCGGTGTGGCAGGAAGGTAAGGGTCGGTACTCCCGTGGGCTGAATCAGAGTCTACAGTGGTGTTCGCTGAACGAAAATACGTGAAATAAAATACAAGTGAGAATAATCAAGTATTTTGTTTTTTCAAATAAAATATTTCTACAAACCGCAGTATTTAATAAACTAATTTGATTGGCGATTGTAACATCTCAGTCATATAAAAAGTGCAAAATCTACACTTTTTCTTTTTCTTCTATGACATAGGTAATCATGGCTCTCCACAACTTCCTATCTCGTATAGCTCGACTTTTCTGCCTTTTGCTAAAGCACCGTTCACACAAGCTCGTTCGTTAAATGACTCGATATCTTCCTCTGTCTCTTCTTGCTTCACTATGCTCTGTGAGTGTTACGTTTTCTACGTCCGCCTTCCTCGTTATGTGTTCAATGAATTTCAACTATCTTTTTCCGATTCTGATTAAAAGTGTTCTTTTCCCACTGCCATTTTCTTTAAGACTATCTTGCTGTTCACTCACTCCATCCATGGAATTCCCAGTATCCTTCTGCAGAGACACATTTCTCTTGCCCCTAGTTTTCTTCTTATCCGTGGGAAGATTGTCTAGCATTCACTGCCTGATGTAACATACCTACGGATGATAATGGGTATGTCCCAATTCACATAAATACAGTAGTAAATACTGTTTGTTGCTCTTCAGTTGGAGATTCATCTCCAGCTAAGCTAGTCGAACTCTTTGCCTTCGGGCAGAGAGGAACCCAGACGAGGCTATGCCGAAGGGCAGATTCTCGTCTGGGGCGGTAGACAGCTACCCGACCCCGTTTTTACGGGGTCTATGGGGAATTTTATCGAGCCTACGGGCTCGGATACCCCACGTTAAATTCAGCCTTGTGCCACATCTGACCGCATGAGGCGGTTGGGAAATATCCTTCAGTTGGAGATTCGTCTCCAGCTGTGCTGGAGAAACTCTCTGCCTCAGGGCAAAGAGGATCCTCTAACGAGGCTATGTCGAATGGCAGAGTCTCGTTTCGGGAAACAGCTACGGGGAATTTTTGGCCGAGCCTACGGGCTCGGATACCCCACATTAAATTCGGCCTTGTGCTACATCTGACTGCGTGGGGCGGTTGGTAGATACTCTGCTGTTGGAGATTCGTCTCCAGCTGTACTGGACTCTCTACCTTTTGACAGAGAGGATCCCCAGACGAGGCTATGTCGAATGGCAGAGTCACATCTGCAGTTGGAGATTTATTGTGGAATTCACTTGACTCACTTCAAGCAGTTGACTACTTCTACGCGCTGCTGGCGAATTTTATATGTGTTGTTCTTGTCTTAAGTATTATCGTTCATTACCAACCTTCATTTAATTATTCTATTCAATAACCTTCCCTGGGTTACAACACTGCCATATAAGAAGATGTATAACACAGCAATCCAGCATTCTTTTCTTTGTTTCTAATGATTTTTTCCGTTTCTCAGCATCTTGATAGCTTTTGGGGTACTATTTTCGCTTGTTGAAAGATTGTTCGGATCTCGGTGTCACATTTTCCATCCTCTGTTAAAAAACTTTCCAGTTGTTTAAAGTTATTTAGTTACTTGATGTTGACATTTTATAACATTATTTATAACTAGCATCTTGGAATATTGCTCTTGCTGCTGACCATATTTTATTTCTTATAAATGAATAGTCCTTTTATCTTGCTTTCTTCTATCCCCCTGTCGAGCAGGTCCTGTAGTTTTATTTCCTAGCCGGTGATCAACACAGTGTCATCTTTGTTACTTATATTGCTATGATGATGCCCGCTGATATTAAATCCTGGTAGGCTCTCCAGTTCCCTTAGGATAGCGACGCTGTATAAGTTGAATAGGTAAGATATTATTATACAAATCATTGTCTTCGTAAACAAACTTACTATTAAACAACCGATTTCGAGGACTGCAACTGACAGGTAGCGAGACGTAGATGTACATCTGGTGGCTAGGGGGTCATTTGATTCATCCGACTGCAAAGTGTATTCTGAGATGAGCTACATCTTACATTTGCAACGATTAGTTATTGCATTTTTTACATCTTTTTGACATCTTTTTGACATATTGTTTTCCATTCTCATCTTTTAATTTTTATCAACTTTTCTACTGGAGTAATATCTGGAGAGGTTATGAGGGGCCATTACATTAATTTAGTGTCCTTGAAACCTTTTTTGGCAAGGTGGGCAATGTTCAGTTTTTCAGAATATGAAAGATCATTCTTTTGTATGAATATAATTTTTGACTTCAATCTTCTTGGTTGTGATGATGGGGAAAACCCCACCATCAAAAAAAAAAAAAGCTTATTAGGTTGGTGCAAAAATAATGACGTAATAATGTCGTTTTTTGACGTATTTTTTAACTTCAGAAAACGACATTATTACGTCATTATTTTTGCACCAACCTAATATAATAGTACTCTGCTTTGATCTTAACACCATCATCTACTTTGAAGGGAATAGAATTTTAATGCCAAGGATAGTGGCCCATATATACCCCGCCTTCACCCTGTTCCCTTCATGTTGACTATTTTAATGAATTATCCAACCCCTACTCCAGCCATGAGGTTCATCCGATGTATTAGGTTGGTGCAAAAATAATGTCGTTTTCTAATGTGAGAAAACGACATTATTTTTGCACCAACCTAATAGTTCTTCATTACTCACTAAAATTGATGTCGAGAAATCAATTTTCATGTACTTCTTTGCTCAGCTTTGATGATTATCTTTGAGATATTTACATTAATATCATAGCTTTCTTACTTTGAAATCTTTATCAAGAGTACGACATGAGAACCCTAATTTATTTAATTTTTTCTTAGACGATGACCTGCACATCTGCAAATACAAACGTTCATTCAAGTATTCCATGCCACATACCAAACGAATCTACCAATAGAAGATAACAGCCTTTTTCCACTTTGAATCCACTGTATCAATGAGGGGGATGCTATACTGATGACATCGGTAGTCATAGTAGGGATATTAATGATCTTGAAGAGAATATGAACATCCTCTACCAAGTGTTCCAAGAAACTTTCTCAAAACTTTCCAAGAACAGAAACTATGATCTGGAATTGGAATGCAAGCCGTGGTGGCACCTACCCTGAATCCATCATAAAAATTCAGGATGTGGAATTAGTAAATGCCAAACTCTTCAAATATCTCGGCGTACCAATCAGTTATAATAAAGCTATCATGGGACAGAAGGAAACGGAACAAGCAATACGCTGCTCTAGGAGTAGTTTCCACCAGAAACTGAAAAATCAAGACATGTTCTTAAATATCTTCGTCAGATCGAAACTTTCATATGGATGCCAACGCCTGTCACCAAATCTTTTCAAAAATATCTAAGCTGTCCGCTGTATACAACCGCTTTCTAAGATCAATAGCTAAAAATGGCATTGGGCGAGTGAAACTTATAGGTCTTTGTGAAGAGCACACTTCTTCGAATATTGCGAACTAGCGCCACAAAACCACAAACAAAAAACAGAAGCCACATGACTTGATGCCTTTCAACAGCTGAAATGCATATCACATGTAACTCGAAGAGAAAATAATGACATAATCAAGATGTTGACTTTCCACACCACTTCAAATAAAAGGTTAGGAAGGAAACCACCATCACTACTGGAAAGAGCGAAAACAGCTACCGGACTTAAAAAAAAACTATTTTCCCGAAAAATCGTTTTAAGAGAAATATATTATAAATATCAACAGATAGTACGAGCTGCCCGATTAATGAATGTAGCATGTTTACTTATAAGGAAACAACTAATATCGCCATTGCCATTACCCAATGTACTATTCTGCATCTTTGCTCTCTATTTAAATTCACAACACCTTGTTCAAATATTTTCTTGCTGAATATTTTACATTTCTTGCTTATCCCACTTTAAAATTATCTTAAATCATTTTTGTGACATTCTTAAGGCCAATTTGTTCTTATTTTTAGACTAGTTTTTCTTGCAGTTTATTCCTGTTTATAACCAGTAATAAAGTTGGGTCTCCAAATATCTGTGGTCGACATTGGCGGTATCTGACCACAGAAAGCAAATAATTAACGAAACATTTATATTAAAAAACAAGAACGGCTACGAACAAGACGGAAAAGAATAAATTTTTATTTTCTAGACAGAAAACATGCCCACAAAGAATAGAAATGTGTTACATGTCTTCTCTCCGAATGTATAAAGGAAAGCTATTCGATATTACAAAGGCTGTCTTTTCCAAGATATCATGTTGCAAAAGGCTGTCTACAATGACGGATTTTGTCTTATTAGCGTCTACCAGAAGACTACCCTCTCTGTGAAGACGAAACTAGTCTGTCTTGATGAAGAAGAAAGGTTTAATATATTGAATTTAAGGAAAGATTCAAATATATAACAATATGACCGCTCAAGCGCGATTCATGCCATTTATGAGACAAGAAGGACAGTTAGCCAAACATTATGAATTAATCCTCTTAAATTTTCCGAATGTCTTAGATGAAAGATTTTCATTATTAGCAATTACTGTTTTGCATCTTCATTCTGTTGCTTTTTTATTGCAATTCTCAAATCGTTATTGTGCGATATAAGTCTATAAACATTTCTAGGTAAGAATCTTGGTGCCTTGTATGCAATCAGAGACTAGAGTTGATATTAAAGAATGTCGCAAGATAGAATGACAACTTCTAGATTTTATCTTATGTTCTTGTAATCTCCAGTTTCTTAGATTAAGAACAATTTACGAAAATTTCAGCAATCGAGCAATTTTATCAGACAACTGCATTTTGAGTTGACAAACGCTGATCTGGACAGTTTTGCTTGACGAACAAAGCGATAAGAATTACATTTGTACTGCGACAAGTCTTTTTATTCGCTATCCGTCTAGAGTTGCTCGATTTGTCAGATAGAAATATTAAGGTGTTCGGAAAGTAATTGCGTTTTACATACATACATACATACATACATACATACATACATATATATATACGACGGGCGTTGAAAAAGTTCAAATCCTCACCCAGAAAGAAGAGCTATAGCAGAACATTTTTGTTGTGGTAACATACTAAACCTTATAAAACTAGAAAAACTAATTCAGATTTCTGTCTTAATTTCTCTGCAGGCGAGGTCAATACAAAGGCGAGAGATGTGCGACAAATCTGAAAATGGACAAAACAGAATCTCGAACAGTTAAAAAGTATCTGCAAAGGAAAGTTATGATACTCAAGAAAATTCATGAGGACATGTTATTGACACTTGCTTGGGGCTCCCTTTCCTATAAAACTGTGAAGTAGTGATCTGAAGATGTAAACAAGACTACCTGGAAAAGGGAAAACCTATTAATGGACAGTACTATGCATCAGAATTAAGACAACTGATGGAAGCAAACAAGTCGAAAAATAGAGGGAGGATGTTTTCCTGCTCCAGGATAATGTGTTCGTTCACACTGCTCAGTAGAAGAATTAAAAGAATCAGCCAACTGTGGTTTTGAATTGCTACCCCAGCCCCTTATTCTCCAGACTGGCTAGTTAAAAGATGTATCGACGTTAATAAAATAGCTAAATTTCAATTTCCTGTGTTTGAAGTTCTTTTACAGTGGAACTTCGGTTCACGAATTTAATTCGTTCCTGAAGGCTGTTCGTAACCCGAAATGTTCGTAAACCGAAACTATTTTTCCAATAGGAATCAATGTAAAGAAAAAAAAAAGCCACCGTACGATAAAATTGGAAAAGAAAAGCACGGCACAGTACACGAATATATACAACACAACGGTCGACTCAGAAATGATTCCGTTCGGGTTCCGCAGTGTTGTTCGAGAACCGAAATTTTGTTCGAAAACCGAGGCATTTTCATCTCAAATTTTCTGTTCGAAAACCGATTTGTTCGACATGTGAGACGTTCAAGAACCGAGGTTCCTCTGTATCTCTTGACAACGAGCGATCACCGGCCGTGAGAGAAGAATACAATTTTATTATGGAATCGACGCCGTCGTCCAACAGTGACCCCCAATACGAGGGGGCTATATAACAATCTGAAGACGAATTAGGAGAACCAAAGTTGTATACCAAAAGCTAAACAGAGACATAGAAGCTTCGCTAGAAACAAAGAAAAGAGTACTGAAGTGTTACGTGATATCTATCCTCCTATATGGCAGTGAATGGTGGACAATCTCCTCGAAGACGAAGAGACTTGAAGCAACAGCAATGTAGTTCTACAGAAAGATGCTGAGTATACCATAGACCGAACATGTGAGCAACGACGAGGTTATAGAGAAAATGGAAACAAAAAAGAAACTTATACTTAACATCAGGAAGAGACAATTGAAATTTCTGGGGCATGTAAATGAGGAAGTAAGGCTTGGAAAATCTGATACTCACAAGATAGATTGAAGGCAAGAGTGACAGAGGAAAACAACGCATAGCATACTTGACGAGCTTGAGTTAATGGATGACGAATCATGGTTTAGGAGAAATAACGAAAAGACAAAATTTACTTAGAGCTACAAAGGATAGGCAATTGGGAAGAGGCATGATCGTCTAGGTCTTGGGTGGTGGTGGTGGTGGTGGGGAGGGGCACATAAAGAAGAAGAATGCTAATGCACACTGCTGGAAAGAAGGACTTTTCTTATTCTATTTACCAAATGCCAAATGCTATTTCATCCTTTTGAGTGGGTTCTAGAAAATTGTTGTTAGACTATTGGAGGTCTTGTTTTTCTAAGAAGTCGTAATGTGCGACTAACCAACTGGGAGGTTTCAGCTTTCTCCGACAACGTAGTTCTGTGGATATTGCAACGTAGGAACTTGTCCCGATAGAAAAGTTAAAAAGAGTAAATCAACCCGAAGTTTACATTAAATCAGGAAAAGTCTGCATGGTTTGGGCATAATGGTTCCCAGGGGAAGTGGGAAGAGGAGGATTAGTGAAAGGAGGATCTACTCTATTCAGAATCAGGGTTGGGTTTCATTGCTGATTCTCTCGTCCTGAAAAGCCGGACATTCATTGTGTTGCATACAATAGAACTTCACCATCCGCGGAATAGGCAGCCACGGTTTCAGTTATCCGCGGTCGGCTCAATTTAGCAATACTTTTATTAAACTAAAATTCCTTTACAAAATACAGTTCAAAGAAATAAAATATAGCCAAAAACTTATTACAAAACTTTAATAACAATATTTTGAAAATAATAAAAATACCCATTTATATGTTCTCAAGGCCATCAATGTCTTAGTCATTAGACCACATGAGGAAAATCTGAAAGAAATAAAAATTTCGTTCACTGACTACGAAATTGTTTTGTTCTAATTAATTACATTTTTACAATTGACTTGCCGCAAGTACATTTTTTAGTTGGGGGTGTTGCGTGTCATCGAAATTGGTATCACTGTCTGTGGAGGTCATGGAAACATACAAACGTAGGTCTTAAATATAAAGACCCGTCACTCTCTCTGTCTTTCTCCACACATACACACACAAACACACACACACACAAGTGCGTGCGCGCACCCCCCCCCCCCACACACATATATATATTTCTATAAAGATGAACGAATCGTTGCACTCGTTTCCGCGTTCTGCTAGGGGAGCTTCATAATCCCTGTTGCAGACGCCTGCAGATGTACATTTATATTTCTTCAACACCCGCAGAGCCAATCTCAATTACAGCAAATTCTTTGTGCCTGTGCGTGTGTGCACGCGCGTTTGTGTGTGTGTGTGTGTGTGTGTGTGTGTGTGTGTGTGTGTGTGGATATTCAAAGTGGGGGTGCAATAGTGAGAACTTATTTCAGAGTTTGCATGTACGTGAGATATTACCAAAACCAAATGAGACGACGAAAATTCTACTTCAGGTACGCATGTGCACTTGCCTAGAAAATCACCAATAGGAATTCTAGCCTTTTAGTTGAACTCGAATACCAGCTTCTCTACCAGGCTACGTCAGTGACTCTTCTTAAACGTTATACATCAGTCCACTTCTCTACCATAATACGCCTGTATGTCGTCTTTACATGTCTTCATTGGTCCTCTTCGACATGCGTTTGCATCGGTTCTCCACTTTACTAGGTCGGTCATCTTCAGTGGCAGTCTACGGCGGCGTCTAATCTTTCGTGGTCTACATCGGTTCTCATTTTATAAAACTATCTTGGGTTTCCGAGTTACGTCAGTTCTCTTTCTTCAAGTCTACGGCAGTTCTCTACCATTCTACGTCACTTCCCATCTCTACCAGTCTACATCAGTGCTCTTCTCTACCAGACTCTGTCATTTCTCTTCTCTAACATTCTACGTCGCTTCTTTTCTCTACCAGTATACGTCAGTTCTATTCTCTACCACTCTCCTTTATTCTCTTCTCTAACATTCTACGTCACTTATCTCCTCTACCTGACAATGTCTACCAGTCTCCTTTAGTTCTCTTCTCTGACAGTCTACGGCGCTTCTCTTCTATACCGGTCTACGTCAGTTCTCTTTTCTACCAATCTACAACAGTGCTCTTCTCTACTAGACTCTGACAGTTATCTTCTCTACCATTCTACGTCGCTTCTCATCTCTACCAGTCTAAAGCGCTTCTCCTCTCTACCAGTATATGTCAGTTCTCTTCTCTACCAGTCTCCTTAGTTCTTTTCTCTACCATTCTACATCACTTCTCTCTTCTACCAGAATATTTCAATTCTCTACCAGTCTCCTTCAGTTCACTTCTCTACCAGTTTACGTCACTTCTCTCCTCTTCCAGACCATATCATTTCTCTTTACCACTCTCCTTTAGTTCTCTTCTCTACCAGTCTACGCCACTTCTCTTCTCTTCCAGTCTACGTCGTTTCTCTTTTCTACCGGACTACGTCAGTCCTCTTCTCTACCTGTATACGTCAGTTCTCTTCTCTACCAGTCTACGTCACTTCTCTCCTCTACCAAACCATATCAATTCTCTTCTGTACCAGTCTCCTTCAGTTAGCTTCTCTACACGACTTCTCTTCCCTGCCAGTCTACGTCGTCTTTCTTCTCTACCGGTCTATGTCACTTCTCTTCTCTTTCAGCCTACGTCGCTTCATTTCTCTACCCAGTCTACAGCGCTTTACCAGTATAAGTCAATTCTCTTCTCTACTAGTCTACGTCACTTCTCTTCTCTTTCAGTCTACGTCGCTTCATTTCTCTACCAGTCTACAGCGCTTTACCAGTATAAGTCAATTCTCTTCTCTACTAGTCTACGTCAGTTCTCATCTCTTTCAGCCTACGTCGCTTCATTTCTCTACCAGTCTACAGCGCTTTACCAGTATAAGTCAATTCTCTTCTCTACTAGTCTACGTCACTTTTCTTCTCTTTCAGCCTACGTCGCTTCATTTCTCTACCAGTCTACAGCGCTTTACCAGTATAAGTCAATTCTCTTCTCTACTAGTCTACGTCACTTCTCTTCTCTTTCAGTCTACGTCGCTTCATTTCTCTACCAGTCTACAGCGCTTTACCAGTATAAGTCAATTCTCTTCTCTACTAGTCTACGTCAGTTCTCATCTCTTTCAGCCTACGTCGCTTCATTTCTCTACCAGTCTACAGCGCTTTACCAGTATAAGTCAATTCTCTTCTCTACTAGTCTACGTCACTTTTCTTCTCTTTCAGCCTACGTCGCTTCATTTCTCTACCAGTCTACAGCGCTTTACCAGTATAAGTCAATTCTCTTCTCTACTAGTCTACGTCACTTCTCTTCTCTTTCAGTCTACGTCGCTTCATTTCTCTACCAGTCTACAGCGCTTTACCAGTATAAGTCAATTCTCTTCTCTACTAGTCTACGTCACTTCTCTTCTCCATCAGTTTATGCGTTTTTATTGTCTTCCAGTCTAGAGCTCCCTTCCATACTGTACAAATACTTGACGCTATATTTACTGACTCAATCTTTGGTCAGTACAAAAACGAAATTGAGAAATTGGAAAGTAGAATTACAATGTTGCGCCAGTCTTCCATTTGTCTGTGAGCAATTCTTTCTTAGAAAATCATCATTCGATATCATAGCGACTTCTGGATAATAAGTATCTATTTTTATCTATAACGCAAACAGACATTTAAAATATTAGTGAGAAAAATTATTGTATCTCATACTGTCGATTATTCACATATTTTGCAGTGTCTTGTGTCTTCATAATTTCGAAACGCAAGTTTGAAAGAAGGACAAAACTTAATACGACGCAAAAAAAAAATAAATTTTTTTCTTCTTTCGCATTATATTTATTGCATTTTATTGTAGCTCATGGATCGTTATTCTACGATCGTTAACATTATGACAGCATAAATGTAATATGACAAGTATGAAATATATTCATATTAAATTATTCATACAGGAATATATGACGGCATTTAAAATTCATCTTTTTTAGTTATTCAATCGGTCTTTTCCCTTCACAGTTTGCCCTCACCATAACAAAGAGACTGCCACCTGGTGCCCCCAGTGCAAAGGTGATACAGCAAAGTTGCAAATATTAGTAACGTCACCACCACCACCATCACCACCAAAAATACAACAACAAAAAGCAAAAAACTTGATTTAGTATGGTAGCATATTTGAATGACATCTCTTGATGAAGCCTTCTTAGCTAAATCAGTCATGACATTATTACAATAAAATAGGCTACCAAGGATGTAAGTTAAAATATCTTTGGAAATTTAGTTTTTATTTCCGATCGGAATTCCTTATTTAACGTTTATAGAATAACGACCAAACAATCTATATATGAAATTCCGTGACTTCCGTTAGTCCGTCCACCACACCCTCTAAAATATCCATACATTGACCGATCGAAACCAAATTTTGGGGAGATGTGCAAACAGGTAAGGTGGTACAAAGACAATTCATTTTACTAGGGTGTGTAGCTTAATACAATAAATTTTAATTAATCTTTTGGAAAAAATAAACTTTTATTATTTAACATACAAAATGCTCACACTATTTTAAAAATTATTTAATGATTAAAATAAATACTTATTTGATAAAAATGAAGTTTTTTTTTGTTTGTTTTTTTGCATATCTTTTCTTTAAGTTTTTTTATATTTGATCTATTGGTTTGCGAAATTGAATGAAACGTCGAGTTTGTAAATCTCGAAAAAAATTAACTTCAACAATACTAAATATTTTGAAGATTTCAACACGTGTCAGCGTTTTCCTAAAAAATTCTCGTTTCAATAAAAGGTAAAAGAAATAAGACGAAAGCAAGATTAATAAAAAATTAATAATACTAATTCTTCATCTAAGAAATTTGTAGACTGTTAAAGTAAATATAGGTATATAATAAGTTTAAATTAGTCTCATACAATAATATAGTAATGGTAAAAATGCTTAGAGTAATAATTGTTTACTCAACTTAATAAGATACTCAAACGAAGGCGTTTGGCTAAATTGTTTCACTCTTGGAAGTATCTTTAGCGTTAAAAAAAAACAAATGATAGAATCAATAAAGGTTTTGTTTTTTTATTAATTGATTAATTTACGGCATTTTTAGCTTTTGCGGATTATTTAAAGTCAGAAAATATAAAAAGTCATACTAATTAACCAATAACTGGAGAGGAGATTTGGATTCATGCCTTTCCCAAGGGTATTTACGCCTAAGTGAATATAACGAATCCAACTGGAATTGGAACTCGGCTCTCCGATTTCCAATTTAGAGTCAATAGCCATTACACCAAGCTCCCATTCAAGCTTACAGCTCCTGGTATTCGCAAGTGGTCGCGAATCTAGGTACTGAGCAGCAAACTCGACGGTGCAGTCTCGACATTGCTCGACGTGATCGCACGAGAATCGATGTTTCAACGCGATATGCCTCTAATCCATACCCTCCACACGTCCAAGCATACAGTACCTGGTATTTGAAAGAGGTTATCCATCTAGGTACTGATCAGACTTGACGTTGCTTAACTTCGGTGATCGTACGAGAACCGATGTTTCTACGTAATACGCCTGTATGCCATACCCTCTGCACATTAAATCTTACAGCGGCTGGTATTCCAAAGAGGTTGCCCATCTAGCTACTGAGCAGGTTCGATGCTGTTTAACTTCGGTGATCGTACGAGAACCGATGTTTCAACGTGATATGGACGGAAGCTACGGCGTTTTTTATGAAGACATTATTAGTGAAATAAATATTTTGGCAATTAAAATCAAATGTTTGTATTTTGTGAAAATTGAAAAGAAAACATCAAGAAAGCTGGAGGCGAAATGAACAAAGGACATAATTCTATTGTGTTTTAATGACTTGAGTTATAACAAATTTAGGAGACAAAGAAATTGACCATAGAATAGTCTGCGCTAGGTGTAGTTTCACGGCAAAACCAAAACATTAGGCTGTTCTCAAAGTCATATTCATAAGTAGCCTCGTCAAAACGAGACTTTCCTATAGATATCATATATTGTGACAAATCCAATCAGAACTATTTAAACTATCATCTGTATACAAGCGCTTTTGAAGTTCATTGGTTAAAATGGCTTTGAACGAAAGAAGCCTATGAGTCTTCACTAAGACCACACTTCTTCAGACCTTGTAGACTGGCGCTACAGAATCGCAAACAAAGAACTGCACCAAATAATAGGGACTACATTACTTGAGGACTACCAACAGCAGCAACAGCTAAATTGGATAGCACATGCAACTCGAAGAGAAAATAATGACATAATCAAGATTCTAACATTCCCCACTACTTCAAACAAAAGTTTAGTAAGGAAACTCCCGTGAATACTGGCAAGAGCGATAAAGCCACTGGATTTATTTTTCTGAAAATATTATTTTAAGAGTAAGATTATATAAATTTATACCGACGAGAGCTCTGATTGTTCGGACAATAAATGCCGAATCTTTCTTTATAAGGAAACCACTAATACCAGCATACCATTATGTAGGTCATTTTGCAAAATAACGAGAAAGCAAGTACGCCTGTTTGCATATTCACGAATACAGAAGTGAAGTTTTGTCTAACCTCAAAATTCTGGGTTACCGTTTGCCATAAGCCAAGGCTCGCTTATATATATTAATATAAAGTCGGCGGATATTTGCTTCTATGCTTCTTTTGGTCGGCCAAATGGCTGGATGTTTGAGCTGAATATTATCCTACAAGACTTGATTCTTTTTAAGCAATTCTACATAAACAGGAAAAGTCTTAAATGTCTAAATAAATATAGAAAAACATTTGATTAAAAATCACGTACAATAATTATTTAAACTAATGCAATATTTTAAAATAAAAAGAATTTTCCCTAGAAATCTTTACAACCGACCCCAAAAGTTGAACTTTATGGATGAAAGGCAATATTCTGTATGCGGTCGGATTGTCGGGGTATTATTCATTTAGCGTCCTTAAAACACAATGGCACACTAAATGCACATTTATATGTCCAGTAGCTGCAATGTGTGTTAAAGGTTTGGTTGAAAATATCTTGCGCTCCTCAACAGGAGAAATAGTTTCTCCTCCATGATACCGTAAGCGTAAGAATAACACAAGAAAAAAAATTGAAACTCGGTGGATCTGTTTTTCTCCCATCCGCTATTTCGCCTAACCCTGCACCAACTGATTATACCCTTTTTTTTTGTAATTGCTGTAAATCGGTTTGATGGGGAAAACTTGCTCTAATAAAAAACAGTCAATTTTGACTTTTTCTATTTCCCTTAAACCCTGTTCTAACATCGATTTACACAAGCTTGTGGGGTAAATTGTGTACCGTTTTCATCTGTCTCTCTTGCCTTCAATATGTCCTGTGAGTTTCAAATTTTCCAAGCCTTCTTTTCCATATTACGTATTCTAGAAATGTCAACTGTCTCTTTCTGATGTTAAGCATAAGTGTCCTTTGTGTTTCCATTTTCCCTAACACTTCATCGTTACTCACATGTTTAGTTCATTATGGTAATTTCATCATCCTTCTGTAGAATTGTTTTGCACCACATCGAGTTTCTTCTTCATTCTTGAAGAGATAGACCAGTATTCAATGATATATAGGAGGACTGATGTTACATAAATGTTCAGCACCTTTTTTTGTTTCTAACAAAATTTTCCTGTTTCTTAATACTTTGCTTAGCTTTTGGAAATAATCTTTCGCTATCCCGACAGACCTTCGGATTTTTGTGTAGCGCTCTACGTAAAAGATTTCCCAGATAATTAGTCACTTCAATAAAATGATTATGACTGTTACACACATATACGTATGTAGTTATATTTAGAAATAACCGTGGGATTTTTCCTTGTATCTCAGTAGGCAAGAATGTAGCGGTTCACTGAGGATTTTTTAACATCTCATATCATCGAGTGGTATGTACTTGACGTTGTTCCAATGTTCTTTATTTAACTCTTGTTGTCGTCAAAGGCCTCGAAACAATACAAGAACATTTCTAACCAAAACCGTCTTGACTGTAATTTTGTTTTATTAAATGACTGATGGAAGCAGTCAATACAATGGCTTTTCACTTTAAACTTCCGAAACAATTGAAAACTTATCAATCAAGTTACTAACTAAACAGGAAATGTATTTTTCTTATCTGCGTTGAGTTTCCAACAATGGTTCTAGACTTACAAGCAATCGTATGCGCAGAGTATTGCGTGCATACGAACACACGTCTCAGAGAGAAATCGAGGAGGAGAAAAGCTCGGGGAGAGGGATGTCGGACATGTTTATTAAGTTTTTTTTTTAATAAACAAGAAAACATAAACGGAAAAGGTATATATCACCCGATGCGTCGTCTGCAGGACAAACAAAGATCTTTCTCTAGTTAATGTGTACGGTGTTTCTTTTTTATTTCACTCTCTCCTTCTCCATATATATATATATATATATATATATATATATATATATATATATATATATATATATTCAAGCATGTTTGATTAAATAATTTAGACGTATTATCTTAGTTTCTTGTGATGTCAACGAACACTCGTTGCAACATGCAGTGTAACTCGTTGTCTCTTTAGTAATGCTCGTTGTAGTAGAGACTTTGTAATCGCAAATGCAGTTATAGTAACGCCGTTGAACAATACTGGTGTCAGACGCCTTCGAATATCACTCGCACTAATAGTACTTACTCGATAATACTCGCTCGAAAAGTAACCACCGAATAGTGATCTAAATAGCAATCCGTATAGTGATCACTTAGACGCCACGCTAATTCCCATATATACATTTCATTTACCATCACGTGATCTACTTATTCAAAATGGAATCGCTTGTGTTTGCTCTCTGGGGATCTGTGTTCAAACTCCAGTGTCGGCAGCGACACTTTATTCCTATATAACAACTTTTAATCCTCTCAAGTCCACGAATTGATTTTTTTAGTGGCTGTAGAAAATTGATTAAGAAAAATTCCAAAATTTTCTTTCAAATAATTTTTATTTTCCCAAATACTTTCAGTCTTATCTGAGGCCATCTTCAGGGATTGCATATCTATGGATGTGTTATGCGTTAAATATTCTAAAAAGACTCATAAACGCTAATATTTTCCACGCTGATCCAAGTAAAAAATAAAATTAATTATATACTATACTAAATTTAATACAACTAACCTAGTCATCCATAAGAACTCTTCTCCGTTAACTAGCGTCTTACAAAAAAACAACATCGTATAGCAATTTAAATGTCATTTGGGAGATTGCATATCTAATAAAAATGTTAATAACGTATATTAGTTTTACAACAACGACGATGACGAGAAGACTTCCATTTCACTTGAACGATCATAGTTCAATCTCAGAACATTTAGAGGAACATTCATGTCCACATTCACAGTTTAGAGAGGCATTAGTCGAAAATACACCAGTGCTTCATCAAGATAGTAATGAGCAAAAATTTTAAATTCTGGAAGCCCTTTATATAAGAGAATTGGGGCCAAAAATATAGTCAACTACGAGGACAGTAACAAAGTCCTTAAAAGTTTGTAGTAGAAAAGTGTCATATAAAATACTAAATTAAAATACTACAATTAAAAATATTTAAGAAAATGTTTTTAAAACATCACATAAGTTAATTCCCTTGAATAGAGATAAATAATTATTTTGAATTTATTGTGTTAACGCATAACACATCCATAGATATGCAACCCCTGAAGATAGTCTCAGATTAGATTGAAAGTACTTGAGAAAATAAAAATTATTTGAAATAATTTTGGAATTTTTAAAAATCAATTTTCAACAGCCACTAAAAAAGAATTAAAACTAAAATAAAATAACATAATGCGTCTAAATTATTTAACGAAACATGCATGAATGAATATATGCTGCCGAAATACACACACACACACACACACACAGATATATATATATATATATAAAAGTGAACATTGAAATCAACACTTAGAGGCGACAGTCTGTTTCCTGCTAAACGCAATCGTCAGGCCACAAATGCTGTTATTTTTTACTACATTAATAAAAACACCGATTAAAATAAAAATGATAAAATAAATATATAAGATAAGAAATAAAAAATAAAAATAAAAAATAAAAATCAATAATGACAAGCAAAATAATTTAACCCATATGTAAATATATATAAATATTATCTTAAAAAGATATAACACACTTACTAAGCTACAATAAAACCGGACTTACGGCTATATTACGCTAAAACACCTGCTCCCGTACGATTTCCGAAGTCAAGCTACATCGTGCTTGGCTGGGTAATCTCTTTGGAACACCAGATGCTCTAAACTTTCATGTGCGGATGGTGTAATTGATAATGGTTCGAAAGTGAAAGATGAAGTGCAGAGTTCCAATTACAGTCGGATTCGTTATATTCGCTTAGGCACAAATACCATTGAGCAAGGTAATAATCCACCTTTTCTCCCATATATATTGGTTAATTAGTACGACTTGTATCAGTTAAGTGCAATTATTTTCAAAAAAATCTAAAAAATATTTTCGTGCTTTAAATAACCTGCTAAAGGTTGGTAAACCGTAAAATCAATCAATCATTACAACCATGCCAACCTGAAGATCCAAGGAGTGAAACCGTGGTAGACTGGCAAGTTTATTATATTTTTTTTTAAATTATTTTAATGAATATTACTCTACGAATTAAGAATTGAGTACTGGTCGATTTCAGGGTAGACTTTATATATATATATATATATATATATATATATATATATATTTATTTAAAAATATGATTCCAACACGCTACATAAGAGGTCTCATGTTTCAAAACAAGAGCCGAAAACTTCAAAATAATATTTGAATTAACTTGAGTTAAAGTAGGCTCTGTTCCATCTTCAAGCGAAATTTTTGGGGAATGACTTATTTCTGAAATTTACGAGTTTTAATAGTATGGTCAGAATTGAAATCAAAAATTTCCATGGTAACATCAAGGGCGGATTGTTTAGAATCGGCAGGGGTGGGGTGTTAATAATTTTAAAATAATTACAAAAATACTAAGGAACTTTGGATTATTTACCAAACCAGTTTCTTTCCTATTTTCTACAATATTTTCACATATATATATATATATATATATATATATATATATATATATATATATATATATATATATATATTTGTGTGCGTGTATATATATATATATATATATATATATATATATATATATACACGCACACAAATTTCTATGTATATCAAAACAATTTTGGGTAAATGCATGACAAATAGAAAACAAATCTATGTATCATGTTACGTTCTCTAAAAGACTGATTTTCCATCATTTCCATTGTCTCAAGCGCATTCGGCCACTTTTTATCCATTTTCAAGAGGGTTCTCAAATACGATTATCCACTAAAAATAATGTTTTAAATGTTTCACACACACACACACATATATATATATATATATACACACATATTACAATGCATATACATATGCATACTAGCTAATATATATGTATATAACTAGTAGTATATATTAAATGGTACAGTATATATAATATTATAAAGAAGTAATTATACAAAGAATTAATCAGTAAAGTTAATGTAATAAATGGCGAAATCATTTCGCTAACAAATTTAATAAATCATTAACTTACTAAAATTGTAAGATGGATTAGATGTTCAGTTGCTAGTACTTTCGAAAACATTCACGTTTTGATTATATTTTTTATTTCAGGTAAATTTCCAAGCCGAAAATAAATGTATTGCAGGGCGAAAGATGTTTTTTTTTTAAGAGTGTATTACCGGTACAATTTTAGAACGAGCAGTGTCGCAACGCTAGAGTTGTATTTTAAATATTTCAAGTTAGAACATTCAAATCCACATTTTTTTTTTTTTTTTTTTTGTTGTAAGTGTTTTCCAGTTAACGGGACATGAACAAAATGCCCTAATCAATGTAGTAATTTTTTAGTTATTTTTTCCAGAAATTTTAGCACTGTGGATCAGCCCTTATACATTTATTAAATTGTGCAGGATATATAATATTACAAAGAAGCAATAATACAAAGAATTAATCAGTAAAATTAATGTAATTAATAGCGAAATAACTTCACTAACAGGTTTAATAAAGCATTAACTTACTAACCACTCGTTGAATGAGGCGATTATGTTTAAAAATGTAAGACGGATTAAATCTGTTTATGAAGTGATTTTGCCATTAATTACATTAACTTTACTGATTAATTCTTTGTATGATTACTTCTTTATAATTAGTAGTATGCATATATATATATATATATATATATATATATATATGTTTTTATATAAATATATTGTATGATTATTTCTTTATAATTACTAGTATGTATATATATATATATACATATATATATATATATATATATATATATATATATATATATATAGAGAGAGAGAGAGAGAGAGAGAGAGAGAGAGGTGGGGAGAGAGAGAGAAAGTTGCTGTAATATATAAAACTGTTAACCCAACGTACTTTTACGATGCTTTTACACAGGCTATTCTATCGTTAAAAAGTCAAATCTGCCAGTTATTAAGCCATCTCATATTTCCCACATGAGAAAAAACAAAACAATATAAGCCTGTTAAACAGGAGTCATTTTCCCTTGGTTAAGGAATGACTCTTCCTTTTAGGTTTTTGTATTTTTAGCATCTGTTATAATTTTATGCCTGGAAATAGGAAACTCAAGCTCTAGGACGTTAAAGAAAAACAATCTGAAGGTTACTCGGAGACAATAATGACTATATATGTCAACGTCTACACAGCAGATGTCTTTTCTTGCATGTATTAAAAATAAAAGCATACAAATAAATTGGAATTAGTCATTTTATTGGTGAGTTTGAAAAAGCGTAACCGTGATGTTAGATGATGTTCAACGAATACAAAGCCATTTGGAATAAATATATAAAAACGTAGTAAGAAAGAAAGAAAATGTCTGACTTTTGAATTATGGGATGTGAACGAATGGTGAAAATAGAAGAGATTTTCAAATGGAAGCCATTAATAATGAGTGTCAGCATACCATACCATTTAGATACATTCATCCGTTTCATGCATGGCTAAAAGAGTACATGCTAATACGTATATATATATATATATATATATATATATGCGTGTGTGTGTATGTGTGTGTGTGTGTGTGTGTGTGACAAAGTGGAAAAGGTTTTCTTATGACGCGTTTCATCCTCTAGGACTTCAGTGGAATAAATTTTTTTTATGTTAGTATGACTAAATTTAAAATTTCCAGCATCCCTCATACATACGCATGTGTAGTCACATCAACGCAACAAATTTAGTCTGATGAAGTCCTAAATGTCGAAACACATCACAAGAAAACCTTTTCCAATATTGTTCTTCATATATATATATATATATATATATATATATATATAAGTAATGAAAAACTTGGTAATCCATATGGGTAGTCCCAAAGAGGATGAAATCCTGAAAGCACAATGTAAATCCACAGCTAATAATTTAAAGAAAAATAGATCACTTTAAGATTCCATTATAATAATTTATTTCATCAGAGCCATTTTAAGGGATGCTGGATCATCAGAAAACACTTCCACTTTCTTTCGTTTCGTTTTTGGGAAGTGTTATCTGATGATCCAGCGTCCCTTAAAAGGGTTTTGGTGAAATAAATTATTATAATGGAACCTTAAAGTGGTCTGTTTTTCTTTAATATATATATATATGTGTGTGTGTGTGTGTGTGTGTGTGTGTGTGTGTGTGTGTGTGTGTGTGTGCCGTAAAACAAGGTCTTTTTCTGAATTTTGTAGTGTTACCTTCTTTGTTGACTGCCGGGTCATGTAATTTGATAATTGTGTATTTAGGCAGCAATCCCTCTATTATACATGTTTCATTGAAGACGACTGACAGGACACTGTGATTGAGGTTTTTATCTAGTTTTATAAATTTGCTCTTAGAAACATTATAAAGAAATACACGATCACAGTCGACCAGAACAAGAAAATGAAATTAATTATCTACCATAAAGAAATTAAAAACAGCTAACTTTATCATCATCATCAACAACAACAACAACAACAACTCAGCTGCAGGATCTAAATTACAGAGGACCAATATTATTCATGAATTCACATGTACCTTAAGAAATGATCAAACGAAATTTATGAATAATTATATTGGACATAACACTACATGCCTATCAAGAAAACTCACGTTACATCTCTCTGACCATAGCTCGATTAGGTCTTATTTAAACACAGACTTGATTGAATGAATTGATGAGCAGATTTCAACATGGATATGACAGTAGAATTGTCGCAACAAATATGTATTGTAAGGCACTACCCACTGATATGTGATTTCTTGCTCAACTTGACGTCCATATTGTCTCATTTTAATCTTGCCGATGTGACCTCCATCTTCTGGCTTTCTCCTATATTTTGGACAGGATTCATTCCCTTGTTCAAATTTAAATTTAATTTAAATCAAAAGCGAAAAAATCAGTGGGGGTGTGTGAACTCCCTTCCCACAAATGAAATATACTTATCCAAGTACCCTAGGAGTCATTCCCTTGTTCAAATTTAAGCTGTCATTGGCGGGTGTCTCCCGAGGACCCCCTTTGATCAAAATGAAATATACTTATCCAAGTCCCTTGGGTAATATAGTTTCCGAATATAAATATATGGTTGTGGGGGTCTATCTCTAAAACCCTAGGAGGATTTCGATAACAGTCAGACGGACAGAGGCTACAAATATATATATATATATATATATATATATATATATATATATATATATATATATATATATATATTCACGTACTTAAATTATATACACGTGTTTTGCATGGAAATCCACATCCATCATAGACAAACACACATACATCTATATGCATCTGTGTGTGTGTGTGTATTTATGTAAATTTGACGTATAAATTTAATAAATGAATGTAAGTCTCAAAGTTATCATTGTCATAATTGTCACAATATTAAGGAAATCTGAGAAGTCTCTTTTAAGTTTATTTAGCTTTTACTTTAGCATTCAATCAACGTTATTGCGTTGATTACAAGAAAAAACTGGAAATCGGTAAAATGGATTCCCCATTAAGTTACTGAAAAAATTCCTGTCAAAATTTAATTCAGTTTCTTTGTTTTCTGATTCAACAGAGAAAAAAAATTTTTTTTGGACAAGATAGTCAACTTTGATCTTCGAAAATTTAAATTCAATGTCAACCGTTATCTACTGTCTTCTTAATGCTTGTTATTTTATTTCCTATCTGCTTACTAGTGATTTTTGTCTAACACTCAATAATCCCTTGCGTCCTAGTGGCTTTGTTGCTTACCAGGGGTGAAATGATTAAAAAAATATGATCGGCTGCCGAAAGACCTCGAACTGTTCAAGAATAGATTCTAAAAATGGATTCAGATTATTGGAAATGATTAGAATAGAAATCTTTTCAGTAATCAGTCGTAAATATATACATTTGCATCACACATGTATATGGACAACAAATACATATTTACATTAATGTGCGTTGACATATACTTATTTAATATTTTTGTATTTGTGTTTGCAGTTTGCATGTGCACATCTTCATACGTACGTGTGTGTGTATTTATCTCTCCACATGTATGTATTAGAGAGAGAGAGAGAGAGAGAGAGAGAGAGAGAGAGAGAGAGAGAGAGAGGGAGAGAGAGAGAGAGTGGGGTGGCGTTCTATTTTTATTTTATTGAGAATCGTCGTGAGACTATAAATAACAATGTCGGAAGCTTTATCGTCGACTAATTCATCAGAAAACAATGCATGTCATTTTCTTTACGGAAAGAATGTGGCTGCTCCTGCTGTGTGAACGATGACGACAGAAAAAAGCAACAACGGCGTCTTACACGACAACTGGCCATCATCCCACTTGATGCTCCCTTCCAGTCTATATTTAGACTGCTGTTTCTAAAATTAGAACAAAGAATGAACCTTATTGCGATTGTTAGTTTTTGTCGTATGAGGATGTGGGAAATAAGAAGTAGCAATACCTGTTATGTCCATATATGTAATTCAATCTATCGCATTCTTTTTATATCTATCTGTATCGACATGAGCCTTTTCATATCTATCTATCTATCTATCTATCTATCTATCTATCTATCTATCTATCTATCTATCTATCTATCTATCTATCTCAGTCGTTTGATTATCTATCTATCTATCTATCTATCTATCTATCTATCTATCTATCTATCTATCTATCTATCTATCTATCTTAGTCGCTTAGTTATTTATCTCAGTTTGTTCATATCTATCGCAATCTTTTGATATCTATCTATCTATCTATCTATCTATCTATCTATCTATCTATCTATCTCAGTTTGTTCATATCTATCTCAATCTTTTGATATCTACCTCAATCGTTTATCTATCTATCTATCTATCTATCTATCTATCTATCTATCTATCTATCTATCTATCTCAGTTTGTTCATATCTATCTCAATCTTTTGATATCTACCTCAATCGTTTATCTATCTATCTATCTATCTATCTATCTATCTATCTATCTATCTATCTATCTATCTATCTCAGTTTGTTCATATCTATCTCAATCTTTTGATATCTACCTCAATCGTTTATCTATCTATCTATCTATCTATCTATGTATCTATCTATCTATCTATCTATCTATCTATCTATCTATCTAGTCTTTTTATATCTATGTAATATTAGCATAAACTAGGAGTAACTTATCACTGAAGAAATAATAAAACAATTAAAAGAACAAAAAATCATATTTCAGATATGTCATAAAAAACAACTTGTTAGAGAGTTACAGTGATGGAGAGAGAGAGAGAGAGGGGGGGAAGGGGGGGAGAGAGAGAGAAAACTAATATCGGTACTCAACCAATGTCTTTTAGATAAAGCTTTCAAACTTTATAAACGTAGATAAACTGAATACAAATGACAAAATAATTGTCTGCCGTCGTATAAGATTGAAAGAATTATTGGTGACACTAATTCCCGTCTCCTTGTCTTAATTCACTATCTTCTCCGGATGAAACTTGTCGTCTAAGCTGTTCCGTTTACGATTCAATGACTAATTTCCAATAAACACATCCATCATATTTCAGGGATTCAGTTGTTTGTCTTTGATGCACTTCTGTCATACAGCAAGAAAATGGGTAACTACCGACACCGAGTTTCGAGCATGACACTCTGGACTTATGAATATATGTTTTCCGCCAAGTGAATAAATAGCGATGTCAGGCTACTGACTACTGTGATTATTGAGTAAATATTGAGTGGAACTATCCAGTCGAATTCGTGTGAATTATTGTGCGCCAATGATTTGGGTTTTGATTTAGGATTTATTGGACGTTTTAGCCGCGAGCCGTGCTACTAACAAGATATTCACTGAAATGGTTATCTTTGGTTGACTTTTTACTTCTTTGTTCTTGTTAAGTATTTATTTGCAGTTGGAATAAAATACCGTTTTAATAATGAAATCTTGAGTTATACTTAATTATTAACGGCCACCGTACGTCACAAATTATTTAAATCTTGAGAATCGATAAGTAAAGAAAATTAACGGATTCTAGAAAATTCCGTATTAACCGATTATCATTCATTAAACTGCTACTACAGACGAGATAACTCGTCTTAGCAAATTTTTAGTTTAGTACCAAAGTTGATTTTTTTCGGCTCCATGGGTTATTTAAATTGGGAAATTTTTGTCTTGTAAGAATAATCCTTTTTTTCGAGTGAATATTGCATTAATAACTTTTTGGAAATAACTATGATTTTTCCAGATACAACTCCTACTATTTAACCTCTAGCTGGGGGAGAGATTTATTCATGCCTTTTCCAATGGTATTTGAGCGTAAGTGAATGTAAAGAATTCGACTGGAATTCGAACTCGACTCACCGATTTCTCATTCCTAGATGCTATCGATTACACCCTCTGAACGTCCATAGTGACAAATACAAGATAACTCTCCTTCACAAGTTTTCAGTCTATTTGTTATACGGCCTTACACATGATAACATAATGGACTACGTAATAAATACTGCGCCTCAAGAGGAAGCAGAGAGTTCAGTCCGAAGTCGGGCGACCGGCTGACCGGCTGATCGGTTGAACTCTCTGCCTTCGGGCGGGGAGGAACCCGAACGAGGCTACATCGAAGGGCGGAGTCTCTTTAGGGGAGGTAAACCCACCCGGAACCCGTTTATACGGGTTCAAAGGGCATATTTTTGGCCGAGCCCACCGGCTCGGAGATCCCACGGGCTCGGAGATCCCACAGGCTCGGAGATCCCACGTTAAACCGGCCTTGTGCCACATGATGCCCTCGTGGGGGGTGGTGACTAAATACCGTTCAGTCTGAAGTCTGGAGTGAGGTCCATCTGGAGTGAGGTCCGTCAGGAGTCTGTCAGTCAGTCAGAGCGAGCGAGTCAGTCAGTCAGTCGAGTAAGAGGCAGTCCGAAACAGAGTCGTGTTCAGACAATTGCTACTAAACCTGATTGTTCGTACTAACACTTTCTACTTCTCTGTCTTTATTCCTGTTTGTAATATTTATGTGTTATTCCATATACGTATTCGAGTTCTTCTTTATTGGTTCTACCTTGGACTATCACCGTGGTACAAGGAACCGGACAATAACACTATTATTATTTCTTTTGCTGACTTAAAAAAAAAAACAAAAAAAAAAAAACAACCGGTTTCGTCCCAGGACTTATCAAGTTTATTTCCTCGGAATAGAAAATTTATAAAATTTATAAACGCGTGTAAATTAAATTAACAAATGGAATGGAACGAAACAGAGAGAAAAAAATGAATTTCAAGAAACTAGTCTAATAACATTCAAACCCAGTAAGTATTCCCTCTGTTTACAAAGGGAAGGCCCACGGAATCTGATATACAAGGACTCTAAAACCTTGAGGTGAAATGTGGAGTGGGACTTAGATAAAATCAAAAAACGGTCCACACTAAAATTAACCACACATTTCCTACTATTTATTACATGCTCAGCAATAGCAGAGCCAGAACTATTGGTTAGTTGGCTCTTCCTGGCAGCCGGATTCAAAATCCTGGCGGGGTAAATGTTGTTTTATTCTCGAATCTAAATTTTGTCTTTTCCTATCTATTATTAAATTCTGTACCACAAAAAACTTATTTAAATATTAAAGGTTTATGACAAACAGAAGGCAATATAAAATCAAAGACTATATCAAATACAAACTTATTAGAAAGAATTATGCCAGTTTTAATCAGAAAGTCGACGACACTTTTTTTCTTAAGCCCGAAACAATATGCACACGTTCAGGTGGAAGTATTTAGCAGAGCAGTGGTTCCCAAAGTCCCAGGTAGCATAAATTCCTCTGCGGACCCCTCGATTCCACTCCCAGTTTGAAATTTCATCAACGCATTTTGTCATCATTACGAATTATGGAATTCTTCCTCAATTCCTTATCTGGTTAAATTTCTTCCCATTCATTTTTAAAAAGAATCCCCCCTGGGAGCTACTTGGCTCCAGTCTGAGAAGCTCCGCGTTGTAAAACATCAGTTTTGTCACAAAGAAACTTTCGAGATATGCGGCGAATGACACACCGCTTATCCCTTCACGGCCCGTGTGGTCAAATGTCAATCGAACAATGACCTTAATAAACAAAATCAGCAAATAATGTTGATGACGTTGAAGTCTGTAAACGAACTCCAATTTATTTCCTTTTTTTTTTTTAAATCATGCATATTTAAAACATTGACTCATTTAAGGTTAATTTTGTTTTTAACACAGCTGTTAATTCAACATTATTAATGACACAATAGAATCATTATTTAAAGATACAATAGAGTGATTCATTTTTAGACCGATCAACGTCAACAGATGTTTAAAGTTGTCTTACTTTTATTCGTTCATTTATTATTTTTTAAAATATTTTCTTTTGTCTTACATCATCAGAGATATTTCGACTAGAAGGCACACTGTAAATCAGTGTGATTTCTCATCATCAGCATGGCTGCTCGCTTTATGGTTCCGGCCCGTTTGTGTTTCTTTTACACCCACAGAAGTAACATGTGGTTCCTACTTTAACTACGATGAGCGAGCATATAGGACACATACGTTGTCTTTCTCCTATACAGCTAGAGAGACTAGTTTACCCTACTATTTAACTCATGTCATATCTGAAGGGAGAATACATAAATTCATAACTTTTCCAAGGTCGAAAGTGATTATAACAATTTCGACCCAAATTCGAACTCTGCTCACCGATTTCTCGATCCGAACCTCTAAACATTGCACCACCTGCACATCCTTTTGTCTTTAGTCGTCTGAAAATGTTTGGGGAGATGAGTGGTCCCACCTTTATTAGCAGTAGAACATCAAAGACTTACTGGAAAATTTCGTAACGAAGTTAAAAAATCTTCTTCATCGCGTATTCCAAAACGCGTTTCTGATGCAGGTTTCTTTGATTGAGCTACAAGTCTAATGCGATGAGATTTGAAACCCTTCTTTTCATTAATACATCAAGTTAGTTTAGTTTATTTTAAAAAATAGCCCTAAAAGTTTCAAAAAGTAATTTGGAGCTTTCAAAGGTCAGTGAAATTAGGACGGGATCCTAATATTCGTTCATTTATTATTACATTCTTTTATTTAAAATATTTTATTCTGTCTTTAAGTATCTAAAAACTGATTTGGGAAATAAGAGATTTCTCATTTAGTGACATTAGAACATCAATATTTCTTAATGAATTGAACAGGTCGACGTCCCAAAATTATTGTGATATGTGCCTCGTATCGTATAGGACGCCTCTAAATTGGCTAAGTGCACCAAATCCGATGTGACATAGATTCCACTAGGTTTCGGAGGACCCCAGAAGAGATGTTGAGTTATGCTGCTGTGATAACAGTCTTTGGCTTACTGAGATTTGTAGGTGCAATATCTGTTGTGCGAATGTGGGGAAAAAAGGAATGGCTTACCTCCCAAACGCCCTCGCGTCTGTCTGGCCTGTGGGTTAAGAAAGGAAAGGGTCCAAGATGGCGTCCGTGACTTTTAATATTTACGGTCTCGTGCAGTCACGCAAAGTCGCGTTACACGCATGGTAATGAGGTGTTTCTGGACTCCATAAAAGCAGGTCGCTTGGAAAAATGAACAGAACAGCATTACACCAGTGTTCGGTGTACATGGCTTTGCGTTGCAGCGTGTAAGACATTTTCCGACGGAAAGAGTTGCGTCCTTTTCACCCTTGAATTTGACACCCTTGCTACAGCGAATAAACATCATAAACATCACTTTTTATAAATGTTTTATTGGATTCATGTCGAGCGAATAACCACACCATTCGTCGGATATTTTCAGCATGCTCCTCGGACCAAATTTGAACACCTGAGTCCAATATCAAGGTGCTGGACTAACCAATCGAAGCTCAGATACATGGGTGCAAATGGCCAAGAAATTTCGTCACGGGGTCATCGGTTAATGACGTGTTTAGGCGCACCCAACCTATGTTATGTGACATAGTGATGAATTATTTTCTACCCTACAGTTTCTTTCCTACATAGGAAACTTTGCAAACCTCTCGCTACTCTATCGCTATTTCCATGGCAAATATTCAGATGAGCTATATTCCTTAGTTCCGCCAGTTCAAACCGTCATAGTTATAACCCTCCAAGCCATGTATACAGGACCAAGTCAACATCACTAGTATTCCATGAGCAAAAAAAAAGAAAGTCCCATTTAGTTTCTTCCCGACAATCGATACTTTGTGGAACAGACTCCCCAGAGGATGCTTCCCTGAACGTAACAATTTTAACCTCTTCAAACCTAGAATCAAATGATATTTATTCTAAATACCCTCCTAATCTGCACTTCTTTTACGTACGTACAATAACTCTGTTCATTAACCCTCTACCTTGAGTGACTCTTCGGCTTTGTATTGGATGAAAATATATTAAAAAATATATGAAATTAACGAACCACGATTAGTCCCTATGTTCCTTGGTAACAACTATAATACTTGACCGTTTGCGGTCTCCGCCAAACCCGAACCCTACCATCAGTTTGTTTTGTCTTGTTTTGTTTTGCGGTATATCAACCTCAATGGGTTATTTAATACCGACAAGATTTTTATTGCTGGTAATATTGTTTTTCAAAAATGTATTGCTAAAAATATTTTGTCAAAAAGGTATCGCTGACAATAATCTATAGCTGGCAATAATTTTTTTCTTCAAAAATTTATTGCTGGTGATATTTTTACAAAAATGTATTGCTGGTATTAAAATTTATTTTTGCATGTTTTGACCCCAATGTGAGGTTTAACTGTTTGGCCATATCTTGGACCCTAACAGGTGCTACCGCACCGAGTCAGGGTGGACCTGGGAACCCCAGCAATTAAAAGGTTGTTCCACGCTCCTCAAAACGTCTTGATCAGAGGCCTTGCTGTTGGATGTTGTTTATCGTCTTACCCAGGAGGCGGATGTAGTTTATCGTCTTACACAGGACGGCCTACTATCAGTCTGAAACAACTCAAAGCGTCACTTATCGTACCAGTCCCGTCCAGAGTTCGATTAGCAGTTTCACAAATCCACGTGTGATACACTGTCTGGTTTCATTGTGTTCAAAGGCCACCCAGGTGGGCCTTCTGTTTCCATAACCCATGAATGCTAAAAAACGCTGAACTGTCTTGCTGGAGAGGCATCTGGTATCTCCAGCATTAAATGTGGGTGTGAATTGAGCCAGTGTCACTCGTCTGTTACCGCAGGCAATACAAGCCAGATGTCTGTGGTTACAATCTTTAAGGACACCGTGGTCGACCGCTTCGCGCTCCACGGTAGGCGGTAAGGCTTTCCGTCAGGTATTTCCGGGGCACACGTGACAGCGTATATGTCAAATTATCCTACGATTTCAAAAACGAGATGTCGGATTTGTCTGACACCTACTCATTCAAGCTTCCTGTCGTATTGCATTGAAGAGCCTTGAAGGTGTTCACACTGACTCCCCAGATGTCAGAATAAAACTGATATGCCTTTAGGAATGTTCCTGATGTAAAGACACAATGGCGGCAGAAGCAGTCTACGTTTAACAACGGGGAAGATTTTATGAAAATGAAAACTAGAAGACACAAACATAAAATAAGAGAGACAGCTGACATTTTTGGGATCCATTATGAGGAAGAACTGCTTGAAAAACTTAATACTCACAGGACATATTGAGGGAAGTTCGGAATTTTCATTATATCAAAGTATGGTGGTGCCAACTATCATTAAATTTGGATACTGCTAACTGATATCAAGTGGTACGTCAGTGTATCTAAATTTGGAAAGCTTTATTCTTAAACGTTTGTGATCAAGGGTTGTTTAACTCAGCTACAAGTCTCATGTTACTAAAATTAAAACCCAATATATCCCAGCTTATTTTAAAATTAATCCTTCAAATTCGGAAGTAGCTAAATGACCAATCATTAAAGTGGAGTTTATAAAGTAGTTTAGTCTGGCAATTCTGTTTTGATAGCCCCAAAATTTGGCCAGTACCCAGAAAGAGGTTTCTAAATATACATGTAAAGATACGTGTTATGTCACTTAATGAAAACAACATATATATATATATATATATATATATATATATATATATATATATATATATATATATATATATAAACTAGCGATGACCAATAGGGCGTATCTATTTTACTGCCCAGGATAAGTCTGTGTTTACTGTCATGAATCAATTGCCTTTATCGGTTATATCCCCACTTCCTTGAGTAGACATTTTACAAGTCACTTATCTGACCAAAGTGCGATAAAAAGGCACTTAGCCACCCACAATTTACAACAACCTATAAGGAAGTTTCTGATCAATAACACTAGCATCTTATATATAGGTCCCGTTACATCTCACTGCGAGAGGCCGTTTACATAAAACAACTAGCACACAGTATAAATCTCACCTTCTTCACCAGCGGGAATGGTGTGAAGTTTTTTTCTTTATTATTAATAGAAAGAGATCAACTGGAATTCCAAGCACGCTCAACTCGCGAAGCTCGGAATAAACGCTACTACTATTCAAACAGCAAAGAAACTACATTTTAAACAGACAAACACTAAAATAAATTAACAACACTTAAAACAAATCCGTTGAAAATGGATGATGAATTGTTTTCCTTTCCCCTCGGGCGAAACATTGTTAACCTATCGCTACTCTGTCACTATTTTCATGGTAGAGATTCAGATGAACTAGAATCCATTTTTTTTAGACCTTTACAACTTGAACTCCGACATTGAATAGAGTCATCCTCATTCTCTTCATATTTCATTGGTAAGGAAGAAGTTTAACTCAGAGAGCTTCTTTCCTAGAAGAGTTCTATTATGGACAGGACTGCCAAGAAGATGCTTCCTCGATCGCTACAATTTGAACCTTTTTAAATCTAAGGTCGACCTAAAAACAACCCCATTTAGTAATATTCTACTTTGAGAGTCTCTCGGGCCTTGTGAATGAACAATAGCAAAAAAATGTGCAACCTCAAAACAAATACAAACCTCAAAATTTTAACAAAACTTTGTGATCTAAATAATAGAAGTAAATTAAATTTAAAAAATGGATCTCACTAAATCTTGCAATTTTTTTTTATTTTTTATTTTTGACTATTCATTTACCACGAAGCAAAATGAACACAGGATTCCATTTCAAATAAAAAAAAAATCAAATTAAAAAAAAATTCTTTTAAATAGTAATTTCAAAGCTTGTAAAATCTCTGATACCATTTTCCATTTCCTTGTGTGGTGCGGCAGTTTTTTTCCCTCTCACACAATCACCCATCTACTACCCACAGTTTTATGACTGAAAGAAAGCCAGCTGCTTAGGTCAAGTATCCAAATTCCATTACTAACCAAGAAATATATTGCGACACACACACAGGCACACACGCTCGCGCATACGCACACATACACACGCACAAGCATTCAATGAAAAAGAATATTAGGCATTTCCGCGAGTTGACGACAACTCAGAATGTGTGTGATCATATATATATATATATATATATATATATATATATATATATATATATATATATACACACACACACACACATATATATATATACACACACACACACACATAATATATATGTATACACACACACACACACACACACACACACACACACATATATATATATATATATATATATATATATATATATATATATAGATGTTCGCATACCTTAGTGTTGTTACAAAGGGTTTGGCGCCACATCACGTGCCCAGAGCATTGTCCAAATTATAGAAATTTTCCGTTTGTAACACATCAAGTATTTCGACAAATGGTGAGTCATCGTTGCTTGGGAAGAAAAAGAAAAAAAGAAAAAAAGAAAAAAAAGAAAAACAGAGCCATTAGCAAATAGCGTTTAGCATGACAGATTATCGCTCGCATTTTCGCCAAACATCAAAACTTATTACCAGAAAACAATTTCGCCGTAAAATCTCTTGAAAGTCTCCGATAGACTCTGACGAAGCCACATAAAACGCTATAATGTGTTTCTTCGGTAAACATTCTCAATTATAACGTCTTATTACAGTCATAATTGCTTTCTTTTATGGTAACTTAATATATTCGAGAAGCTACTCAGATATTTGGGGATTTTAAGGCGCGAAATGACTTTCGCAAAGCAATCAAAACTTCATAAATATTATGTTTTTTATTTCTTGATAGATTGACTACGAGAGATATATATGAAATATCTGCGGAGACAGGAAATGTTCAGTGTTTGAGCAGATGAACAAAGTGATCAATCGGTTCAATTTTTTTAAACAATAATATTTTTTTAATATATATGTCGCAGCCGCCATTGGCCGTTCCCAAACAGGAACGGATGGGACGCTTCGACCTTGACCTTTTCATCGTTTTTCCTACACACTATGTAATTTAATTTCATTTAGTGTGTAGGGAACACGATGAAAAGGTCAAGGTTCCTGTTTGGGATCGACCAACAGCGGCTGCGACGAGACTAAAAATCTCAAGGAATAATAAGCTGAGATCTGCTACGAAAAATGCAGGTGCAAAAATGATCAGGAAGTGTATTTCGACCAGGTCCGTATCACAAAAGGAACTAAAAAGTCATTAGATCAATTCTAAAACTAAATGAAATTAAATCTCAATCCCTCCCTTTAAACAACTGCTAAGTAAACAAATTCTTTTTAGCACGATGACCATTATTTTAACTTTTTTGTGAATTTACGAGAATTGGTCAGACTGTTTAGCCTAAGAAAAGACGATTACGAACCAAAATATATATTTACGCATTCAAAAATGAATACACTTAGATAAATAAAATGAAGTACGAAATGAACAAAATAAAGTTAAATAAATAAAAAAAAAACAATTTCTCTGTCCTCTCCTCCTCTGAAATACACCCAAATTACGCAACCATTTCACCACTGTTTAGGATGGAGTTTCCAGTTCCAAGTCATCTTCAGTTCTGTACTCCAAATGTCTGCTCCTGAACTCTGAAATTATATTCACTAATTATTTATTTTATGTTTTCTCTTCTCCACCAATAGTAGTAAATAAGTTCACCTATCGTCCGGTTCACACGCCTCTCCGGTCTTTTGGACAATAGAGGACTGTCTCTTGTTTCCTGTCTAGGATGGGGTTTGCGGTTCTTTCTAAAGTCTGCTTTCACACTATACTTCTAACGTTTCAGACTGAACTCTGAAATGTTATTCATTAATTAAATTTTCATCTCGTAAAATCAAGAGTCTATAATAACTGGCAGTAACCCTCTACCTTGAGTGATTCTTGGGCCTTGTATCGGGTGAAAAGTTATAAAAAAATAATTGTGCGTACACAGATAGTTAAAAAAGAAAAAAAAATTAAGGCTTGTTGTTAGAAAATGTGCGCCTGACTGAAATTAAGAAAACTGTCCGCTGGAGGAATCTGCCTCAGCAGAGAGAAGCCATGTTGTTTTCGCTATGACATTCCGGAGTAAAATATAAATAAATAAAAAAATGAAGAAGAGTGTACATGCCCTTTGCTTTTATTAGTTCTGAATAGAAGAATACCTAGCGGGCATTGTGGCAGACGAGGGTAATTCCAACAGTCTTTAATGTATAACCAGCTATGTTTCGTTCTGAGAGCACACGGTGTTTAAAATAAGTACCATCCTAACAGTGAAGTACTGTGTTAGATATGTAATTTCATGAGGTTCCTTTGCACAGTAGATAAGAGTAATGGTAATATTAGCCGTTTCTCTATAAGGAAACTTTTGGCATTCATTGACCGAGCAGTCAGTACTGCTTTTGATTGAAATTTATAAAATCTTTTTCTTATTTTTTTTTTTATTTTTTTAGGAAAACAACTGAATCTGAAAGATGTTGTGGATTCTGTGTTGAAATCCGGTACCAATAAATAACAAACGCCAGGAATTAATATATGAAAATAATGTATTAACGTAATAATACAAACTGGTAAAGCAGGTTAGTAGTTCCAGGAATACGCGTTAGTAGCAATATATATATATACAGTGTTTGGTATTGAAGTATCGCTGTATGATTTCTTACTGAGTCTACATGCTCGCTCGCTGTGACTCCTACAACGCTGTTACCTCACCCTCACTCTTCCGGTTACCTACAACCTTTTACTCTGTCACTCTGGACTCGACTCGACTCGACTCGACTCGACTCTTCGGTCTTGCTCTCTCTTACTCTCGGGTCTTCCCGTAGCAGTAGTATATGTATATACTGGGTGAGTCCATTTGTGTAAAAAGGGGTGGACCCCTCAACACAACATATCCATCGTAATTGTGTATGCACCAACAGCACAAAGTACAAAAGAAGAAACTGAAAAGTTCTACTCTACGCTAGACAGCGGCAAACCCTATTGCAATTTTTTTATACGTTTCACCCCAAGCAAGGCGGGTTACAGAAGATTTGGAGCAAGATCAGATAGGAGTGATAGAAGAAAGGATGAGGAGAAGGATAGTGGATAGATCAAGGCAACTGGAGATGTCGATTGACATTACATTTGAATAGTTGGAGATTATAGCTCTCAGGGAAACTGGAATAGGGAAGGGAGTTCCACAGGCGAAAGGTGCGAGACATAAAGCTATTGGAGAAGAAGAAATTATAATTGTCACGAGAAACCTGAATACTAAAGTAGGCAAAGAGAAGGGTTGTGATATAGTTGAAAATTTCTGACTAGGAACCTGCAATGAATGAGGAGAAACATTGGTCTAACGATGTATGACGAATGATGAGGCAGTAGCCAACACCTGGTTTCAAGAACATTCAAGATCTATATGGACATGACCTGGAAACCAATGAGGACAGTTATAAAATATAAAAAAGGAAACGGGAAGGTTAATTATCAATATTTTAGGTCTATGCAAAACCCGGTGGGCAAACAATGGAGATTTTGTCATTGACAAACACAGAACCATATATGTAGGCGGAGAAAGAAATGAAAGAGGAGTAGGATTGATACTAGACCAAGACATGAAAAATTGTTTTTTGGAATACTGCCAACTATCTTAAAGAAATCTTGTTAAATCCTTCATCATTGTGTTTGCACCGACAGCCCAAAGTACAAAAAAAAAAAAAGAAACAGAAAATTTCTACTCTACGCTAGACAGTGCCAAAGCCCATTGCAAATCACAAGAAATTATAATTGCCATGAGAAACCTGAATGTTAAAGTAGGAAAAGAAACGGATTGTGAAATATTTGGTAAATTCTGACTAGGGATGATGTACAGCTAATGACCAGGTAGTAGCCAACACTATTGAAACCTGATCTACAAACTGATTTCTTACAAATAATACATATTTTATTATGCAAACTTATCCTAAAAATCTTGTCGACATTAAATAACCCAATGAGGTTGATATACCGTAAAACAAAATAAACCAAAGCAAAGCAAACTGCAACACAACTTAGAAGAGTTTAAGAAGAACAAAGTTAGACTAATTAAATGACGTTTATTACCTGACCAAAATCCAGACGCACACTTGTAGAACGAAGAATGGTCGAAAACATCAGCCAAGAAATGCAGAAACCTTTTCAACGACTAAAGAAAACGTTTATAATCATTGATCAGTGTCACTTGAACCTTAATAAAATATTAGTTGAAGGATTCTGTTTTTTAATCAATTCACCCCAAGCAAGGTGAAAATGCCGCTAAAATGCAAGAGTCTATTGCGAGTAAAAGAGAATGTGAAGACTTTAGAAAGAACCAGAAACCCAATCATAAACCGAAAACAAAGGAGTAAACCACTACTCCTGTTCAAAAGTTCAGGAAGGAATATAAATCGGGGAATAGGCGAATCTAACTTGTGCCCGACCCGAAAAAGCGAAAGAAAGGCCATTATATCCGTCAATGAAAGATGAGCAGATTTTGAGAATATTTCGTAACTAGCTAACAGTTCATAGATAACTCATTGCGTGAAAATTTTGAGTAATAACTTATAAAAGGTGTAGCTCGCTTAAAACAAATATTGTCTATTTAAAACTGGTGTTGTCCGATAAAAACTGTTATATTATTCTAAGTAATCTTTTCAAAATAATAATTATATTTTTATTATGCATATCAAAATACGTAACGGCTTCAAATCAGTGTGTATCTATTTATTTATCATTAAGTTATATGACATAATTTTCCAGCTATACAGTTTTACAATGCGACACCCACATAGCTTCTTCACCTATTAGGTATTTGCCAAACATCCGAGACATTTGTTTATAAAAAAAATTCTAATGTAGTGTAGTGAATTGTATAAATATGTGTTATGTATATTTAAATTTATTTAATAATGTTGTTATTATGTTATTATTGTTTATTATTTTTCACACACATATAATAATTGGAATATAATATGACAATGCCTGTTTATATACTAGGATTTATATATATATATATATATATATATATATATATATATATATATATATATAAAAGACAAATACTTAATAAATCCTATTAAATTTGCCGTAAAAACAGAAATAAAACGAACATAGCTCAAGGCCGCCTTCTGCGTGTTTCATTTGCCACAGAGGAAGGTCATGAAATCAAGTGTGTAGGACACTTCCTGGCAAGATGAGGTTCTCCTTAAACAAATTCATGCCATCGGTACTTTTTCTACACTGATTTTCTTTCACATCCAACCAACCCTTGCAAAGCCAAACGACGATAGGGAATGGATGACGGGAGCGGGTTTGGGTGAAACTGTAAGTTTCTAGTCCTGATCCTGCACGTTTGCGGCGAATTTAGTCATCAACGCCACCATCATAATGGAAGCGATCAGCAAAGAAGAAATTAAATTCTTGGATACGAGATGGAGTCCATGACGAAGATTTATTATAATAATGAATATTCTGCTAAAAATATTCTTCGACTGGTAAGTATTAGGTCCTGGAACTAAACAGAGGGAAAAATTAAAAAGAGATGAAAGACGTATATCCCCTTCTAACTGTACAACCATTACGTATCAGATACAAGTACAGGAAAGACAAAATTACTTCCTTCAATTCCTCACCATTACACCCAAAACGATCCTTATTTGGTACGGCATGCGGAACGTTTATTTGAAGTCATAATTGTTCTAACACGACGAGCTTTACACCATCTCGATGTGTCCAGTTTACTAAGAAACATAACTCAAACGTTGATTGCAGTTTCATAACTGGATGCAGGCGGTTCACTGATTGTGAGAATGATGCCGTCGGGAGTTCTAAATTACTGGTAGGGCCACCTTTTGCATCAAGGTCGAAGACGAGGGCCCAGACTAAGCGCGACCAACCCCAAAGACACCAACTGTAGAACAAGCAGATAACAATTAAAACAAATCTCAACGGTTGAACTAGCGAATGAAGAGGGCTACGCATGGTGGACATGCTACAGAAGGCGCCACTCGAAATTATAACAGTCAGCGGCAGTCGATTGCAGTTTCATAACTAGATTTTAGCCGTTTCATTCTTTGTGTGCCGCAGGTCCATCATAAACAAATTCATGCCATCGGTACTTTTTTCTACACTGATTTTTTTTTCACATCCAACCAACCCTTGCAAAGCCAAATGGTTGTAGGAAATGGGTGACAGGAGCAGGTTTTGGGTGAAACTGGAAGCTTCTAATCCTGAACCTGCACGTTGGCGGCGAATTTAGTCATCAACGCCACCATCATAATGGAAGCAATCAAAAAAGTGTTCTTGAGTTATGTTCGTTTTTCTGTTTTTACGGCATCTTTAATAGGATTTATTCAGCATTTGTTTGAGAGAGAAAGAAAGAGAGATAGATAAACAGATAGATGTTGTTATAATGTCATAATCGTTTGCTTTGTATCACTAGACGTCCCTGTAGATACTAAGGACGCAGACTCAAAGGTGTGACTGTTGGGGGGGTGCTAACAACTCCACTCTGTAAAAACCTACTTACTACAGAGAGAGGAGTTGTTAGCTTCACGCCCAACTAGTTTGAATTCAGAGTTTTCATTCGACTAGACTGGTTGCCAACCAAGGCTAGAGAGCTTCGTCTGCTACGCTACTTATCCCTAAGCTGGATGAATAAGAAAGATTCCATATGTTTTCTACAGGTATTTCTGCGAATGTAAACGCAACAATGTCGGTCGAAATTTGAACTTGGCACGTTGCTGATTCCACTTGATATTATCCACATCCTTCTGTAGAATTATATTTCTGTTGTCTTAACGCTTTGAGCCCTGACTACTATACTAAACACTTGTAACTCATTTTATATCTACCGTGAAACATTACATATCAATTACTTGCGAATTTTGACTCAGGAGCTCAGGCAGAAGGGTTCAAATTGTTCAGGAACACAGGACTCAAAGGTTTAAGTCTCTTCTTAATCTGTGAGATTTCCAGCCTTTAATTCCATATAAGACGACTGATAATATATAACAGTTAAGCACTCTTTGTTTCTAACGAACAGTGGTAGTATTATTTAAGCCTAAAATCGGTTGCTATTAAAATCATAAAAGTGATTATTGATTTTTTTTTATTGTGTTTCAATATTTATATCTTGAAAATTCGTACTTACTTTAGCGTCTTTTTAATGCAATATTTTCGTCGTCAACATCTGGCACCAGTAAAGTAATTTGACTGTTGCGTTGCTTTTTTGTGTAGCAAATTATTACCAGTATTTAGTTCAGTTACTCTTTAAACTACCTTTTTGCTGAATCAGCTTTCCTACGCAGTATTGTCACGGCATGTCCCTTTTTAACTATATCGAACGTCATTTGTGTAAAGCTAGGGGAAAAAAATCAGCAAAACGGAAGAAAGATTTTTTTTAATCATTTCACTTCCAAGCAAGACGATAAAGCAAAGAAAGGAGCTTGAAAGAATATGAGAAAAAGAAAAAAATGTTTTGAAAGAGAGTGAATAAAAGATTAATTAAGAAAACAGAAGATAAATTTTTGAAGATCAAGTTAACTGGAATGTAAGAATCCGGTTCCACAAGCGAGAAGTGCGAGATAAGAAACTATCAGTAGATATTTTACGGTTACATCTAACAATTTTAACTGTAAAATGATAAGACATTGCCACGAATTTAGTACTGCGCTTAAATTCATAGTCTAGGTGACATAAAGAAAATATTTATAAGAACAATCATGAAAAGACACTGGGAAGCTGTTACGGCAGTGGGAAAAATGGCTGAAACTAAAATACCAGATCAAGACCCATAATATTGCAGATTCTTCCTTGGGTTTTATCAAGAATTTATGCATGCATTGAATACTCCTGTTATATTTGTTCTGGCGCTTCTGTTATGTAATATAACAGAAGCACCAGAACAAATGTGATAGTAATATTCAATGTATGGACAAATGGCCGACTTATAAAAGTCTAAGATAGATAAATTTTTCTGGGAAGAAGAATTCGCTAACACGACACAGCCAAACAATTTTTATTCTGGCAAATGATACGATGTCTCTGTGTCTGAATAAAAGTAAAGAATAAGGAAGTGAAGATTAAAAAAAAAAACTTAGACTTATACGACTGGGGATTTATATGCTTTTACATACACGGAAAAATGTAGAACCGCCCAAGAGAAAGAGAGGAGGTTAGAGAGAGAGAGAGGGGGGGGGGAGGAAAGAGTCCGTTTTTATGAAATCTTTAAACAAAAGGTCGCAACCTATATTTCGTTTGGTAAAAAATATGCAAAAGCAAAAATAAATAAATAAAAGAACTTTTTTTTTTCATTTCTTTCAAACCTGTCATGTTCAACTTCTCTTTATCTCTCGCGAGCGCTTCTCACATATTTCTGGCCACACCTCTACTGTCAGTCAACTTTCGTACCACACTGGATGGAAGTACATCTCATTTTCCAATCCCGATAACTATTATTCATTGCCGACACGTGGTGTTGAAAAATCCCCTCTAACCTAAGTCACGACGAGAACTAAAGTCACTTATAGGCGAACCTCTGAATTTCTATAGATGATGTTTTTTTTTTTGTTTTTTTCTTTTTTGCGTGTGGCTTACTGATTCGTAAAACACGTAGTGGGTCGAGCCTGAGAGCACACTCAACACAAACTATACACCCTTATGTTAACGTTTTTCCACTTGACTCATACTTTTTGAAGCGGAGAAGTGTTAACACACACATGTGCACACACAGATATAAATACACAGAATATATATATATATATATATATATATATATATATATATATATAGTCAAGACTGTTTCGCTGTATCACAGATACAGAGATTGGTTGCGTATACGAAGAAAGATTATGCCAAATTAAGGTGTCGGATAAAGATAAAATAATTTTATGATTTCTAAATTCTTATAAATTTTACATACATACGACGCCGAAGGTAAAAGGCGGAAGGCCCAAAAGCCCCCCACAGGAGCTAGCCAGAAGTCTGTCTGAAGGGCGGCTTTCAGTCAAGTTCTTCAAGCTAGCTGAGAAAAGTATTAAGAATAAGAAAAATATCGTTAGAAACAAAGAATAGAGTTCTGAACAATTACACAATATCAGTCCCGATATATGGCAGTGTATGCTGGACATTTCTTATCACAGATATGGGGAAGAGACAGAAATATGGTTCTACAGATGAAGGTTGAGTATAGCATGGACCGAACATGTGGGCAACGATGAAGTTTTAGGCAAAAGGGACACTTATACTTTATATCAGAAAGAGAAAGTTACAATTTCTAGGGTATATAATAAGGGAAAATGGCTTGGAAAATTCGATACTCACATGACAGATTGAAGGCAAGAGGGACAGAGGAATAAAAGGCATAACCTACCCGGCAAGCTTGAGTATGGGAGAAATGGCAAAAAAAAAACCCTGGCGAGCATGGTTTGGGAAACATAGTAAAAAGACACATAGCCCAGTGGATAAGAGCGTTGGTTGAGGCAAAACAAAAAGTGACTTGACTCAAAGAGTTGTGAGTTCAATATCTGGCCACAGCAGAGATGAACAAAAAAGGCTTGGAGAATTGAGTTACTGAAGGGAATTAACTGAAAGTGGGATATCCAGAAAAGGCATGGCATGTGGAACTAGAACAATCCTAACGTGGGCTAAATAAAGAGTTCAGTTCGAAATCCCAACGTATATCACCTGAAGACGTCCGGAGCGTACAACGGCCGAAGTGTCGTAAATGTGGCAATAAAGATGAGGACAAAAGTTTAATATCCGTTTTTCTGCCATCAGTTAAGTGTCATACGTGATACACGCTTGGGCGATCATCTCTCTCCACAGCTTCCTCACCTAAATCTCTGTTTACTTCTTCAGTTAAGTGCAATACAGGCTTGTTTGATCATGTCTCTTTCGATTCATGACTGACGAGGCAATAGGTTGCCGTTTCTTTCTGCGGTAGACTGGTTGCCAAACAAGTCTATCGGACCCAGTCTATCCTGCTATTTAATCCATAGCTGGGAGAAGATTCATACCTTTGCCAAGGGTATTTGCGCCTAAGTAAATGTAACGAACCCGGTTGGAAATCGAACTCGGCTCTTCGATTTCTCATCGCGAGCCTATATCCATGACACGTACATCAAATATGATAACTTGGTTACTGTCATCGAACCTCGGCTCACATCTTTTGAATAAATAATTTCATATCGAGAACAGGGGAAAGGACACTTGATTGCACGGAATAACACGAAATAAACAGTAAAGAAAAACATATTAGATCAAATTAGTTGAACACATGGTATTAACCGGAAATTTCTTCAGTAAGGAAATTGCGTCTGGAATAAATCGACCATTTATACGATGTATACCTCGATGTTTCTTTGATGCGCAATGATTTAAATACATTTTTAAGAACTTACCCAACGAGGTTTGAATGACAATGACATTAATTTTGAGATATAAAAAAATTATTACACTGTACAAATGATTACCATAGAGTAGTGATTCTCAAAACGGTCCCCTTAGGTCTAAAAGTGGGCCTGATAAATATTTTAAATGGACCTGGAGACCAGGAGCAGTGCAGTCATTAGTCAGATATTTTCTACTACATTTTGCTTTTTTAAATAAAATGTTTCCTGACACCTGGAATTTTCATTTTATGCTTATGTCGGCGTGAAGTTATTTTGACACCAAACATTGGCCACTAGGAAGAAAAGCTTGACGAACATTGTCATAGAGCAAGTTTATCTCGCAACCGATGGTTACTGCTGTGTGTTCATTCTTTACTTTCGTGAGCCTGTCTGTAGCCATCCTACGTTTGAGAAATATCTGCCAATTCGTAATTGTTGAACGCCTCGCCACTGGTTAACAGTTAGCGAGCTTGTTTCAAAACGACTGCCAGAAGTTAAGCAGTTTCGAGCGCATCAGTATCTAGCGCTTGAAAACACCAAGTACTGTAAGCAACCTACTACAGTCCAAAATATATCTCAGCTTTGAATAACGCACAAAGGGTTGATAAATCATAAAAAACAAATTAATCGACAGGACAAAAATCTCGTTTGTTATTGACTGAATTTCTGCATATATGACTATTCATTCGATATACATGATATATACAAAAGGTCAGCAGGTTACGTCAAAGTCAATTTTGGAAACCCGCAAAATCATTGATTGATTCGTTTTTTACGGTTTATCAACCCTTTGCAGGTTATTTAAAGTCAGAAAATTTTTATTTATATTGTAAGAATATTTTTGCGTATAATAATAGTTTAGTGATACAATTATCACTGATTAACACATAGCTGGGGGAAAAGGGGTGAATTTCTACCTTTCCCAAGGCTATTTGTGCGTAAGTTTATATAAGGAGCCCAACGGAAATAGGAACTCAGCTCTCCGAACACCACACGCACATACAAGATTACAGTACCTGGTATTCCCAAACGGTCACCCATCTAGGTACTGACCCGGCTCGACATTGCTTATCACCAGTGATCGTAGGGGAATCATATTCAGTACAGCATACTACAGTGTAGGAAAGCTAGAAATAAAAATTATTATTATTGCGCGAGAGGTCAGGGATGCAAATATACGAAGCTTAATATATTCATCATGACACCTAATCTAAATAGGGTATACCAAGCACATGCAACACAGCCAAATGTGCGTGACATGTTGAAAAGTTTTGTTAAAAGCAGGGCATAAACTTTCAGGGAGAGCCCTGCTTGTAATACATTCTTGCATGGAATACCGCTTCCATACTTGGTCGGGAGCCCCTGCTGTTCGTCGCAAGGTCCTCGACAAAATCCAGAGACGGATATGCAATGTGACTGGTCCTGATCTGGCATCCCATCTACAGTCAATTTCTTAAAGACGTGCCATCGCTTCGCTCTGTCTTTTCTAAAAATACTTTCACGGTAATTGCTAAACGTGCTACTAGGTTGGCATCTCAATCCCACCCTTTCACTGACGAAACAGTTAAATGTAGCCGTCTCTTCTACTACAATAGGTTCATGTCTCGCACTTCCCGTATGTGGAACTTCCTTCCTCTTACTTGCTTCCCTGATAGCTATAATCTTCAATTATTCAAATGCAATGTCAGTCGACATCTTCAGATGCCTTGATCTAATTCCCCATCCTTCTCTTCATCCTTTCCTCTATCACACCTTTTTACTCTTGCTCCCACTCTCTGTAACCCCTTGCGTGCTAGTGTCACTCCCGCCTTGCTGGGGGTGAAATGCTAAAAAAAAATTAAGTCAGGTATAACCCACCCCACTCGGACGGTCTCCGACATAGGGTGTTCCCTAGAATCTAGATGTAACTCTTAAGTCGCCTTAGTTGCTTCTGTGGCATCAGAGCATTTATTATTAAGAAGTAGAACAAAAATAAGAAGGAGGCGGAGTGGGAGAAGAAGAAGAAGAAGAAGAAGAAGAAGAAGAAGAAGAAGAAGAAGAAGAAGAAAGAGGAGGAGGAGGAGGAGGAAAAAGAAAATAATGCATGTAGCTTATCAACGCTGAAATTAAAATTAGAGAACCGTGTTCAAATTCTAGCCTCGTCTGCTGCATTCAAAACGCCTGGAAAAAGCATGAATTCATTTATTATCCTCTCAGCTATGTTTAAATAACATTGCAGTGTAGGCTTTCTAGCCTGGCATAGTAGCCAGTCTATGAGAAGGAAAAAAGCCATAGGTGTTTTGACGCTGACTGTGGAGTGGCAACACTTCGGCTATCAACATTTTAGCTTCTGACGAAGGATATGTTCCCACAGTGAGAAACGTCTACGACGCTTTCTTTTTTTTATTAAGGAGAAGGAAAAAGAGATATTAATGGAACCTATTTTCCAAATATAAAATATCATTTTCCATCAGAATCATGGACCAAAGTTGATTTACCAAAGAATTAAGTAATGTAATTGCTGTGGTAAGAGCCAGTTACCCTCCTTACTATCATGAATGGATTGATCTATTCATGATAAGTAGTCCTGGGTAAATGTCTAGAAAGATAGAAGATAATACTATTGCAGTGAATTGTCTAGCATATTATTGAATACTATTATCATGAATGACTCTGTCAAGTTTAGTGTTGTGTCTTGCCAGACCCCACAACAGTAATCAATTCAGATAAATGAATAAGAAATCTGGCGAATTGAAAAAAAAAAGGCAAAACAGAATGTACTGTCTCTGAGTCCACTAGAACCCAGACCCAGACCCAGAAGGGTCAGCGAAATATGTTTAGCCTGAACGGGCAATCCCCCCAGGCAGCACATCCCTATTGCACTTAAAGCGGAAGGGTCTGAGTCAATCCCTGACGTATGAGACGTACCGGAAGGGAAGTGCTGAGGGAGACTGAGAAATGTTTGCCCTTACCCTATGCCCGAGGAGTGGAAGGAGGAGACGGGGGCAAGCCAATCCCGTGACAATGTTGCACTCGTTCTGACGCAGGTAATCAACTACTTCTGTCCTATAATAGCTGTTACATTTCGTGCATGAAATAAGTAAGAAGATGTAACAACTATTTTCGGGCAGAAGCATTCAACCTATTACTATAGTTCATGTATAGCTGCTACAATTAGTACAGGAAGTGTGGATGCAAATGTAACGATTATTATGCGACAAATGTAGTAAAAGAGTAAGTAATGTTTAATATAGGACCAGGCAAAAAATAATGCCCCATAAGGACATTTTTTCTCTTGATACTGCAATTACTGCAACTCTGGCCGTAACTTTTAGTTTTAAAATGTAAAAAACACTATTTTCACGATTCCTTACTTACTAGATTATAAATAAATATTTTACATTGAAATAGTGAAATTTATTTTTAAGAATTTAAACTATAACTTTTCCTGTAGGCATAGGAGATATGGATCATTTAATGTCCTACAAATACTCGTCTTTTTAATAATTTCCATTTTAGTCTGAGGGCTTTATTTGTTTCTTTTAAATGCCAAAAATATTTAGAGAGGGACGTTTTATTACGATACCCATTGTTGTTAAAGGACGTAAGATGTTAGTACCATCTTAATTTAAAATCATTTTTTGTGTAAGCAATATGAAGCTTTTTAATACCTTGATTTTCAGCAGATGAAAAAATTAATATATATATGTATATATATATATATGCTACCAATGAGGAATAATATGTATGTATATTTATTAATATATACTTAATAGCTCTGTTTTATTACACCAAGCACTATTTTATTAACATCAGCACTCAATGTACAATATGTTATATATATATATATATATATATATATATATAAACTTCATGTGATAAATATTTTGTGGAAAGTCATGATCCTCCAAACCATGGTACATAAAAGATGATTATGCAAATGCAGAGAATTTCAGCGCAAAGACTAATTTAATTGTAATGCTAAAATTAACTGTTTCCATATAAAGAGACATTCGGCATTCACTGACCGAGCAGCCAATGCTAATGTCAGTTTAAGTCTATAAAATCTTCCTATTAAAACAATTTTTCATAAAAACAGGTTTCTCAAGGCTACGAACTATTAACATTCTTTCCGATATTAATGGAGTTTTCCTTCCTAACCTTTTGTTTCAAATAGAGTGGAACGTCATTATTTTGTTTATGAGATTATTTTTCTCTTTGCTCAGCTGTTGTAACCTAGGGAAGGTTAGTGAATAGAATAATCACACGAAGTTTGGTAATGAGCCATAATACTTAGGACAAGAACAACACATATAAGATTCGCCAGCGGCGCGTAGAAGTAATCAACTTCTAGAAGTGAGTCAAGGGAATTCCACAATGACTCTCCAACTGCAGGATATCTACCAACCGTCCCACGCGATCAGATGTGGCACAACGTCGAAATTAATGTGGGGTATCTGAGCTTGTAGGCTCGGCCAAACATTCACCGTAGACCCAGTATGAAACGGGGTCGGGTAGCTGTTTCCCGAGACGAGACTCTGCCCTTTGACTTAGCCTTGTCTGGGGATCTTCTCTGCACGGAGGCAGAGAGTTCGACCAGCACAGCTGAAAACGAATCTCCAACTGCAGACCAACATAAAATATTTACGATTGTATTTATGTGAATGGGGACATACCCATTATCGTGCGTAGGCATGCTGCAAAATCAACTATCCATTTTAGTTGTTGCTATTGCTGAAAGTCTTCAAGTGATGTGCTTTCTGTTAATTAGTACAGATTTTATTAAAATTCTGTAGCTCCAGTCGACGAGGTTCGAAGAAGGATGGTCTGCAATAAAACCTACAAATTTCATTCGCTCGAAGTTATTTTTAAGTATTTGTTGTGATGTGGGGTTTGGCAAGACAACACTTAACAAAACAGAGTCAATCATGATGGCAGTATTCAATACTCAGCTAGAAAAGGCCAGACAGTAGTATTATCTTCTTTTCTTCTAAACAATTACCCAGGACTACTTAACATGAATGGATCAGTCCATTCATGATAGTAAGGAGGATAACTGGCTCTTACGACAAACATAATTGATCTGAGAAAGCGGTTGTATACAGCTAACAATTTAGATATTGCAGTATGGGTTTGTGCGCGTGCATGGTATAAATATAAAAGTCCCGATCTGGCGAGACTATTAAAAAGCATGATTCGAGTTTTAAAGCTTAAAAGTATCGAAAAATCAAAGAAAAATGACCTACGCACAAATTGATTTAACCTGCAAAAGACATGTGTCCTTTTTAGTACTTAACGTTTAAAAAGAGTCACATTTAACATAACAACGACATATCTTTTAAATGAAACTTCTAAAAGGTTATAAATGGCTTATTCGGTGGCTGCTGGTTAATCCCTTCTATTATGTGTGTGCACAAGGCTTTAATCGGTGGCTGCTAGCTGTCATATCATCTCATTGTGCGCATGTGTGTACGCACATGTAGATCAAGTTGGCCCCAGAAATTGTTTTCAGCCCCAAGAAGCAGTAAGCTTCTATTTTTATATCTGCAAGAGGGATCTGAAATCTAATTTAGATACAGATGTGGATTTTTTGAATATAAGGTTTTCATTAGTTAGAAAATAATTCCACTCTGTCATGTGAAAATCTTTTTTTCTTGAATATGTGGGAGTGGTGAAAGGAAATTTTTATTATTATTTTCTAAATTGTCCCAAAATAATATGTGGTAGGTCTACAACTATGCCCGCAAGTATTTTAACAGTATCACACAGATCAAATATTATACAGCAAACGTTTCAGATGAGAATTCAACTAATAACACCCTCGGGCTATGAAATTGTTGATCCACCTTCATATATGGATGGTGACCATCTGTTCCACGCTGAAGTGCATTCGTCTGACCATGTTTATTAAAAGTCATCGAAAGCACAATCAATCATGTAAAGCAACAAATGCGAAGAATGCTTTTGGCCTCTCCTACGTCGAAAACGACGGGAGAGTTCCTTGCCTACCCCCCCCCCCTACACACATATTTAATAAAAACAAATGCTGAAAGACAGAAAAACATTCAACACATTACAAGATAGGAAAAGTTATTAAAATAAATGAACAGTTTTTTCGATCTTGGTTAAATGCATAGTGTTTTTTTTTTTTTAGATTTTGTATAAATTTAAATTTTTATGAATTTGTGCCAACGCTTAAAATGGTTACGCCACAAGTAAAACTGTTTTGTGTACTGCGGTTTGCAAAGTATGAGCTTAAAACAATAAACCATTTCCTATCCAATAATTTGCTGAACGGGTTTCTGTCTCTTAGTATTTGTTTTTATTAAATTTTTGCAATCTGGTTTCTTTCTTAATAACTATATATATATATATATATATATATATATATATATATATATATATATATACAGAGAAAGAGAGAGAGAGAGAGAGAAATAGAAATAGATATGTTTGTGTGTGTGAATTTGCGTGGATATATATATATATATATATATATATATATATATATATATATATATATGGTGTATCAAAAATACTTTTACAAACTTTGGGATGTTCTTCAAACCAAAACAAAGACAAAAATCTATATAAAAATATGTCCACAAATCCTTCGCTTTTGATTTATTAAGTTTAAAGAAGGCGTGCGGCAGATGGCGCTGTCTTGCCATTTGGACTAGGTTACGTTTGCCATTCGTTGCTAGTCTCTCTTCAACGTATAACGTGTATAGTAGCCAGTTAAATGAGAAGTTTTCCGTTTAACAATGCCAAGATATACATGTTGTGAGCAGGCAGATATGATTTTTACATACCACCGCGCAAAAGGTAATGGACGCGAGGCTGCACGGTAGTATCAGATTGAGTTTCCAGACCGAAGTCAGCCGAATCACCCAATCTTTGTTGCTGTCTATCGTCGCGTTTCTGAGAGAGGATCGTGCGCCTGATCACGAAGAACACATTCTACAGGCTGTCGGAAGCGATTCAGATATCAGCACACATCAAGTGGCCTCCAGCATATCGTACATCTCATAGTACTGTATGGAACGTACTTCAAGTGCAGCTCCTGTATCGCTATCACATGCGACATGTTCAGGGTCTTTCACCCTTTGATCATTCGTCATTCATCTCATCAGTCTTGTTTACGGATGAGGCAACATTTCGAAGAGATCGAATAACAAATTTACGCAAACCAACATTTGTGGGCGGCTCTGAAGCCTAATGGTTCAATACAGGCTAGACACCAGCATCAGTTTACGATTGATGTATGGGCTGGAATGGTAGGTTGATATTGTTCTCCCAGCACGTTTTACAGGAGCTGTCTACAAGGACTTTATTTCGAACACACTTCCACACCCACTAGAGGATGTACCCCTGCTAATACAGACCTACTAGAGGATGTACCCCTGCTAAAACAGACCAACTAGAGGATGTACCCCCGCTAATACACACCTGCTAGAGGATGTACCCTTGCTAATACAGACCAACTAGAGGATGTACCCCTGCTAATACAGACCTGCTAGAGGATGTATCCCTGCTAATACAGACCAACTAGAGGATATACCCCTGCTAATACAGACCTGCTAGAGGATGTATCCCTGCTAATACAGACCTCCTAGAGGATGTACCCCTGCTAATACAGACCTGCTAGAGGATGTACGCCTGCTAATACAGACCTGCTAGAGGATGTACCCTTGCTAATACAGACCTGCTAGAGGATGTACCCCTGCTAATACAGACCTGCTAGAGGATGTACCCCCGCTAATACACACCTGCTAGAGGATGTACCCTTGCTAATACAGACCAACTAGAGGATGTACCCCTGCTAATACAGACCTGCTAGAGGATGTACCCCTGCTAATACAGACCAACTAGAGGATGTACACCTGCTAATACAGACCTGCTAGAGGATGTACCCCTGCTAATACAGACCTCCTAGAGGATGTACCTTTGCTGACACGAAGACGCGTGTGGTTCATGCATGATGGGGCTCCTGCACATTTTACTCACATTGTTCCCGGTACACTGACTGACCTCTACCATGAAAGATGAATAAGTAGGGGAGGACCGGTTCAATGACGTGCACGTTCCCCCGACCTTTGGATTTTCATCTGTGGGGCCACAAACAATCGGTTTATGCAACAGACATTAATAATGCAGAGACGCTTCATTACCGTGTCATGGGGGTCTGCGAAACCATTCCACCCTGAGTGGGAGTATTTGAAAGGGTCCGCCAGTTAATGATCAGACGGGCACAAGCGTGTGTAGAAACAAGCGGAGGACATTTTTTTAACATTTGTTATGAGTTGCCGTGTTGAAATACAACGATGGCCTTTTGGAAATATGCCTCTATGGACATTTTATCTAGTTTTAGTGCCAGGAACTCCGCCTCCAATGGTTGTAAACGGATCTTGGATTGTACAGGATGCGATGGATAATTTGTCGTCTAAATTGAGTAAAAGTGAAAATAACACTGGTATCTCATTTTAACAGATATATATATATATACCAAAATTACAGAAATATTTCTTGAGATACTAAACAGTAAAATTATTCAATAAATTCGCCATTGGCTTCAACCACGGCCTCCAGACACCTTCGGAATCTCCTGTATCTCTTCTGCGCGGTTTCATTGTTTAAGTTGGTGAATACTGCCATAATCCTTGCCTTCAGTTCATCTTTGATGCTACAAGCTGTTTTTGTTGGTCTCTCGCTTAACTGCGCCCCACACATAATAATCAAGGGGGTTGAAATCTGGGGAGTTAGGTAGCCAGATGTAAGGGGTGATGTGGTCGCAGAAATTACCTGACACCCATGAGTGGGTTCTCTAGTTTGAGTGGCATGATGCAGAGTCCTGTTACCAGACATAGTGTATTCCTTCAGCACACTCTTAATCCAGGGCAGCACTATCTCCTCAAAGAACTTGATGCACGCCTCTGTATGGACTCTGAGGTCCCATGGAAAGATGACTGGAGCCATAACGTTGCCATCACTAGTAATCACTCCAAACACCATGATGATGACTGGATATATCACCCATCTCTTTCCGAATCTTCTGTACTGTCCTCAGACACTCACTCTAAAATGTTCGTACTGGTGCGAATGCCAAGCAGTACAGTATGCTGTTTCCATTGGATTGCGTTATGGTGCTCTTTTTCTTACAGAAGGTTCCCAACGGACACTACTATACTGTGCTGTCGACAAAATAAAAAAATAACCAATGCGCATGCGCAAAATATGAAATGGCGACAATTTACCCATCGCATCAGTTTTCAATCCGCTACTGACCATTGTTTGTCTTACGGTGAGTAACAATATATATATATATATATATATATATATATATATATATATATATATATATATATGTGTGTGTGTGTGTGTGTGTGTGTGTGAGAGAGAGAGTGAAGGAGAGAGATAGAGAGATTTGTGGTCAAATATGGATCGGAATCCGACAGAATAAGATAAAGAACAAATAGAAGAGAGACGACGCGTCCATTCGAAATTCCAAGAAATTAACGGATTCCAAGCCTAATCTAATCAGCATGCGAAAAACTAGATATATGCACACACACACACACACACACACACACACACACACACACACACACACACACACACACACACACACACACACACACACACACACACTTACTACCGTATATACGTTATCATCTGAATCCCACAAAGACAAACTAAAATTATTATACACTTACATAGATAAAGTAATATTTACGCTTTTTCAGTTAGCCTTGGAATCCATTAATTTCTTGAAACATGTTAGATTGATAAACGTTTCCTATTTTGTTTTGTTTTTAGTTTATCATTTTTATTTTAGCCGCAGTGGATAGCGGCTCGTGCTGACGAATCAGACAGCCGAGTTCGAATTCCAGTCAAGTTCATTATATTCACTTACGTGCTAATACCCTTGGGGAATGTATGAAACCATCTCTTCTCTTTCACCCAGTTATGGGTAAATAGTGGGACAGAGTGAGTGCTATAGCCTTGGGTGTCAACCGGTATAGGAGAAGGACAACTCTGAATTCAAATCTTCCAGAGGGTCATTTGCGACCTTGTGTCACACTCTGCACTAGTTCACTGCATTCGGCTCTTCTAAAAAGTGTGATTGGTTCTGCACAATCCTTCGCCATTATAATCAAATCGTATGTGTGGTAGCCTGGGTGTTGGTTCTAAGAATTGCGCTGCTTGACCCTCATACATCTGTCTGTCTATCTGTCTGTCTGTCTCTCTCTTTCTCTCTCTCTCTCTATATATATATATATATATATATATGTGTGTGTGTGTGTGTGTGTATATATAAAGGACCTGTAACTTCAATGAAACAGAATACGCTATGAGCGATAGATATAAGAACAGACTCAGATAGGAGAGATATGAACAGACTTAGATAGATAGATAGATAGATAGATAGATAGATAGATAGATAGAAATGAACAGAATAAGATAGATATTAAAATAAACAAGTGTACGTGAGTTTTGAAAATTTCTCTATTTGGAGAAGGCCGTTTTAGAAGTGGGTCAGTATGTTTTAAGACATGTGTTATTACTGGATGGCGGTCGGTCGGGGTTTTAGCCATTTTTTTTTCAAGAGCAGCGCCTTCAACTCGAGAAAACAAGCAAAAAGAAAAAGGCAACAAAACCGCAAAAAATGTCTATTTAAATTGTGTTCGTACAACTTCCATAGTTGCCTTTATTTAAAAGGATTAGATAATTAAAAAATGGGAGCAGAATAATTGTTATACAGCGTTGGATATATTGACAAAAAAAGAATCCTTTTGCTAACGTAAGCAATCTCAGATGTGTCACTTTTTACACAAAGACTTACGTCTACAGCTCAGTGGTAACTCATTAGTTTACTGGTTAGAGGACTAAATTTGATTTTCTGATTCTAGGTAAACCATACCTGTTATAAAAGTAAGGACGGTTGTCTTCGAAACAATGTATTTGATATCCTAACTTTGATATGTCGTAGTTTGGGCAATATATCTCCCTCAAGAGAAAATAAGTAGTTGCAACAGACTCTGAAGCAGGAGAAGCCCGCATTGGTTAATTGCAAGGGTGTACCCGGAATGCCATACGGCAACTTGGCTGGGAGATACTGTGCCATCCATCTTACTCCACGGACCTTGAGCCAACAGAATAACACTTCTTCCATTCATGATATTACTTAAATCTATTGAATTTTTTAACTGATTTACACAATATATATATATATATATATATATATATATATATATATATATATATATATATATATATATATATATATATATATATATATATATATATGCGCGTGTGTGTATGTAGTTCGTTTGAGTTGAGCAATTTTCAGTACGTGACTCCCCCCTCTCCCTCTTTCCTATCGCTTTCTCTCTTTCCCATTTCTTTCTCTCTTTCCCATTTCTTTCTCTCTTTCCCATTTCTTTCTCTCTCTCTCCCATTTCTTTCTCTCTTTCCCATTTCTTTCTCTCTCTCTCCCATTTCTTTCTCTCTCTCCCATTTCTTTCTCTCTCTCTCCCATTTCTTTCTCTCTTTCCCATTTCTTTCTCTCTCTCCCATTTCTTTCTCTCTCTCTCCCATTTCTTTCTCTCTTTCCCATTTCTTTCTCTCTCTCTCCCATTTCTTTCTCTCTCTCCCATTTCTTTCTCTCTTTCCATTTTTTTCTCTCTCTCTTTCCCATTTCTTTCTCTCTCTCCCATTTCTCTCTCTCCCATTTCTTTCTCTCTTTCCCATTTTTTCTCTCTCTCCCATTTCTTTCTCTCTTTCCTATTTCTTTCTCTCTTTCACATTTCTTTCTCTCTCTCACCCATTTCTTTCTCTCTTTCCCATTTCTTTCTCTCTCTCTCCCATTTATTTCTCTCTTTCCCATTTCTTTCTCTCTCTCCCATTTCTTTCTCTCTTTCCCATTTCTTTTTCTCTTTCCCATTTCTTTCTCTCTCTTTCACATTTCTTTCTCTCTGTCTCCCATTTCTTTCTCTCTCTCCCATTCCTTTCTCTCTCTCTCCCATTTCTTTCTCGCTGGTAATGTATTGGAGCGGACTTTGATTGAGAAATTGTTGAGCCGGATTCGAATTCTATTCGAGTTCTTCATGTTCACTTATCCTTATGAGTCCATCGCTTCTTCCCCTTGCTATGGGTTAGATAGCAGGACAGATTGGGTCCTATGGCCTCAGTTGGCAACTAGTCTAGGAGAAGGAAAACTATGAATTCAAAGTCGTAACCATAGATTTAAGTTGTCACTCACCCCAGGCACTATCCACGGTGAATTATATATATGATAAAATTAAAACAAAACAAATAGGAAACGACCCTCCGTAGGTTTTGAATTCAGAGTTGTCCTTCTCCTAGGCCGGTTGTCACCAAGTGCTATAGGACCCACTGTGTCCTGCTATTTACCCAGAGCTGGCTGGGAGAAAAGAGATGGACTCATACATTCCCCAAGGGTATTAGCACGTAAGTGAATATAATGAACTCGGCTAGAATTACACACACACTTCCGTATATACATTATCATCTGAATCCCATATAGACAAACTAGAATTATTATACACTTACATAGATAAAGTAATATTTACGCTTTTTCAGTTAGCCTTGGAATCCATTAATTTCTTGAAACATGTTAGATCGATAAACGTTTCCTATTTGTTTTGTTTTTATTTTATCATATATATATAAAGCGCGGTGGATAGCGGCTCGTGTTGAGGAATCGAAGAGTCGGGTTCGAATTCCAGTCGAGTTAATTATATTCGCTTACTTGCTAATACCCTTACATCTCTTGTCTTTCACCCAGTTATGGGTAAATAGCAGCACAGAGTAGGTTCTATAGCCTTGGGTGTCAACCGGTCTAGGAGAAGGACAACTCTGAATTCAAAATCTGTGGAAGGTCGTTTCCTATATGTTTTGAAATATTTTTAATAAATAGAATTATGTTGCGTTGGCAAATTTGTCAATATGGTGGATTTTATCGGTTAAAAATTATTCCACTGAATTTAAATTCTGTTTGAGATAGAGCATTAAAGTATTTTGCTTATTTTAGATATTAAATTTAATCTATCAGCTTGGAATTAAAACTAAAACAAAAGCTTCAAGAAAGATTTTTCATTTTTTAAAAATTCATTTTAAACCTTAGGTATCGCTTTTCTGTGGAGGTACCTAATATAAAGTTATGAATTTCTACTAGCAAACAACGTAGAAGCCTTTGCTAGCACACAACAAATTAGGAAGGGTTAGTTTATTTAAAATTACTATTTGAAGTTTTATTATTGCCCTCGTTTAGCCCTCTATTGAATTTCAGGCAATAGAAAGTGTCGTCTAATGCTACCGTCAAAGTATCTAACAGAAACAAAAGAAAACAGTTACATTGCTTTCAATTAATTATCGACAGGAAAAGCAAAGTATTTAAGGGCACTATCCCGTATTTATTTTTAAAGTGGACCACCTTCAACAAAATAATACTCAGCTGACATACCGAATAATACAAATCAATGGATGATCGAGTAAAAATTTACGCTTTACTGCTCTGTCGTCGTAATATGCGCAAACGATTGTTGAACTCACCTCAAGTCAAAGCTTTGCAATTCTACATAAGTGAAAATCATAACAGATGGTGGCAGCACGGAATGTGTAGCCATCTGCTGATATGATAGTCTTGTTTACAAGTTGGCATACCAGAAATAGCGGACATAACTGTTTGAAAGGCTCACCGAGGTTCAACGAAACAAGAGGTGAAGTCAGAGAAAGAGAGACTACCATGACCGTAGGACAATTGAAATAGACACCATAATTAGATTGCAAAGTCAGGCATTAACAGTCGACAACCGACAACGGTTTTCAAAAACCTGCTTATAACATTCACAGGTCCAGAGAAAGTGCTACATTATCTGACGGACTTGAGATCCATGGCTCGAACCCAGTTATCATGAGAATCCCATGCGAAAATCAAATAATAATCAATGTATCTGCTAGACACTGGATCCTGTCAAGGTTGATTATGAGAGTAACAGCATTTTTTTTTTTTATTTTTTTTTGCTACAGTTTTGGCTTGTTAGTAGATTGCTGTGACTAAAATGCTCAACTACCCACCTTTTTTCTCCGCCAACTCTTGTGACATGCCGATTGGCTCAAAGCAGGTTAGTGGTTAAGCCCTGTCTTGCTTAACGATTAATATTGAGTAGCGAGTTTAATTCACACTTTGTACACCACACTTTGGCCTTGTACCTAAACTAAGTTAAGCTTAACAGTTAATTTCATCGTAGGCATTTTTGCGTAGGGAAATGGTTAACCAGTCTACTCTTACTACAGAGCAATGAGTTCGATTGACACTGTCGATTCAACACTTGCTGTCTTATACCAAAACTAAGCTAAGCCCAATAAATAACATTTAATTTAATCTTGGCCACTTTGGTGTGGGGTAATGGTTAATGAGCTAGCGTGGTTGATCATTACTACAGAGCAGTGAGTTCGATTCTCACTTTATACATCATATGTCTATCCTTGTCTAAAGCTAAGCTTAATAAATAACAATTAATTTAATCTTGGCCACTTTGGTATGGGGTAATGGTTAATGAACTATCGTGGTTGATCATTACTACAAAGCAGCGAGTTTGATTCGCACTTTATACGCCATATGTCTAGCCTTGTACAAAGCTAAGTTTAATAAATAACAATTAATTTAATCTTGGCCACTTTGGTATGGGGTAATGGTTAATGAGCTAGCGTGGTTGATCATTACTACAGATCAGTAAGTTTGATTCTTATTTTATATTCCATACGTTTTGCCTTGTCCAAAGCTAAACTTAATAAATAACTCTCAATATTTTTCAAGATACATGGTGATTGTACAGAACAAGACAATTCCTTAAGAACATTAATTAAAAGAACGTTAAATAAACACATGAAGCTTTAGTTGAAATTCAGAAACAGGTTCCATTTTATTGGCCGTTAACCCTCAAGTCACCACCTACCTTTAAGAAACTAAAGAAATATCTTAAAAATGTTTTCTGATTTGCCCATTTTTATCGGACATTTGATAGAGCCATGTCAAACTGTTTGAACTTTTATAAAAGACAAGCGATATATGTGTAAAGATTTGCTGGACTGGTCCAGAACTTTTGTGAAGCCTGGACGTGAATAGATCGACGTGTATGACAGCAGAGAGTATCGAGTGCACTTGTAACTGTCAATCATACCAGCTGGTTAACCCTTACCACACTCTGAGACGCCTGACCAAGTTGCAGTTTGCATCGGTTCTGTCTAGTGTTTATTTAAGCATATGAGCTTTGTTTCTGTCTATATCAATTGAAAAAGAACATTAAAATTGTTAAAGAAGTAATGTGTTTTAGAGAGCGGAATAATGTATTTTGAGAAATGTAACAAATATCAAATTTACTTATGAACTACCTAGTTATTATTATTGAAATATTTAAGTGGTTATAATTTTCCATGTTTATCTGTTTTTTTTCTAGTAATCATTTATGGTCTTTGCTATTTGGAACTTGTTCCGATATTCCATTTACTCAAACCTTCCAACTATGTCTCTCGCTGTTTTACACAGTTCTTGACTTCGAAGTCCCCTTTTGATAAATTCTTCAAAACCTTTTTTATTCGTTTTATATCCTTGAAAATTTGTAAGCAACCGTTTCTTTGCAGTTCCTATCCTCCTTAAAACTTTATTATATTCTCTATCCTCATCTTTGTCGCTTCAAGTCTCTTCATCTATGAGGAAACTCTCCAATATTCACAGCCATATAAGAGATTATATGACAAGTTCAACCCACCTCATAAAACTAATTCTTCATTCCTTGCAATCCTAGATTCTTTTAAATCTAGGATTCTTCTAAGATATTTCAGAATGTGGACAATGATAACTTTCCATGAAACTTGAGGGACAAAATCTCTCCTTTTTACATATTTAAGTTGTTGAAAATAAAAGATCTTTGGTTGTTTTGCCTCCTCCTTTTCCTACACCCTCTATGTACCGCATCTATAATGGTTGATCATGGCTTGCCACAACTTCCTATACGTTGTATCTCTCAGCAATGTTTGTCTTTTTACTATCCCTCGCACTCCCTGTCAATTTATTAAAAAAAAGCTTGTTATGTAGATTACATGCTTTTTTCCTCTTTCTTGACTCTAATATGTCCAATGAGTGTCAGATTCTCCTAACCTCACTTCCTCATTAAGAGTACTAGTAATGTAAACACACTTTCTAATAAAAAAAAATAGTACCTGGACTGTTTCCATGGTGAAGCCGTTTGGCACTGATTGATTTTGAACTCTGTTGCGCATGCATATTAAATTATAACGTCCTCGTTCACTTTCGTTGTTTGATTGGAAAGGAAATGTGTAGAGTGTGGTCGACTCACCACACCACAGAGGTTCCATCAGTGAACATGGCTTGTGCAGCAGTTTTGGGGCATTCCCTAGGTCAGACAACCATCATATTTCCTAGATCTCACCTCATGCGACTCTCTCTTTCTCTCTCCAAAATCAAATTGCACTTGAAAGGAACAAGATTTCAAAACACCGAGAAAATCCAAGAGAATGCTTCGATGCAAGTTCTTGCTATCCCAAAAAAGTAGTTCCAGGAATGTTTACATCAATGGAAACGACGCTGGATAAAGTGTGTAGCTTCTGAAGGGTACTATTTCGAAGGAGATTAAATGCCGAATTGATATGTGTTGTAGTTTTCTTTTTATAACACCAGTACGGATACTTTTTAATCAAACCTCGTATAAGTGGTCTTTTTTGTTACCGATCTCTTTAAAACTTATTCTTTGTTTACATGCTCAGTCCGCGGTATTCTTAGCGTCCTTCTGTAGGACCATTTGTCTTGCCTCTTCATTTGCGAGAAAATTATCACTGCCATTTACTGTTTTAGAAGGCACAGTGGGATAATGGATAGCGGCTCGGATTGAGGAATCGGAGAGCCGGGTTCGATTTCTAGTCGAGTTCATTATATTCACTAATGTGCTAATAGCCGTGGAGAATGTATGAAACCATCTCTTGTCTTCCACCCAGCTATGGGTTAATAGCAGCACAGCGTGAGTCCTATAGCCTTGAATGTCAACCGTCGTAGGAGAAGGACAACTCTGAATTCAAAACCTGGTTCCCCAGGTTGGTGGTTGTGCAATAGGCTAACAACCTACTCACTTAAAAACTGGCTTCTTATAGAAACCGCAACGATTTCTCAAGGAATTTAAAAGCATTATATATATATATATATATATATATATATATATATATATATATATATATATATATATATATAATGTAATGAAAAACAAACCACTTTAAGGTACCATTACGATAATTTATTTCACCTATTATCGTAATGGTACCTTAAAGTGGTTTGTTTTTCATTACATATTAGCTCTGTCCTAACATTGAGCTCTCAGGATTTCATCCTCTTTGGATTTACCAATTCGGTTTACCAAGTTCCTTATAACTTAAATATATATATATATATATATATATATATATATATATATATATATATATATATATATATATATATATAATTGGATATTGAAATCAACCCCTAGTGGTGACAATATGTTTTATGCTTATACGCAAATGTGTTGTGTTTTTGCTCGTCTATTTATATATACAGGTCAGTGATGCATTGTGGGTAGGTTATTGTATTACATTGTGGGTAGTCTATTGTATTGTTGAAACAGTTGTTTTGGTGGGCTGTAATTGTTATGTTTCCAACTATTCTGGGAGCTGTTAGCTGGAAACAATTGTTTGCGCCATAAATATAGCATACATTAAAACTATATTTTATCATATATATTTGTGTGTGAGTGTTGTGTGTGTACGTGTGTGTATGTTATTTATCGGAGGTGCAAGTGCGCTAAATTTCCCAAGAAGCTATGGAAGAAGAAAGTACCGACTTTATTCGTTCTTTCTTATGTTTTTCTCGTTAACAATAAGAATTTTTGTCTTTATGTCTTTCAGAAATTTTGATCTTTGTGTCTTTATTATTTTTTTTTTCATGCTATCATCATCAAACCGAAATCAAATGAATCCTTTTATCAGCTGTGACTGAAAAGGCCGGCTCTTTTGTGCTTGATTATCAAAAATAAATTTTCGTTCTTTTTATGTGTTCTGATACGAAATACAATTGAGCCAACGGAAGGTTAACAATATTATGGCCAAACAGCTAACAATTGAATTTTAATACAAACATGGTAACCAATCGACAAGCGATCACGAGAGCCAAATGCATAGTGCTTTGTTTCTGTAATCGTTCCTTTTATGCCGCAAGACGTCTGCGCACTTAACAAGAGATGCATTAGTACCTTTGATCAAGGTCTGAAGACGCTTTTTGCGTACCATGAGAAAAAAAAAACTCTTCCATATTAGAAGAAAAAAATGAATGTAAAAATACTTTCTTATGGGACAATAACTGTTATATAATCGTAATATGATACGAAAAAAAAACGATAAAGAATTTTGATGATCTTTACATTTATATATATATATATTTTTAATATCCAACGTTTTGGATTTCTACTTAACATACCAGAAGGTTATCAAGTGCTACACTTTGACCAAAAATCATGCTTAATATGGATTAGCTTGAGTCAGTGATTTGCTGGTTTTGAGAATGTAAAATGCGCAAGTTATTTGTCGAAAAGTCATATATGCATATTTCCCACTGGAGAAATTGACTCAAGTTATAAAGAAGAGAGCTGAAGGCTAAGAGATTGAAGTTCGCATCCTGAATCCAGTCTTGTCTGGGTTTGTTATCATTGTCTTACCAGAAATAAAACCAATTTCAAATCATTCTCCCACGAATATACTTATTCTGAGGCCGAAGCTTAACATTTTTTTATTCTCTCTGCTATAATAATTATTTTTTAAATACGGTGAGATTTATATGCTCCAGTTAAATAAGAAGAGCAAAAGAGAGATCGCAAAGACGAATTCTTTAGATTAGGAAGCATCATCACAATATGTATTGCTATTCGGCCCGGCCTGTTCATCTTGCTTTTCATACTGACAACGTTTCGATAGTTGTACCATCTGCCTTCCTTCAGGTGTTTTTCATTGTACTCAGTAACCTTTTCCGATTTCGAACCCAACGGTTTATTCACTCCATAGGAGTAGACTATTCTCATTCTTAAAAAAAAAAATTTTTTTAATGATTTCACCCCAAAGTAAGGCGTTATTGAGAAAGAAAGAGAATGAGAAGACTTTAGTTCAATAAAAGAACAGAATCCAGAATCCAGAAAATGACGATGTGTTTAAATTTTTGAAGATTGTATGGAGAAACAAGAAACTAATAAGGAAGCAAGGAAAATAGTTCCACAGGCGAGAAGTGCGTGTGAAGAAACTATTAGAATAGAAGTTACGGTTACATCTAGTTATTACAACAGTAAAACGATGAGGTTAGGTTACCGCCAATCTAGCAGAACGTGGTGTAGGTACCAAGGTGGAGACCCATGAAAATATTTATAGAAAAGTTAGAGAGAAACCACGTGTGTGTGAAAGTGACTGAATTCGAGATACCCGGCGATGACCGATAACATTACAAATCCTGTTTTTGTTTTTGTCGAGAATCTCTCCCTTTATATATATATATATATATATATATATATATATATATATATATATATATATCAGAGCTCCACACCAGATATGCTAGCAATATTCAATGCACGGGCGAATGGTAGATTTATAAATATGCAAGATGGATTCTGGAGAGAAAAATGTCTCGGCACAACGCAGCGAATCAACTTTTCTAGCAGCAGACCTAACAATCGATCCAATATAATCACTTCCGCTTCATTTTAGTGAAAAACGTGAGACTAAAAATGCGCAATGAGTTGTTCTCCTGGAGGTTAGCATCAGCCATAATGATGGAGAGCAAAAACTATCATGGTTAGAGGATATTTAACCTGGACTAATACTTATCAGATTTATTCGCCTTTGTGTTTATTGTTTGTCTCTATCATTGAACTTGATTCAGGGACTGAACTCGAATACCCCAGGAAATCAGATAAGTGTTGGTTCGGTTCAAAATTCCAAGAAACTCACAGAAACCTGACGAAGACCGGAGAATAGAAGAGCGAAAACCTTGTGAGAATAACAAGCTAAATGAACATGCTGGTTCGAATAACAACGTTTATAATAAGGCAGTCACCTGAAGAAGGCCAGAGGTTATAACGGCCGAATATATTGTGAGTATAATAACCAAAATGAGAATACTCGTTCGATTAGAAAAGGTTTATAATAAGAATAATTACGACGAGCTTGCAGGGTGGAATAAAAGATTGTTTTCAATGTTTCGTTTAGCATAATTTTATTGATGTAATGAAATAACCTCTTACCCCCATGAGTGACTACACTATAGGTAGTAACTACCTATGCGTCAACGGACTATAGAAATTAGCTGGAATCTTTTCCTACAGGCTAGGGAAAGCCACATTAAATTCGGCCTTGTGCCACATGTGACTGCGTGAGGCAGTTGCTAGATACCGACTAGCTGGGATCTTTTCCAGCTGTGCTGCTGAACTCTCTACCTTCGGACAGAGAGGAATCCGGACGAAGGTTAGAGTCTAGTCCGGGGAGGTAAACAGATCCGATCTCATTTATGCGGGGTCTACGGGGATTTTTTGGCCGAGCCTAGGGGCTCGAATGTCCCACGTTAAACTAGACCTTGTGTCACATCTACACTCGTGGGAGGGGTCTAGTAAATATTGACTAGCTGGAATCTGTTTCAGCTGTGCTGTCGAACACTCTGCCTTCGGGCAGAGAGGAACCCAGACGAGGCTATGCAGAATCTCGTCCGGGGAGGTAGACACATCCGATCCCGTTTATGCGGGTTCTACGGGGAATCGTTGGCTGAGATGACTTACGTTAAACTCGGCCTTGTGCCACATCTACGCTCGTGGGTTGGGGGGGCTAGTAAATATTGACTAGCTGGGATCTTTTCCTACTGTGCTGGTCAAACTCTCTGCCTCCGAGCAGAGAGGATTCCTAGACGAGGCTATGTCGAAAGGCAGAGTCTCGTCTCGGGAAACATCAACCCGACCCCGTTTTATACGGGTTCTACGGGGAATTTTTAGCTGAGCCTACGAGCTCGGATACCCCACATTAAATTCGCCTCTGTGCTACATCTGATCGCGTGGAGGGGTTAGTAAATATACTAGCTGGGATCTGTTGAGTACGACTCAGAATTATACAAGAACTACTGACCTTCCAATAGTAGCACTCACTACTGGATTAACTTGCGACGACCTGTGCATAACTGTTACCTTTATTCTTATTGTACTGATTTTTTACAATAAACCTTTACTTATTTTATCCACCTTGTTTTTCAAGTATATATTCCTATTAGCACGGAATATAACACTTATGCTGTATGTATGAGCAATAGATTAAACGTTGGCATTATAAGAATTAAAATGACAAGTTCAAATAAACCAGTAAATAAGATATTGCTCGACGTTGATTTCTCCAATTTATGGATATGTGCAGAATCATTTCATTCTGCCCAAACTGCACCTCTACAAATTAGTTTTAGACTCGATAGACTCTTTCGGTAATAATCGTTAATACGTCAACAGTTGAAACGAAAGCTATATTGCTTATTTGAAAGAAGCCCTTTGATGTTAGATGCTTAACCAGTTCAAAGTTGATTAGAGCTTCTAGTACTTTGCCAAAAAGCGGTAGAAGGCTAATAGGCTGATAATTACAAGGATACGACGGCTCGCCTAAGTTCTTAAAGACTAGAACTACAGAAGAGGATTTTAGACAAGCAGGAAAGCAAGAAGCAGCAAGGCATTTATTTTAGAGAGAACAGGAGATATTTCATGAGCGCATTTCGTAAGGACTATTATAGGGACACCATCAAAGTTCACATTCCTCGTGGGGGTCCAGTTTAAAGATAACAACAGAAACCATGGACGGAATTATATGTATATCAATCAATAGAGACACACTTCTAAGTGTAAAATCAGACAAAGCTATTCCAGATAAGTCAAGAGTAGAATTTAAAGAGAATTTACAAGGCAAATATTCAGTTTTATCGGCATAAATTGAGTGAAAAGAGAAGAATAAAAGACTTACTCTTATTTAACACATTATTAGACTCGCCAGAAGTCATGTGAACCAAACTTGTTAGAGGCTATACAGTACGTCATTCTATCAGTAAACAAAAACTTAGCCTCTTTGAGGACACGTTTACGAGTAGACATAAATAGACGTCTATTGCGATCGGAACTATCACGCTGATACACATGGAAAAAGTAATTCCTGTGGGCTATAGCTGCTGAACAGGATGCTGTGAACGAAGGAGGAGATTGTGGTTTCGACTGGTATTTGCAAAAAGGTATAAATGCATAAATACCGGCTTTAACCTAAAAAGCAACCTCTGGGGCACAATTCTAAATAGAAAAGTTAAGAATATCACTCCAAGTGGCGTTTTGAAAAATGTCACAAAATGAATCTCAATCAGTAGGCTGGTAACAGAATGAAGTTTTGCGAACAGGCGATTCTTTACTCACTGACGACTCAAAAGAAATATCAGCATAGACTAAATCGTGATCCGAATTACCAAGAGGGCAGAGTTGTGAGGCTCGACAAGAGTTAAAAGAGGAGGTCAGGAACAAATCAAGTAAAGTAGAATTTATAGGGAAACGCGTAGGTAAATCGACTATTTGACTGAGAGAATTTCCGTTGTTCATTCTCAACAGAAAAATTGAAAGTCTGAATACCGGCAATATCAGTAGCATTAGAATGCTTAAGCCACTTGATGCAATGAATATTAAAATCTCCAAAAACAAAGATGTTCGCAGATGAATGAAGAAAGAGAGAGAGAGAGAGAGAAAGAGAGAGAGAGAGAGAGAGAGAGAGCTGTTTCTATAGCGTCAAAAATGTTGTTTAATATATTACAGTCCTGAGAAGGAGGAGAGCAATAAAGGAAAAAGAGACAGCTACCAGTGCAATAACGAAAGACGAATGTACAAGAAAGAATCATCTGGGAACTCAAGATACAATTCCCTTGCAGTTGGAAGATTTTCTTGGAGATGCACACCATTCGATGGATCCTAGAAACTTTTCGACAAAGAGGAGGATAGCCTAGAACAGATAATTCATTGGTACCGATAAAAAGAATTTAAATTGATTTCGCAAAGTGCGAAGATAGCTGGAGGACATTTCAAGAGAAAAAATTCTACACTACAGAAATTTGAACGAATGCTACAAATATTGGAGACAGAAAGATTGAGGTAGGCAGGAGATTTTCTCTTTACTTGTTTACTCGTGTTTCTTTTTTATTGTAGCTCTTATAAAAAGATTTTGTTTTAAAAAGAAAAGGTCAAGATAATTATTGCTATCTATCGTCTAAGACAAGACAGTAGTCAGAAGGTGGCTGAGACAAAATCATAATTTAGCCTCAGAATTGTCTACAACAATGACACCTATCCATGCGCGACATGGTATTAGATATACACCCATATTATGTGATTGCGATGTGATCAGCGCATCCTGTCTAAGCGCTATCAAAGTGTTCAGGCTCCTTCCTGCTAGTTGGATTTAGCAACCAGAAGACGGCTAACAGTATACCCTCATAATGAAAGTCACAACCAATCATTAATCAGATCACCAAAGAGTTAAGATAGTTCAGTTATTACGGCCATTGTAGAAAGAACCGGTAAACCTTTTCCTAAACAGGAAACAAGGGATAAACTTTTATTCCTGTTCAATAAACATAGAAGGAGTACTTGTTGGCCGATAGGCGAATCTATCTAATCCTATTAACCTGTTTACAGTACAGGAAGCTGGGCGCTTTTATCGAAACATCTTTTCTGGGAAGTTTGCCGAATAAGGTTCTATACCCCTTCCATATATATATATATATATATATATATATATATATATATATATATATATATATATAAAAGTGAACATAGAAGTCAACACAGAGGCGACAGTATGTTTCATGATATATGCAATCGTCAGTCTTGACGATTGCATATAGCATGAAACAGACTGTCGCCTCTAAGTGTTGACTTCTATGTTCACTTTTATATTTACACACGCTCTATCTCTGATACTGAGCACTTTATTCCATAAATATAGCACACCTTAAGACTATATTTGCACCAAAATTTAGATGCACATGCTCCAAGTTAGCGGGAAGGTCAAAACCGACTTTGCATTTCCCAACTCCCATCGATAGTGGAAATAATCAATTTTTTCATGCTTCTACGGCAGTTTTCATGTAGTTTGTACTGGCCAGATTGAGAGCCAGTAGCTCGCTGCCACGAATAGGCAGGAAGATTCCATTGGCCAGCGTGAGAGCCAACAGCTAACTGATACGAATATTAACTAGCATGCTAGCATGCAAAAATATCGATAGCTGCATTCGTCACAAGTGGGAAAAATTTAAATCTGCATGGCACTTTACTCCAATTGGCTCATTCGCTTGCTTAAACTCAACGTTGGTCCTGATTCCGCAGAAATGGGTTAGGTGTGAAAAAGTATTTGTTGTTAACATTCTTTTTCATTCGGTTTTTCCAGTTACGTGTCCTTTTTAAAGCTGATCGTTTTGTGTTCATTTTGTTTAGTTCTTTTTTCGTAACAAATGTAATGTTTAGTATAGAGCTTAGAAAAAATTCGCAGTGTGAGACAGGCAAGAAGTAAGGCATGTAGTAACATCAGCACGGCAAAGGGCACTCCTTTAAAGGCAAGGAAGGGCAAAAATATTCAAGTCAAGTGATAGCGATTGCTGTATGAGTCGTACGATTTTTAAATCAAGCACGGGCAACGCCGGCCCATGCTGCTATTATATATATATATATATATATATATATATATATATATATATATATATATATATATATATATATAACTACGGAAGCAGTAGCCTTAACACAGGAAGAAAAACTGCAAGGTCTACAAAGAATAGGAGGTTGTTGATAGCCATGATGGTTTATGTGTTGGATGGGCATAACACGTAGAAGGAGATTATGTTTTAATGTAATACTAAGCGTTTATAGTTATAATATTAAGCTTGTTTTGTGAAAATACTAAATCTTTCGAGTTGTAATTTAATATAAAATCTTTGTTTTTTTTTTTAATCATTTTAATCATTTCACCCCAAGTAAGGCAATAAAGCCACTACGATGCAAGGGGCTACCGGGTGTTAGAGAATGCGAGAAAAATGTTCTATTAAGGAGCAAGACCAATAAAAGAACAGGAATTAAGAAGACAGAAGATAACGATGGACATTGCATTTACATTTATGAATATCAAAGTAGACTGAGAACTAAGAAGGCGGAAGAGAGTTCCACATGCGAGTCGTACGAGAGAAGATAATGTTAGCATAGAACTTACGGTTGCATCTAGCCATTTCAACTATAAAATGATGAGACCTTTCTGCTTATCTAGTACTGCTTCTGCAGCTGTAATACTAAATTTTTATAGTTGCAAATTAACACTGATCTTTTACATTTGTAATGCAAGTAATTATTTATTATTATTTTCGAGCTAATGCTAACAACTATGACTGTCTTATGATCAAATCTATACTGATCATGTCCATTTCACCGTCTTTGATATTACATTGAAATATCCGATCTAACTTTTCCTGTTTTGATAAATTTCAATCAACATTAGAAATCATTTAGTTTATTTCTTTTGTATCACGAACGATCAACAAAATTCTCACAAGATTTCGTCTTAAACATTATCAACTTTTTATTTGTACTCAAAGAGCAACAAATATAAGAAAACAGTTTCTAAAAGTGAACTGATATATATATATATATATATATATATATATATATATATATATATATATATATATATATATAACTCATAAATGATAATAATAATGATAATAATAATATTATTATATTTCCTTATAAGAAAACATTTGCATTCAATAACCGAGCAGCCGGTGCTACGTTTGGTTGGAATTTATAAAATCTTTCCCTGAAAACAATTTTTCAGGAAAATAGGTTTATAGTTTTTTTTTCTTTAGTACTGATGGGGGTTTCCTTCCTAACCTTTTATCTGAAGTAGTGTGGAATGTCAACATCTTTATTATGTTGTTATTTTCTCTTCGAGTAACATGTGATAAGCATTTTAACTGTCGAATATCCTCAAGTGATTTGATTTCTCTTATTTGTCATAGTTTCTTTGTGAGAACGCATTTCATTGGTTCAATATTTTAACAAACTGAAAATCATAAATTAACAATAATTTTCTTGACCCCATAAGAGGTAAACAAATGAAACTAACCTTATAAAAATAAGAAATAACAAAAGTACAAATATTAACCCTTAAATGGCGGACATCAAAACATGTTTGGGGATCAGCGGATATCATCATCGGTGAATTCAAACCTTTTCCGACATTAGGAACATCGTTCACTCATCTAAATGACGAATTGACAAATCGATTGACTCTGAAAGTCTATATATTGATGTTAAAAGCTGTTTTTTTTTAATTTATTTGATATACTAGGTTTGAATGGCTATAATCCAGTGACTCTCAACTGCTGTGCCGCGGCACAAGAATGTGCCACGCGATCCTCTTAAGTGAGCCGCATATTATTGTTACGGTATACATATATATATGTTTGTGTAATGATTGTGTTAGTATTTGAGTAAATGAATAAAAAACTTTTTTCCAAATAATTCTTTTCAATATTTTTTCGATTATGTTAATTTAAATACTTTATTTTAATATTGAATTTTTTTGAGAATTTTTATTTTTTTAAATCTAACTTTTTAAAATATTCCTTTATTTGAATAGAAGAATATTAAGCTTTTTTCGTATCATTGTATTCAACATTCTTTGTTTATTTGAAAAATTTATGGTTTCATTTCATAACATTTAAATCTATTACCTTTATGAATTTTACTAAGTGTGTCGTGATTTTTTTCACTTGCTTCTAGATGTGCCGTTGCTTAAAAAGGATGAGAAACACTGCTATAATTTCTTGCAAAAATTGGTACTAAGCTATATTTGTGGAAGTTTGTATACAATGTTAGCTCCCAAATATTAGGGTGGTGCAAAAATCATGACGTAATAATGTCGTTTTTTGACGTATTTTTTAACGTCAAAAAAACGACATTATTACGTCATGATTTTTGCACCAACCTAATACTATAGAGATATGGCAAACTGACTCGTACAATCAGTAGAAGAGATGCGTTCTATCAAACAGATCAACTCAGCAGTCAGGTATTAGTTGCCCGTGATTTTGCTGAGATTGTTTTGCAAATAAAGCAAGAAAAAAAGAAGTCAGGAATACTGCTATGCCTACATATATACTTCTCGAAGGGAAAAAAGAAAGAGACGAAAAATGATGAAAACTTGACGTAAAGAATAAACATATCAATTATCGATGCAATGCTTCAAGGAGTATCTTACTGTTAAAAAAAATTACATTACGAATTTAAAATTTCTTTTCTGCTGCTTTTTTTTTTATTAAAATGAAAGAGTTAAAATATCATTTTTATAGTTTTTGTATCTAATGCGTGTCATGGAATAAGTAACTGGAGAACTGAGTTCGAATTACAGTCACGTCCATTGCATTCCATTTCTTCCCACTCCAGCTATGGGTTGAGCACAAACTGGATCCTATAGTCTTGGTTGGCAACCAGTCTACCACAAAGAAACTGTAACCTACTGCAGGAAAATGCCTAGTAAGTCATGAATCGAAAGAGACGTGATCTCACAGGCGTCTATCACGTATGAAACAATAAACATGAAAACTACCCATGAAATTGTTTTCTTGTTCTTTACTTGCTTGGTATGCATATTTGTGAACGTTTTGCTACCATTTAAGTGTTAAAGAGAAACAAAAACAGTCAAGATACAAACAGTAAAATATTCAGAATCAGTTTAAAATTTAAACAACTCAAATGAGAAATTGGAGAAACGAGTTCGAATTTCAATCGGGTTTGTTACATTCACTTACACGCAAATGCCCTTGGGAAAGGTATGAATCCATCTCATCTCGCCTAGATATCATCATAGCCAGGACAAAAGAATTCACTGTCTCTTAATACTCTGTTTAGCATTTGGAAGACAACTTTGTTAATTAGCTTGAGAGCTAACAAATAAAAGTGCCTACAATTCTTATAAACATACAAAAATATTCACTTTAAAGAAAAAATGAAAACGTTAGACATTAACTTTTAAGTGACGAGCGCAGTCAATTGACATTTCCTTGGACAACTGTTGATATCAGACCATAGATGGCACCAGATTAAAGACAGCAGCACGGGTCAGGGGTGGGGCATGAACTTATTTACAAGGGACAGCCATTACAAAAAAAAAATGGTGGCCTGGAAGTGGCTCTCCGGAGGGGCAACTAACTATGCGAGGAATATTATTTCCTGAAATACTTTCTTGCTAATAAAGCTGGAAGAACAAGCCAAAGACAACACGATGACTGCATGCAGATTTCTGAAAAAAGGAAAAAAAAAAGGGAAAAATGGCGACAGCTTGGTGCAAAGAATAAACATTAATTGTCGAAGGAATACTTCAAGAGGTATCTTACTGCTAAAAAAATATTACATCCATGAATTTGAATTTTATTTTATTTTTCCGATATTCGGGTAATTTAAAAATGTTAATATATGATTTTTAGATTTTTGTAAAAATATTGGAGCTAAAATAAGCATAAAACTCCTCCTTAAAAATTAACTTTCTCATTTCTTACCCGTTTGGCATGAATACACGTGCAAACTTTTCCTGCCGTTTAAGAATTATACACCACACACACACACACAAAAAAAACATGAGACAGTTGTACAGAAAACACATGCGAATGCTAAATAAAAAATATAAGAAATCTAAGTAAATTTAACTCAACACTTACCGCAAAAAAAAACTAAAAGCTACCGAGACCATCACCGGTGAAACACAAAAAAGAAAACCTAAAATCCACCGAGATCACAACCCAGCAATACACAAAAAAAGAAAAACTAAATTTAGTAAATGCAATATTTTTTTATGAATACATTTGCCCACTTGGAGACTGCCAGATAATAATAATTCAAATAATACATATATTGATTACATACTCACTACGTTATCGCGATGGTTAACTTGCCATCTATTCGATAACAGCTTAAAGAAATTGCGTACCACCAAGCAACAAACCGACAAAGTCCAATAAGATATCTGATAAATGCTTATCAATAATACAAAAAAAACTACAGAAAATAATTTTAGAAAAATGACTACACTCAGAACATGTGTAATATAATTTGAAAACGTATTTGACACTTTTCCTTTTTGTTTCTCGTAAATGAAATAGGAAGTATGAAGTAGGAATCGTTGCATCACAACATCCACCGAGGATTTTATTTCTTTAGGTTTAATATTAGATTAAAAAAGGGGGAAATATGAAGATTGAGGAAGTCTGAAGAAATCGAGATAAAATCCGATGTGCGGAGAAGCGTCGTCAGGATTTCATTCGCATTTCTTTTTAAGTTTGTGACTAAAATTTGAAGCAGATGCTTTGCTTGCGTGCATTCCTAAGATTCATTGATTACATGGATGATAAATCTAAGATGGCGAATATGATCTTTTAGAGAATTTGGGTAAAGTAAGATATGGAAAGAAGTGGGAAGGAAAACTGAGAAGAAGAGGTAGCGTTACGAGGGAGAGGAGGAAGAAGAAGACAAATGAAGAGAAGAAAAAGAGAAACTAAAACAAGTTTGCCTGAAGAGAGAGAGAGAGACATTTAAAGAAGATTTGAAATCAGAAAATTAGAAGGAAAATGAGAAAGAATGGAGTAAAGAAAGAAAAGAGAGGAAGAGAAGGGAGAAAAGATAGGAAAAGAGGAAGGAAGTAGAAAAAAGAAGAAAGGAAAAGGAAAAAGAAAAGAAAGAAAAAGAAAGGCAATAGGAAACGAGGAACGAAGAAGGGAAAAGAGAAGAACAGGAAAGAACAGAAGAAAAAGTAAAGATGGAAAAGAGAAAGAAAGGAGATTAGAAGGAAAGGTTAAATAGAAAGGGAGGAAAAGGAAAGATAAAGGAAGTAAAAAATGAAAGGGGAAAAAGAAGACAAAAAGAAAGAAGAATAGAAAAGAAATGATCGATTCATTTTCTTCTCAACACTTTGCAGGGTATTTAAAGCCAGAAAATATTTTGAGATTGTAAAGATAAAAAAGATAAAATGTAAAGAGAAGAGAAGGAAAGAAAGTTGTAAAAATAGAATAGAGAAAATGGGAAGAGAAGAGACAGAAAGTGAAGAAAAACCGCACGGATTTGAGGAGAAAATATACGGAAAAAAAAAAAAAAGGAAAAAAAACAACGAATGAACATAAAAAAGCAAAAGATGTAAGATAAAATAGAATTGAAGTGAATAAAAAAAAAATTAAAAAGAAAAGGAAAATCAAACAATGGAAAGTAGAAAGAAAGAATGAAAAAAAATATATACTGACAATTATGTCGTGTAGGCTATGGATCTGCCTCGACAGACATCTCCACCTTGGCCCCCAGGGCCAGCCTTACAAAAGAAATTATTTGGTTAGGAAAGATTGGTGGCAGGTATCGCGGTTATTTAATTGCCGCGTGGAGCCGTCGTTTGTTTGTTGTTCGTAATATGAAAGAGAAAACTGTAACAAATACAAAAGGAGAGAAAAGTTTCAATACTCTTTCTTTTTTCAATGGAGAACAAGCTAGATAGATAGACAAAGAGAGGGTTGTACACACACACACACACGCACGCACACACATGTGTGTGTCTCTCTGTATGTGTGTGTGTGTGGGAGGGGAGGGGATGGAGCACCAATGGGTGATTATAGGGAAGGGGCGAGTAAGTAATCAGATTTTGGGTTGGAAACAGTGAAAGTGAGAAAGCTTAAATGATTGCATGCAAGGAAGGGTAGAGTCAGAGGGCGTAAATGGATGAATGCAAGAGAGAAGGGTATGAAGCTAGATGATGAATCAGAAGGAGAGAGAGAGAGAGAGAGAGAGAGAGAGAGAGAGAGAGAGAGAGAGAGACTAAAGGATGAATGTAGAGAAGGAGAAAGTGAGTCCGAGTGAGTGAGAGTGAGTAAATGGGTGAATGCAAGAAAAAGAGTAAGAAGCTACCAGTTGAATCAGAAATAAATCGAAAGAGAAAAAGAGAGAATAAAGGATGAATGCAAAGAGGAGAGAGTGAGTGAGTGTGAAAGAGTGGGGGGAGAATAAATAGGTGAATGAAAGAGAGACAAAGAAGAATAAGATGCAAGATGTGAATGAAAGATAGCAAGACAGAAATTGAGAGACGGGATGTGTAGGGGGTAAAATACAGGGAAGCGAGGAGTAAGTGCGTAAAAATAACGGAGAAAGAGAGAGACAGAGTGTAAATGGGGGGGGGTGCGAGGGAGAGGAGACTACATACGACAAAGAGAGAAATCGATATAGATAGAAAGAGAAAAGGATGAAGCATAAGTAAAACATCTTCCTTACTATGTAAAATATTAACTAACAGATTTTTCTCTCTTAAGGAAAGCATAAAAGAATAAAACACACACACACGAGCGCAATCGCACACACACACACACACACACACACATATATATATAATTTATTCGAAATTATCACATAAATGAGTTATAAAATCACTACAACAATAGTCATTTTGTTTCAACTCTTCTGGTGTCTTATCAAGTGATGGTGTTGAATGTAAAATAAAGAGTTTAAACTTTTTATTCTACATTCAACACCATCACTTGATAAGACACCAGAAGTGTTGAAACAAAATGGCTATTTTTGTAGTGATTTTCTAACATATAATTTTCGAATAAATTATATTTGAACCAGTCTGCATTGAGCATTCTTTTAAGAATAGAATTTTTGGTTATTGGAATTTATTCTGTATACACCAATCCTGTACGCGAATATATATATATATATATATATATATATATATATATATATATATATATATATATATATATATATATATATCCTATTAGTGTGCATATACGCACACATACAGGCACACACATGCACGCACACACATACACGCACACACATACACACACACACACAAAGAAGAAAAGTCAACATAACGGCAAAAACGTGCAGAAATAATTTTTTTTTACTTAATATAAAAATTACGAAAATTTGCTGATATCCTCTGACGAGTGGATCGAACATTTATACAAATGTTCGTCTACAAAATCAATCAGTTAAGTGACAAATTTTATATTTGTATTAATCCTATATATATATATATATATATATATATATATATATATATATATATATATATATAATTTTTCTGTAGTTTACTGCTAACAGCAAGCAGAAATATTTTTTCTCCCGATGATGGCCATTTTGGCCGAAACTAGTCGAGGAATCTAAATGAAATAATAATAAAATAAAACGAAAGAATATTAATCTACAACCCAGTGTGTCTGAAGATTTTAATTTTTTAATATTTTTTTATTGTTGAATATATATATATATATATATATATATATATATATATTTAAGGTCCTCATCTATAGCCAGCTTAACAGTTGACAGTGGACAAAGGAACGTTAGACGGCCGTAGTTCAGGTTTCAAGACAATCCACTAAAAAGTAACTTCTCAGCTGTCAATATACCTCATACTAACTTCGAAAGAGTTACCCTCAATAGAAATAACTGGAGATATTTATACCAAAATGGCATCAGAAATTTAGAAATCAGTCGTAGTGACTGGCTAAGAGACGAAAGACAACGGTAAAAAGTATCAGCAAATATTTCTGTGATTATGTCCCGAGATCCTCACTGCTGTACGATATGTGGATGTATATGCAGGTCACTAGCAGGACTGATGTGTCACATACGATACAAACATAAAAACGGAATGAGATTATCGGTCGAAATCGACGGCGCGGGAGTCCATCATATATATATATATATATATATATATATATATATATATATATATATATATATATATAAGATTGGCCTTTGTCAAAGTTATCAATAAATGCAACAGCTCTTTATTGGTATTATCACCTGGTCAGTAGGTAAATATCGAAAGTTATTTATTTGACACCACCACTAAGGTAGGATATAGTACAAGGTCTGTTTTAAATGAGTGCCCATACAAATGCATATGGGCCAAGGACAAAAACTTCCCAATACTCGTGAATATTGTTGCGCTGGCATCGATATTACACCGGACGCTTCTCTTAATTCAGTGAGGAAGGTGTCTAAAATGAAGAGAGAGCAGTTACTGGTGGTTTGCGTAAGTGGTCACTCTCCCACCCACATACTTGTATGTCATCCATTGTGGAATGTCAACAATGAGACATCAATAGCACAATGTAAAGTGAAGAGTGACTTAAAATATCTACGGTACAAATAAATTTCCATGAATCTTCTTTAACCAGATATGGTCAACTTGCAGATAGAAAATTCTAAACTCAAATTAATACTGAAGACTGGGATTATCAGAAATCAAAATTTAGAAAAAACATCTCGACCTAATTTACGTAGTAAATAACAGTTTTACTAACATATATATATATATATATATATATATATATATATATATATTGTGACCAAGTAAATGGTTAAGAAATAACACAGCGAGTGTTACAGATATATCATATATTAAACAGTAAATACAACAGAAAAGTATTACACGACTAGTGAATGTGTGTCGGTTGACCCATCGTTCAATCTCTTTGACTGTTTCCTCTAAGGCCTTCTCTCCTACTAATCTTATAGTAGGCGGAAGAATCCACTACAGACTCTTTAGAGGGAGGACACTACAACAATATATAATATAATATAAGCAATGTATAAACAGAAAATATATTAAAATATTTGTCGGATTTAATCCATTTCATCTAATATGTTGTCATTGTTTGTGTTAGGTTACGTTTCGGGGCAGAAATGATATATCAAGAAAGATCGTTCTAGATGCGTGTTTATAAGCAGAAATTTGGATTTTGCTAACCGGAAAGTTCTCTGTAGCTGAATAGTTAAAAAGCCCGTCAGGCTAAATGACTGTTTCCATATGGGATACAGGTTCGATTCCTGTCGGAGACCGCATATTTTCTACGAAATCTCTCGAACATTCATGCCGATAAATGTAATTATTAATGTTTTATTAAAACAGAGCATTTACTCAAATAAGTTGTATCCATAAAAATAGCGTATAAACTGAATATATATACGCTACCAGTCAAAAGTATTTGGCCACTCTTAAACATTTATTTCTCATCCTAAAAGTGCTATTTTCAATGAAACAAGTTGAGCAATACAATGGTTTTATTTAATATACCTAATGCAAGTCTTCCTGACCCACATTAAATACAGATTAAATCAAAAAAAAAAAAAAGCACAAAAACTTCTTAAAAATTTTGATTAATCAAAATGCCCTTCTTTTGCCATTATCATTGCTTCTGAGATTCTTGACATTCTTTCCACCTACTTGAGGTAGACTGAAGATGATTCTGCCTAGCTTTCCGGCAAGACTTGTCTGAGATGAGCCGTACTTGTGAGTTGTTTTCGATCAAGTTCATCTCACACCAGTTCAATGAGTCAGTTGATTGCGCCGACCAAGACATCATTTGAAGGACGGGCTGTTCCTCTTTGCTTTTAATGTACCTCTGGCAGAATTTACCGGTATGGTTTGGGTCAATATCTTGCATGAATACAAATCCTTGACCCACAAGCCGCGTTTCAAATGGGATCGCATGATGCTGCAGTGTGCTGTGATAGCCGGTCTGATTCTGTTTGCGCTTCTCCTGGTGCAAATCCATGAATTTGCAATTGGAAAAAGCCTCCCCCCCCCATAACAGAGCCTCCTCCATGCTTTACGATTGGTTTGATACATAATTGTTTTTTTAAATAGTACTAAGAATCTAATATATATATATACCAGGTGTAACACGAAAATTATCCAAATTGTGTAACAGCAAAATTGTCTATTTGTTAGATTAAGCTCGGAACCTTGTATCTTAGAAATGATTAAAGATATTTTATTGGAATTCTTCGAGGTTTTTGTAACATTATTAGACTCTACTTTGAGCAATAAGAATGTCTAATTACTCTGCAAACTTAACAGAAGAATTGTGATGAAATCGATAATAAACGAAAATGACATTAAAATTCAAATATATATATATATATATATATATATATATATATATATATATATATATATATTATTTCAGAATAATTTTCCAACTAATCTTATTTTTCAAAGATGATCTTCACTCTCTCTAACCTTCTAACTTTCTGTCCTGGAGTAACAAGGTGACTCACAAGTTTCACGTACGATTTCATTTTCAAGTCTTTTCTTCACAGCTCTTTGGACTATCATAGCTGAATCGCCTCTCTCGTTTACCAAACCTCTAATGGATTGAGTTGGATCTTTTCTAATTGATCTCTTTAGCTCTAAGTTGAGGTGATGATCCCTCTTGGTATTGACACCTCCTGATCCTGTTTTCCTCTTTACTGGTCACTCTTTGTTTTTAACTTATTCCCCGTTCTCTTGATGGTTCTTGAATAGATTTTGAAGATGGAAGCCAGACTCTGAATATTGTTACAATTACTGAAGGCCTGAATGATCTTTTTTCTCTCATCATTGCTCAGTTTGAAAAACAGCGGGTCTGACACAAAACGATTTTAACTTGCTCTTTTTTTTAGCTGAATAACTCAAAGTTTTTTTTCAGAGATTCATACGAAAAACGGCATCAAGATGACTTGTCAGTGACGATCGCAATGGCGTGAAACCCAGGGTCACAAACTCACATCTAAGTATGTTAGCAGCTCTATCACTGATATTGAGTGCTTTCCAATAAAAACCGTGCATATATAATATATAAATAATACACACACACATACACACACGCACATATATATATATGCATCACACATTATGAAATGGACAAAGTCCAACAATTATTTTAAGACATTTTTATGTTTATACATTCTTTTTATAGATACAAATATTTAAGTAAATGCTCTGTTTATAATAAACAGTATTAAACAACATTTACCGGCCGGAATGCCCGAGAAATTTTCACGGAGGACGAATACTTTGTGTCAAAATTTCTCGGACATTCAGGCCAGTAAATGTTGTTTAATACTGTTTATTATAAACAGAGCATTTACTTAAATATTTGTATCTATAAAAAGAATGTATAAACATAAAAATGTCTTAAAATATATATGCATACATATTATATATATATATATATATATATATAATTATTATAGAAAAAGAAAGATGTAGTTATTTGTTAAATAAATCAGATTCATTGTGCCATAAAATCCTGTAAAAACTAACTTGCTACGGAAAGAGTAGCAGCATTATGTAAGTGTAATTGCTACTCAATTCTTTACAAGGATTTTATAATGAATAATAATAATAATAATAATAATAATAATAATAATAATAATAATAATAATAATACATTCTATAAGATAAAACACAATGTCACATTATATATCAATATCTATATAAATTATATAAACGCCTAAATTATAGTAACGTTTGTATAACAAGTCAAATGCACGTGAAACTTATTTAACCAATGAAATCAAACACAAAAACACAAATAACAGGATTTCTTTCTTCTTTTCCCCCATATCTCATTCTCTGATGAAGCTTTAAGAAAAGCGAAACATGACAGATTTATAAACGTTAAATATTCGTTATTTATCTTATCATGCCTGTGTATCTATCTATCTAGATAGCTAGCCAGTTAGCTATCACACAGCCTGATCTTCCCTTCTCTGTATTGAGATATTCTGTTGTTATGACAACAGGGAACATTACTCGATGCTATTAAGCTAAAATGGCTTCCGTCACCATAGCAACAGGATATCTCAATAGTAAGTAGAATAGATGAGGACGCTAATATATTCCTTTTTTATTTATTTTTGCATAGTGTTACCGTTGTTTCGATATTCTTTTTATTTACAATATGAAAAAATATAATTATTTCTTAGATGCTATAACAGAGATAATTGTAGAGATACAAACTGTAATTTTCTCATGCAGCAAAATATAATGTTAGCGGTACCAGTAAACGAGTATATATATATATATATATATATATATATATATATATATATATATATATATATATGTATGTGTGTGTATAGATACTAGTATATATATATATATATATATATATATATATATATATATATATATATATATATATATATATATATAAACAAAAGTAAAACACATTTCGTCCTCTGAGCTAATTTTGTATTTTATGGGGTACTACTATATATATATATATATATATATATATATATATATATATATATATATATATATATATATATATATATATATGCTATTTGGTTTTTCACCATTTTTAAATTCAAGATACGCTCATAAATGTTCATCAAATTAACCGAAAAGACAGACAATTTATGGAGGACGCGAAGTGACATACTTCAATGCCTACTCAACAAAAATGGCTAAATCATGTTTTTGAGTTGTTTTTGTTTCTTTGATTTTTTTCAAACTAGTATTTAAATTATTTTAGTTTGGGTTTAATTTACGTGTGGTATATTTTAAATAACATGTAGATATGAAACCGATTTCTTTAAATTTTTGATCATTTTTATAGTCCCGTGAAAGTAGTAATTCTTTCAGGAATGGAGATATTGGGGATAAATTCAGGGCTCAGATTTATACTTTGATAAGATTCAATAGCGACACTCTCGAGAATTTTCCTTCCAAGTAAGTTACTTTCTCTTTTAATAAGTGTGGCATTTTTTAGATTGAAATTGTAGTTGAACCTATTTCTACGTATGACTAATGCATTTGATAAATTGTTGTGCGCGCGCGCACACAAACACACACACACACACACACACACATATATATATATATATATATAAACACACACATTGTATTTTTCTGTTTGGAGCTTACTTGCTTATTAAATTTTATTTTAGAAAAAAATCCTTTTTCAAGGTCAGAGCCTCGGCCGTTGTGTATGTTTTGTTCTTTTAATATGCGATTACGTCAATGTTCCATTTTGAAATGTTGTTGATGTAGAAAATTAAGTTATTGTCTGAGTGCATGTAGTTGATTATATCTGACTTCTAGAATTAACACTTCTTAGTTCCTTTTGAAAAAATACTTTAAGCAAAATACATCTGACATTAACTACGGCGAAGATGGAAGATTGAAGAATGTTCCCGAGAAAAGTTCTGTTGTCTTTTAAGAAATGTATATATTGAAATACATTGAGAAAGTCTTCCACGTAAAATTGTAATTCATGAAAATTCCACGCTGAGTTCTTTTACAGTTTAGAAGAAAAATACTAGTATTTTAGTAACACGAAAATATCATATTTAGTATATTATATAATAGTAAATTGACAAATTTATTTTTTGATCCAAAGTTTCTAATATTTTATTTAATAGAAATTTTTTGTGTTTTCATATTCTTTGACATATCTCTTGAGGTTAGAGGCAATCATGGTTCTCCTCAGATTCTGTGAAATGCGATGGGAAATATAGTGAAAGGAGAGATATACTGAAAGACTTTGGAGCAAGAAGGGTTAACACCTAAAACCCGTTACGATTTAATGTACTTATAGACGACACCTGGAATTGCTCTGTCGATGGTTTGATCAATGGAAAATGACCCAGACTTAGAGGGAAATGATGATTGACACGAGTTCTACGGAACAGAAAATGCAAGCTGTAAAGCGAATACTTCATTTTCGTAAACAACGAATTTGGAGTTGATTTCTCCTGGTCGAAAGTTGAGTTGAAATACAAGGAGGGGTGTATGAGCCAGCCACGCTCACTGAGGAGATTTAGTGAGCAGTAATAATAAGAGAGAGTGGAAGAAGGGAATTTCCCAGAATTATGAAGTAAGCTGAAGTAAGTATACTGAAATCCCCCCTTATGTACCTTGCTCCTTGCCAGTTTGAGCGCATGTCTATAAATACGAATGCGCGGAGCGAATTCGTCAGCGGCAGACGGAGACAGAGACAGGAGACGAAGACAGGAGGGAGATGGCAGAGAATTCGTCCCAGCCACCGGTCATGATAACCCTGCCACGTGATTGCCGGTCGAAAAGAACCCCTCGACTTCAGCCTTGTGCCGAACTTTACCAAAACAGCAAAACAAACTTTGTCAAGTCAACAACAATATCACTTCCTATTTAAACGCGGGCTGGGTTGATAATTAATTGTGAACTCTGATAAAAGCAGTTATTGTACGATGAACTGATATAAAAACCGTATTTACTTTTTGTTCAATTTATTCGAGCATTTTTGGGGTTTTTTTTCTGTACCTCTTCGCCCTGCTTGGACCGTGCGCAACACAGAATATACCTGCGACGATTCGATGTTGGCCTCCTTATGATCAAACTTAAATCAAACATGGGAAAGGGCAGATCTGAGATTGAAGCGATCTCCATGGATCAGCCGCACTGTTAGAAGTCTTCGACAACAGGGAAGATGTTATACGATTACAATTTAATCCATATCTGGGGGGAGAAGAGATGGATTTCATACTTTATCCCGAGGGTGTAAATCAATGTCCCAGAGTAGGCTGGAATTTATATACTATATATATATATATATATATATATATATATATATAACAAATAATATAATATATATATATATATATATATATATATATATATATATATATATATTATAATATATATATATATATATATATATATATATATATATATATATATATATATATATATATATATATATATATATATATTATAATATATATAAAAGAACTATATATATACACACACAACACACCACAAACAACAAACCACATTACCAAACACCCACTCACAAAAACACCACACAACACACACACTAACACAACACCACCCGACACAACACCACAGAGCCAATAGCTGGCTGCCACGAATAGGCAGGAAGATTCTATTGTCCAGCGTAAGAGCCAACAGCTGACTGACACGAATGTTAACTAGCATGCTAGCATGCAAAAAAAATCGATAGCTGCATTCGTCACAAGTGGGAAAAATTTAAATCTGCATGACACTTTACTCCAATTGGCTCATTCGCTTGCTTAAACTCAACGTGGATTCTGATTCTGCAGAACTGGGTTGGGTGTGAAAAAGTATTTGTTGTTGACATTCTTTTTTCATTCGGTTTTTCCAGTTACGAGTCCTTTTTTAAAGCTGATCGTTTTGTGTTCATTTTGTTTAGTTCTTTTTTCGTAACAGATTTAATGTTTAGTATAGAGCTTTAAAAAAATTCGCAGTGTGAGATAGGCAAGAAGTAAGGCATGTAGCAACATCAGCACGGCAAAGGGCACTCTTTTAAAGGCAAGGAAGGGCAATAATATTTTAAGTCAAGTGATAGCGATTGCTGTATGAGTCGAACGATTTTTGAATCAAGCACTGGCAAAGCCGGGCCATGCTTCTAGTATATATATATATATATATATATATATATATATATATATATATATATATATATATAACGATATATAATTTTGTATAATTTTATCAACAGTATTTAGAAAAATACTTATCACACATTGTAAAAATGTTTTTGTGGCGTGTTTCATCCATTAGGATTTCACGAGACGAGAGACGCTGGTAGTTTCAACATTTTTGAAAGAATACTTTTGAAAGAATATTTATGAAAGAATATTTTTTCAATCTAGCCGAATTCATCTGTATTCTTTTTCTTTTTCTCTTCATCAACTTGATTATCTCACATTTTGACAACAGAAAATCTACCAAGAACAGTAATATATTTTAAAAGCCTGGACGCAAATTTACTGTGGCTGAACTAGCGATGAAGGTACTTTTCAGACATTTTCGCCTGAGTGGATTATTTTCTCTTTTAATCAAAATAGCATAATCTATGTCAAAATTATGGTCATTTTCGTTACGGCGAAAAACTAATGCGTTTTGTGTTTGTTTTTTTTTTTTTAAATGTCCCTTTTGTGTTCATATAGTTTTTTGTTTAAACTCCTTGAAGTTTCACCAATGTATACATTCTGACAATTCCTGCACTTGATAGAGTAAATTCCTCCTCCAAGTTTTCGCTTATTTTATTTTTTATTGATTAAGTCCTTGATTCTTTTAGATGTAGTTGTGACAAATTTTAAGTCTAGTTTAAATAAATTCTTTTTGGTTGTAGTTGTGATAAAGTTCGTTGGTAGAATGATATATTTTTTTGATTCATTAAATTTGGCAGGAAGGACAGCTTTTCTATTTCGGATTATTTTATGAGTCTTTTGTTTCACATTGAATATAAAATAGGGTATTGCAGGTTCTTGAATATATTTTCAATATATTTGTTCTGTTCGTGTAAATATTGAGGGCTGCAAATTCTGAGTGCTCTTAAATATATCCAATATATATCTTCCTTGTCGGCTGTTTTCAACGAAAGATCCTTGAAAGAAAGGTTGCTGCCCAAATACATATCAATGTCAATATCAATATATATATATATATATATATATATATATATATATAGATAGATAGATAGATAGATAGATAGATAGATATAGATATAGATATATATATATATAGATATATAAAGATATTTTTGTAGGTACAAAATTTAATCACATAAATAAAAGTGTGAAGCTTGATATTACCAGACATATTAAAAAAGGGCGAAGCAACCGGTTTCGCTCCCGCTCTTCAGGCTTCCACGCGAGATTTAATTTAAATTAAAAACACAGAAAATGTACAAATAAAAGGAAATATGGAGGAAAAAAATATGAACACAAGGAACAAGAGACAAATAAGAGCGAGTCCCGACAAACATTCACGCTGTTTACACAGAGAAGGTTTGCGGGAGTCGATATAAAGTGCCTCCAGCACCTTGAGGTGAAATAAAGTGTGTGATCGGAACAACACAGCGAACCAGTCGACACTAAAGTTAGCAGCACACCCTCTGCTATTTAAGAAGTGCTCACATATGGCAGAACCATCGTTATTTGGCACAAGACCATTCAACGGCAAGGTGTGATATATATATATATATATATATATATATATATATATATATATATATCAGTGGTGACTCCGGGGTCGGGTTTGTCGGGCTCAGTTTGAGTGAGTCAACATTCAAGTATATTTATTTCAAAGCAACAAAAATCTTTTGTAGTGCGTCGTTTTCATTCTTGACTTCAGCTAAATCGAAAATTAAATGTTTTAACTCTGTGCCTCAAAATATTGACAGAGATACATTTTATTAATATTGTTCATAAGAAAGAAGAAAGAAAGAAACAAACAAAGTAAGTAAGTTAAAAATGAATGAAATAAAATTAATGTGGCTAGTCGGACAGCGTAGGTCTGAGCCCTATTGAAGCTGAAGATATACTTAATAGGCAATGTATTTCTCACTCTAGTTTTATAAATAATCTGTTTGAATTTCATGTAACGTTTTAGAACTTCTATGATTTCGACAGTTTTACTACGTTCCAAGCACAGAATGTGATAAAAACGCGTAAGACTAAGGTGAAAGTGTATAAGAATACGGCAGATTCGGATATTTACACACACACACACACACACACACACACACACACACACACACACACATATTCTATCTTTCTTTCCCGCTCTGTCTCTCATTTCTCTCCCTCTCCATATTATATATATATATATATATATATATATATATATATATATATATATATATATATATATCCAAACAGGTTTGGTGAAATAATTTAGACACGTTATACTGATCAGTTTTCGTTGTGATCCTTGTAAGTTCGCGTATTAATTTCTTGGTAGAATTAAACACCGAAATAAATAAAGTCAACTATGAGTATAGCAAGAAAGTCTTCAAATGCTTATGAGTAAAAAAAAAATTAAAATTACATATGTACAAACAAAAATGGAAAAGCTACTTTCGTTAGTAGAAGGAAAAAGCTTTAGAAAATGCGTGAACTTTGAAATCTAGAACGATGCATAAGCAATAACAACGAACAGTTGAAATGATTTGAATTGATAAAAACACATACTTATACTCACAGACAACTTAACCCTGTGAAGATGGTCTCATATGAGATTGAAAGTACGTGGGGAAAATAAAACTATTTGAAAGAAAATTTTGGTATTTTACTTAATCAGTTTTCTCAAGCTACCAAGAAATTAATCTGCAAACTTGAAAGGATCACAACGAAAACTAATCGACATATGTCTAAATTATTTAACCAAACCTGTTTGAAGGAAAATATGCTACCTAAATATACAATCTATCTATCTATCTATATATATATATATATATATATATATATATATATATATATATATATATATATATATTTAACCAGCAACACGAACAGGTATTTATTTATAAAGATGGGACCGCCTACATCATGGCTGCTCTATAAAGCGCTTAGTGTCATCAGCATCGTTTATTCAGTTAGCGGATTTTGGCGCCACTGCTGTCACCACTCCTCTCTGTTAAAATTGTGACATTCAAGGCAGAGATAGACCAATGGCTTGCCAGATCATTTTGTACTGAGGATTTTCTAAAAATTGTTGCAGGCTAAAATTATTTCCCCCTTATGTAGATTATGAAATAATATTGCACTATGTCAATTTTAATTTTTTTTTTTTTTAATTTTAATGTTTTTTTCTTAATTTAACTTTTAATGCAAACACCCTTTGAAAAATAAATAGTATTGACCTGATTCTATAACAGTATAATATGTAAATGAAGAAGACAATATTTGAGTGCCACGTACTACAATAATTGATTCATTCTGCAACAATAGTGAAAATGGATAAACTTAACAAGAAGCTATGAATGAAAATAGTTGATGCGTACAAAGAGGGTGATGGATATACAACACTTTCCAAGTATTTAAATGTTCCTAGATCGAAAGTTCATAGCATTATCAAGAAGTACGAGATTCATTGTGTTGAGAATAAATTAAGGACTGGCAAAAAAAAAACCCGGTTAATTCCAGAGAGAATGGAAAGAAAAATTGCTAGAGATATCTCGAAGAATCCTCCCTTAACAACAAAAGACATTGTCAATGATGTAAAGATATCAGGACTGAATGTATCGACGAAGATAGTCATTAGATACTTTCATCGAGCAGGACTACGAGCTTGTTGCCCAAAGAAAACTTCCTTGCTTAAGGCTAAACACCTAAAATGCAGATCAGCTTATGCTAGAAGCCATCTTGAACATGTAAGTAAATATTGGAGCTTTTTTTATGGTCAAATGAAACCAAACTAGAATTATTTGGTCACTCCCGTTATGTATGGAGGAAAGTGAATGAAGGTCACAATCCCAAAATACCCTCCCTACAAGTCAGGGGATATTTTGCTGCTTCTGGACAGGAAGAACTAGTGAGAGTACAAAGTATCATTGATAGAGACTGTTATTTGGCTATACTTAAAAATAATATAAAATGAAGTTAATAAAAGATGTCTTTGGGGCGTCACTGGACGTTCCAAGTTGACAATGACCGGAAACAGACGACACGAATTGTTACAAAATATTGAGATGACAGCAAATTTAAGATATTGGTGTACAGCGTACAAAAATCTAACATATACGCCATTGAATTTAGAGGAACTAGAAGCTGCTATTGCCAAAGAAGGATGAAGTAAAAATCATATTAGTTTGTGTGTAGGGATCTTGTTAGGAACTATCAAAAATGATTAAAGGCAATAATCAAGAATAATGATTGCACAATTGATTATTGAGGCGAGTGGGACAATAATTTTGTCGTATGTTAAATGTATTTTGGGTGTTTTTTGTATTATTGTTGCATATTAAAATAAAAATTCTGGTGTGGGCATCATTGCACATTCTTTCAAATCTATTATTTCATCATTTGTGAAAAAAGCACGTGAAGTTCCCATTCTTTCCACAACTGTATATATATATATATATATAAATCTTGTAAAACTTGGGATGACCCATGCCCTTTATGTCTACATGAAAAACTACACATTATTAAGTTTCTAAATAATAAAAATCTATTAAACAATAGACATGAGTTAACGGTTTTTTGCCGACATTATCAAATTTTTGCATTGAATAATTAGCATAAAAACTAAGAATAAAATAATTTTTAAAATCCATAGTCCTAATAAATAGTTTAAGTACCCTACAAAAAATGATAACCCTTTATGAAGTCGCCAAAAAACAAATGTTACGGCAGTTTTTTTATATACACAAAACCCTTTCAGAAAAAAAAAAAAAAAATCTCCATAGACACGTAAACCAGACTAGACGAAATCATCTTCCGTTTTAAATTTAGACACCCCAACCTTACCCTGACTTGACATCTATGAATGTAACTCTATACTGAGCTAGCCGTTACCATGGAAATTTTGATTTCAATAATTTATATGCTATTAAAACACGTAAATTTCGGAAATAAGTTATTCCCAAAAAAATTTCGCTTGAAGATGGAACAGAGCTTACTTTAATTCAATTTAATTCAAATAATTATATTGAAGTTTTCGGCTCTTGTTTTGAAACATGAGAACTCTTATGTAGCGTGTTGGAATCATATATATATATATATATATATATATATATATAAGTGTTTGTATATGTGAAGGTACTAGGTTCTTCCAGGAATATGCAATGAATGAGCTGGTCGAATGTCGAGTCTGCAGATTCGAAAGGAGAAATCATTGATCCTACCATCCATCAACTCATATGTGACGAAAGTGGCGGGTTATGTCGCTCCAATGCAGGTCTCGTTATCCAGAACAAGACCCATATATACATTAAACAAATTACGATCAATATAATAACTTACCATACGGGGTGAGTCAGAAGCCGCTCCGATCTCACCCGTCACTTGAAATAACACGAATAAATTGAACAGAATTTACAGAACAAGCTAAACACTATATAAAATAGTGTTTACTACGTGTGCAAGAAGCATTGCAAGTCACTTGCTGGTTTCGAGAGTCACTTTTGTTCTCACGAGGACTAAAACTGTGGATCAAACTTGTCAACGATGGTCATACTCGTGAACAGCCATCATTTATGTACAAGGGGCTGGACAAAATAATTGGAACACTTGTTAAATTCAAAGAAAATTTATTTAATATGGAGTTGGTCCTCCTTTAGCCTCACAGACAGCTTTAATACGTCTAGGAATAGAATCATACAGCTTCCTGACTTCATCCAGAGGAATTTTAAGTTATTCTTCCATTAAAACCTTCTCCAGCTCTTTACGACGCGACGGTGGAGGATAGCGGCTCTTAACTTGTTGCTCCAAAATGCACCACAAATGTTCAATAATATTGATATCTTGAGATTGGGGAGGCCACTCCATGTGTTCTAGCTCACTTTTATACTCTTCATACTAATTCTTAACCACTCGAGCGGTATATATTGGAGCATTATCGTCTTGGGAGATGCAGACACCATCAGGGAATAAAGTCTTGACTATTGGATGAACATGATCTCCCAAAATGTTCAGGTAATCTTTGCTGTTGATTCTACCACGCAGAGCAACTATTGGACTGAGACATTTACATGATATGGCGGCCCAAACTATCACTGATCCACCACCATGCTTCACTTTTGAAAGAAGGCAGTCAGGGTTGTAAGCTTCTTTGGGCTGCCTCCACACATAAACTCGCCCTGAAGTTGGGAAAAGAGAAAAACTGGACTTGTTTGAGAATATGACTTGCTTCCATTGGTCTGCAGACCCAACATTGTGATCTCTGCACCACTTAAACCTCTTTTGAATGTTGCGAGTGGAGAGAAGAGGTTTCCTCACAGCGGCTCTTCCATGATATGCAGCCTTTTAGAACTCACGGTGAACAGTTTTAGTAGAAACTGAAATATTCAGATGGTTATTCAACTCAGCAGTCACTTTGGCCGCATTTGCCCGATGATTTTTTGCCACATCGCGTTTCAATGCACATCAGTCCCTGTCAGTAAGTTTGTAAGTCCAGCCCAAATTGCTACGGTTGCTAGAGGTCTTGCTCTGTTTCTTGAATTGCATCAGTGTTCTTGGTATGGTAGTTCTTGAAAAACCAAACAGTTCAGCAACCTTAGTGATCACGGCTCCTGCCATGCCAGTTCCAACAATTTGCTCTTTTTCGAACTTGGAGAGGTCACGTATTTAGCTTAAATTTTACTAAATTGTAAAAATAAATAAGACAAAGACAGTAAATTAGATAAATAAATGTATTTACAATAGATGTAACCTGCAATTATGAAGTTTTAATTAAAGTTCTTAATATAATAGGTCTTCGAAATATAGGAGTGAATTTTGCAACTGTTCCAATTATTTTGTCCAACCCCTGGATGTATTGTGTGGTTTCGAAGTTCGGTCATTTTAGGTCATATCGAGAACATTTCACTGCCACTTCGTAGTTATTTAGTCTTCAAAATATTTTCTTTCCCTTTCATCATCTTCCGCCATTTTTTTTTTTTTAACTTGCGTTGTGTATTCAGCATAAAAGAACGATTCCGGTTATGATTCGACGAATTCTTCGAGAGATTTTCAATATATTGTTATTGGTGAAACGAAGAATTTGTTTTTAAGACAACGAATCTGAAGGTGATATGTTTGGAGAATATGCTGCATGAGGAAAATTGTCCATTATCAGCTTTACAATTTCTTACTATCTCGGCCATTACCATTTTTTACATGTTTCTTCATGTTTATCTACAATTCACACACACACGCACACACACGCGCACACGCACGCACACACACACACACGCACACACGCGCGCGCACACACATATATATATATATATAGAGAGAGAGAGGGGGGAGAGAGATGTAAAAAATTCAGATAGAGTATATTTGTAGTAAAGAGACAATATAAATAAAGACAAAAGGAAAACTTATCTTAGCCGACGCATTTCGTCTTCTGAGGGACTTTATCAAGGCAAACATAAGGATTTTATTTTGTGACATGTATTCATATACAAGAGGAAAATTGTTATTTCTTTTTTAATATATATATATATATATATATATATATATATATATATATATATATGTATATATATATATATGCATGGAGTATTGGTGCCATATGTGGTCTGGTGCCCCTTCTGTTTGCCTCGGGGTTCTTGATAGGCTCCAGAGGCGGATATGCAATATAATTGGCCCTGCTCTGTCGTCTCGTCTACAGTCACTTTCTCACAGACGCGCCGTCGCCTCCCTCTGTCTGTTCTACAAATACTTTCATGGTAATTGCTCCGAGGTGCTGCATTCGCTGGTTCCCAGACGTCATGAGTTCAAGCGCCATACGAGGCTGGCATCCCGCTCTCACCCCTTCACTGTCGAAACTCCTAAATGTAGCCGTCTCTTCTACTCCAATAGCTTCATGTCTCGCACCTCTCTCCTGTGGAACTCCCTTCCCTATTCCTGTTTCCCTGTGAGCTATAATCTCCAGCTATTCAAGTGTAATGTCAATCGACATCTCTAGTTGCCTTGATCTATCCACTACCCTCATCTTTTCTTCTATCACTCCTATCTGATCTTGCTCTAAATTTTCTGTAACCCCTTGCGTCCTAGTGGCTACCGCCTTGCTTGGGGTGAAATGTTTAATATATATATATATATATATATATATATATATATATATATATATATATATATATTCGGCATGACTGATTGAATAAATTGCAAACAATATGTATTCTTATTTTGATCATAATCCTTTCATTTTCACGAATATTTTTCCGTATATTACAGCTGAATAACGCAAGAAATGCACTCTAACAGTGAGAATCATTTTATTTCTCAATTACTTTCCATGTCTTTCTGAGATCATCATCATAGGTACAACTGATAAAGCAAAAACTATCTATGTGTAGCTATAAATTACTGAATTTCTTTCTTTTGCGTTTAAATGCTACAGTTTAGCGTTCATCGAACGTGAAAAGTTATCCATTATGTATTTTTTCTTTTATCTTGGTATGTCATGGTCGAGCGCGTATTGAAGCGTGAAATCTGTTCTTTTTATAGACATTTTAGAACATTATTACAGTACCAAATTATCCCTATAAAAAAATAAAAAAATTAATAATAATAATACAAAATACAATACAACCAATTTAATTATTCGCGATAACTCCTCCCCACCAACTGATGTATTACGTAAAACCAACATTATATATCAATTAATGTTCTTTAGATGAACGTATCCCCGACAGGAAATCAAATATATATGTTGGATATACGACAACTACATTATCAAGATGTCTTACTCTACATATGTCTGACCATTCGTCCATAGCGAGACATTTACACCAACATTCCTGTCCACATTCACAGTATAGAAAAATACTGATTAATAACTATCCTACACCAAGAAAATAACAAATTAAAACTACAGATCCTCGAAGCAATCTTCATTAAAAAATTGAAGCCGACACTGAATTGAATCAGCTACGAATACTGTAATGTTCTAAAATGCTTATAAAATGAATGGCCACGAATTTTTGGGAGTCGTTTTCAGTTGTTTTTTCTACAGTTTTGATTTCAGGGATTCTTTCTGACTGTTAATGAAAGCAAAGAGGCCAGTATAAACTAGTGTCATTCCTCGCAATCTCAATCTGGCGTAACTATGGTATGTTTTTTTTTTTTTTATATTGGCATTAGAGTTATTTTTCTGCCTTCGGTAATCTTGGTCACTCATTCACTGCTATAATGGCCATAGTCGTAGCGTCTAGTGGGTCATTATTTACTTAACAAGACTCGACAATCTTTTTATGTCTTGGGTTTTTGTTTGCTGCTTCAATGAAAATTAAATGGAGCAAATTCACTCGTCGGAAATAATGACCATCGCCACAGTATGATTAAAATAATTTTCCTTTTCTGTGAATAGACAGAAGAAAAATGTTAAAACATTATCTGTCTTGCAGCAAACTATTGATGTGAGAGTGTTTACAATTTTAAGGGAGTTCTCGCAACCATGAGATTTTAATGTTACTTCACGTATTCCACTACTTCTTATTTAAAAAAAAAACTATCTGCTTTTGGTTGCCACCACTTATGGCTGGTTTCGCGTACTACCAACTTGGCTACCTCCGATGTTTCAGATCTTAACTTTCTCAGCGACTGCGACGAACGACTATACCCCTTTTCACGGTCCTTTCTCTGTATATAACTGATATGGACGGACAGGACGTCTACTGCTGCTGCCTGAAAACACTAATCGAGGATCACCTTTAACCTAGCAGGTATTGTAGAGATGCGATGTTTTGATTGTTATGAGTTTGAACTGCCGCTTCCTTTCCAGACCTGACTACCTGTTAATATCCATCGAATTCTCAAGATAGAGAAACCAATCGGCTGAAAACCAATATTACTTGCTTTTATTTTTTTTCCAACCAAAATTGCACCATCACGTCTTGATTTCATAAGTTTTGAATACATTATTCATTTTAGTACACTGTGGGAGATGGAATGAGCAATTAATATTTCCTAATAAGTGGTGGAAATAAATATATTTTTAGCTTCAGGTTTTGGCTGAAACATCACAATTTGATAACTGATTGACCATTCGGTTACCCAAAACTACACTTTTAGCGATATAAATCTATAGCCTCGGTTTCATGTAATTTTGCTACCCTCTCGAATCTTCATCTTGCGGTTCTAATTAATATTTTTTCAAACGTTCTTTCTATATTTTAACATCTAATTATCCCATTAATTAATATTAACATTTTTCTTAAGATGTTAGTCAAAGACTTATAGTGCCTGAATTCACTATTGTTAACATTCAGAAAGCTTTAAAGAAAAATGATAGCGCAAAGTGAATGTAAGAAACTAGGCTGCGATTTGAACTCGATTTGCCACTTTTAACGTCAATAAATTTTACGTAACCCACGCATGTTTCTTATCTCTTGTTTCCTGCTTATGATTGGGTTTCCGATTCCTTCTATAGTCTACTTCAACTCTGTACTTCTAACCTCTCCACGTAAACTCTGAAATGTTCTTTACGATTTATTTTTCTCCTCAATAAGATTACATAGGGTCGCCTATCGTCCAGGTCAAACTACACCTCGGCCATTTTGACAGGATTACAGCTTTATCCCTTGTTTCCTGTTTAGCGTTGGGTTTCCGGTTCCTTCTAAAGTCTACTTCAGCTCTATACTTCTAACGTTTCCACCTGAATTCTGAAATGTTATTTACTAATCATTTTTTTCCTCAATAGGAGTAGATAGATTCGCCTGTCGTCTGGTTGTCACTCCTCTTCGGTCTTTTAGATAAGTGTACAGGTTTATCCCTTGTTTCCTGTTTAGCGTTGGGTTTCCGATTCCTTCTAAAATCTTCTCATTCACTTTCACTCCCAGTAACCCCTTGCGCCTTAGTGGAATTATTGCCTTGATGGGTTGAATTAAAATGAACTTTCTGTGAAATATCTTTAATTTTATATCTATATTGATAAATTACTTTTTGAGAATGTTTCAGAGCTGTCATTTTTTTTTCTAAATGTGATTTTTTTTATTTATTTTTTCAGCTTTTTAATAACCAGTCGCCAGTTTGGCAGGAAATCCTGCTGGGCGTTTATTAAAGTTACGTGTTGTATGGAAGTTAAATTATATTTTTCCTTTCGTTCCTGCTGTGCGTGAATGATTCTCTCGGATGTAGACAGAATCCAGTTGCGTAGAAAATCGATAAAGCCAATTAAAGCTACTAAAAGCAGAAAGGCACCAGAAAAAAAAGGTAAACTGATCTCCACCATCCGATCACAGTACAGAACCATTTGTATTTATTAGGAAATGGCAGATGACGGACGCCAGGGACGACAACGATTGGGCCTCCCTCGGTTGTGCAGTGTACAAGAAAGCTTAACGCGTGAATGAGCGACAAAATCACCCAGTATGGTACCATTAATAACAACGCTACCTATTTACCTATCTTCCTATATACTTATATATTTAATAACACTCCTCCGACGCAGTTACTTATTTGATGGCAAAGATAATGTCAATTTTGCACCTGCAATCAGAGACCTGTTATACTTACAACCACAATTTTTATTGTGATACGAATTGTTTTTTTTTTTTTTTTTAAACCGACCAGGTCGTTAGCACTAAGAAAACAAAGCTACCACTTATCCAGCCTCCTACGCTCGAAAAGTTAGTACGTTTGTATAGGTGAAAAACGTTCCTTACCAAAGTGCAGAAACGTTAAAAAGAACGAGGCATTTGCGTTTGAGAGCCAGATTGGAAGATGGACGCTAAATACGTTTGGATTTAGAATTACTGCCTCTAGACATATAGTCTTCCAATCTCCTTATTATTCTGTAGATTGGTATGCTTGTAAAATCTGTCATTCGTAAAAGATATTAAAAAAAAAACTGAATGGAGATCACAAAACCAGAAAAATGAAAAACATTGGTAAGTGTAAACTGATTTAAAAAACACAAAAATGAATTAAAAAGAGTAAGCAATGATAGTGAATTGACCAGCAAGAACCTTACGTGCAAGCCGCTAGTGGCCTTCTGGCTGGCTGTCGATGGAAACGCCAGCGGTCCTCTGGTGGAAGCCACCGATAGGCCACCGGTGGGCCTCTAGCAGTCCGCCATTAGTAACATTGCCGAGACGAACATGCCGGCGGTCCAACAGCGGGCCACCAGCGGTAAACGGTCGTGGCATGCTACCCAGTTGCAGATTGGTGGCTTGCGTGTAGAGATGCTATTTAAAGAAACCGTTTTTTCCAACTGAAGCAGAAATAAAAGATACTGAATATTAAGAACACTGGATAAAGACACTAAACAACCAAACCGCTACCTTTAAGTAAACATTAAAAGAGAAATATGTAAATTGTACACGAAAACTGATTTCAGAAGAGTCATTTTTAATGATCATTCTCGAACTAATGTCTGGATGTCGAATTAATCTCTGGATGGATCTAATATCTGGTTGTTTCACGAAAATAGTCAATTAACACAAGGACGGTCTTCTTCTGTCTTAATCGTGAAACTTGGCTAGCCACAAACACTGACCCAAACATACAACAATATTCCTTACACCAAAACAATGCATTCTTACTTACCTTTCTTACTACATCCACCATAATACTGCATTGCCTCCACGAAAGTCCTAACTAGTCCCTATATGTGCAATTCATTGTGGGGGAGGGGAATAAAACAATAAATTTAAAAATCTAACCTCATTGAATAGCGAAGAGTTCATCCGAACAATTACCATGAAAGTATTTACAGAAAAGGCACAGTGAGGTAAACTTACGGCTGTGGGCAAGTGATTGAAGCCGAACTGCCATATCAGGACCAATAATATTGCTGATTCTTCTTCATCTCTTAAATCATAAAATTGTAATAAATAATAATAAATAAATTTATATAAATAAATATAAAAAGATACCTGTACACTATTTACAAATAGAATGAAAATCAAAGTAATGTACAGAATATTTTTTTTATCAATTTCACCCCAAACAAGGATGTAAAGTCACTAAGGCTCAAGAAGTTAGTGGGTGTGAAGGAGAAAACAGAAAATATGAAGGAACGTGAACAATAGAAAAGCAACCAGGAGGGCAGTAGATAAATACTGACATTTCATTTAAATATTTGAAGATCAAAGTTAGCCGGTAAGAATGGAACCAGAAGAGAGTCCCACAAGCGAGAGGTGCGGCAGAAGAAACAGCAAATAATTTACGGTTACATCTAGCCAATTCAACTGTAAATTGTTGAGACCTAATTACCAATCTAGTACTGCGCTTAAATTCATAAAGTCTAGGTACAAAAGAGTTCATCCAAACAATTACCACGAAAGCTGTTTCCCTGTGCCTTTTCAGCATAAGCACAGGGAAGCAATTTCACACCGGTGGGAAAATTACTAAAGCCATAATGCCAGGTCAGGACCAATAATATTGCCGATTCTTTTGGGTGATTTATGAGAAATCTCTAAATAAATGGCAGGGACACCGGACCAAATGTAGCAGCAATATTCGAAGCATGGACGAATATTTACGAATTTATTACATTTACTGCTCAATACACTACTGTACTGTATTTTAAATATAAATTAAAAATATTACGAATGGCGTAACAGTGACGTTAAAGCGTTCTGAAGCTATTTAATACAAATCCGTTCCACGCATAATGTGCCTGAAAAAACGTCTAGGTACAACTTCTCAGCGTCCATCTATTTGGGAATTGGCTCGGTCGTGATTTACCCGAAACGAGATGTGACACAAGGTCACGTTTAATGGCATCCGTATGACTAGCGTTCACCCTAGCCTAGTACAATGCGTTCCACGGGACCGGGCACCTCACAGTTTTTATTTTCGTCAGCTGCGTCTCTGACGGCCCACAGAGCCACAACTGAGTTGCACTCTGCCCGAAGACAGGGACGCAATTGAGAGAGGATAGAAAACTTGGTAGGGTCGTTAAGTGAGGAGTGGCTGAATATTTCGGATATCTTTCTGTTTCGGAAAGGTTTATTTTGAGGTTTTTTTTTTGTGGGGAGAATACTTTGTAGAGGGTGTTGATTTTTTTGTACAAGATCATTTTTATCCCAACTAAGACATATACCTGAAGAAGGGTAAATAGCACAGCCGCCGAAACGTTATGATAGTAACTACAAATATGAGGGTATTAGTCAGTAATGTAAATAACACTTAAACTAATAATAAACTAAAGTTTCTTTTCAACAGACGCGTCGGAAATGGTGTGTTTAGATATTAGGAAAAATGTCTAAGAAAACGTGATATTTTCAGGTTAACGCCAGAATATTTTAATATTAACTAGCAGCATGGCCCGGCGTTGCCCGTGCTTGATTAAAAAATCGTACGGCTCATACAGCAATCGCTATCACTTGACTTAAAATATTTTTGCCCTTCCTTGCCTTTAAAGGAGTGCCCTTTGCCGTGCTGATGTTGCTACATGCCTTACTTCTTGCCTATCTCACACTGCGAATTTTTTCTAAGCTCTATACTAAACATTAAATCTGTTACGAAAAAAGAACTAAACAAAATGAACACAAAACGATCAGCTTTAAAAAAGGACTCGTAACTGGAAAAACCGAATGAAAAAAGAATGTTAACAACAAATACTTTTTCACACCCAACCCAGTACTGCGGAATCAGAATCAACGTTGAGTTTAAGCAAGGGAATGAGCCAATTGGAGTAAAGTGTCATGCAGATTTAAATTTTTCCCACTTGTGACGAATGCAGCTATCGATTTTTTTTTGCATGCTAGCATGCTAGTTAACATTCGTGTCAGTCAGCTGTTAGCTCTCACGCTGGCCAATAGAATCTTCCTGCCTATTCGTGGCAGCCACCTATAGGCTCTCACTCTGGCCAGTAGAAAATGGCCGCAAACTACATGAAAACTGCCGTAGAAGCATGAAAAAATCGATTATTTCCACTATCGATGGGAGTTGGTAAATGCAAAGTCGGTCTTGGCCTTCCCGCTAACTTGTAGCATGTGCATGTAAATTTTGATGCAAATCCGTCGAAAATTGCGGCCGTCATTCGTCACACACACACACACACACACACACACACACACACACACACACACACACATATCCTGCCTTTTATAGATAGAGATTTTCAAACACAGCTAGGCCGTTTGAATTTAGAAGATTGTAGAATGGATATTTTCTTCCATTTCTCTGCAGATGATTTAACCTAAGTTGCTTAGTTGAAATCAATCGTTTGGTATGTGATCGTTTGGATTGACGTTTCATATGGAAATGGATTACTCAGCACATTATTCCATCAGCCGGGTAATTTTGCTGCTTTATGGTCCTGTTTTCCATCTGATCATCTTTAAGACATGACAGTGTAAAGTGATAACATTTCCAACGCTAAATATGATAGATGCGCATAAAGAAGTAAAATTATTTCATTAGCATCCCGATCTCACCTACTTTCTAATGAGATTTATCTGGTTACGTTATATTGGTCATAAAAAAAATACTCGGTGAAAACATTCTTGTAAGAATAAAGACTTAGTAAAATATGCTGTAATGTTTTAAACTATTATTTACGTAAGATTATCTTGGACATAAAGTAAATTAAGATTTAATAAAACTTTTTGAAAAGACATAGATATTTTCTAATAATAATACTAAAGATTTAACAAAATATGTACAGTGAAACGCACATTATTATAAGATTCTATTGGGCATAAAGTGGGGTTCAATATTTCATTAATATTATGTAATAAACTAAACCCTTTATTAATTACTACATATTGTTATAAGATTTTGAAAAATATTTTGAAAAAGTGCTATGTGTAAACCTTTTAATAATAGTAAGGATTTATGTCATATGGCATTGTGAAATTATTAAATGACACTAAAGTCGGGGATCAATTCAAACTGAATTATACGCAATAATGGTATTTTAATATTGGGTTGGTGCATAATTATCAGGCGTTTTAAAAACAATATATGAAAAAAGGAACAACAATTCAACAATAATATTTTTAAATGATTATTCCGAAGCGTATGATTATCGACACGCATTTTTATAACGGGAAAATAAAATAATATTTTTATTAAAAAGAGTAAACAAAACAGCAATTTTTATTAACAAATAACTTGCCTAAAAAACGCATGTTAATTATGCGCCAACCCAATATAATATTTAGAAAATATATTTGATGAAATATATGTGAAAACTTTTTTGGTAATAGTAAGGACTTAAAATATAATATTATTTTCTACGGCATGGCTAAAATAGTATTATTCTATGATTCTACTTGACAGAAAGCGAGGCCAGCTTTCCATTATTATTAATATGATATAATACAATGGGATCTACCACAGGGCTGAGCTAATTGCTTTAATTTCTGTCGATACCGTGAGCGGTGTCCATGTTGAAATAAAAATAAATAAATAAAAGATGCCCAATACTAATTTACAAGGCATTTCTTTCTAACTTATTGCTGCAATACAGTCTTCCTCCAAACTTATTTAGCCTTGTATCAAATTAAGTTAAACTGACTAATTATCAAGAAGACTTGAATAGAAAGAGAGAAATAGATTAAGAGGTTTCACAAGATTGTTGCGGTGGATACATATTCAAATTACGTCAGAAAATTACCATACGTTGCGGAACTATTCTTAGCTGGACTAAAATCAGTGGCAAGAAAACTTTCACATGTAAGTGACGGGGCGTCTTTGTTTGAGGAAGTGTAAGGAAAAGGCAATAAATTTCAAGAAGGCGATATTTTCATGTGTTTTTATATAACTGAGTAACAAACAAATGCATGTAAAAGATAGAATACATTAAAATTTAGGAATTATGAAGTGTGTGTGTCTGCGCGCGTGCGTGCGTGAACGCATACGTGTGTGTGTGTGTGAAAGTTCAGTCACTAAGAGGAAAGATATCCCCATGCCCAGGACAAGGTTTCGGTTGGCGTTGTCCCCGCAGCATGCTGGGAGTAAATATGAGAAAAGAGAGAAAGAAGAAAGAGGACAGGAAGTGTCACGTTTTTTATATCTGTTTAACAACGCCACTTAACGATGTCTCTGCGAAGCCAAGTGGGGATAAGCCACAAGATTTAAGCTCAGTGAGTGAACACAGCTGACGTACTTTGGTTTTAAAGTGCGAGATAAAAGCTAACAATACGTTTTGTGGCCGTCGTGGAAATGTGAGGCATTTCCTATTGAGTAATGCATCACAGCAATTAACTTCTCTTCCTTCTCGCCTTTCCCATGTCTCTAGAATGCAGTAAAGAAAATAACAGGGTAGATAAGGTCATTCAAATACTGATGACGACAGCAAAATTTTCACTGTAGTCATTTATTTAACTACTAGTTGTTTAAGGAAAATCTCATTAGAAACAAAGAAAAGAATACTGAACTCTCATATAATATCGGTCCTCCTATATGGCAGTGAATGCTGGTCAATCTTCTCACAAATGAAAAAGAGACTTGAGGCAACAGAAATATGGTTCTACAGAAGGATGCTGAGAATACCATGGATTGAACATCTGAGCAATGATGAAGTTTTACAAGAAATAAAAAGGACACTTATACATCGAATCAAAAAGTGACAGCTGAAATTTCGAAGACACATAAAGAGGAAAGTGGGCTTAGAGAATTTAACACTCAAAGGACATATTAACGGTCAGAGAGACAGAGGAAAACAGTGCATAACTTACCTGATGAACTTGTGTAAATGGTTGGCAGAACAGGGATTAGGAGAGATCGCGAAAAGATCAAATTTTCTGAGATCTATTAGGTTGGTGCAAAAATAATATCGTTTTTGACGTATTTTTTAACGACATTATTTTTGCACCAACCTAATACAAAGGACAAGAAAATATGGAGAGCCGTGACTGTCCACATCATGAAGGTAGACAACATAAAGAAGAAGAAGAAGAAGAAGAAGAAGAAGAAGAAGAAGAAGTTGTTTATATCACCGTTTGTTCGGTCATTTCATACCAAAAGCAGTCGTTTTCTTTTACTGAGTTTATAAGCATTTGTTTCGTTCGGACATAGGTAAATACCAATCATTATATATCTGCGTCTATAAGCAATTAATCTTACTACTGATGTGAACATTCAATGAGATAATAATAATAATAATAATAATAGCAACATTTTTCGAATACACACAGGTCAACAAAGCGCACGAATCCAGATTTAGTTCTTGTGGACAAAGCAAGAGACAAGCGCTGAACAGTGGCTTTTTTTTACAAGAGATTAAAACAAATAAAAACACATCTTATTGAAGATAAAACAAACTAAAATTCGTTGCTGACGGGCGTACTTGTAATCACAAAAACTCAAAAGCGCTAACAGAAATAATAAATGTGCACATTACAAGAGATATAGTATACACTTGAAAGAGAGATACATTGATAGAGACTTTAAAATAATGGCCAACAGACCGCAGACGGTCATACTTATACTCACCGGAGGACTGTGGTAATTGTACGGATAAGCTTTCCTCTTTAGTGCCTCGACTTTACGAATTTAAACGCAGTCCTATAAACACAAGAATTAGACAAAAACAGAAAGAGATTGTTAAAGTTCATAGGACGTAATGAAGAAAGAAGGCTTGGAAAATTTGACATTCACAGGACATATTGAAAGTAAGATGGAGAGAAGGATACGAGCTTGTGTAAATTGATGGTAGAACAAAAACTGGGGGTAGGGATAGTAAGAAGACAAACATTGCTAATAGCTACAATGGTTATCATGCTGTGGAAAGTCATGAACATCCACGTCCTGAAAAGAGTCAGCACACAGAAGAAGAAGTTTTAGGTGTGATATGTTTTGTAAGACGAGCCGGCAAAACATTATAATGAACAGATTGATCTTCCTCTACTTATGGCTTTTGTACTTTTAAACTAAACCTAGATCCTGATCTGGCATCTAGTCTACAATCCCTATTTCACAGACGTGCCATATCCCCCCTCTGTCTCTTCTACAAGTATTTTCACGGCAACTGTTCCGACGAGCTACTTTCGCTGATTCCCGGACTACATGAATTTAAGCGAACTACCAGGCCGACATCTCAGTCCCACCCTTTCACTGTCAAAACGATTATATTCAACTGTCTCTTCTACTCAAACAGGTTCTTCTCCCACACTTCTGGTCTGTGGAACTCCCTTCTCCTTACTTGCTTCCCCGATGACAATAATCTTCAAATATTCAAGTGTAATGTCAATCGATATCTGACACCCTGAGCTTGTTCTCTGTTCTTCTCTGTATCAAACACGCCTCTTTACTCTTGCTCTCAATCCTCTGTAACCCCTTGCGTGCTAGTGGCAATCCCTCCTTGCTTAGGGTGAATTGCTTTAAAAAAGGATTTCTTGAGATATCTATTTTTAAAAAGTTATGAAATTTGTAAGGTTGATTGATAACAACCATGATAATAATGATGATGTTAGCTTGTGTAGTGGATGTGTAAAACTCAGTCGAAATTCTCATCTGCAATATCAATCTTTTATAATAAGTCTTATCTTTACGAATAAAGGATATATTTTTCTATCCAGAGTATGCGCAAATGAAAAAAAAAATCAACAACTTACTCTGTTTGAATGAATGAATCCTTCAAACAGCAAAACCGAATATTTTTTTTACATTTCTTTTATTTATATATATATATATATATATATGTGTGTCCTTCGGTATATTTTTTAGGAATGGGTTTAATGAATGAACAAATTTATGAACGAATTTGTATGTAAAGTAACCGATGCACAAATTGACGGTACTTTATCTTACAGAAAGACCGCCAAAAGCCGCTGGGTAGGTGGTAAGACCAGAATGTTTGAACATTCAGAAATAGAATCTGTTTACGCTTTCACCGAACAAGACTCCGAGTTATGAATGAAGAATGAAGCATGTTGGAAAAGGTGGGTACAAGGGCCGAAAAGTTATCAATGAAACTTGGTTTCGGTGAGATTTGGGTTTAAAAATAGACTGTTGGACAAAAGCCGGACTGTTCTTTCATTTTATCTTTTATCTATGGCCGTCACGGAGCTTACGACCATATTACATTGGAACACCCGTTCTCGCCCAATCACCGAATTATGCAACGTTGAGCTTTTTCAGTACCTAGATGGATGACCGCTTGAGAATATCAGGTACTGCAAGCCTGGGTGTGCGGGTGGTGTGAGAGATCACGGATCGAAATGAGAACTCGGAAAGACACAACGTCGCAAGTCTATCGTTATTTCCGTTGAAAGTGTTCAGATGAGATACATTCCTTACTTCGACCAGTTTAAACATTTACAGCTAAAGACCGCCATATCAAAAACACAGAGGCGGACCATTCCCATTCCCTTCATATTCTACTAGTAAGGAAGAAGTTCCATTCACAGAGCTTTTTCCCCCAAGAACCGCTACCTGATAAGAGAGACTCCCGCGTGGGTGCTTCCCAGAATACTACAATCTTAAACTCTTCAAAACCAGAGTAAACCGTTAACTATAATCGTGTCCTCATAATGGGCACTTCTTCCTTCCCTCTCCTAAGTCCTTACAGCAAATCCATTTAGCAATTCTCTATTTTGAGTGGCTCTTGAGCCTTTTATTGGGTGAACATTTAGTAAAAAAAAAAAAAAAAAACTAGGTACGCCAAAGAATTTCCTCAAAAAAACTTCTTTAAAAGACCTTTTTTTCTTTTGAGGTAATTCTTGCTTTAATTTCCATTTGGTATTTCCTTTGTTCATAAACACTGTCTTCCCATCCGACACTGTTAAGTGAACGGGTGGAGTTTTTAATTTTCGCGGCAATCTTGTAGTCATCATTATATCTTAATAACAACGGGAAATTAATATCTCTGGTATTTCTGAATAAAACTAACTTGCAATATTAATAACAAAACCTTTACCGGAAATGAGCAAATACCGATTTAATAGTTTAAATGTTAATGGGGTGTGGTTAGGTTGGAATTTGGGAACAAGACAGAAAACTTTCAATATATATATACTTTTATTTACTTATACCGGGTGTAACAGCAAAATTGTCCAAATCTTGTAACATAATGGGATAATTGTCCATCTAACAGAATGTTTAATAAAAAAAAAAAAAAAAAAAAAAAAAGAAACACTACATTAATTGTGTTTCTTTTTTGCAGGTTTGCAGACAAGTCTTTTAGCCATCTTGGCACCATTTCTCGTTAAAATTACTGAAAAACCGTTTGCGTTTTCCAGCTAGAAAGAGACCGAGTAAAAATCGTTTTGTGTCAGCCCCACAATGTCTTCTCGATTGAGCATTGATGAGAGGAAAAAGATCATTCAGGACTTCAATAATGGTACCAACATTCATACTCTGGCTTCCATTTGTAAAGTCCACTCAAGAACCATCAATAAAACGGTGAATACGTTTTAAAAAAAGAAGGAACAGTAGCGAGGAAAACTGGATCAGGAGGTCGCAACAGCAAGATGGATCGTCATTTCAACTTAGAGCTAAATACATTCTTATTGTTTACAGTACAATAGTTTTATAAAAATTTCGGAGAATTTCAGTAAGATATATTTTATCATTTCTAAGATACAACGATTCTAAGCTTAATCTAACAATTAGAAAATTTTGCTGTTACAGTCGGTATGTATATATTTTTTGTTTTCTATATTTAAACATTTAAAGTATATAGTCACGATATTTTGTTTGTTTTTCAACGCCTATTTCAAGACGAAATTATTCATTTAAAAAAAAAAAAAAGGAACTTTTAACCTTAATCTATACCAGGGTTTCCCAACCTGGGCAATATCTGGTGGACGATTTCAACTATTGACTAGGCGATGAACAGCTGAATAGAAAATGGTGGTGTATTGGATATTTTGCTGGGCTATATGGGATTTTGATTATTAAAAATGTATTTCAGTATATGCTACCCGAAAAAAAAATCAAACGAGATATGCAAAAAAACCGGGGGTGGGGATGGCTAAATGGGAATAACTGGGTTACATTCCTAGATAAGATATAAATATCTCCACAAACAATGAATATTTTGATATTTTCTATAGTTTTCAGAAGGATCATTAACATTCAAATAATACTTCAGACGAAATAACATTTTTTTTCGGATATAAATAAAAAAAAAATAAATAAATAAAAGAAAAGAAAAGGAAGACCAAGAACAACAAAAATATTCACTGAATTTTGATTAGTTACTAATTGTGTATATTCTTTTTAATTTTATAATTATGAACAAAAATCGTTAAATTCTTTTGTCAATACTTTCAACGCTAACCCTAAACATAAAACTAATTTTGACCATAAAAGTAAATTATATACATATCCAATTGTTTTTTTGTTTTTTTTTGTGTGTGTGTGTGTGTGTGTACCCAATTTTTGAAGATATATAGTTTTTAATGGTCTATTTTGTTCTTTAATATCGTAGTACTAGCAGCCGCCGCATAAATCAGTGATATTTGTTACCTCCCTTTGGTATTTTTTTTACTATATCATAAAGTCAGTTTATGAACCAGTGTAGTATAGTATTCTATGATACTTGTCTACTAGGGCGGCTAGCCAATCCCTATTGCAGACGCTTGCTCGGGTGGATTTGTGTTTGTTCAACACCAACAGAACCCACATTTGGTTTATACTGCATTATGCCAAGTGGACCTTAATTGCAGTTTCTGGGAAAGAGCGTGTTATCCAGCGTGATCAACAACAGTAACAAAATTTTATCAAACAATTTTGGTATTCTTTTGAATATTTACTATATAGGTGGAGAGCAGAAATTTTTTCCATGTGAAAATGGGCGTTGACTCAAAAAAGGTTGGGAAGCATTATTCAAATAAAAATATCTTTCTATATTTCTGTGTATGTTATAATCTCAGAAACCATTGGATAGATTTCAACCAAATTTGGCATACGGATGAGTTATGAACGAGGGATTTGCATCGGCTTTGTAAAGTTGACCTGAAGGTCATGAAATATGAAAAAAATAGGGACAAATAAGTTAAATATAAAAAATATAATGGTAACAGAGGTAAATACATTTTTGGTAGTAAATTAATACTTGGTTACTTCTGTAATTCATTTTGATAATCTATACAAATAAAATGGAATGTCTGTCTATCCGTCTGTCTCTTTATCTAAACAAAATTATTTCCCGAGCAACTCCGGGTACGTCTGTTAGTACGAAACAACCTCTCCCTTCCCGACATTTTGCTTCACGCTACTTTGCTTTTACGAAGGTAGAAATTCCCCGATATCCAAAGATGGTGCAAAGCGAATAAGCAGTTTATATGGGATTTATTTTTTAGTGTTTCCAGACTATAAAATAATTTATTTCTATGTCTACATGAGTAGATGAGGCTGATTGAAATACAGTATAAGACAAGAAAAATGCTTGAAGCTATACAGCCTTGCATAATCTTGTGGTTCACTTCTTTGAGGGTACACAAGATTTGCGATATTTTTATAAACCATTTCACCCCAGGCAGGGCAAGAAAGTTACTAAGATACAGGGGGTTACCAAGTGTTAGAGAATATGAGAAAGAATATTATTAATGAGAGAGTACAATAAAAGAGCAAGAATTAAAAAGACCGAAGATAACGATTGACATTGTATTTAAATTTTTGAAGATCAAAATTGACTGGGAAGCAAGAAACCAGAAGGGAGTTCCAAAGGCGAGAATTGCGAGAGAACTGTTAACATAGAAATTAAGTTTGCGTCTAGCTGTTTCAATTGTAAAATGATGTGACCTAACCGCCAATCTAGTACTGCGATTAAATCCATAAAGTCTAGGTACCATATAGGAAAGTTCATCAGCACAATTACTATTAAATTATTTATAAAAAATCAAAGAGAAGGTATATTACGGTGGTGGGAAATTGACTGAAGCCGAGATGCCAGGTCAGGACCAATGATATTGCAGACTTTTCTTTGGATTTTATCAAGAATCTCTAAATATATAGCAGGAGCACCAGGCCAGATGTAGCAGCAATGTACAAAGCAAGGACTTATAAATATGTATGATAGATTCTGGTGAGAAAAATTGTCTAGCAGGACACAGTGAACCAACTTTCTTTTTTAATATAATCTTTCCACTTCATGTCAGCAGAAAAAGTTAACCTGAGATTTTATTATCAGAACGAGATCAAAGAGCAATACAAATGCTGAAGTACGAATACATACGTTTTATAGACTACGCAAAAGCATTTGATAAGATACAGCACAAAGATCTATTTGAACTGGTTACATTCCAACACCGCCGATCAGACCCCGAACAACCGCCAGTCACAATGAGTCGAGATCTCCTCGAGGAGGTCCCGTGCTTCGAGAGGATATTTGTCCTCAAACTTTCACCCGACCTCAAGTCGAAATTCTATATACGGTGCATCGCTAAAGATGCAGGTAAAATGATTGGCTCCCTCTACTACTCCAGTAAGTACCTGACTCCTCAGCTATCCTCTACCTTTATAAGAACCAGATCAGGCCGTAAATGGAGTACTGTTGCTATATTTGGGCAAGAGCAGCCCAGACCTCACTTCCCTGTGTTGTTATTCAAAAGCGTCTCCGAGTCCTTGTTGGAGAAGGATTATTTTCCACCATCCAACCTCTTTCTCTCACAGGCAGGGTGTGGCAAGTCTCTCACTGCCCTGTCGCTACTACCATGGAAAGTGTTCGGACGAACTGCATCTCCTGGTTCCACCAAATCTGACCTTCACGGCTAGAGCCCGCCATGCCACTTACATAGTAGCAAATAGCCCACATTCTCTCTGTATTCCAACATCAAAAAGTAAGCTCCACTCAAACAGATTTTTATCGTGAAGCACTGCCCTATGGAACAGACTCCCAGGAGGAATTTTCCCCGATCACTATACTAAACATTAAACCTGTTACGAAAAAAGAATTAAACAAAATGAGCACAAACCGATCAGCTTTAAAAAAGGAGTCGTAACTGGAAAAACCAAATGAAAAAAGAATGTTAACAACAAATACTTTTTCACACCTAACCCAGTACTGCGGAATCAGAATCAACGTTGAGTTTAAGCAAGCGAATGAGCCACTTGAAGTAAAGTACCATGCAGATTTAAATTTTTCCCCACTTGTGACGAATGCAGCTATCGATTTTTTTTGCATGCTAGCATGCTAGTTAACATTCGTGTCAGTCAGCTGTTGGCTCTCACGCTGGCCAATAGAATCTTCCTGCCTATTCGTGGCAGCCACCCATAGGCTCCCACTCTGGCCAGTAGAAATGGCCGCTAACTACATGAAAACTGCCGTAGAAGCATGAAAAAATCGATTATTTCCACTATCGATGGGAGTTGGTAAATGCAAAGTCGGTTTTGGCCGCAGACTACATAAAAACTGCCGTAGAAGCATGAAAAAAATCGATTATTTCCACTATGGATGGGAGTTGGGAAATGCAAAGTCGGTCTTTCTTGTCCTTCTCGCTAACTTGGAGCACGTGCATGTAAATTTTGGTGCAAATCCGCCGAAAATTGCGCCCGTGCATTCGTTACACACACACACACACACACACACACACACACACACACACACACACACACACACACACACACACACACATCCTGCCTTTTATAGATACAGATAAGAAGTACAACGCGAAACAGCGAGTAGCCTACCTAACGAGGTTGTGCAAATGGTTGGCAGAACAGAGGCCGAGACGGATAGTAAAAAGGCAAATATTGTCAAGATCTATAAGAGATGGGGAGTTGTGAAGGGCTACGATCGTCCACGCCCTGAATGAACACGGTATATAGAAGACGAGACAAAAACATTTTGCAAACATTTCTTAAGTAATATGTGATGTTTCAAAATTAATTAATTCATACCATCAATTCAGGAACGAAGACTGAAGTTTAAACGATTTTAAGATCTCGGTTCTGTTAATGTTTGAACCGTGATTCGTGAAGAGCGAAGTTCGACGTTAACAGAAAAAAAAACTCTATTTTCATCTACACCTCAATATTGCTTCTATTGACACTAAATTTTCATGCATTCCTTATTAGATTTCTGCAATGACTAATCTCCCCAATTCCTACTATTTGAGCCATAGCTATGGGGAGAAGAGATGGATTCATACCTTTCCTAATGGTATTTGAGCGTAAGTGAATATAACGAACCCAACTGGAATTGGAACTCATTTTTCTGATCTTCAATTCCGTGACGTTATCTGTTACATCACCTGCGCATCGAAGCTTATATCACCATGAGAGATTAGGCACTGTGGCACAAAATAATAAACCATTCGTTGGTCATTATTTTTCTATCTTAAGTGATGGCAGTGGTTCTTTCCAGCAGGGTTTATAAGAAATGTCGATAACCAACCGCTGTTTAGAACAGCGATTATCAAAGTGGACACGCCTGCCCAAAAG
>OZ010585.1:83911520-83975914 GCA_963932145.1 Acanthosepion lycidas | reverse complement strand
TCTTAACCCAGGGCAGCACAACATCTTCAATGCACTTGATGTAGAATTCCGTGTTGATGCTGAGGCTTTCACCAACAAATCAGAACGATCAGAGTGAGTTTTCTGAGCTGCCGTACCTTCGAAATCACCATTAGACTCATCCAACTCTTTCCTGATCCTCTGCACTGTCCTCAGATTGATACCCAAACACTCTGAAATGTTCGTATTGGGGGTTCGGGTGTGAATGTCAATCAGTACAGCATGCCGTTTCCAAATTTCTGGAGGAGTGAATTGCATCATGTTGCTCTTTTTCTCACAGACGGTGCCCAACTGACCCTACTATACTGTACAGTCGATAAAACCAAAACCAAGTACGCGCATGCGCGAAATTAAAAATATAAAATGGCGACAATTTAACCATCGCGCCCTGTATATAGCCGAAAGCGCTCGGATATATAGACACGGAATGAAAACTGGCCGTTGTTTAATCGCATGAAACTCGGAATTGTACCAAACACTTAGGAACAATATGTATATTTATTAATAGCATAAGTTTTAGGTCTATTAATCTACATCGAACCTCCAGCACCCACTATGCTATCTATCTACACACACACACACACACACACACACACACACACACACACATATATATATATACAGAGAGTACCAAATATATTTATTACATAACTGACGTATAAATATTCAATATGTTATCTAAGATTTGAATATTACATCCCTCAGATGATCACCAGAACGAAGAACATGCACAATGTCGCATCTCTCATTTCAAACGCAGACATTATGAGGGTCCAACGTCAGCAAAAGAGCTATCTGATCCCAGTAGGAAATAGCAAAATCTTAGATAATATGTTGAACTCTTGCATATCAGTTATGTTATATCTATATCTATATCTGTATATGGTACTCAATGAAAATTTATGATCCAAGATACTTGCTATGTCCAATATATATTTACCTTATCATTTATGCATTAAAAAAAATATTTATTTTCCTAACTCAAGAAAACGCTAGAACGCTCATGAATTAACGAAGACAGTGGGTGCTTTGGAAAAAGCGGAAATCAAAATTGCTACAACTAAAAGAAAAGACAAAAAGTAAAAAAAAACTAATAAGGAGTGAGTGTAAAGTGAAAATCAAACGACGAAGAGTTGAAATAACTCAATATTCTACATTATTTTAGAAATTTTTTATAGGAAAACTTGATAAAAATATTCTTTTTTACTTCTGTTACCCTCCCACGCACTGATTTAATTTTATGAAATTTCAAGAAATTAAAGGTTGATATTAGTTAAAAGCAGAGCTCTTTCGAGAATTTTTAAATCGTTAATTTCTTTTTGTAAAACAGGACCCCAGTTACCGAAAATCTTCTCTGAAATAAAAAAAAAAATATAATAAAAATAAGATATTATTTAATTAGAAAAGCTTTCAATTGCTTTTATTATGGACATTATTGTCATAAAAACTTTTGTTTCGATGAATAATGAATTTCTACAAGAATTGTTTTAATTTTTTAACTTGCAAGAGCAGATAGGAGTGATAGAAGAAAGGATGAAGGGAAGGATAGTGTGTAGATTAAGGTAACTGGAGATGTCGATTGACATTACATTTGAATAGTTGGAGATTATAGCTATCAGGGAAACAGTAATTGGGAAGGGTGTTCCACAGGCGAGAGGTGCGAGGTATGAAGCTATTGGAGTAGAAGAGACGGCTACATTTAAAAGTTTCTACAGTGTAAGGGTGAGAGCGGGATACCAGCCTCGTAGGGCGCTGGAATTCATGGAGACTGGGAACCAGTGGAAGCAGCTCATCGGAGCAATTACCATGAAAGTATTTGTAGAAGAGACTGAGAGAGGCGACGGCGCGTCTGTGAGATAGTGGCTGCAGGCGAGACGCCAGATCAGGGCCAATCACATTACATATCCGTCTCTGGATCTTGTCAAGAACTCCGAGGTAAACAGAAGGTGCCTCAGACCATATATGGCAGCAATACTCCATGCAAGGGCGAATGGTCGTTTTGTATATTTGAAGTATCGATTCAGGGGAGAAAAATTTCCTGGCGCGGCACAGAGAGCCAACTTTCCTCGCGGTGGACGTAATATTTGTTTCAATAATATCAACTTTAAAGAAGCTAATATTCTGCAAATAAAGTTTCAAAAAAAGAATATTTTATTTTTGAAATATTTTTTAATAAAGAGAATTATATTCTGCTGACAGATGGATAACAATGGCGCTAAAATCAGCGATGATAACCAATTTCAAAACGAAAACTCATTCCAGTCAATTTAAATTAGGTTTTGAAATACAGTAAAATATTTTGCTTATTAGAAATATTAAATTTAATCTATTAGCTTGAAAATAAAACTAAAGTATAAGCTTCAATGTAGATTTTTCATTAAAAAATCATTTTAAAAACTAAGTATAGCGTTTCTGTAGAGGTAACTATATTAGACTATTTTTTGTTCTTTTTTACTCTTTTGCAATGACGCGTTTGCCACCCCTTGACATGACTGAAAAATTATTAGGAAGATCAAATAGACATTTCAGGCATTTTAGATCTTTCGATTGACTGACCCGAAAAGATTTGCACGCAAACATTTAGAGATTTATCCCTCACCATTGCAAAAAATAAAAATAAACAAAAGAGAGATATCCGAGTTATTTCTTGATGTCCGTGGATTATATACACATACTTTCGACATGCAAACAATCTGGGAACAACTTAAATATACTGGTCCACTCGTAAAAATTGGGAACATCTTTTCGGGGGAAAATTTTACATGGATTAGCATTTTCTGAAGCTAAGTCATTTGTCAGAATCGAAAAATATTGATATTTTAATCTTTTTGGAAGTGAGGATCTTTTTAATAATATAATTTGAAATCGATCTTGGACTCAGCCGTTGTTTACAAATGTAAAACTTAAAAGTGTCCTTACGTAACTAATATCTATATTTTTTTTCATTTTCTGAAATTTTAAAATGAAAAAAATTTTTTTAAATATTTTAAAAATTCTTTGGGGAGGATTTTTCATAAGCACTTGCAAAACCATTGGGGATAGTAATAATTATTCATTTTAAATGAAGAATAAATGGATGTATAATTTATATTAATTTGTGTAAATTTTTTTTCTTAATTTTAAAATGTCTATATCCGCTTCTTGTTTTAATAATTAGCGCAGAATGTGTGTGTGTGTGTTTGTGTGCAACGAATGCACGGCCGCAATTTTCGACGGATTTGCACCAAAATTTATATGCACATGCTCCAAGTTAGTGGGAAGGCCAAGACCGACATTGCATCTCCCAACTCCCATCGATAGTGGAAATAATCGATTTTTTCATGCTTCTACGGCACTTTTCATGTAGTTTGCGGCCATTTTCTACTGGCCAGATTGAGAGCCTAAAGCTGGCTGCCACGAATAGGCAGGAAGATTCTATTGGCCAGCGTGAGAGCCAACAGCTGACTGACACGAGTGTTAACTAGCATGCTAGCATGCAAAAAAAAAATCGATAGCTGCATTCGTCACAAGTGGGAAAAATTTAAATCTGCATGGCACTTTACTCCAATTGGCTCATTCGCTTGCTTAAACTCAACGTTGATTCTGATTCCGCAGAACTAGGTTAGGTGTGAAAAAGTATTTGTTGTTAACATTCTTTTTTCATTCGGTTTTTCCAGTTACGAGTCCTTTTTTTTAAAGCTGATCGTTTTGTGTTCATTTTGTTTAGTTCTTTTTTCGCAACAGATTTAATGTTTCGTATAGAGCTTAGAAAAAATTCGCAGTGTGAGATAGGCAAGACGTAAGGGATGTAGCAACATCAGTGCGGCAAAGGGCACTCCTTTAAAGGCAAGGAAGGGCAAAAATATTTTAAGTCAAGTGATAGCGATTGCTGTACGAGTCGTACGATTTTTGAATCAAGCACGGGTAACGCCGGGCCATGCTGCTAGTCTTTTATAAATATTACTTATCCATCCTCAAAATTGTTGTATAATTAGTTCTATATATTTAAAATTGAAGTAGACTGGCTCCCAATTTTAGTCAAGATAGTTTTAGACGTTACCATAGAAGGATATGATTACACAACCAAGAAATTCAAGTTCAACTTACATTGGCAGGACTAATATTGTGCGTGAGGAAAATAGTCACCAGCAGAGTGCTAAAGAAATGCAAAATCTTTTTGTAAAAAAAATCCGTTTTCGTACGCTATACAGTTAAGTCCAAATAAAGTCAGGGATCGATTATGCACTGTATCGAAATAATTAACTGAACTCCCACTTCTAAAATGATTTAAAAATCAGTATTTTTGGATATTTGACAAATGCCGCGATTTGGAAAAGTTTTAAAGAATGCAAATTGTTTTGTCTTCCGTATATTGCGAGAATTTGGATAAATATACATTAGCGATGACAGATGAATCAAACCTCGAACTTCACAGCCACGTGTACACTGCCCTAGATCAGCGGCTTGTCTCTTTGTAAATCAGCATTTGAAGTCTTGACAGGAGGTTGTTTATCAGGAAGGCAGCTGTAGTGATAAGAATGTAGTGTCCTAGATTCAAGCTATTGTCCCAATGAATAGAAAAGGGGTAAGGCTTCATTAACCCAACTCGAGGAGCAGGTGGCAGCAAAGGATACGTGAAAAGCAGAGGCGACAAGGCTATTACGCTTACGGCCAAATAAATCTAGGATTCTTTCTCCTTTATATATATATGTGTGTATATATATATATATATATATATATATATATATATATATATATATATATATATATATATATGTGTGTGTGTGTGTGTGTGTGCGTGTGTGTGTGTGTGTGTGTATTTGGTGCTAAAAAATTCTCCACCCGATCATCATACTCTTCTTTCGAAAATGGTCAAATTTGAGATGTGGCTAGGAACAATATTTCTGCAACCACCTTGATTATATATATATATATATATATATATATATATATATATATATATATTGTGTATTTAGGCAGCAATCCGTCATTTCTACATGTTTTATTAAAGACGACAGACAATGTACTGTGATTAAGCTTTTCATTTTAATTGTTCTTGTGTTCGAACAAGTGTTTTCTTATCTGGACACAAAGTGTGTAGAGACTCTACAAAAATGTTCTATAATTCCGAGCGCATTTCGGCTATAACCATTATCAAGCATGATTTTATTTTTGCTTTTATATATATATATATATATATATATATATATATATAGTATTTGGGCAGCAATCCCTCTTTTATGCAAGTTTAATTGAAAACAACAGGGTTGAGTTTTTATATACTTTCTCGTGTATTCGTATAATAGTTTCTCTTTTCAGGACATAAGTAAAATAAGATTTAGTTAAAAGTAAAATAAAATTAGAGTCTGTCTATATTTCTGAGATGAGGTATTATGTACATTATTTACATTATTCGGACTATTGTTCTCAAGGGCACATGGCACAGTGGATAAAGGCGTTGGTTAGATCCAGTGACAGGACCCAAAGAGTGTGAGTTCAATACCCGGTTAAGGCAGTGGAGAACTTTCAAAGGGAAATTAACAGGAGATAACTAATAACTGACATCCATCAAACATGGCGCATGGAACTAGAAAAGTCTACCCCAGTGAGCGAAATAAAGGGTTCAGTTCGATATTCCAACCACCTGAAGAAGGCCGAAACGTTGTGATAAATATGGCGATAAAGATGAGGACAATATTCCGAATAATGAAAATAAAATTAATTTTTGATAATGGCTGAAAGTGCTTGGAAAACATTCTGAAAATTTTTATATGGCCGGAAAAGTAAAAAATGATACGAACACATGAAAAATTACAAAAAAACAAAAACAAAAAAACCCTCAACCACTGCACCTTGTCAGTCGTATTCAACGAAACTTGCATATATATATATATATATATATATATATATATAATTGTGTATTTGGGCAGCAATCTTTCTTTTATACAAGTCTCATTAAAGATTTACTATTGCGGATTATGTTATTAGTTTCGTTTGTATATTTTGTATGCCTTTCTTCTTGCGTTGTGGATTTTATGATATGGGTATTGTAGGTTTTTGAATGTGTTTTCTATGTATGTTTCTTCTCTAAGTAAATATTGGGGACTACAGATTCTTAATGCTCTTAGATAGAAACCTATAATAATTCCAGATTTCATTTTTGAAGAGTGGTTTGAGTAGAAGCTGATCAGATCATTTTTGTTTGTAGCCTTTCTGTAAACGTCAAAATTGAGTTCGTTATTATTTCTAATTAACAAAATGTCCAGGAATAGTAAATCACATGAAAACAGATACATAATACTACCAACCAACTCTGTCACGTCCACTATCCAGAATAATCATTATGGATATACTAAGATCTTCAAACATTAATAACAATAATATTTCTGAAGCAGGCATTTATAAAATAAATCGCCAAAACTGTTCCTCGCAATATATTGGAGAAACAAGTAGAAGTTTAAAAAAACGCATTTATGAGCACAAAAGAGACCTCACAAAAACAACTTAGCTTATGCACTAGTCATACATAGAAATAAATTCAACCATAATTTTGATTTTAAAAATGCTACACTCATAAAAAAAAGAAGAAAATAACTCACTCAGAAGGAAAATTCTAGAGAGTGCTGCCATAGAATATTACCCAAATATTAATCTACGTCCAGGGTTTTCCCCATTTCACCTTTCTTAACAAAATTAATTCTCTCACAAACAAATGTACACAACAGATTCATAAAATCAAAAGAAAATGGTTGAATACATCAACACAGATATAATGACAATATTCTCCACACGTGACAAGTACTGGCGTTATTTTCAGTTAAAAATATGAAAATAGCGTTTCTCTACATTCCAGTTACTAGGTACATTCTGTTTTTGTTTTTATTAGTTACCTTGTTTAATTAAATCCATTTCGTATTTTGCTTTGATAAAGTCCACATTGGACGAAACGCGTCAGCAATTACTAGTTTTCCTATTGTCATTTTTATTCATATATATATATATATACATATATATATATATACATATATATATATATATATATATATATATATATATATAGTGCGATAGGTAAATTGTCACCATTTTATTTTTTTAAATTTCAAGCATGTACGTTGTTTGTTTTTTTATCTTGTCGACTGCACCGTATATAACACACACACACACACACACACATATATATATATATATATATATATATATATATATATATATATATATATATATATATTACAGTGATGTTCACCCTGTACAAGGCCCAAGGGTGCCACTTCTGGTAGAGAATTACATAATAAGAGGCACAGCTCAGTCATTTAAAGCTGGAATATAGTTTGCATTGGAAGTATAGTGGAACCTTGGTTCACGAATTTAATTCGTCCTTGAAGCCCGTTTGTAACCGGAAATGTTCGTAAACCGAAACTATTTTTCCAATAGGAATCAATATAAAATGGATTAATCCGTTCTTCGTTCCAAGATGATTGCTTATTTAAACTTTAACAGTACTTTGTACACAATTTTATGCACAAAACTAAAGAAAATCATATAATACATAAAACTAATGAAAATCATTAAATCTTAAGAAAAAAAAAACAATACTAAACAGATAAAATATCGATGAACACTTCATTTTTACCGTAAGGAGAGTTGATGGCGTAAGTGGAAGGGGAAGGAAAGAGATATTATTTGATAGGGGAAAAGAAAGACATAATCGTCTCTTTATTTATAAAAATAGTATAGATCGTTGATTTTACCATATGAAACTGAGTAGGGAGAGACAATATTATCATCATAGCGACAATATCATCAATAATTGTTTTTCTCTTTACTTTTTTCTTTTTCCTTTACCAGTATCACTGCTAGCTTTCTTTGGAGCCATGACTGAGGACTAATGTAAAGAAAAAAAAAGGCACAGTACAATAAAATTGGAAAAGAAAAGCACCTCACAACACACGATTGTATAGAACACAGTCAACTAAGAAATGATTCCGTTCGAGTTAACTTGGTTCGACTCTATTCGGTAATGTTCGAGAACCGAAATTTTGTTTGATAACCGAAGCATTTTCATCTCGAATATTCTGTTTGAGAACCGATTTGTTTGACATGTGAGACGTTCGAGAACCGAGGTTACACTCTATAATTCTTTTTATATGAGTGCATATTGCTTTAACATTTTCTTGAGAATAACGATGATTTTTCCAGATACATGACTTACTATTTATCTGGGGGGGGGGAGATAGATTCATACCATTCCCAATGGTATTTGCGGGTAAGTAACGAACCCGACGGGAATTTAAACATTGGCACCCCGATTTCTCACTCTGACCCAATACCACCCGCACGTCCACGGTCTCGACTGCAAGATCGTCTTAAGTATCAAATAAAGAAAAAAGTCTCGAAACCATAAAATATTTCTTCACGTGCGCGTTCAACAACAACAACAACAATATTCAGCAGTTTCAGTTTCAACTCGTTGAACTGAGATTTGAATTTCTGCGCATGCCTGCTTTTACTTGCGTGTCCATCAATGTGGATACATTGTATACGATTGCATATGCGTGCTTAATGGAGGAAGGGGTTGGTCAGAAAGACACAAGAACAGTGTTTTTCAACCAGCGCCCCCTTTTTGCACAAACGTTTTTGTCAACGCTTCCCACTGTCAAATTAAATTTCAAATATTATACTGAATTCATCTTTCATAGCAAGGTAACACTTAGGTATTGTACTGATAAATCATCAGTTACCTCCCCTTAAGATATAGCGGGTATAAAAAGCAACCTGTAAAACCCATCAGTAGACGAGAAGTCAGAGGAAAGTGCAATAAAGCTTTGGTATAAGTCAATTCACTGCTTCTGTTTTTACTACAGGTTTTAGTACAAAAATAATTTTAATATTTTTTTCAATTCCCCTATACATGCCAATGATTAAAATTCTAAAAAAATAAACAACTTTTATTTCATATCTTATCGCAATGTTTTTAATGCGATGGTTGACTTTAGTGATTACTGGCTAAGGCTCTTACTCTCGGTACCATGCTGCTTAGAAGTAACCATAGATCTCATTTTGTAATTCGCAGGCGATCTCTTTGTTTACTAAGAAGATGTGTAACTGCGTTGAAACCACATTCAGCCATATAAATTGGAAAAGCAATGAAGAAAAGTTTGATAGCTTCCCACAGCTTTAGATACCTTTCAAAAATTTCCTTTTGAGATCAATTTTGAATAATTTTTGAAAACTTTAAAAAAAATGGATAAATGCTCACCCCCACCGCGAGTATGTTCGCTGCCCCCCAAATGAAATAAAAACTTCCAGTGTCCCCTTCTAAAATAACAGAGACAAGGGGGCGCTTGTGCCTACGTTGGGAAACACTGGTCTAGTAGTATTAGGAGAAAGAAAGGAAGAAAGAAAGCAAACTGTCCACAATTTTTTTTTATAAAAACTAGTAGACCTTGATGTTGCTTTTTAGTATTTTACTGCAGTAACCACTTCACATTCCTTTCCATCTCTCCCAAATCTTTCTGTATAACATTTGCCCGATACCAGTGGTGGAATCGACCGACAGCTGTCGCTTCACAAAGAAAGAAAGAAAAAAAGACAAGTTTTCAAAAATAACACCTGCCGTCCGTCACACAATACCGCAGGGACATTGAAAAATAATAGTTGATCCACCTTCTCGAAAAACGGCACTAACAGGGATAAAAAAGTATGTAAAAAAAAGAAAAAGAAAAGAAAAAGGTGACATCGGTAAGGTGGAGGGCTCAGAGCTGGCCAGGTGAAAATGACTGAATTGTGGGGGTAGTGTGGTGGGATGATAGACAAAGAAACAAAAGAATGTTTAATACTAGGGAGGGAGGGGTATTGGACTCGTGTCAGGTTTGAGCGCGTATATCGACTGGAGTCAGACGACACGCGCCGTACGCCAGTAAACAGCCGGTCTGGTAGCGATTAGCATATATTTATTTTTATAATAACAATGACTTCTATTTTTACCGCCTAAGATTTTCTTTCTTTCTTTTTATCACTTACTGAATCAAAATTCTTTTTCTACATCCATAAAAATAATTGTTTTCTTTTCTTCCATGATTTATAATTTTATTTACAGTTTGACAATAAACGTGTAAAGATGTACATTCATTTCAGCAAGTATTCTTGTTAATCGACTGTTGTAATAGTTAAAACTAGTTTTAACTCGTGAAAATTTTACGGCTTTCCTATTTTCAGTTTTTGACGAATCCCAATTCTTCGGTTAATCATTGAATAAGCCCATGGCGAGTTCTACGACAATAAAATTTCCGTAGAAATTCCCTGCGACATCGTTAAATATTTGAGCTTAACAACTTTAACAAAATATTTCAATAACAATCATAAGTATGAATGCTTGTCGTTATTTTAAGAAGTGGATCCAAATGAAAAGATTTGAAATTGAAAACTTTTTCCATTTCACAGAAATAACCATTAAATGCTTCTTTCTTCCTTCCTTTCATTCATTTTCTCACTGAAACTAAGTAGCGTCTTTTCCCCTTTTCCCACGCGATCAAAACGAAATAGTTTATTATTTATGAGGTATTGACAGGACATAACAGTCTTGCGAACATCACGGAGGGTGGGACAAACACAATTATAATAGAATCATGGCTTAAAAAAACGACCTCATTTTTATTTCAAATATAGTACAAAGGGCATTTAATTTTTTTCAACCATTTTGAAAAAAATAAGGTTACTTATTTTGGTATTTATTAAACAAACTTGAGTTCAAGGCTTCTTATCAAGATCACTTGGCGAGGACCAGCCTTACGTTCAGTTGCATGTAAGATCAGCGTGTTACTTATAAAAGATTCCTTTATTGATTCATTTTATAAATACTTCTATTTTGTCTCGTGTCTCTTAAGGACGGAGCCAATCATAGCTCTCGACAACTTCCTACTCTTTGTGACTGTAAAATATGTTTTTTTTCCTCTTACTACCCCTCCTAGTTCCTGTTTTCTCAACCATTTATACATTCTCTTTAGTAGTTTACTCCCTGTTCCTCCGCCCCGACTCTCTTGCTTTCGGTATGTCCTGTGAGTATCAAGTTTCCCAAACCTTCTTTCTTCAGAAAGAAGGCGTCGAAATATTATCAGAAATTTCAATTGTCTTTCTTTGATTTTATGTATAATTGTCTATCTTGTTTCCATTTTTCTTAAAACTTCCTTGATACGCACACGCTATGTCCATGGCATTCTCAGCCTCCTTCTGTAGAACCAGCAATATCGCTTCCCAATCATCGTAATATAGCTTCCCTGTGAGTTATTTTTTATAAATATTTTTTATGGTAATTATTCTGATTAACATTATTTTTTCATGTTCATTTTCTTACAATGGTGTTCACCCTGTACAAGGTTCGAAAGTCACTCGAGGCAGTGGGTTATAGAGTAATAAGCACAGCTTATGCAGATATGTGTGAAAGATAACAGTTAACACGAGACTTGAATGAATTGTAGTGATCGGGGAAGTAACCACTTGACAGTCGGCTGCACAAGGCAGTGATTCGTGGTAAGAAGCTGCTCGAGTGAAACTTGTATCTTACCAAGGGAATAAGAAGGAAATGAGAGTGGTTCTCTACAATTTGCTTGATATGGCGGATCTTAACCATGAAAGTTAGAACTTGTGGAACTAAAGAATCTAGTTCGTCTGAACACTCTCCATGGAAATAGCGATAGTGCGACGTCTTGTCTGTGAGAAAGGAGTTGGTAGAAAATAATTCGTCACATAAAATACTTAGGAATTTATTTAAATCTTAATTCTAATGCTAGATTTAAGTGAGCCATTGTTCTTTAGTATTAAGGAAAGCAGTGACAGAAAGCATATATAGAATAAAGAAATTATAGGTTTGCAAGTATAATGGGGGAATTTTTAAGCGTTGCGTCTCTAAAACATCTAAAGGACTTTGTTGTTTTTGCCTTAATCAAGTGTAGCTGCTCCCAGAATCTCTATCTATAAAAGGCAGGATGTGTACGTGTGTGTATAAAGAATGCACGGCCGAAATTTTCAAATTAAGTAAAAAAAAAATAAGGCTTAATAATTATTTTCCAGTTACGAACTGAAATCTCATTGGATTAATGAAGTTTCATGATCATGGTTAATAAAAAATATTTAAGCATTTAAATTCTAACTTTAATGCAAAATTTGAGAGAAGCATTTTTCTTTTGTGTCGGGGAAAGGGATACTAAAATGGAGTGAAAAACATTTCTGATCAGTAAGTTTTACAGATGAGTTTTATGAAATGTGACTCGCAAACATCTGAAGTTTATGGTATTTCAATCTCACATTAAATAACTTTTGCTTTTCCCAGTTTCTACAAATATTACAAACAGAATTTAGAACGGTTTTGAAATGCCCCTGTGTATCATTCATATTCGTATCTGTTATATGACCAACAATATATCAACCATGTTGCTGTCATTACTAGAGCCAGTTCCCAAACGGCGCGGCGCGAATTATTGAAAGACAATCAAAGATTTAGAAACAGTTTTAAAAATAAATATAATTTCAAATTTGAAAATATTATTATGGTTTACTTATAATTGTATGCATTTACGTAGAACAACAGGGGGATTAGTTTCCTGCCTTTCCTTTCATTCATTAAACTGAATCAAAGTTGACGCAGCTGGAGTTCGAACTCGATTCTTCAATTTCATTATTCTGATTTGATAAATCTTATTCTGTTTTACATTTGTTAATCTGTATATGAAACAGTATAAAAACAGTATAAAATCGCAGCCAGAACTCGGGATAAACTGTCGTGGGGTGTGCATAAAAGTGCACACTGAAATTGTTGATATATCCGTATATTTGCCTGCAACATATGCATATCATGTGCGCAGAAAAGTATCCGGCAAAAACAAACATTATTTAACCGTACATTTTAGTTTTCAAAACAAAGCGCTGGAGACTTTTGCACACACCTAATATATTTGAGACAAACTCCTTAAAATCCCTATCTTTAAAGGTCGATTTACTGCTTTTAAACTACAAATTTCCCATGATTCCCCATGAAAAGTAAATCGACCTTGTTAACCAGATTCGACCCTCGTAGCTAAACTGGTATAGCACGTCGGGCTATATGACGGTTCCGTGTAGGATAATGGTTCGATTCCTGTCGGAGGACGCATATTTTCTATGAGATCTGTTGGACATTTTAGCCGGTAAATGTTAATACTGTTTATTATAAACAGAGTATTTACTATTTGTATCAATATAAATAACGTATAACAATAAAGTAATTGTCGGACTTCAATTCGGAGTCAATTTCATAATGTGTGTGTGTGTGTGTGTGTGTCTATATATATATATATATATTGTCAAAGTCGCAAAAGGAACACTAATGATGTGTGTGGGTATATATATATATATATATATATATATATATATATATATATATATATACATATATATATATATATATATATATACATATATATATACATATATATATATATACATATATATATATATATATATATAATCATTGGTCATGTCCCTCTTCTAGACTGGTTTCCCCCTCAAAGCAAGAGACCACAGTCTGCCCTGCTATTTAACCCATAGCTACGGGGGGGGGGACAGACGGATTTATGCCTTCTCCAACATTATTTATGAACGTAACGAATTTTGAATTCGATGCCGATTCGTTAATTTCGCTTTCCGAGTCGCTAACCGTCAGACCATCCACCATTTCTGATCGAAGCAATAATAACCGAAAAATTATTTTAAATGACGTCATTTTTTACGACATGAGTGTAACTGAAACTAATGAATACTTTTCAACGTCAGGTTTTTTATACATTATTCTTCTTCTTTTTTTCTTTCTTTCTTTTTTCTTTCTTTCTTTTTACTGCCTTTTCTTTCTTTCTTTTTTGTTTGTTTCTTTCTTTCTTTCTTCCGTTCGTTCGTTCTTTCTTTCTTCTTTCTTTTCCAATAAATAATTTTAAATTACTAAATTAATGGTATCCGAGTTCTTATATGTACTTAAATAACGAAAACCCTTTTTGGTTTATTTTTCTAATATCTATTCAATTGCTTACTAGAAATAGAAATTACCAAAATGATTTTTTTCTTGTTCTTTTCTGTAAAGTTCGCTTACAATTCACGCTTGTAGCATTTTCGTTAGTGTAATTTCTAAAGAAAAAACCCGAAAGTAAAATAAATAAATCATCATCATCAACAACAACAACAACAAGAACACATGAACGTCTCTGTTACATGCTATTTCCAGAGGAACATATTGGTTAATAATTAAGTTCTCTGATATCCAGTCAGTTTAGAGACCCGAGAGTCAGGGTCACAGGTACGATACAGCTTAAGTTGCGGACATGGCTGTATTATAGAATAGAGATGAAGGCATTTAAGTTAGGCTCCTCTGTGGCAAAAGGAAATGCGTCGGCAAATCGTGGAACTGACGCTGTCCCCATTAACTGACCTGAACGTACATTTGACTTTCTCTCTTTTAGGTGCTCCCAAACACTAAAAGAAGCATTTAACCGCACTGTACTGTATAACACTGAATTGCGGGCAGGCGAACTGACTGACCTTATTGCCAAAGTCTCAAAAGGAACGTGAATGATGTGTGTACAAGCGTGTTTGCTGGAGTGTTATTTTCTGTAAGTTAATGACTTTGGCAGGGCTAATATGAAGTACCGGTTTTATTGGGCTAAGTCGTAGAAAAAATAATGATGATAGGATGAAGTGGGTTGGCATTTTCGTCGTTTTAGGAATGTCCAGAATTCCTTAATCGGGAGATACGATGACGCGTATTTACTGACATAAAAGAAAAGATCCATAGATTATTATTGCAATGAAAATGTGACATTTAGATCACTTCCAACATTCATTATATGTATCAAAGAATCAAACAATTAAAATCCACTAATTTAATACATTCCATATGTCATACCGAACGAATCACTTAATAGAAAAAAAGTGATCTTGCTTTCCCTTTCGAGGGCAACGTGATGATGATGATGATGATGATGATGAGGATGATGATGATGATGATGAGGTATGCCGAATACACAGGTATTCATATTTGAGATAAGAAAGATCTTGAAAAAAAAAAAACAAACAAAAAAAACAACACCCTCTACCATATATTCCAAGAAATATGATTCAAGATAAACGTTTCGAAAACAGAAACTATGATCTGGGATTGGAATTAAAGCAGCGATGACACCTACCCTTAAATCACTATAACAACACAGGGTATGGAATTACTGGATAATAAGCACTTCAAATACCTTGGTGCATGGATCAGTTATAACAAATTCAGCATAGGAGAAAAGGAAATTGAACATTTTAGGCGCGGCAATTGTGTCATATCTGTCCACCTAAATACAGGGTGCAATGGATAAATTGTCGTCTAAATTACGACAAAATGAAAATAACATTTTAACAGGTATATTTACCAAAATTATACAAAAATCATGAAATGCTAAAGAGTAAATTTATAAAATTGCCAGTGGCTTGAACCACGGCCTGCAGACGACTTCGGAATCTCCTGTAATTCTTCTGGATGGTCTCCTTGTTTAAGTTGGTGAATGCTTCCATAATCCTTGCCTTCGGTTCATCTTTGGTGTTACAAGGTGTTTTGTTGGTCTCTCTCTCCCTCAAATACGCCCCACATATAATAATCAAGGGGTTTGCATTCTGGGAAGCTAGGTGACCAGATGTAACGGGTTATGTGGTCTCAGAAATTGTCTAACAATCATGATTGGGTTCTTCTGCTTGTGTGGCATGATGCAGAGTGCTGTTAGGATCTTCCAGCAGCCATCCTCTTGGTCCAGGGCAGCACTATCTCCACAAGGAACCTCATATAGGCCTCAGTATTGAGTCTGAGAGCCCGTGGAAAGATGAATGGAGGCATAAGTCGCCATCACTAGTGATTACTCGAATCATCTTCTTAATCACCATTAGACTCATCCAACTCTTTTCGAATTCTCTGCACTGTCCTCAGATTGACACCCAAACACTCTCAAATGTTCGCATTGGAGCTTCCGGCGCGAATGCCAAGCAGTGCAGCATGTCGTTTCCAAATTTCAGGTGGAGTGAATTGCGTCTTGGAGTTCTTTTTCTCACAGACGGCTCCCAATTGACCCTACTTTACTGTGCAGTCGACAAAACCAAAAACAAACAATGCGCATGCGCTAAATTAAAAATATGAAATGGTGACAATTTACCTATCGCACCATATACACTGAATTGTAGTTGTTTTTGACATAGTATATCGACGGAAGAGAAGTAGAAAAAACCAATGAGTAACATATTTGATAAGTTCGTGCAAATGAATGAAAGAACAAATCCGACAAAGGCCGAAAAGAGGCATGTATTGTTTGGTTAATAAATTCTGGATGTTTCTTTATAAAGAAAAGGCCAGCATTACTATTAGTATTACTATTATGGCTGTAAAAAATTCACAACACAGTAGGTGATCCTCGAGTCAGGTTAATAAATAGCTTGTTTATAAAGAACTCAAGTACACCAATACTGAAAGTACAAAATGACTTTCACAAAGAATAAAAAGAAAATGGCGGAAAACAAAAAAAAGTATTTTTTTTTTAACTTTTGCTGTATTATTTGAGGAGATAGTTTTGGCGAGACTCAGGAAACGAGGAAAAAGAAACATATTAACAGATTGATCAATCTGTTCAAATTTCTAGATCCTTTGAGTAATACCAAATATATATATATATATATATATATATATATATATATATATATATATATATATAAATCGTTTTTTGCCTTCCATAAGCACTCTCCGACAGAGTAACTCATTGCGCCTTCTCGGACTAACGTCTTCCGCTGACACAAAGTGGAAAAATTATATTGAATCACTTGCAAGGTCTGCTGCTAGGAAAGTTGGTTCCCTGTGTCATACCAGACATTTTTTCTTGCTAGAATCTATCGCATATATCTATAAGTCTACCATTCGTCCTTGCTTTGAATATTGCTGCTACACATGGTCTGATGCTCCTGCTATATATTTAGAGATTCTTGACAAAATCCAAAGAAGAATCTGCAATGTTATTGGTCCTTACCTGGCCTCTCGGTTTCAGTCACTTTTCCACCGCCGTAACGTAGCTTCTACATGCCTTTTCTATAAATACTTCCAAGGTAATTGTTCTGATGAATTATCCCACTATGGTACCTACACTTTATAAAGCTAAGAACTAGATTGGCGGCAATGTCTCATCAATTTTCAGTTGAAATGGCTAGATGCATCCGTAAGTTCTATGTTAACAGTTTCTTCGCTCGTACTTCGCACTCGTGGAACTCTCCTCCTGTTTTTGCTTTCCAATCAACTTTGATCTTTAAAAATTTAAATCAATCGTTATCTTGTGTCTTCTTAATTTTCTGTTCTTAATTTCTGTTCGTCTTAATATTTAATATTGTTTAACTCCTTGCGTCTTACTGGCTTTATTGCCTTGCTTGGGGATGAAATTATATATATATATATATATATATATATATATATATATATATATATAGGTTTTGAACAATAACAAATATTAAAAAATTAAAATTTTCAGACACTGGGTTGTATATTAATATTTTTTGTTTTATTATTTCAATTATATTCTTCGACTAGTTTCGGTCAGCATGGACATCATCAGGCGAAAAAAATCCCTGCTTGTTACTAGCAGTGAACTACAGGAGTGAATAACTGTTTTTGAAGAAAGTGAACTTTACCTGCAGTTTTCATTTGCTTTTTATCATTAATTTTGGTCAGTCCTTGTGTTGGTCAAACGGCCTCTTTGAAGTTTTTTTTAAAGATAGAAGATGGCAGATTCCTGGCTAAGAATTCCCTCTCTGGTCATTTTAACATTTTTATTGGTTGCTGGGAATGGGATGTGTGTGTTAACTGAATATTATCTTTTAGTTATTTGAGAATGTGCGTGATGTGTGTATGCGTATATATTTGTATGAGTGTGTGTATAAGTATATAAGTACACACACACACACACACACACACACACACACATATATATATATATATATATATATATATATATATATATAGTCATCCACAGACAGACTGTTTCGTTGTACCACAGCCCGTCAGTGTGGCTAGACATGCGACTGCTTCAAGCCGGGATTGTAACGCGACCAATTTCACCCCGCCGGAGACTCGCACCATCAGCGTACACTACGGCAATTTTTAACGCATTATATGCGCGATATAAGCATTACCGACTACCAAAGGGTTCAATTTATAGCGAAGAGCTTTTAGCATTAATCGTCAGTAGCCAACAATTTCCCTTTCTTCCAAAGTGCTCGACCTAAGACAGGGAGCATAAAAATATAGTCTCAAAGCATGTCATATTGATGGCATATAGAGGTCAATATCAGAGAGATAGAGCGTATATAAATACAAAAGAGGACATTGAGATCAGCACCAAGCGGCGACAGTGTGCTTCATGCTTGAAGACAATCTTCAGGGATTAGAGGTGTCAAGAGAATAATCGTCCTTTTGTCACACCGATTTTAAGGTATGTTAAACTTTACCTAAAAAAGACATATTTACATACAAATCAAAACTAATCTTCTCTTCATTAATAATCTTCGAGACCCCTCTCTGTTTTCCATCAACATGGCTGATGCTAACCTCCAGGAAAGTGATTCGATGCGCTTTCTCAGGTTAACAGTCTCGGCTGACATGAAATGGAAAAAAAACTGTATTGAATCCATTGCTAGGTCAGCTGCTAAGAAGGTCGGTTCGCTGTTTCGTGCAAGACAATTTTTCTCTCCGGAATCTATCTTACATATTTATAAGTCTACCATTTGTTCATGCTTAGAATATTGCTGCCACGTATGGTCCGGTGCTTTTGTTATTTACCTTGACCTCCTTGATGAGATCCAAAGATGAATCAGCAATATTACTGGTTCTGATCTGGCAGCCACTTCCCCACCGCCGTAAGGTTGCCCCCTTAAACCCTTTTTTTTTTATAAACACTTACGTAAACGATGAGCGCTTTGCTATAATACCTAAACTTTAAGAATTTAAGCGTAGTACTAGATTAGCATGAATATTCATGCTCATAATGTTATCAGAAAGAGTGATACAGATGCAGAAGGACGTATATCTATGTTTCATAGACTACGCACAGGCTTTCAACAAAGTACGCCATAAGGATATCCTGGAACTTCTCAGCAACCTTGAAATATTCGGGAAAGATATCAGAACAATCAAAACTTATACTGGCAGCAAACAGTATGCATGCGCATAGGGAACGAGTTCAGTGAATATACAAAAATAGAAAGGGGCGTAAGGCAAGGATGCGTCTTCTCACCCGACCAGTTCATTCTATACAGCGCGGCAATCCTGAGAGAATTGGAAGCCTTACCGGAAGCCTTGGCGGAAGATACGCAGATAACACAGTGCTAATAGCAAATACAAAAGAAATTACAAAATTTTCTACAGTACTACATTCCTTGCTTCTGATAGGCCTAATTTTCATGACAAGGACCCGCCATGTAGCAGACATTGTAGCAAACCACCCGCATCCCCTCCATATTCCGTTGGTAAGAAGTTCTAATCGAACAACTTCCTGCGAACAACTGTTCTGTGGAACCGACTCCCAAGAGGATGTTTCCTCGATCATTACAAACACTGTTATCTCTCCTCCTATCCATACAAACATATTAATAAATATACATAATACCCCACACAGACTGTCCGACTCGGACTTTCATGCATCACGGAATCGTCATATATATATAAATTTGAATGTGAACACTTGCATGTACATTTATTATATATATATATATATATATATATATATATATATACATATATATATATATATATATATATATATATATATATATATATATATATATATATATATATATTCCTATATGGTGCTCGGTAAAAATGGCAGCGGTAAAAATGGCAGCGGAAAAAATGGCGACGGTAAAAATGGCAAAAGTGGGTAAATAGGAAAAAATGGCAATTCGACAACAGAAAATGATGACCGTTAGAGAAGGATGGGTCTAATCTGCCATCTCTCTAGTTTAAAATAGGGCTAAGTCCCCCCCGCTCAATATTTTAAAATAAATATTTTTAAATAGATATTTACTCTAATGGGGGTGGGGAGCTAGGCTCCTTCTCCTCTAAGTTCCCGCTCCTAGTATTAAAAACATTTTTTTAAAATTTTCGGTGTCGATTTTTAGAAGTTTTACTGGTGGGGGTGGGGGGTTAGGTTCCTACTCCTAATTGCAGAAAAAGCACAAATCGTAACGTGTTTAAGTGAATTTGATGACTATAATTAATTTTATAATTGATAGCTGACATTAGGATTAGATGTGTGTGTATATATATATATATATATATATATATATATATATATATATATATATATATATAAAATAAGTGTATTAGTGTGTGTATGTATGTATGTATATATATATATATATATATATATATATATATATATATATATATATATATATATATAGTTTTGGGACGATTAATCGGAATCGGGGAATCGGAAAAATCGCAAAGGTGAAGGTTAGGAATCCCATTTACAGATTTTGTATTGACTCTCAGAGTCTAATTTAATTATTTTATTGATAAATTATGGTAAACGAAGTAAATATTCTAGAGTTCACTTAGCCTATTCCCTCAGCAAACCTTTTGAATTTCCGTTCATACCTATTTACTAAATGTCTATATGACGCCTCTCAAAGACTTCACACTTGAGTATTAAATGATTGAAAACGCATCGGACAAGATTTTAAATTTTACTGGCACCAGTCTGACCCTATCGTTGTCTGATAACCTCTGAAATAATTAATGTTTTATTGTTTTTTTGTTGTTTTTTTTCGGTTTCATCAAGTGGACTTATAATTGTTTTTTACCAAGTTTTTCAGTGTGTTCAGACGTAATCACCCTAAAAGTAAAATCTCATGGGAGGTGTGAGCTTTAGCTGAATATTCTTTTTAATTTGACAAACTTCTCATGTATGTATTGTATCCAAGATTTTAATAAACTCATTGTGAGATATTCATCTATATCTTTTTTTCCTTTTGCTATTTTTTCTTATTTATCCATTTTTACCGTTTCCATTTTTACCGCTGACATTTTTACCTAATTTCATATATATATATATATCAGCCCTTAATAGCTCGTATGAACTGAATCACATCGTCTTGGCTGTGCTTGGAAACTAAGCAAAAACATCAAGATTAATATTAATACAACAAACTGCCACTCACAAAACATTATGTAAGAAATAAACCGGAAACATTAACAAATCAACTTACCACGAAATTTTCCCCAACGCACACACAAACGTTTGAAAATGACTGAATTATTAGCCGAAAGGTCACGGGAAAATAAACACTAGTAGACAATTTCTTTGAGCACCCAGTTCTCAAAAAATGAAACATTTTAACAACACATACAATTAAATAAAAAAAAAAACTCACAAAATATACATTGTCCATTATATTGAACGAAGCGTGTATCTGTCATCTACTAGTACAGTGCTACTCAAAGAGTGGTCTGCGTACAAGAGCTGGGACGCGAGCCATCGTCTGCTGGTACGCGGAGAGTTTCTACCTACATTTACTTTTACAAATTAAACTAAGCACATCTGAATATGAAAGGATGAAATATTTTCGCGTATTTTGATGTCATTTCGGTGAACTGACGTTCGTCCACGTGTACTTGATTGTTTAAAAAAAAACAAAAAAAAAAAAAAAGCAAACAAACAAAAAAAAAAACAAAAAAAAAAACAGGTAACCATAGTCTTCTGTGTTCAGCCTTCCACTTTGATCGGAAAATTTGTCTGAAAAAGATACAGCTAGGAACCTTGAAAAGACAAGCTCCACCTACACACTCGATGAAAATAGCACAATGTTATGGCGGAATTTCGAAACAAAAGCCGCATCGCTCTTTTTAAAAATCTTTTTTGGATTAAACATTACAAAAAAAAAAAATTACTATCGAAATTTGAAAAACGGACAAAAGCCCACCGCAAGCAAAATACATTAAATAAAAAATTATAAAAATTATATGTTTATATTTAAATTTTCTATAAATATTAATATTTTTATTATAATTTTAATAATAATTATATAATAATATTTTTATTATTACATAAATATGATATATAAGTTAATAATTATTATTATCTTGTGAATAAATAAGTGTTTTGTTCTATTTTTTTTTAAGAATGCTAGTTATCATTTTATTTATTTATTTATTTTTTATCTAGAGTTTAAATTTGAATAGAATTGATTCCTCCGTAGATTCGTTAAAAATTGATCATACCATGATGAAAAATGTCCCAAACTTGATAAAAACAAAGTTTTATCGTCAAAACAAAATCTTTATGTCATTACTAGGAAAGAACGAAGGATTTTTTTTAATTATTAATTATTTTTTCATCCTTTTTAGAACGTTGGAAATTTTAGTTGAAAACTTTATTTTTTCTTGTTTCAACGGGGGATCAGAGATTCTGTAATTTCAGTCTTTTTTTTTTTTTGCGGTGAATAACACACTGATTTCAAAATTCTTGCAAAAATCAAATAACTGTCGGATGTTAATGAAACTTTCAGAACTTATTCATAAACGAATTAAATTATTTTTTAGATGTTTCTTTTTTAGAAAATCTTGATAAAATGACACTGAAATGACCGCTGGATAGGAAAGCTTCGTCCGCCAGTCCCAGACATATTGGGAAAAAAATGCCGGCACACTACACCAGAAGCCCTGATATTGTATAGATTAACATGTATCCCCATCCACTCTTAAAGTTAAGTATCCTAACAAGGAAGCAAAAGAAGAAGAAGAAAAACAGAACGAAATTCAGAGGGAAAGGAGTAAAGACCAGAGGATAAAAGGGAAATTTTGAGATAACAAGTAAGAAAGAAAATTGATGATGACGTAGTAACATTTACAGGCGAGATAGCTGGAAAATACAAAGTAATAACATGTAGGAAAGAAATGGGAAAGAAATCATCAAAGGGTTTGAGGTGTTGATCGGAAGGAAATGATGTCTCAGCAAAACATGAAGAAAAAAAAAAAAACGAGAGCAAATAGAAATAAAAGTTAAACTCAAAGCTAGGCAAAATGTAATCTCGTTTCCGTTCAGATTTCAAGATCTCGTTTTAATCAATTCTCGTTGCTACAATCAAAGATGACAGCACGTTCGTTTACCGCAGGTATATTTACCTCACACGAAGACACCTTTGATGTTTAGACCATTAACATTTGAGATGTGTGTGTGTCTTTGAAGGGATCTCAACTAAGTTAATATTTGGGTGGAGGTCCGTTTTGATTATCCGTGAGTCCCTTAACGAAATTCGGTAGATTATATATATATATATATATATATATATATATATATATATATATATATAACTATCTCGGAAAAGGGAAGAGAAAACCATTCTTTAACAAACTACGAATCTTATGCTGTGAGAAAGTTACTGACAATATGTTTCTTTGAAAAACCTCTAATGGTATTAAATTACCAATTTGTTACGGCAGTCATCAGCTTTACTTTTTTCTTGTGTTCGTTATATATATATATATATATATATATATATATATATATATATATATATATATATATATATATATATATATATATATATATATGTAGTAGTACCCCATAAAATACAAAATTAGCTCATATGGGGTATAGATCTTTTATATAACAAATTTATTTTATTAATTATAATTTTTAAAAATATAATTTTATTTAATTTTACTATAAATTATTTAAATATAACTTATTTTTATTTTACTAATATATTATACTTTTAAGTATAATTTATCTTTGGAAGAGCATGTTTAAGTAGGAACTTGTATTTTTACAATTAACCATATCCATAAAATAAAATAAAAACCTTTTAGTTCTTCTCTTAGTTTCAAATTAACACTTATCATGTAACCCCAGTCTAATGTCATAAGGTTAATATCCGGGTTTAATTTTATAAAAGCTCTTCTCTTTAAGGCTATTAACTCTCACCCCCACCTGGCCACTGCCTCGTACCTTTCATCTAACTGAAACATTTATATGGATAAATTCTGTACTAATTTTTCGTCAGCTGTCACAGTTAAATTTCTAATTCTGACACGAACTCAGTCTATATACCAGAGTTGAATAAGACTGACAAAGTTTTTGTCGGCTGAAATCGGTCTATACACCATATGAAGTAATTTTGGATATTATGGTTTACTACTATTTATTTGCTCCGTATCATTGAGCTCTTTTTGTGGATCAGCTTTAATATTACTAGGATTCACTTCGATTATATACCAACGGATTTATTAACTTTATATATATATATATATATATATATATATATGTGTGTGTGTGTGTGTGTGTGTGTGTGTTTGTAGTGGAGAGATTATGATCGTATGAGGATTTTTCTTTGAACAAGAGTTAGTGTAATGTGCTGTATGCGACACGGGATTCGTCTGGGTATTAAGAAATCTTCGAGCTGTGGAAAAGAGACACTTTTTGTCATTACGGCATCCTGTTTTTAAAGGGAGAAAGAAAAGTCAAAGAGTTATGTCCCTTTTTTATACTGCTTTACACAACATTACCAAACTTTTATAGTAATAAGAAATAATATCAAATTGAGCACACACATGCACTTGCACTTGCGCGTACATGCACACACACACACACACACACACATATATATATATATATATATATACACCATGTGTGGCAGCAAAATTGTCCAAATCGTGTTACAGCATTGTCCATCCTACAAATAGTTTAATATCTAAAAACAAAACAACAAAAAAACCCACTAAACTAATTGAGTTTTTTTCCGGTTTCTCGTATAACACATTTAGCCATCTTGACGCCATTTGCCGTAAGAATCCCTGAAAAACCCTTTGAGTTATTTAGCTAAAAAGGGAACAGGTTAAAATTGTTCAGACTCACTGTCTCTCCCAACTGAGCAATGGTGAGAAGAAAAAGATCATTTAGGGTTTCAATAATGGCGCCAACATTCATAGTCTTGCTTCCATCTTCAAAGTCTATTCAAGAAACATTTGGAGAACGGTAAATAATTTTTAAGAAGTGGGAACAGTAGAGAGAAAAACTGGATCAGGAGGTCACAACAGTAACAGATCAATTAGAAAAGATCCAACTTAATCCATAAAATATTCGTACGTGACAATGGAGTTTCAACTATGAGAGTCCAAAGAGTAGTGAAAAAAAGACTTGAAAATGAAATCTTACGCGAAACCTCTGAGGCAACTTGTTATTCCAGGACAGAAAGTTAGAAGGGTAGAGTGCGAAGAATCATTTTGAATATGTTGGAAAATGATCCTGGAATAATATGTATATATATATATTTGAACTTTATTTCAATTCTTCATGAGCTTCTAATCATTAGCTATGATTAATTAATGATGAAAATGTCATTTTCGTTTATGAGCGATTTAATCACGATTCTTCTGTTAAGCTTGGAGAGTAATTGTACATTCTTATTGCTCAAAATAGAATCTGATTGTGTTATAAAAACCTCGGAGAATTCCAGTTGCCACATCTAAGATAGTCTTAGAAAATCTATTGTAATCTAGTCTTAGAAAAACACACACAGAGAGAGAGAGAGAGAGAGAGAGAGACAGAGACAGAGAGACAGACAGACAATTAAATGATTTAATTGTATTACAAAATGTAAAAATTCTATGTAATGCGTTTATCCTTCATATATATATATACATACATATACATATATATATATATATATATATATATATATATATATATATATATATATATATATATATATATATATATATATGAACATAACGTCGGTTATCATTATACATGGAGAGGAACATTCAGGAAGTAGGAGCGATACACTTTTCAATTTGACTTGTGGCGTCCGATGTATCCAGACATACAGTTTGACCCTTAGGAGACAACAGCCGAAAAGTCGAATGAAGAAGAGAATGACTGGGTTGATCCATCGGTCCGGCCGATCCATCGGTCCGATAATACAAGCCTCGCGATTAGCTGGCTGGTTTTTGTACAAACCAGTCAGATTGCTTTTTGAATTTTTTTGCACATTTGAGCCTTTTCAATGGCGGTTTGTATATGTTCTGTGATTTCACATCTATTTCTTTTTGCATTCAAAGTGAGAGCATGTAAAAGGATCTCCGTTTTCTTGGCACTGAAACTCTAAATGAGGCTCTGTCTCCAAACGTGAATCCGAGACGGTCCAAAGTAACACTCGCGTGGGGGTTAGCATCAGCCATAGTGGTGGAAGGTAAAAAGCGTCCTCTCAGACGATTAAATGAGAACATTTTCGTTTTTGAGGCGTTAAAATTAACAAGCCACACTTTCCCTTATTTAGCAACAGATTGTAGATCATTTTTTAGATCAGCTGACATTTTGACCTTATCGAATTGATCAAACTTACTAATAAGAGAGAAGTAAGTTGTTGCGTCACAAGCATGGATACCGAGCAGCGAATTGAGATTTGTTAAGAAAGGTGAAATGTTGTATGAACCTAGACCCAGAAATTAGTACATTTGCAATACATTTTCGCCTTAATAAATTACTTTCTCTTTCAATTAAAACTGCATTCTCTAAAACAAAATTATGGTCGGATTCCTTACAATGAACGACTAATGTAGTATGTACGATATATATATATATATATATATATATATATATATATATATATATATATATATCAGCAAAATTTTTCAAATCGTGTAACAGCTAAATTGTACAATTGTTAGATTAATCTTTGAACCGTTTTATCTTAGAAATGATTAAAGATATCTTACTGGAATTCTCCGAGTTATTTATAATATTATTGGGCTCTACTTTGTACAATAAGAATGTATTTAAGTCTAAGGTGAAATGATGATCCCTCTTCCTGTTGTGATGTCCTGATACCAGTTTTACTCTTACTGTTTCCTCTTTATGGTTCTTGAATGGACTTTGAAGATGGAAGCCAGAGTATGAGTTTTAGTAGCATTACTGAAGGCTTGAATGACCTTTTTCCTCTGACCATTGCTCAATTTGGAAAGAATAGTAGGGCTTTCTAGTTGAATAAGTCAAAGGTTTTTTTTCATTGATTCTTACGGCAAATGGTGTTACAATGGTTCAATGTCTCATCTGAAAACTTGGAAAAAAGAAACTTAGTTTATTGTTTTTTTTTTGTTTTTTTTTTTTTTTTGTTTGTTTTTTTGTTTAAATATAAAGCATTTTGTGGGACCGACAATTATTCCATGCACATGATTTGGACAAATTTGAAGTTATACATATCTTGTATACATGCCCCCCTACACACACATACAGAGTCATATATATATATATATATATATATATATATATATATGACACACAGTCATATATATGTGTGTGTGTGTGTGTGTGTGACACAGACACACACAATTAAATGGTTTAATTGTATTATAAAATGTAAAAATTCTATGTAATGCGTTTATCCTTCATATATATATATATATATATATGTGTGTGTGTGTGTGTGTGTGTGTGTATGTATATGTATATGAAGGATAAACGCATTACATAGAATTTTGCTGTTACGGGGTATATATATATATATATATATATATATATATATATATATATATATATATATTAAGTTATAAGGAACTTGGTAAACCGAATTGGTAAATCCAAAGAGGATGAAATCCTAAGAGCTCAATGTGAGGACAGAGCTAATATGTAATGAAAAACAAACCACTTTAAGGTACCATTACGATAATTTATTTCACCTAAATCCTTTTTTAAGGATTCAGGATCATCAGGTAAAACTTCCAACAACGAATTGAGAGGAAAAATGGGATTAGAAATTGGTGGGTAGTGTAATTTTTGTAATTTAATAGAGGGGGTTGAGAGTGGTAGTTAAACAGACAATATAAAGTATAGGGAGGGGTTAATTTTATATCTCTCTTAAGTATGTTTTATATTGGAGTAGGAGGAGTGACAGAACTTTGACCTATTTAGATGGTTAAAAAAACGGAAATGAATTGTAGAAAATGTATACAAGTGAGTCTTATGGTAAAGAGAGAGATAGGGGGAGGGGGGAAAGAGAGATGGAGTTGTTATAATTTTGTTTTAACAAAATTATGTAAAAGATAGCTTACAATGTTTGATAGAAAATTCGATGTCGGAAAAAAATTTTGTTATTAACTTAAATCTTTAATTTTTTAAGTTCCAAGTTCCTTATAACTTAACTATTAGCTCCTTATCAAATAGAAAACCAAGTTCCTTATAACTTAACTATTAGCTCCTTATCAAATAGAAAACCAAGTTCCTTATAACTTAACTATTAGCTCCTTATCAAATAGAAACTATCGGTTTACCAAGTTCCTTATAACTTAACTATTAGCTCCTTATCAAATAGAAAACCAAGTTCCTTATAACTTAACTATTAGCTCCTTATCAAATAGAAAACCAAGTTCCTTATAACTTAACTATTAACTCCTTATCAAATAGAAACTATCGGTTTACCAAGTTCCTTATAACTTAACTATTAGCTCCTTATCAAATAGAAACTATCGGTTTACCAAGTTCCTTATAACTTAACTATTAGCTCCTTATCAAATAGAAAACTAAGTTCCTTATAACTTAACTATTAGCTCCTTATCAAATAGAAACTATCGGTTTACCAAGTTCCTTATAACTTAACTATTAGCTCCTTATCAAATAGAAAACCAAGTTCCTTATAACTTAACTATTAGCTCCTTATCAAATAGAAAACCAAGTTCCTTATAACTTAACTATTAGCTCCTTATCAAATAGAAACTATCGGTTTACCAAGTTCCTTATAACTTAACTATTAGCTCCTTATCAAATAGAAACTATCGGTTTACCAAGTTCCTTATAACTTAACTATTAGCTCCTTATCAAATAGAAACTAAAAACAAAATTATAACAACTATAAATTAATTTCCTTATGTTTAGTTTTTATTAAAATTCTAATCATCGCTTTTTAAAACAATAAACATTGCCGAGGAGGGAAGGTAGTTAAAATAATAGCGGTGTCTAGGGAAAAACAGTCCTTTTGACACTACGTCTTATTGCGGGGCACGCAGGTCCAAGTGTGCCAATTTTACTAAATATCCTTAAATGATCAAGAAAATGATAAAATAAATTGATATAAAATATCCGAACAAAGTACGTAAGACGGAATTGGCGAAAACAAATTCGATGTTCAAATGCTGAAAACCCTGTTGATGTTTTACTCCCAAGAAGCGTTATCAAAACAACCTTTCTATATTACGCATATTACAATGCCTGGCTACATGGAACAAAAAAGCACTTCAGATATAAAATGTGTTTATGACATTCACAATCTAGAATGTCTTGGATGAAATTCTTTAAAATATTTTTTCCTATTAATGTGGGTCAAAGAAGGCGCGCCTAAAGCAATACATGATAGAATTATTGAAACGAAACATTTAAGAAAACTTCTGATAGAAATGCTATTGTTTTTTTTTTGGAATGTACAGTTCTTACGTAGAATCTTTTGAGTCGGAAAAAGATGCAGCCTTCCTTTTCCTGTTTACTTGAAGAAAAAAATTGACATCCTTGTTGAATTTTGAAAACAATGTCTTATCATCCTGCAATGGAATAAACAAAAAAGAAAAATGCTAATTCTTACAAACTTTTCGTTGATACGTGATAGGTCAGTTGTTGGCGTATGAGACTTAGGGATACAAACATTAAGGTTCGATATTCAATTGATGCAGTTTGTCTGACTTAAAAGGTTTCTACGCGGCCTTGTGGGTGGAGTTTTTTTCCATCCTACAATCTCTTTTTCCACCGATTAGACGTGAGCCTCTGTCGCTATTTCCCTGGAAAGTATTCAGACGAACTGCATTCCTGAGTCCCAATTTAACCCTTAATTCTTTGAATTCTAGCCATCACAGCTGAGACTCGTCATGTCAAGTACACCGTAGCGAACCAATCTCGTTCCCTTCGTATCCCATTAGTTAAAGAAGTTCCCCTCGAACAGCTTCTTCATACGCTGCTGTCTTGTGGAATCGACTCCCGAGGGGATGCTTCCCGATCATTACAATATTAACTAAAATGAGAAAAGAGAGAGAGAGAGAGAACTGAAAATATTTTGTGAGAGCGAGAAAGAGATAAAAAGAGTGAAAAGAGATTGACAGAATGAAAAATGAGTAGATAGAAATTATTCCAAAATCAAAATTCTATATTCACTTAGCTAGGGTTAACTGTTATCTTTCCTACATATCCTCATAAACAACGCCCCATGCTTTTTGTTCTTCACACAACAAACTCCTTCAGTAACCCTCTACCTCGTGTGGTTCTTGGGGCTTGCATTGCGTGAAAAATTGTCAAAAAAAATAGGAAGAGAGATTTATGGCCCCTGGTTATTAAGTTATTTTTAAGTATATAACTGTATCAACAGGACAGTTCTTAGAAGCTGCGAGGCTCAGTTAGAAAAATCTTTTGTTGGGTTTCCTGTTTACATCCAAGATCTATATAAAATATTAATGATAAAGATGATTGTAGCCATAGTTCCAAAGACAGTTTGACATTCCATCCGATCTCATTCTGGCAACTCCTCTAACGACACCAGTGCAAAGCCGTATCGGTCACTGACTCTACGTTGGATAACCTCGATGGTGTGGAGAGGGGATAGGTGTCGAATGAGTAACTGTCGCCCTTTCATAAAATCTTACCAAGGCCTGGAGAGGGCAGTTCAGCGTCACCTCACCTGCGCTACTCTCCCGGCTCTTCTTTGCAATTCTGTTCTCGTGGCAATTCGATTCACGTTGTAGTGTCGGTTGATATTTCCTTTGACTTGCCTACTAGGCATGAACCACCTATTCACAAGACTTCTTTCTGCTACCAGCTGCATGTTATTCATGCTCCTTGGTGTGAAATCTTTAGTCTTCTTACTGAAAATTGTGCATCTGAGGTTTCTTATTGGGTATCGAGACTTGTGTGCCTTCCCGTTTCCTCAGCCTCTGTGGCCCACACGAATCTTTTTCCGGCTCTCAGTCAATTGTGCCATACATGGGCGATCATATGCCTTTTGATATATGACTGAACAGGAAGATTTTTCCCGCTAAAGGTTGCCGTTTCTTTTTGCGGTAGACTGGTTACCAACCAAGACTAAAGAATACAGTCTGTCATGCTATTCGACTCATAGCTGGAATGGGGAGAAGAGATGGATTCATACCTTTTCAAGGGTATTTGTGCGTAAGTGAATGTAATGAACTCTACTGGATTTCGAACTTAACTCACTGATTTCCGGCTCTACCATCTTTCCGCATCTTTGCGTCCGCTCTTAATTGCAAACGTGTCCTCAAAGACGTTATGTTGTTTGCTAATAGAGAGGGGCACATTGTATCCTCTCACAAGTTTAGTCCCTCTGACTACTGGTGGCTCTGTAAGAATGTGTTAAATAAGGGTGAGTTCTTTCTTCACTCAATCTGATGCGTTATCATCTTCTGCCAATAAAGCAGAATGCTTTGCCCGCAAATTCTCTTCCAGTTCTACTCTCGACTCACCAGTAGTACCTCTACTTGTCTCTCCACTTAGAACCGAGTCTCTACTGCGTGTTATGCATATATAATTCTGTCCATGGTTTTCCGATATCATTTTTATTTCACAAAGTATGTCGACTCGATGGTATCCTGCCACTGAATTGGCACAAGTTCTCTCCAAACTCTACAATATATGCCTTGCTGCTTCCTGCTTTCCAGCTTGTTGGAACTCCTCTTCTTAGTTCCTTTAACAACTTAAGTGAACCATCTAATCCTTCAAACTTTCGACCTATTAGTCTTCTCTATCTCTTTGGCAAAGTCCTAAATTCTCTAATCAACTCTGAATTGCTTAAGCAACCTACATCACAGAGTGTTCTTTTAGACAAATAATATGACATTCGCTTCCCTGGGTTAACCGCCTGAATGACCTTTCATTAGTTCCAGACTCAGTATCTATGCTAATGACATAACTATTTACTCCTGTCTTAATAGCAAATCTGAGAGTTTTGATAAATTCAAATTGACAGCTAAACTCAAAAATGGCCTACAATCTGTTGCGATTGAACAAGAAATGGTTTTGTTCATTTTAAATGAAACTGCTGCCTATTAATCATCTGAATGAACCTTTTTTGCCTTTCATCAGGAAACCATTTCACTGCGCCTCTTTGTTCCCGTATTTGACACTGACATAAAGTGAAATGATTACCGTAATTTCTCAAAAATAATACGCATTTTTTTTTACTGTAAATTACAGGTGATAGTAGGGGTGGGTATTATAAATAGGTTTAAACAAAAATGTTTTTCGTTATTGATTTTTAATAATAAATACGTACTTGTTGTAAAATAAGAAAGATATTATCCCAATTTTCATTTTAAATCCAGCAATAATAATTGTAACAATTTTTGTCAATAAATTTATGATTATTATAACCGCATTTTTTATTTAGCGAAAAAATAAAAAAAAATCTATAAAAGGCCAATTTCGAAGAAAAGAAGATATCAAGTTAACAATTTATCGAAATTTTAATTTTCATCATCATCATCATCATCATCATCATCATCATCATCATCATCATCATCATCACTACTTTTTATCAATATCTAAATTGTCATTAAAGAAATTATCATTCACAATATTATTTTCGCCCTGTTCAAAATTATCTTCGGCCTCTTCATTCTCTTGCCAAAGAATGCCATCTTCAGAGCCATCCATTGCTGTCGTGAGACGCTTCTTGAAACCTCTCTATAACATCCTCACTGACGGAATTCGAAGATTCCTGGATCCATTTTACAATAAGTTCCAACTCTGGTTTTTTCCTGTTGCCACCAGTAATAAAACTGGGAATACCAGAAAACATCCTGTCATTCCATTTTTACGCATCGCTTGTTTAAATGGACGATTGCAGACAACATCCATTACTTGAAGTTGGCCAGTTATTCCCCCTGGTGTAATAACGAGATCAGTCCTTTTCTTCTGAATTATATTCTTCATGCAAGGCATCCTATGGCAACGAAATGCATCAAGAAACAACATATGTCTACTTCTTGCAAATTCTGTTCTGTTTATACCAAACATTCAGCAGCCAGTCCTTTGAGAGATTTTCATTCATCAACCCTTTTTTATGACATTTTACTATCATATTGAATGGGCACTAAACGTTTTTTGGCAGAGTTTTCCGTTTAAAAATGACGTAAGGAGACATCTTATTGCCATCACCATATGCACCAAGCATGACTGTGAACCTATTCTTCCAGTTGTTTTTATTGGAACAAACTTCACCTTCTTGAATTCCAGAGTTTGAAAATAAGGCACATCAAAAATCAAGGGCGTTTGGTCAGCATTTCCAATACAACCTAAAGGTTGTGCTTTTTTCTTAGCTGAATAACAAAACGCTGAAAACTCAAAAGCTTATTTTCGTAGTCATCAGGCAAACGCCGGTCCATGGATGTTCTCCTAATCAACAAATTTCTTCATAAAAAGAAAACACCAGTTTGCTGAAGCTTTAAATGTGTTTCCAGGATACATGGTTTTCATAAGTTCTTTTGTCTTCATCCTTATTTTCACAATATTTATAGAATATCCACTTGATCATCTTTCTTTCACAAATTCAAGTAAACTTTATTCCATATCTGGATGTTGAGCTTTTCATCATCTACCTGCAGCTTTGGCACTTGATTTACACTATATTAGTTCATTTTTATTCTTTCTCCATAAACGTATGCTAGCCTCGTTCAACTCATATTCTCTAGCTGCTGCTCTGTTTCCTATTCTTTCTGCTAATTCTATTGCTGTTTGTTTAAAATTTGCTCTATAACTCGCACGTTTTGCCGATATTTTGACGGTAAAATAAAATGTTATATTTATCGGAAAAACCACTGGTAATTTTCAACATTATTTTAACCGCTTAGTTTTGATTTTATTCTTAATGTCAAGGTCGACAAAATTTCTTCGTAATAATTTTTTTGTTTTTTTTTTAACAAAATGCGTGTTATACATAGGGATGAATATATTTCTTAATTTTTGGATCATTTGTTGGGGTGCGTATTATTTATGCGTTCGTATTATTTTCGAGAACTTACGCTATATTAAATCAATTGCTAAAAATCCAAAAGAAAACATGCGCTATTACCATTGTCAAACAACTCTAACGAGATAGTTGTGAACTCATCGTAAACTCACAAAATCCCGCGTTTCTGTGATATTTTAAACTTAAAGTAATATTTGTTTCAAATCTGATTAATTAAACTTTAAATCAATTAATCTTCCTCAAATAAAGTTTAGGCAAAGAATATTTAATTTTTGAAATATTTTTCAATAAAGAATATTACGTTGTGCTGAGAGATCTGTAAATATGGCTAAAATCAGCCATTTTAGCGATTAAAAAATCAATCTAATCAGCTTAAATTCCTTTTAAAATACAACAAAGTATTTTGCTTATTAGAAATATTAAATTTAATCTATTAGATTGAAATTAAAACTAATAAAAGCTTCAAAATGCATTCTCATTCTTAAAACATCATTTTAAATCTTAAGTATCGCCTTTTTTGGCGGTACATATATATATATATATATATATATATATATATATATATATATATATATATGCATGTGTGTTAATGTTAATATCAGTGTTTACACGGATGAATGTGTGTAGATTTTCCAAGATCGATGTAACCTAGTGTATATTTTGTGCGTCTATATAATTTCAAGTGCATGCGCTTATATGTCTAAGGGTTGGTAATATTGTTTTGGAATTTTCATATTTCTTGTTAAGTATTGCTTTCCGTTTGTTTTCCTCTTGATCAAGTGTCACGCCTTTTCCCCCCTCTACATATTATCATCTTTCTTAGCTATATTCAGTTTCTAAATGCTTGATCACTCCAAGATTTCAATTGTTAGGGATCTCTAACATTTCAATGGCCAGATTTGATGGTTTGTATTTCGGCGCCATGATAACAATAAGAGAACGACATGTTGAGGAGATTATTGACCACTTAGTGTCAGCTTGCCCAATCCTAACACTAAATAAATATAAAAAGCTACATGCTAAGATTGGACAGTGCATTCCTTATGGGATATGTTCGTATTACAGTGCGACATAAGCTGGAAAGTGGTATTAATGTCAATATGAATCAGCCATAAAAGCCTATGAGATCCGTATTCTTTGGGACTTTAACATTTATAATGACATATATAAAAGTTTATAGAGCAGGCATAAAGAAAGAAAGAAAGAAAGAAAGAAAGAAAGAAAGAAAGAAAGAAAGAAAGAAAGAAAGAAAGAAAGAAAAAAAGAAAGAAAAAACAAAAATGTCTTCTATGTATGACATTGTCTTCGGAGAAAAAATATCGGTTAAAGTAGATGTCAAAATAAATAAAAGAATCTTGAAATTCATGAAAATTTGTGGCACTTTAAAATTACTGTTGTATCTTTAATAATAGGAATCTTGGATATGGTCACAGATGGAACAGACAAGCACACAAACATGATAACTGGTAACACATGTTTACAAGAAATTAAAAATTAGCCCTGGTGGAACTGCTCATCTATCTGAGAGTTCTTTACCAAAAAGTTCCAAAACAAAACAAAAAGAAAGAAATGGACCAAAAGAAAGAAAGAAAGAAAAATGAAAAGAATGGAGGTTTCAAAATAAATAAATAAAGAATGAAAAAGATAGAATGGAAAAAAGAAAGAATGAAAAAAAGAAAGAATGAAAGAAAGAATAACTTTGAAGAAAGAGAGAAAGAAAGAAATCGAAAGCAAGAAAAACGAAAATATTGGAGAATTGAAAAGAAACAAATAGAAATACACGTAAAAGAGGGTGATAAATAGAAGAAGTATTAGTGAGAAGGCTTGTGGAGAAAGTGAGAACAAAAAACAAAAACAATGATTTGCATTTGGAATGAAAGTAGACTGGATAAACTGGATGCGTCATAATCATTCAGAATATGGAAATAAAAAATCTAAACACTTCAAATACGATAGTGCATGGATCAGTTATAACAAATTTAGTATAAAAGATAAGGAAATTGAACGCTGAATAAGCCAAGTTGGGTTAGTACTGTCTAACAGTGCAAGACGCAACAAAGCAAAAATATTAAGCAAAGAACTTAAGTCAGGTTGTTAAATAGCCTCATCAGATCGAAACTCTCGTGTGAATGCTACGCATGACGTAAAACACGGTTAGAAATATCAAATCTATAAACTATATAAAACCGTTTTCTCAGATCAGTGATTAGAAATAGGTTCAAGCTGATGAATCCTTTAGTCATAAAGACAAACCCTTCATCATATAGAGACCAACGATACAGAATCTCAGAGAACTTTGCCAAATAGCAAATTCCACGTCACTTGAAGACTTCCAACAGCAACAACAACTAAAATGGTTAACATATGTAACTAGAATGGAAAATAATGACGTAATGAAAATGTTGACTTTATACACTATCTTTTACAAAAGGTTAAGAGGGAAACTCATCAATACTAAAAAGAGTGATAATAATGGATTTGAGAAACCTATTTTCATGAAGAACCGATTTTATAAATGTCAACCGGGAGTAATGCTAACTGTTCGGTCAATTAATACCGAATGTTTCCTGTATGGAAACGGCTAATCTCATCATTAGCATTGCAATTCTCCGTGTAAGGAGAACCAAAAACACTCTACATGTTAAGCATCACTTAACATCAGCATTTGTGCAAACAGTAGGAATACATTTATTAACTAGACTCATCCCATTTCTTGGTTAATGACCCGGTAATTTCAACAGACATTTTTTGTGACCCCTTATATATGTATATATATATAAACTTGTCTTCCGCTTATCAGGATTTAGATAGTTCATATATATATCCTTAAAAATTCCTATATTCCACATATACACAAATATGCATTTTTGGGAACGTGGCAAGACTCAATCTTTGTCATATATATATATATATATATATATATATATATATATATATATCAAGTATGTGGTGCAGTTCAATTTACATTACATGAATCATTCATACAAAAAACAAATATAGAAGTTAATGATTTAAATGGTGAGAATACATCTTCGCAAACAAATTTAATAAAGTACATTAACCCCGAACCTGTAGATGAATGTTAGGATCCCTGTTTATAAATTCCAGTTGCATAAGGTCTTTTTTTTAGTTTTTTACAAGCTTTCGTCTGTTCCTACAGACATCATCAGGTATGGAAATAGATTTGTTTTTGTTTTTTACTTCCCGGTAGTAACAGGACAACGAAAGGAGAGATTTAATCTGAAATGTATTTTTAGAAATGTGTTATTGTTAATTGTAAGAAATTTTTTGGAGCGTGCGGTCGCTGAGGTTGTACTAATATGGTAATAGGATATTCTTTTGTACTGGTAGGTTTTTCAGTCAATGTGGCATGAACTAAATTGTTCAATAAATACAGGAATGTCACAGTTATGCATTCTGTTCTCTTATTTACTTCAGAGTGGTTCCTTCGACGTGATGTAATGGTTAGCAAGCTTATCTCAATACAACTAAATAATCTATTCATTTCTCATTGGCTTCCCCATACTTTCGACTTTGCGTCACATCTAAGCTATGCTCACTATGAATGATTCATGTAATATATATATATATATATATATATATATATATATATATATATATATATATATATATATATATATATATGAATTGTGATAAAACACAGATCAAATATGGATCAGGATCAGACAGAAAGATATGAGACAGAACAAATATGAAACGTTTATAAATTTAACATGTTTTGCTTTTATTAAATCTTCGTCAGAGAATGAGGCATGAAAAATTTAATATATTTTTATTTGTGTGTTGGTTGATTTACGTTAGGCTTCATGTATATTTAATTAGTCAAGCAGCATTCCTGTGTATCGTTGTTTGTGTGATGATGTATGTGTGTGTATAGGATAGATTCTTTAAGAATGGATTTAATAAAAGTTTATGATGTAATATAGTATTTTTAACGTGTATTTACACTTGCTAAAATTTTTTATCAAGACTCTCTGGTAGTATTTTCGATGTAAAGATTTATGCTCTTTTTTATACGGCAGTTGTAAAATCATAGTTATGGCCAGTTTCGTTCGTGTGTATTAGAAATGTGTTTAAATGATTGTTCCAACTAATAGAATACTATCCCACTACACCCACACTATACGGCTTACTCATAAATACAACAGCCTAATTTTAAAAAAAAAAGTACATAATTCCTTATGTCAAAAATACTTAGCGGTAGTCCTGCTAAAAATTTTTACCATCGATGAAGACACGACAAATACATGATATAACATCACGAAATTACCAAAAATTATTGAATGCATTCTTAAAGAATCGCACATCTATTTAATTACTACAACCGGTGTTGAGGTAAAAACGCCTCCAAATCAACATGAGGACAAACATAAATAATGACTACTAGACACATACACAAAGACACACAGAGGCATACACACACAGAGGCATACACAGACACACACACAGGCATACACAGACACACACACACACACACACACACACACACACACACATATATATATATATATATATATATATATATATAAATTTACAAGTTTTACCTGATGATCCTGAATCCTTAAAAAAGGATTTAGGTGAAATAAATTATCGTAATGGTACCTTAAAGTGGTTTGTTTTTCATTACATATTAGCTCTGTCCTCACATTGAGCTCTCAGGATTTCATCCTCTTTGGATTTACCAATTCGGTTTACCAAGTTCCTTATAACTTAAATATATATATATATATATATATATATATATATATATATATATATATATATATATATATATATATTATAATCCGAATCGGGTATAGCCAAAATAGAAAGAAATTTATAGAAATAAAGTTATACACACGAACGATAATGGACAAGTCGAATGCATGTGAAATATACTTAACCAATCAAAATTAAACGACACAAAAATAAAATACGAGAATATTTTTACATTTTTCATTCTCTGATGAAGCATTAATAAATGCGAAACATATTAGATTTATAAACCTTTCCCTTTCCTATTTGTTCTTTATCCTGTTGTATATATATATATATATATATATATATATATATATATATATATATATATATATATATATATATATATATTAATGATAAAAAAGGTTTTATGGTATGCTACATTTTTCGGTAAATATGCTCAATATCAGGGACGGATAAAGTTAACAAATATAAATAACCTGAAGATTGCGTTCAACCATGAAACAGACTGTTGCTATTCGGTTTTGACCTCACTGTCCGCTTATATATATATATATATATATATATATATATATATATATATGCTTTCATCATTGGAAAAAAAGCAAACACAATAATTCCAACACACAGCGTGCACACAAACATCGAATATATATGAAATTTAACACATATGAAACAGTTCGACGGTTAAGATAATTCTGTCATATTTGTGGATACTAAGGAAATATAAGATAATTGGATGGTAGGAGATCATCAATTCCAAACTACGTCATGATTTCGGCTTCTTTGAGTTGAAGATCCATTGATGGAATCATGTAGCCGGGCCAGCAATCATCTCTGGAAATTGATCGACCATCAGATAGGAGGCGAGGCCATTTTGTATCACAAACAGTTACTTCTGAATTGGGGAAAGCACTTTTGTGGTTTAAAACTTGAAAAAAGATCCTTTGAGGAAAGGAAAAAGTGGCTGAAAGCCTCAGGATGACTGATATTTGATATGCTTGAGGTTTCGTTTTTCATATTCCGTCATTTGCTCTTTGATTTTTCATACGGTTATAAAAGGGATTTTGTATTTGACATTCGTCCATGCTTAGAATTATGCTGCCACAGTGCTCCTACTATATATCTAGATAAAGACCCTTGATAAAAAGAATCAGCAATATTATTGGTCATGAACTGGCGTCTCAGCTTCAGGCACTTTCCCACCCCCGTAAAGTTGCTTCCCTGTGCAAATGTTTGAATGAGCTCTTTCTATGGTTTTTAAATCTGTTGTTTTATTCCCCCCTCCCACCACAGAGAGCGAATTGTACATATGGGGACTAGTTAGGACTTTTATAGAGACAATGAGGTATTATGTTGGATGTACTAAGAAAGGTAACAATGCGTTGTTGTGGTGTAAGGAATATTGTTATATATTTGGGTGAGTGTTTATTGCTAGCTAAGTTTAACGATTAAGACAAAAGAAGACCGTCCTTTTCTCTATTCCTCATGTTGGCCTTGTACCACGTTTCTGTACGTAGCAGAATAAATATCTCACTTTGCTATGGTAACTAGACTTTAGGAAGTTAAGGGCAGTACTAGACTGCTAACGAGGTTTTACCAGTTTACAGCTGAATTGGCTAGATGTAACCATAAGTTCTATGCTAACAGTTCCTTTTCTTCCGGCTCCATATTTTCCAGATATCTTTAATTTTCAAAAATTTAAATGCAATATCAATCGCTATCTACTGTCCTTCTACATACTCTTCTTTTGTTCTCGCTTCTTAGTAACGTTTTTGTTTTCTAATTCTTGCATATCCAGTAATCCCTTGTGGCTTTACTGCCTTTCTTGCTGGGAACGCGATTAAAAATAAGTCACTTGCTTTGAGAGTAGTTCGAGACATTTTCACCTATGAGTGTAGAATAGAAAATATTTTCCGGAATGTTGGTACTCTTGTGTGGCATTCAATCTATGTGAAACGGAAACCTGTTACGCTTATCGTAAAGCTTTTGTGCTGGTGAGACGAAGAAGTACTAGGAAGAGGAAAAAAGTCAAACAACTATGTCCTGACCACAAAAAGAAGAGATATTGAGCAAAATTTCATGGAAAAATTAGTTCAGTGGGTAGGTGTTGGAATGGAATGTCTCACTCTCCGTATCGCTTATTGTGGCCTGACTATATCAGTATATATATATATATATATATATATATATATATATATATATATATATATATATATGTAGTGAGCACAAGATATACTCGGCGACTTATTTCGGCAATTAACTGGAGATTCGTCTCCAGCTAAGCTAGTCGAACTCTCTACCTTCGGGCGGAGAGGGACCCAAACTAGGCTATGCCGAAGAGCAGAGTCTCGTCTCGGGTGGTAGACAGCTACTCGATCCCGTTTTTTATAGAATCTACGGGTAATTTTTGCCCGAGTCTACGGGCTCGGATACCTCACGTTAAACTCGGCCTAGTGCCACATCTGACCGCCTGGGGAGGTTGGCAAATATCCTTGCTTCGGCAATTAGTTGGAGATTCGTCTCCAGCTGTGCTTGTCGAACTCTTTCCCTTCGGGCAGAGAGGATCCCAGGCGAGGCTTTGCCGAAGGACAGCTACCAGACCCCATTTTATACGGGGATTTTTTGGCCGAGCGTACGTGTTCGGATACTCCACATTATATTCGGCCTTGTACTACATCTGACCGCGTGGAGCGGTTGGTAGATATCCTTACTTCGGGAATTACTAGTGGTCTATTCACATGGATATATTTATAGCCTGTCTCAAGATAATATAGCCAGCTGTGAAGAGGCAGTTCTCTATTAAATGAGTGATAGTCATCTTCAATGCTGATTTTGAAATTGATACCCCTTGCTTCTTTTTTCTTTGACAAGAAGATTTTCCGTTTAATAGTCATTTTAATGAATGTTTCTATCACCTGCATTGAAAACGCAGTCTATTTTCCTGCACAATTGAAATATCAGTTTATCGTGAGGCAGCTTTTGATCGAAGTTAATTTTGCTCTTTTCTGAAGATTAATGTTTTTTTTTTTCTTTTACAATATCAGTGAATGGGATCAGACTTTTGTAGGACCCAATATTTGTTATGTTCATTTAAAATCATTGCTTTTTTTTTTGCAAGTTTTCCACTTGGTTAATGATTAATTTGAAAGCACTTGAATCAGCTCTTGAAAGAACCTTTGATGAACATGCTTTGCTTGCAATTATGAATCGACGTCAAGATGGTGTCATGCATTTTTGAAATCCAGTATATGGCCAGGAGCACCGAGTCATAATTTTGTAAAACGAGACCCAATCTCTTTGAATAGTAAATATTATCAAAGATAATTTCAACACTGCTTTTATGAACATTTGAATATGATTCACTACCAAAATATGGTGCCCCTGTTTTTCTTAAAATGACAACAACATAATATTTTCTTAAATGATGGCAATGTTATTTGCTGTTTTATCAAGAGGAACTAAAAACCCGTATTTGTTCAGATTCATCATTAGGCTGTTTTAGGATCGTGTTAGTTATTTGTGCTTTCACAGTCTGTTTATGAAAAGAAATTTTAGCATTAGCTTTTTTAATTATAATTCTTTTCCATGTGTTCTTCATGGATGCCATTACAAGATGATATCATTTTGTCAATATATTAGGTTTGTTCAGAAAGTATTGACTTACCTAGGAAGCGGAAAGAAAACAATCAAATTTTATGGAGCAACGCCGATATTTATTCTTCAAAATAAAGTCCCTCATTCTCGACGATCTTCGTCCAGCGATCAGCCACCATCCGAATTTGTCCCAGATACCCGTCCGCTGGCTTTGAATCAAAAATCTGTAAACAAGTTTCCGTAACTTCATCAAAAATGTTGAATCGTTGGTTGCGGAGGAAGTGTGCCATTGAGAAGAATAGGCCATAGCCACCCGGAGCAGCATCGGGACTGAATGGTGGAAGTGGAAGAATCTCAACACCGTCCATCTGTCGACCTGGCAGTGTGTGGCCTCCCATTGTCTTGCTGAAACACAACCCGACCTCGATTGACCAAAGCAGGATACTCCTTCTTTAGTTTGTCGTATACATGGTCTAGCTGCTGGCAATAGAGTTTAGCGTTGATGACGCAACCATGTATTCCCTGGAAATTCCACCAGACGGATATCAAGATCTGTTGTTTTATTTCTGTTCTCTAAGTGAGTCAGAACTTTCTGGCCAACCTAGTATTTACTCAAATCCTCAGTAATATCTTCCCTACATTTTCTTCAATTGATTGTCTTTGGGTCACAATAATTAGGTGTCATTTGCTGATCAATTGAAGAAGCTCAGTTTTCAATCATATGCAGATCACCTGTACGACCGGTGCTTTCGTTCTTAAATAGCGATGTGCAGAAATTGAAAGTTTTTAGCATTGTTCAATGAATTTCTTCGCAATCTGTATTTATGGAACTATTTGTAATTAAAAAAAAAAGTTATTTTGAATACTATCGTTTTGTTGAATAGCGTTGCACATTATAAAATTGAGTTTAATATGATCTAATCCTTTAAAATTGTAAGTCGAACAATATGAGGACCTTTCTTCTTTTAACGAGGTTTCTTTGAAACGTTTGTTAAAAACGTATCGATAACAAATTGATTACGTCTTCCGTGATTATCTATTGCATTTGGCTTGAGTCATTTTGACCTTCTGCTGGAAGTACTCTTATGACAGGAAACAGTTTGTCACCGCACCCTGTTGACCTCATTGTTCACTTTTAAATATATATATATATAGTTCTTCTCTTACTACGAAATGTTTTCGGTTGCGGCATTTATTTTGTATTATTAGTAAATGAAACATTCGAACGCTCTTGAAACTTTCTATTAAAAAAGAAAAGAAAAACTGTTTTATATAAAATCGTCAAAGAAAAAAAAAAAAAAATTGATGAATCATTTCGAAGGTCTCCGAAGAAAATTTATCGAACTTTATGCAAAATTCATTTCTCGGATGTTTCAAATAACGTAAAGATGTCAGAACCGATCAATGTTTCATGATTGCGTATAACAATAGATAGCTTAATAGAGTAATAGTAAATGAGACGAAACCTATTGGTAGACTGACGGAGTAGATTGGGTAAGAATTAACGTTAACTGAACGCAAAATAATCGTTAGCTTGTTCAATTTCCGATACCACAACTTTTACGTGTGAAGAGTTCATCTCGAGTAAAGTAATTAAGATATTCGTGTCTGGCAGTAAATTGACCTGAACGAACATTTAAGGATGAGTTTAAATAACTCCATTCCTGCAACGCAGCAAGAAATTTAATACTTTCGCCTTTTCCAGGAATTTGCTAGGTCAAAACATTCCAAATCAACGGAGTTAGTTAATATTTAGAATAGATTGAACGTTTTACCAAATGTTTCATGAAGTATGTCTTAAGATAATCTTTTCCATTTCAGAAACTATGATCTGCAATTGGAATAAAAACAGCGATGGTACTAACCCCGAAATCATCGTGAAACTTAAGAATATAGAATTAATAGATAGTAAATATTTCAAATAACTCAGTGCATGAATTAAGTATACCGATTTAAGCGTAGCTTAGATATAGTACAAAGCCGAAAGTATGGGGTACCCAGTGACGATCGAACTCACTACTCAGTTGTAACTGATTTCAGTTATGTGCCATGCGTGATACACGCTTCGGCGATCATGTATTTTTCGATACATGACTGACGAGGCAGATTATTTTCCCGCAGTAGGCTGCCATTTCTTTAGGCAATAGAACAGTTGCCATTCCAGGCTATAGAACCCATTCTATCCTGCTATTTACCCATAGCTGAGAGAAGAATAGGATCCATACCTTTCCCAAGGGTATTACCACGTAAGTGAATATAATGAACTCGACTGGAGTTCGAACTCAGCTCACCGATTCCTCAATCCGAGCCGCTGTCCATTACTTCACCAGCGAGACAAATTCGCTAATATAACGCCGTAACGAATTAAACTGCTTGGTTTCACACTTTCCACTGAACTGAGATGGAACAAATGCATTGAATCAATAGCTTCATCTACCGCGAGAAAAGTTGGTTCCCTGTGTCGCGTCATAAATTTTTTCTCGCTAGAGTTCATCGTTCAAATCTATAAAACAACCATTTGCCCTTACATGGAAAACTGCTGTCATATATGGTCGGAAGGCCCCGCTGTTCGTCTTAAGGCCCTCAACAAAATCCAGGGACGGATATGCAATGTGATTTGCCCTGATCTGGCATCTCGTCTACAGCCGCTCTCTCACAGACGTGCCGTCGCCTCGCTCAGTCTTTTCTACAAATACTTTCACAGTAACTGCTCTGACGAGCTACTTTCTCTAGTTCCCAGACTGCGTGAATTTAAAAGTGCTACTAGGTTGGCATCTCGGTCCCACCGTTTCACTGTCGAAACGGTTAAATGTAGCCATCTCTTCTACTCCAATAGCTTCATGTCTCGCACCTCCCGTCTGTGGAATTCTCTTCCTATTACTTGTTTCCCTGATAGCTATAATCTCCAGCCATTCAAATGTAATGTCAATCGACATCCCCAGATGACTTGATCTATTCCCTATCCTTCTCTTCATCCTTTCCTCTTTCAGTCCTCTTTACTCTCGCTCCCACTCTCTGTAACCCCTTGCGTTTTAGTGGCATCCAGGCTTGCTTGGGGTGAAATGCTTAAAAATTTTTTGTAAAAATAGAGGCGATAAGGAAATTAGAACACGGTGTAAGCTGCGTTATGAGTAATATTTCCCAACACTGCTAGGTGCTACAAAACGAAAAGATTAACCTAAGAATTCAATTTATATTCGTCAGATCAAGATTCACATGTGTATACCAACCATGGTGTCCAACTCGTTCAGAAATGTCTAAACTATCTGCTGTATATAACCGTTTTCTCAGATCAATGCTTAAACAATGTCTCACACCTAAACGGTTTTGATATCAGTTGCTCTTCTCCTAGACCGGCAGCCAATCCAAGCTAGAGAGCCCACTTTTTCCCAAGAGTATTTGTGCGAAAGCGAATTCACTGGCTGAAATTTGAACTCCGCGTCAATAACGTGCACGTTCATACATACATACATACATACATACATACATATATATATATATATAATTATTTATTTAAAAAATTTATAACATAAATATGTTATAAAATCACTACAAAAATAGCCATTTTGTTTACCATTTATTTTACATTCAACGCCATCACTTGATAAGACACCGAGGGTGTTGAAACAAAATGGCTATTTTTGTAGTGATTTTATAACATATTTATGTTATAAATTTTTTAAATAAATAATTATATCTGCTCTACTTTGTATTGAGCATTCTTTTAAGAATAGTAATTGTTGGTTATTCGAATTAATTCCATATACACCAATCATATACTTGTGTATATATATATATATATATATATATATATATATATATATATACATATGTATGTATATATATATATATACACTATTATTTAAGTTAGTGTTTTGTTGTTGTTTTTAATCATATCACCTCTTGCAAGGAAGTAAAGCTACTAAGAGACAAGGGGTAACTACTTGCGAAAAAATAAGAAAAATGAGAAACATTTTTATGGTGCGAGAACAATAGAAAAGTAATCAAGAAGACAGTAGTTGGCTGGAAAGCATGGAGCCGAGAGATTCACAAATGAGAAGTGCGAAAAAAGAAACTTTTAGCATAGAACAAGGTTAAATCTAAGCAATTCAACTGTGAATTGATGAGGCCTGGCCGCCATTGATTTTACAATCAGTCAGTTATGATACACACTTAAGCGATCATGTATCTTTCGATAGATGAATGACGAGGCAAATATTTTTCCGGAGTATGTTGCCATTTCTTTCTGCAGTAGACCAGTTTTATATTTACCCATAGCTGGGGGATGGGGAGGAGAAGAAGAGGATTCATACCTTTCCCAAGGTATTAGCACTTAAGTGAATGTAATAGATTTGACTGGAATTTGAACTCGGCTCTCTGATTCCTCAGCCTCTATCAATTACTCCACTGTGCCTCCTTGAATCAATTAGTGCATCTAAATAGGGAATTCTGTTCTTTATACGATATTTATATAATATACGTTTTCATATTTGTTCATCCTGTCAGAATACGATCCATATTTGTTCTGTATTTGATCCTTAATATATCAGTCAGTCACTTATGGGCCATGCGTGATACACGTTTAGGCGAGACAGATTTTTCCTGCAGTAGATTGCCATTTCTTTCTGTTGTAGACCAGTTGACATTCAAGTCTATAGAATCTGGTCTGTCCTGCTGTTTACCCATAGCTGGTAAGAAGAGGATTAATACCTTTCCCAAGAGTATTAGCATGTAAATGAATGTAATGGATTCGACTATATATATATATATATATATATATATATATATATATATATATATATATATATATATATATAGCTCTCTCCGATTCCTCAATCCGAGCCGCTATCCATTACTCCACCGTGCGTCCTTACAATACAATTGCATGTATCCAATCGATGTTGGTAACATTTTCAGGATATATTTGTGGCACCAATCTTTACCTTATAAGTTTGATTAGAAAACAACAATGATAATCTTGAAGAAATTCTATGGAACTACAAAAACATTACTTTAACTCTGATTCGGGCTATATATCCAATTCCGACCAAAAAACGATTTGGGGCGAAAGTTCGATTTGGACCGAAATTCCAATTTAGGCCAAAAATTGAATTCTTCAACCCTGTGAGGCTACAATTGTGTTGAGTTCTTCAAATCACAAACTTTGCGGAAATTCAAACCTCAAGTCACGAAAACTGTCATTTAACTCTGATTCCTTGATATTTTGAAGAAATAATATTGATTTCCTCAATTCACAAAGTTCTGAAAATATTTTAAACTGAATATAAAACAATTTTGTTTTTAAATTTACAAAGTTTTTATCTCACGTTAAACTCAATATAAATATTAAAATCACTAATTTTTTTTTCAGTTATTTTGAAATTTGAATTTTTAACTGTTCCCTTCTCATCCGGACACAATTTCCAATGTTGGATATTCAAGTATCAGACTTTGGGCAGATTTTCAATCCTGATTTCAAAAATGTATAGTTTGCCTACGTAGAGCAAGTGTGGCTCGAGTCAGGGGGGGGGGTTCAGAGATACGGATGAAGTTTGTCGTTTATATATTTAGATAAATGCGAAACATATGTGCATCCTCATCAAAATTAATTCAAACAAAACGAATAATTCCGTTATTATTTACTTTTTTTTTCATATTTTTCAAATGAAATACAAACAAGTGCAGTTGTTAATATTTCGTATGTTCATTCCACAAAGTCTTTCCTTGCAGATTGACCAGATTCTCGTTTGGATTTAAATCAAGAGAGTTTCCGAGCCAGTCGATAGTACTCTGATTTGATCACTTGCAAGGCTTGCCAGTGGGCTCGTGCAGCATTACAATTTTCGTACGCTTCCTTGGAGTAACGTCCATTTCAGACAATGGCCGTAGGACAAGTAATCGATAGTTGAGACTGGGCATCTGGGCGCGATGAAAATCTGATTTCCTCATACACCCCGAAAATAGATTCATACTACTGCACACCACTGCAAATGGCCTAATGTAAGGAAAAATAGAATTTGATTACACCCTGTCACTCCAGTGGGTCTAAATCTGACCATACATGGTGAAAGAAAGTAAACTAAAGTGGTTGTTTCATTTAATTTGCACAAGGGTGTATAAGTCATAGAAACATATACTTGCTTAAAACAATATTCAATGTAAGTGAATAAATTATCATTTTGCTAGCCATTTTTTTTTTATCATTTCATCACAATCAAAATCCTTTCTTTGGATTTTGTCAAGAATCTCAAACACCAGAACCGATATAGCGACAATGTAGCTGTCGCTTCGCTGACGGCACGATGATCAAATTTCAAATCTAAATTGTTTGTCCATTTAAAATACTGCATTCATTAGAACATATATTCAGTTTCACAACGGGGATAAGTTCGCCACCCTAGCAGACAGAAATAATAGTAAATGAACAGACAGCCAGGATAAATTATTTATTTGATTCCGATTAATAATGTACGTATGTGAAGTACAGTTTTTTTTTCTAAACTGAAGCAACAAATAACTAAGTAGTAAAAAGCTAAATAAATGTCTGAGATTTGAAAATAAATGTAAGTGCGCACTCAGGCGTGATCCTATTTTAAGTTGTAAACCTATTTCGTTCATTTAAGTGGCTCAAAGCAATTACATCAGGAAGCACACAAAGGCCTGCAGCAAACAAAAGAAGCCCTAATCTGCACACCCCTCTCCAGCGAAGAAAGGAACAAGGAAGAAATTTTATTTAATGATTTTACTGCAAAAACAGGTTTTTTCTTTCCTTTTTTAGTTAGTGTTGTAATACTTATTTTATTAACTTCCGTGACTGAATAAGGGAATGGTTATAAGTCTAAAATAAAATAAGTATAAAATCAGCCAACCATGCATAAAACAGATTCTGCGTAAAAAGTGGGGGTTCTTTTATTTTAAACAAGAATCGAGCTGATCAGTACATTGGCCTTTGTGTAAACAAAGAGGGAATGGTATTTTTACTTTGATTTGTTTTAAACCCTGTCGCTTAGTTAATTTGAAATAGTTTTCCCCTTTGCTTTCTTTTGATGCAGTTTACATTTTTATTACATTTTTATACAGTTTACTTACTTTTAATACAGCTTACTTTGTTTGTTTTGCCCTTATATATATATATATATATATATATATATATATATATATATATATATATATATATATATATATATCTGTGTGTGTGTGTGTGTGATAAAATGACTGATAAGTAATATCCTAACGAAGTATGTAAGATGGTATATGTGAAAATCAGTTTAAACCTTTTTTAATATCCAAATGGCTTTCACATATACTTCTCAGAGGGAAGAAGGATAGCAAGTGATGCGAAGAAGAGTGTGTGATGAGGGAAAAGAAAGAAAACGTCTAAAGAAAGAAAAAAAAGAAAGAATAGTTTTGAAGAATAAATGAATTTGAAGAAAGAAAGAAAGAAAGAAAGAATAATTTTGGAGAAAGAAGGAAAAAAGAATGAAAGAGTAAATAATGAATGATGAAAAATAAATGAATTTCAAGAAAGAAAGAAAGAAAGAAAGAAAGAAAGAAAGAAAGAAAGAAAGAAGAGCTAATTTCGGAGAAATAAATAAAAAAGAAAGACAGAGTGAAAGAAAGAGAGAAAGGTTAAAGAAATAATAACTTTCAAGAAAAAAAAGAATTAATAATTTCGAAGAAAGAAAGAAAAAATAACTATTTTGAAGGAAGAATAAAGTAAGAGTAAAAGAATAAATGATCCTGAAGAATAAAAGATGTTGAATAATGAAAGAATGAAATCGCGATAGAAAGATCGAAAGACGGTAACGATTTAACAGAGAGTGAATTTCAATTTGAATGAACGTAAAACATAAAATATAAACGAATCAAGAGTGAGAAAATGTCAGCCAATGAAGGAAAGACAGAGAGAAAGAGAGAGAGAGAAAGAGAGGGTGGGAAGGAGAGAAAGCCAGGAAAAGAAAGAATGTGAGGGAAAGAGAAAGAGAGAAACTGAGGGAGAGAGAGAAAGAGAGAAAGTGAGGGAAAGAGACAGAAAAAGTGAGGGAAAAAGAGAGAGAAAGTTATGAAAGAAAGAGAAAGTGAGGGAAAGAAAGAAAGTGGTGGGAGAGAGAGAGAGAGAGAGAGAGAAAGTGAAAGAAAGAGAGAAAGTGAGAGAGAGAGAGGAAAAGTGAGATAAGACTGAAACTATATGACCTGCTTGTCTAAGGTTACTTTTTGCGGTAGTCAGACGCCATCATTTAATAATCTGGGTGTGTCGATGCAAATGGTTTGAATATGTGAATGAATCATTCTGAACATCGACACCAAAAGTTAGCCGCAGCCAGACATTTTATCTAATTGCTTTTACTTACTGTTCACTTGTTCCTTCAATGTTCACACGGAGTCACCGATGCAACCCATTTTGGAAAGTAAAGGGGGTAGAAATAGGTGCATTTTATTTTTACAAATGCAGATGTTAGATACACTTGGAAGTTCGTTTTACTTATAGTCATCTTACAAAAGATAGAAAGAAAATACAGGTGTATAAAAAAACTTGGCAAGCTGAATACCGACAATAAATATCACAGCAGATGATAGGAAAAGCTTAACGGTTGTCCTGTGGACCAATGAATTGTTAGTAAAATAGGTAGACAGCCCAATGATTTCGATTCACACTGGACACCTCAAACTTGAGATCTTATGCTGATATATATATATATATATATTACATATCAAGAACAATTTTACGGGAAAGAAGTATGACAAAGTGGAAAAAGTTTACCGCGTTTCGTCCTTTAGGACTTCATAGGACTAAACAAAAAAGAAAAAAAGAATCTAGACGAAGTCTGCTAGATTATGTACCCAAAACACATGTTACAAAAAAATCATCTTAAAATATAAAATTTTTAAGCAAAAAAAAAACAATAATAATAATCCTTGACTGAATAGACATTACCTTTAGACTTGGGATTAGATATATATATCACTGAAATTTCTTGTTACTCTCATTTTTTCTCCAATAACGATGTGATTATTCACTCGTTAACAAGCGAAGAAAACAAAAGCGCTCGTCGCGCTTAATGCCGAATCTTCGCAAATCCGCAAATTTTTCACGTGTAATATATATATATATATATATATATATATATATATATATATATATATATATATATATATAAAACTATGGACCAAAAGAGCCAGGCAAACCTACATAGGTTTTACCTACGCGTCAAGGTACGCTAGCGTATTGAGCACTTTTTATTTTACTCGTGAGTTTTTTTTTCTTTAGACTCTGAACCTGGTCGATTATTTTCGCCAAAACTACATGTTCCTAGTTCTTTCTTTTTTAATTCCTTTTTTTTTTTTCCTTAGGTGTTGGTTTGTTCATTTACGAGCCAAATACACCTTTTTCCGGACGAGTATACTTACTTATATTTATAAGATTATATTTATATATATATATATATATATATATATATAAGTGAACATTGAAGCCAACATTTAGAGGCGACAGGCTGTTTCATGCTCGACGCAATCGTTAGACCACCTGACGATTGCGTCTAGCATGAAACAGCCTGTCGCCTCTGTGTGTTGACTCAAATGTTCACTTTTATATTTATATACGCTCTATCTTTGATATTGAGCATTTTATCCCATAAAGATAGCACACCTTAAATCTATATTTCTTCATATATATATATATATATATATATATATATATATATATATATAGTTTTTTTGTATATGAAGAACAAATTTAGGGAAAGGAAGTATGATAAAATGGGAAAAGTTTTTGCGTGATCCTTTTTCTTCTTTAGAATTTCATCAGACTAAACAAAAAGAAAAAAGAATCTAGAAGAAGTCGGATAGATTATGTACCCCCCGCAAAAAAAGAAAGAATCATCTTTACATATAAACTTCTCACCGTGTCTCGTTCGTGCGCATGCGCAGTTGCATCAAAATAAACAATGAAGTCCTAAAGAACGAAACGTAAATATTTACAAATATAAATTTGCCATTTAGCTGATTGGTGTTATCTTCAGCATATCGACTCTAGAGTTTCCACCAATCAATCCGTCTAACGATTTGCTAAAAAATGAGCATCCACGATGAAAAAATACACAAAACTTCATAAAATCAAAGTTTTAGCGTCAAAATTTTTATGTTATTATTAAGAGAAAAGAACACAGGATTTTTTAATTATTAAATTATATTTTTTAATCCTTTCTTAAAAACATCGAAATTTTGGTTATAAATGTTGTTTTTCTTGTTTCAAAGGAGGACAATAAAGTATGGGAATTTTTTGTGCATCTTTTTTTGCACTGGAAAACCAATTGATTTGGAAATTCTTGCAAAAGTCAAATATTTGACGGATTTTAATGAAATTTTCAGGATTTATTCACAGATGAATTAAATTATTACTGAAACATTTCTTTTTAAGAAAATTTTGGTAAAATATTTTTTGCACCTATTAGCTCCTACTTATTTAATTTTAGAAATTCATTTTTGTAGAGCTTAATGTTTATATTAGTTATAAGAACAAGTCCTTGGAGAAATTAAACCATCAAATATAATTGGTCAAACAAGAACCTCCTTTACAGAAAATCTATTCTGAATCGTAAAATAAAAAGTTCAATAAAATTTCTAAAAAGAAATTATTTAATTAAAAAAACTGTTAAACATTGGAGTATTAGGAGACAGGGTGGAGTAATAGATGTCGGCACGGATTGAGGAATTAAAAGCCGAGTTCGAATTCCAGTTGAATTCATTACACTCATTTACGTGGGAAAAATATTAATCCTCTTCTTCTCCTTCCAGCTATCTATAGCCTTGGATAGCGACTGGTCTACCGTAGAAAGAAATGGCAATTTACTGTGCGTCAGTCATATATCGAAAGATACATCATCGCCTAAGCGTGGCACATAACTGACTGATGAATAAAATATATTATGTCTTAAGAAAAAATATCGTTGGATTTTTATAAGAATTGTTTTCATTTTTTCTATTTTTAATTATAATAACTTAGAAAATTATTTTTAAAAAATTCCGTATTAATTTGTAGAGGTTAGGGGATATTGTTATTAAGTAAAAACTATATTTACTAATTATAAACGGAAAAGCTTACTACAATTCAACTACCCCAGTATTTTTAAAAGAATATTCTATTTTTTGTATATCTGTATAAACATGCCTGAATTTTGTAAATACGGATTAGAAATTTTCTAACATTTCCTCAATAACAGTCTTCATAATTAAGACTATAATGCCAACGTACCTAAAACTCAATAAAATATTCGAATGTTTAAAATATTTAACATTTTTAAGATTACTGGGTAGTTAAAATCATATAAAAAGGCATTCACGTTGTAATTATCAAGAAATTTAATTTCAAGTATTTCACGCTTACCTAAAACTCACAATTGATAAATGTTGATGCCTGATTTGTTGGTTTTAGGGACCATAAAGTTTGGGCATTCTCGGGGGATTCTATTAGATTATTATGCCACAGATTAATATGGGCACGTGACCGAATGGTTAGAATGTTCGCATTCTAGCCATGAGTATTCGGGTTCGAATCCCACCATGGTCGATTTGTCAAGAAGGTGACAGAATCTCAGTGCGCCCCGTGTTAATGGTATTGGCAGCTATCCCGGCGAAACCCATGACGAAAATGCTATTTAAAATTTGTAACACACACACACATATATATATATTTATTATAAACGGTTACATTGGAATATACAAGTTACCACGATAAAAATGCATATAACCGCCTGATGAAACGTCTTCAGACGTCAAAACAAATATGCATTTTTGTTGTGGTAAGTTGCATGTTCCAATGTAACAGTTTATAATATTTATTGCTCTACTGTTGGATTGATCCCTTTTTTAAATCAATGTTATGAACCTTTGAATTTATATTCATTTGTGTGTGTGTGTATATATATATATATATATATATATATATATATATATATGTATCGTGATTTTTGACAAAATCCAAAGAAGGATTTGCAATGTAATCGATCCTGATCAGTCATCTTCACTTCAGTCACTTCCTCAACGATGTGACGTGGCTTCTCTCTGTCTTTTCTACAAATATTTACATGGGAACTGCTCCGACGAGCTTTTTTCCTAGTGCCAACATGAATTTAAGTGTGCCACTAGAATGGTTCCACTTGTTTACTGTAGAAATAGCTAAATGCAATCGTCACTCAGTTTCTTTTCTGGCACTTCCCGGCCGTTTACTTGCTTCCCTGATAACTACAATTCTCAAAAATTTAATTGCAACTTCAACCGCCATCTTCTTAAATCCTGTTCCTCTGTTGTCCTTCCCTCAATCCTCCCTATTCTCAGACTTCTCTTTCACTTTCACTCCCTGTAAATCCACCTTGCTTGGCGTGAAATGATGTATACACACACACACACACACACACACACACACATATATATATATATATATATATATTCGCGGATTCGCGTGTGCATGTGTGTGTATGTGTGTGATAAATGTATGATGTAATGCATACAAAATGAACGTAAAATTAATGCTTTAAGATGTCCCTCTGGAGTAAAATAATTTTCCGCCAACCAAGAATCGTATGCAGGTAGTTGATAGGAGGGTTCTTCGGCAGATTAAGGGAGTCAGACTTCAGGACAAGATGAAGAATGATGGTATCAAACAAAAACTAGGCGTGGAGAGCATCCTGAGGGTTATTGAGGAATCTCAGCTGACATGGAATGAGCTTCTCTGGCGCCTGAATCGTCCAAGAACTCCAAAAATGTAGTATAACTGGAAACCGACTATCAAGAGGTCAATAGAATGTCACAGGAAAAGATGGGCCCAGAACATCAGAGACGGTAGAGTAATGAGGGTCCACCATGGCAGACATTGCAGGGAGCCAAGCTGTTTCAGGACATATAGAGGTGCTTCTGGACTGATAGGTCACAAGTCCTACCTGGAGTTGTGTAAGATTGTGATGTGAGTGAGTGTGTATTTTAAATTTGTATTAAAAGCCAAGTATACAACATTTATGTATGAGAAGCACAATGCATCAAATTACTATGAGTATTCATTTGGTAGGCTACAAAATGAGGAAAATGGTTTCTTATAGGTATGACATGAAAGTCCTAAATTTTAACTCTTATTTATTTCTACAAATTCTTTGTGTCCTGACGACATTTATTGCTACCGTTTCTCATTCTCAAAGGGACATTCAAGAATTAGCTGGTGTCATATCTAACACACACACACACGCACACACACACACACACATATATATATATATTTTATAGGGAAATTTTAGGAATCTTCAAGCGAAATTTTAGGAATCTTCCTAAAATTTCGCTTGAAGATGAAACGGGACTAAACACCTCAATCCAACTTAATTTTAATAATTATTTGGATGGTTTCGGCTCTCGTTTTTGAAACATGAGAACTCTTATGTAGCGAAGGAATCATATTTTTAAACAAAAAAAATATTATAATAAAGCTCTACTTGTATGGAGCACTGTCTTCTTAAAAATAAAAACAAAAATACTAAGAAACTCCGGATTATGCACCAACGTGTTCTTTCTATTTTCTGCATATCTGTGCACTTATATATATATATATATATATATATATATATATATATATATATATATATATATATATATATATATATATCTTGTAAAATATTTTCTTCTCTGTGCTTTATATCCAAAGCAACAAAAGTAATGTTTTGTTTTCAGAGTAAGGATGTGATTGCTTCATAGCATCACATCTTTACTCTGAAAACAACTCTGAACCTCTCTCTCTCTGGCCACGTGCACCGAGCGCATAGCTGAAACGTGTGCGCGTGTGCCTAATCTCATGCACTACAGAATGTTCGTAGGAATAAAATGATTGATACGCCCCCTTGCGATATGACAGGGAGACGTGAAGAAATTACCAACAGAAAGATAGAATAGCTGCGAGGTCGACAGATATATCCACTCGTAGATTTTAAATGAAGAGACAAAGGAAGCAACTAAATGAGTGAGAAAATTGACTGAAATCTTAGATATCTCTTGGGAATACACCCAGAATATTTATTTCTCGTATCAGATTCCTTTTCGCTTTTATCAACATGGTTATGCCATGGGAATGTTGACTGAAAAATTCGGAATTATGGGTTGTGGGGAAGAGGTTTGTTTATTTAGGAAACGGCAATGAGTCTTTATCGGGAAAATCTGCCAGTTAAATTTTCTTTTAGATTAATCATCTAGAGAGATCCCTTTTCTGTGTTCCATCAGTATGGCTGATGCTAACCTCCACGAGAGTGTGACGCATTGAACTAACAATTGAGCTAATGTACTCGGCTGATAGAAAATAGAAAATAGAAAGTCTCTACTGAATCCATTGTGAGGTCAGCTGCTAGTTCACAGAAAGTTGGTGCACTGTTTCATGCTAGACAATTTTTCTCTCATGCATCCATCTTGAATATCTATAAGTTTGCCATTCGTTCATGCTTAGAATAATTCTGCCACATATGGTTCTGAGCTTCGGCTTTATATCTAGAGATCTTTGATAAATTCCAAAGAAGAATCAGCAATATTACTAGCCCCAATCTGGCATCTCAGTTTTAGTAACTGTCCCACTGTCATGAAGTTGCCTCCTTGTGTCTTTTCTATGCTATGACCAACTAAATGTTTTTGTGATGATGGTGCTCCTCAGAGTCATGTTAGGATATTATATTAATGATAGAATGTATATTTTTTTTAAATACATATTAAATACTAGCAGCATGACCCGGCGTTGCCCGTGCTTGATTCAAAAATCGTACGACTCATACAACAATCGCTATCAATTGACATAAAATATTTTTGCCCTTCCTTGCCTTTAAAGGAGTGCCCTTTGCCGTGCTGATGTTGCTACATGCCTTACTTCTTACCTATCTCACACTGCGAATTTTTTTTAAGCTCTATACAAAACATTAAATCTGTTACGAAAAAAGAACTAAACAAAATGAACACAAAACGATCAGCTTTAAAAAAGGACTCGTAACTGGAAAAACCGAATGAAAAAAGAATGTTAACAACAAATACTTTTTCACACCCACCCCAGTACTGCGGAATCAGAATCAACGTTGAGTTTAAGCAAGCGAATGAGCCAATTGGAGTAAAGTGCCATGCAGATTTAAATTTTTCCCACTTGTGACGAATGCAGCTATCGATTTTTTTTTGCATGCTAGCATGCTAGTTAACATTCGTGTCAGTCAGCTGTTGGCTCTTACGCTGGCCAATAGAATCTTCCTGCCTATTCGTGGCAGCCAGCTATAGGCTCTCATTCTGGCCAGTGCAAAATGGTCGCAAACTACATAAAAAGTGCCGTAGAAGAATGAAAAAATCGATTATTTCCACTATCGATGGGAGTTGGGAAATGCAACGCCGGTCTTGGCCTCTCCGCTAACTTGAAGCATGTGCATGTAAATTTTGGTGCAAATCCGTCGAAAATTGCGGCCGTGCATTCGTTACATACACACGCACACACACACACACACACACACACACACACACACACACACACATCCTGCCTTTTATAGATAGAGATTTGATAAAACTAGTAGAAATAGATATATCTATATTTTAATATGCATGTACAGAACAAATGCTTCAATCAACCCATGATATGGTTTTCAGGCACTCTCCAGAGGTACCGCTCGCTGGGATTGTCTTTACCTGACGATAGCATCGAGAAGTCACCATAGTGCTATTCGAACCAGGTATCACATGGTCGGAAAGAGAACGTTTTAATCACTCGGTCACGTGCTATTTCCATATAAGAGAAATTGAGTAGAAGGAACTATTTGGGAGGTCATCGAGAGTTGAGCTAGCAAAATGTCGCAAGTCATCGAGATATACTACAAGTAAAAAATTTGGGGAAACCCTGCATTTCTTTAAAAATACCTTAAAATGAGAATTTTGTATTTTGCTAATTATGACTTGGCCGCCTCAAACTCCTGATTAAATTAATATGTGGTGAATTGGCTAGCAGTTTTCGAAGAGAATACCCAAAGAGTGAGAGTGAGCTTTTCAGTACTTGAAGAATGCTAAGAATTTGTAAACCAGTAATTAAGGTAGGTGGTGGTTTTATTAACGAAAAAGTAAATACGATGCTGTCTTTTTATAGTAGGTACCTCCACTATTTCGGCATAAATTTTCTATATTTAAGTTTAAAATGATTTCATTTTAGCTTTAATTGAAAGCTTAATCATTAAATTTATGATTTACATTAATTAAACAATTCTGGTGTATTTCAGATAGAAACTATATACATTTGATTGTGAAATTTTATTTCAAATTTTTAAATTTTCTTAAAATCGGCCATTTTCTTAATTTTTTAAGAAATTTGTAAACAAACACAAAATTATCGATTTTAAAAATATTTAAAAAATTTCTGAAAACGTTATTTTATTAAAATTAAAAAATTTAAAGTTAAAGTAATCTGATTTAAAAGAAATATTACTTACTTATAGCATAAAAAAATAATATACAACCAATTATTAACGATCGGTCCTGTTCATCCGATGCAACTATTGATGGATTGTTGAATGACGAAGCGATGACAGCTACTACGGATGACCATAAATGACATAATTTTTAAAAATCTGATTTTACGGTTTTTTGATGGGTTTTTAGTTACCTAGTAATTGTTAGAAATTAACATATTTTCCGCAATTTTTATTGACTTTTATTTACCTTTCGAATATGCAAAAATAAAATAAAATACCATGATAGAAGTAATTTAATAATTTATTAAATGGTAATTTAATTATTTAATAAATCAAAATTAAATGTGACTTTACAATCCAATGTATATAGTTTATGTCTGATATACACCAGAATTTTTACTTAATGGAAATAATAAAATTTAATCATTAAGCTTTTAATTAATTCTAAATTTATGCTGAAATAGTAGAGGTACCTAACTGATTTATATTTTCTTATATATTTTTCATTTTATTTCTAATTATTGTTAAAAGTAGGCGAACGCGGTTTTTCGTTTTTAACTAGTACTTTTTAAATATTAACATTTTTATTCAGCAATTATATACTATTTATTTTTTTTATTTCATACGTTCTTAATTAGACAATTGTTTAAACCCTAACCCTTACTTTTAAAATTTGAAAAGAATTTCTGGAAACACGTTAACGATGTGAATCTGAACTGGTCAGAGAAGAGAAATAACCAGACGACACAAATCAGGTGATCTTTTTAAGGATTATGTCGCGTATACATTTCCATACATACAAATTATGAACGTTTTTCAATAAAAATTTCTTTTTAAAATTATTATTTAAAATATTTCTGTTTAAACGACTGTTATGTGTTTTTCAAAGTTCGATTCGTAAATTTACATTTTCATTAACGTTATCATTGCATTACGTGCGTGAAAGAAATAAAGAATTTTAAACGATTTTTGAAGTATTAAGAAGTTAATGAAAAAAATTTTAAAAATGGGGAAAAAATTTTAAAAAAATACATTATTCATCGAGAAAATTTTATTTCTTCACAAAATAATGTCCTTATTATAACGTATCTACAAAAACAGGTGGAAGCTTTTCTAATTAATTAATGTCATACTTTTTTACATTTTTTTTTTTTACAATTCAAAGCAGATTTTCTATGAAACCATGTAATGTTTTACAAAAAAAAACTGGTGATTTACTTTCTACAAAGTGTCCTGTTTATAACTAATAAAAAAAGAATCCCGCGCGTGAAGATTTAATTTCTCGATATTTCATGAATATATGTAAGTGGGTGGAAACATGTTAAAAAAAAATCTCTTTTTAACAAGATTTTCTGAAAAAAAAATTTCAAAATTAATTTCATTCAATTCTGAATAAGTCCTGAAAGTTTCATTAAAATCCAACAATTATTTGATTTTTGCAAGAATTTCCTAAATTAACGTGTGTTTTCCTCGGGAAAAGCGCAAAATAAAACAAACCTTTTTTTAGTCTTTTCGCGCTGTCGTAAAAAAAAAACATAATTTTTAACCAAAATTTTCTACGTGTTAGAAAGGAGTAAAAAATTTCAAAAAATATTTCAAAAATACTTTGGTCTTTCCTCTTCATAACAACATAAACATAATTTAAACAAAACTTTGTTTTCGTTGATTTATGAGTCTTTTTTCATCGTGATATACCGCTTTTTTACGTGACCTAATGAAGGTACCTATTTTATAGTTAAATGCTTATTTTTGTCAAAATAAAATCACTGTAGTTACTAAACTTTTGTCTCTTACTTTAAAAAAATACAAAAATATCTCATTTTAAGGTGTTTTAAATGAAAACGCAGGGTTTTCCAAAACTTTTTGTCTGAAGTGTATGTATGATAATGCAATAACATGCATCGTAATAGCAAAAGTTGCATTCTATTGGGTTGGTGCGTAATTATCAGGCGTTTTTTAAACAATATTTATTATGAAAAAAGATACATAACAATTCAACAATAACATTTTTAAATGATTATTCCGGAGCGTATGATTATCGACACGCTTTTTTATAACCTGAAAATAAAATAATATTTTTATTAAAAAAAGTAAACAAAACATCAATTTTTATTAACTCGTCCACATAAACGTCTGATAATTATGCACCAGCACCACCCAATAGAAACTGAGCAATCTATTGAAGCATGTGGAAATCCTTTTAGAAAGAAAGAAAAGACTCCTGATCTTAAAATATATGCAAATGTCGCAAAGTTAAATTTCTGTATTTACGCTGCTTTCGTGGAACCGACTCCCAAGAGGATGCTTCCCCGATCACTAAGACCTTAACCTGTTCAATGCTAGGATCAATGGCTATCTTCTTTACATATCCTCATAAACTGTACCTCTTTCTCTGTAACCCTCTACCTCAAATGGCTCTTGGACATTGTACAACGTGAACATCATTGTAAAAAAGAACTTGATTCTGATGTCTATTTGTCTGTCTTTCTTGCTGTAGACTATATATTATGTCTTCTTTGTCCTTAATCTATCAAAATGGTATTTACAGAATCCATGCAACAAAAGGGAGCGGCATAAGTATTCCTGAAAGCAATTAATTAACAAGCGGCACGCTGTTCTTTTAAATAAGACATCTATGTAGAATTTCTGTCAAGAAAACTAATTCTTACGGATTAATGCCCATGTATTAAGACTCATGTATATTAATAGGCCTGGAGTTGCTGCTGTTCCTGTCAGTAAGTAGCAGTACATCGACAATCGACAGGAATAGACAGGGCGGTAGATTTAAGAGTGGTTGACTGAATAACTCGAGTTGGGACGAAGTTGCAAGACTGGAACAGTGAATTGGCCTTTGTAAAGAGAGCGCACAGGTCTCACGCTCCCGAGCCAGGGATTCTATCGGTGTTGTGGCGCGCAAAAAGGAAGTGGTGACTTTGTTCTTATCACTGCAATTTCGTTCGGCTTTTGTTGAACAGAATGGGAACAGTTTGCAAAATAATCGGTTCTTCCGGTGTCAGGGTAACTTTGGTTGTAATCTATGAATTCTAATTGAGTTTGTCCTTGTTCTACTTATATAATAATATGTATTTGCAGAGAGAAATCACAAGAAGAGTGAAATATAACGAGAAAGACAGTGAAGTTGTTGATAGATAGATAGATTGATAGATAGATAAGAACAGGCTGAGATAGATAGATAGATAGATAGATAGATAGATAGATAGATAGAGAGAGAGATAGATTACCGGATACGCCGATAGATTAAGATCGCTGGCAAACAGAAAATAGACAGGAAAACAGATTGGTGGATGGATGACCTGTCAGAAAGATTAAAATTAGAAGGTCACCAATATTACTTTTAAAATTTTGAGTAGAAAAATTTGACTATTCTTTCAGATTAAAAATTGTTATAAAAATAGAGACATATAAGAATTGTTACGAGACTAGAGTTATCTTTCTTGCATTGGCGACACTGGGTGTCAGTGTCAGTGTTATAGAAATCTCGAATTGTTTATCTCAATGAGAAAAAGTCCGACTCCGTCAGAAAACAGACTACAAAAAAAATGTTTAAACTATATTTCTTTTCTCGCAATTCTCGCTCGTGGAACTCCTTTCCAGATCCATGCTTTCCAATATTTAATCTTTTTTAATACGTTTTTAATCTGAAAAATCTTAAATGCGATGTCTTAGTGGCTTTATTGCCTTGCTTGTGGAACTCCGTTCCGGCTGAATGCTTTTCAGCTAACTTTCATCTCAAAAAATTTAAATGCGATGTCAATCGCTATCTGCTGTCTTCTTGATTACTCTTTTCTCTTCCCGCTCATTATTAATGTTTCTGTTCCTAAATCTTCCACGCCCAGTAACCCCTTGTGCCTTAGTGGCTTTACTGCCTTACATTGGATGATAACGATTTAAAAGAAATAAATGCAAACTATTTAAAAACGTATAATAATATTAAAGACTTTAAAATCTGATGTAATGTTTTACGGCATATGTAAACTAATTTTAATATAGGATTCTAATAGACAGGAAATAGTACCCTAGCAGTTAACCCCCCGAACTGGGGTCAAAACACTATAAAAGTGTAAGAATAGGTTTTAATACCTGAAATACTTTGTAAAAAAAGTTGTTACCAGAAATAAGTTTATTAGTAGCAATACATATTTGAAAAAAAAAATTACAAGCAATACATTTTTAAAATGACACATACATACATTTTTAAATATACATACGTATAAGTATACATACATACATACATACGATACATTTTTAAAATTTTAAAAGAAAAAAAATTTAAAGAAATGGATTTTTGAGGGAAAAAAAAATTTACCAGCAATACATTTGAAAAAAAAATATTACCAGCAATAAAAATCTTGTTGACATTAAATAACCTATTGAGGTTGATATGCCGTAAAACAAAACAAACCAAACAGTTTTTTTTTAGAAAAACTATGATTTTTTACAGATATAAGTTTTACTACTTAACCCATATCTGAGAAGGAGGTGACGGGTCCATACCGTCCCCAAGAGTATAGGTGAATGTAATGAACACGAGTAGAACTTGAACTTGGCTCTCCTATTTTTCAATCCGAGCTGTTATCCATTACACCACCCGTACATCCATAAAAAGCCCGAAGAAGAAATAAAGAGATAGAGATAGGAAAGAGAGAAAGAGAAAGAGGGGAGTGAGATAGAAGCAAAAGAGAAAGAGAAAGGGGGAGAGAGAGATACAGACAGACACTGAATTTAAAAGCCATCCCCTCTTCTCTTTAACTTTTTTGTCTCTTTTGTCTCCTTCCTCTTTTCACAAGTCGACATGTTTCGATTTTCCCAGGGAGACATCACAGAAATCGTTTTATTTTTTGTCTTTTATTAACTGTGTAAATATTTGAGTGATGGTTAGTAAGCTATTTTTTGCAGGCAATTGTACTTTTGAATTCAATCGTCTTTGGGCGCTCAAACACCTTCGTTATTGCCTTGTGTCAGACAAAGCTAAGTAAATATAAAATTTTGATTTTATAGTAATTTCCATCTCTCCACTTCTTTTTCTTACTTTCTTCGGTTCTCTCACTATATTTTTCTTTCCTGTCGCTCTCATATTTTTCTTTCTTTCTCTTTTCTCTCTCTGTCTCTCTCACACACACACTCTCTCTCTCTCTCTCTTATTCTTCTCTCTTTCTTAATCTTTTTCTGTCTTTGGATTTATCGCTCCCTTTCATCAGAAATCTGTACGAAGCATTTCAGATTTATTTGGTTTCACCTGCTTAATCCATTGCAATGCATGAATAGGAATAACACTGTGTGTCAAAACGAGAAACGGAGACGCACACGACACCGAAAGATGTAGACGATGATGGTTTCTGCCCCTACTTTCAGTGAAAATGCTGGTGTCTACATCTGGAAGCAAAGATTAGTTTCAGAAGACCATGTATCTTTCGTGTCGGCTCGAATCTCTCTCTCTCTGGCCACGTGCACCGAGCGCATAGCTGAAACGTGTGCGCGTGTGCCTAATCTCATGCACTACAGAATGTTCGTAGGAATAAAATGATTGATACGCCCCCTTGCGATATGACAGGGAGACGTGAAGAAATT
>OZ010585.1:83839020-83901520 GCA_963932145.1 Acanthosepion lycidas | reverse complement strand
TCAGGTTGAAATCATAGACAAAGAACATCGTTGGAAAATTCAGCACATTGAAATAAATACAATATGGGAACCATTAATAAGGAGTGCCAGAGAAAAGCAATAATAACAACGTGCCATGTCTAATGGATGCCAGTTATCAATTATCTTCTGTTAATTCACTTCCCCAAATTCTCAACTGCCTTAACTAGGTATTGAACTCACAGCTAGAACAGTCTATCCCAGCGAGAGAATTAAAGGGTTCAGTCCGACATTCCAACCACCCGAAGAAGGCCGGAGCGTACAACGGCCGAAAGATCATGACAATAGCCCGAATAATGTAGGGTACCTCATCTCAGAAATATAGACAGATGATGACAATAGTTCGAATAATGTAGTGTACCTCATCTCAGAAATATAGATGATGACAATAGTCCGAATAATGTAGTGTACCTCATCTCAGAAATATAGACAGATATCAAAAAGATGACTTACACTCATAATTTCTAGGCTTCACCAGATCCAAAAAAAAAAAAACGAAATATGTGTGTGTTTTATTTGTGTGTATACTTAAATAATGAATCATTTGTACTTTTTCCCTAAGCTAGCGTTTTCCGCTTGTGTTTTACTTTCCGCTTGTGCTGTTAGGCGTCGCGGGGAGACACAGTCGTCTGTCCGCGGTAATGCGAGTGGCCTATAGGACAAATATCTCGTAGGCTCTGAGAGTATCTGCCACTGAGTCGCTCCAGCATCTTCTTGGTCTGCCTCTCGCTCACCAGCCAGAATACCTGAAGCTGTATGCTTGTAGGGCTGGTTGGTTCATAGGCATACAAGCGAGGTGTCCCAATCACTTGATCCTCTATTGTTCGATATGTTGTATGATTGGTATTGCTCCTACCATATCTTTTATTGCCTCATTCCTGATCTTGTCTCGTCTCGTCTCGTTCACTGCTTTCCTCGGGCATTTCATCTCAAAAGGGATTAGTTTCCTCTCAGCGTTTTTTGTTTTGTTTTTGGCGTCTGTTATAATGAAATATATATATATTTTCTTCAGCATTAGACATGAACTAAGACTCATAATGAAAAGATATAGAATAAATATTAAGGGCTTTTTAAAAAGTCACTGATTTTCATTCTTTGCGAGAATAAAAACACTGAAAAATCATACCTGGAAACAAAACGGTGTTTAAAAACACATTACCGTGTTTGATAGGATACAAAGCGTATTCTTTATTACAAACTGCTGGCAGGTAGAAAAATTTTACTACGCTATACTGGACAATTAATTCTTCTGAATGACGATTTTTTCTGGGCCAATAACTGAGGATCTTATAGAATGAACCCCACCCCCGTATTGGCAAACACAGCCCAACCAAATATTATAAAGCGATGAGAAATTTTGAATACAGTGCATTCTCCAAATCTGTCATTTTCAGCATTGCTTGTCTAAACAGCAGTTCTAAGAATACCAAGATACCGAAAGAATTCAAGATACCAAAGAATTTATCGAGTCAAAAATAGGAATCATATGTTTTTTGATTTTTGTTTTTTTTAAGCGTTTCACCCCAAGCAAGGCGAGAAGCCACTAGGACGCAAGGGGTTACAGAAAATTTGGAGCAAGATCAGATAGGAGTGATAGAAGAAAGGATGAGGAGAAGGATAGTGGATAGATCAAGGCAACTGGAGATGTCGATTGACATTACATTTGAATAGCTGGAGATTATAGCTCTCAGGGAAACTGGAATAGGGAAGGGAGTTCCACAGGCGAGAGGTGCGAGACATGAAGCTATTGGAGTAGAAGTGATGGCTATATTTAGGAGTTTCGACAGTGAAAGGGTGAGAGCGGGATGCCAGCCTCGTAGGGCGCTTGAACTCATGAAGTCTGGGAACCAGCGAATGCAGCTCCTCGGAGCAATTACCATGAAAGTATTTGTAGAACAGGCAGAGAGAGGCGACCGCGCGTCTGTGAGAAAGTGACTGTAGACGAGATGCCACAGCAGGGCCAATTATATTGCATATCCGCCTCTGGAGCGTATCAAGAACCCCGAGGCAAACCGAAGGGGTTCCAGACCATATATGGCAGCAATACTCCATGCAAGGACGAATTGTTGATTTATAGATCTTGAGGATCGATTCCGAGGAGAAAAATTTCCTGGCGCGGCAAAGGGAGCCAACTTTCCTTGCGGTGGACGAAGCAATTGACTCAATGTATTTGTTCCGTCTCAGGTCAGCAGTCAACGTGAGACCGAGCAGCCACAGAGAGGTGCTCTCGAGAAGTTGAGCGTCAAGCATTCTAATGGAGGGCAGGGAAGGGTCTCTGTGGTGATTAATAGAGAGCAGTTTTGTTTTTGAGATAGAGAGCAGTTTTGTTTTTGATGGAATCCATCTATTTAGCTTCAAAATCGTACCAATTCATAGAGAACAAGGAAAATAATTTGATACCTGAATGATAATGGTATGAATTTACATGACCAAAAGATTTTGTCAAAAGAAAATGCAACCAAATTTTGCATCTATATATGTAGAGAACTAGAAATATTATTTAGATTTGGAAATTTAGTTGAACCTCAGATCATGAACGCCTTCCATTACCAACAAATTTTCCGAACATTTAACATCTTGGGGTACAAACAGTGTTTCGAGTGGCGAGATTTCAAGCCGGTGAGATTTCAAGCCGGTGAGATTTCAAGCCGGCGAGATTTCAAGCCAGCGAAATTTGTGGAAAATGGGCTGAGATGCAGTTTCGTGGAACGATATCAAACTGATAAAGCAGCAGAAAGCCACAGAATAAACGTTTTCAATGATAATGCCATGTCGCACTTTAGAAACATTTTAAAACGTAGGCAAAAACAAATCTTATTGGACAATTTTTAGTGAAGTTGGTCAGCAGAATCTGCCATATAAAAAAGCTAGTTTTAATACAATTACTTCTATGGTTACAACTACAGGGTTAATTCGTGGATTAATTTCTTGGGTATAAATGGCAAAGCTACTACCCTGCAAAAGACAGAGATAGACAGAGCCGGGGAAAACGCTAAGTTAAGAGAAGTTAAAAATTAGGAAGACAAAATCCCTGTTTGTTTGGTTTATGATAACCTTAACACAAGATCAAATTAAAATATACAAAATCTGTATCGGAAACATTCTGCAATTTTGAATATCTCGAGAACGCAGACTTGATGTAATTTGACAAGCAATCAGTGTAGACCTGTGTGCGCATGCGTAAAGAAATGAAAATCTCACTCAGTCAAGAGTGAGGTTTGTGAATATGCATAAACGTTTGTCCGAAATTTGGATATTCGTCTGTAGAAACAATTCGAATAATTAAGAATGATTTTGCCAATGATTCAGTAAACAAAATAAGCTAAAAATACTGGAAGAGACGCTCCCAGCTTGACAAAGAATCTGCTTGGAACCAAGTACATTCTGGAAAGTCGTCAACAAGCAGAACACCCGACATTTTGGAATGCATACAATCAAAAGACATCGTCAACCGACATACATGAAATCATACAAGATCTTTAAAGTTTGCCTCTGGGATCTGACACTTGAATATTAACAGCAAATTATTGATTCAGTTATTAGGGATTGTTCTCAAATTCATAGGTTGCCAACTTAGATCACTGAAAAAATCAGATGGTCCTCTGACCAAAACTAGTCCGTGCATAAGGAGGATACTATATCGTTATTTGTCGGCTCTCGAAGGACTTTCTTAATATAATATTTTTGACGCATGTTTATAGTGATTTTCCAAGCGTATCTTAGATGTGGCACAAGGCCGAAAGTAGTGGGCATCCAGTGAAGATCGAACTCACTACTCAGTCGTAATTGTTCTAGCGAGACAAGCTTGTTAACCATTACACCACCTCGAGGTGCCCCTAAGTGATTTTCCAAGTGTATCTTAGATGTGGTACAAGGCCGAAAGTAGTGGGCATCCAGTGAGGATCGAACTCACTACTCAGTTGTAATTGTTCTAGCGAGACAAGTTTGCTAACCATTACACCGCCTCGAGGTGCCCCTAAGTGATTTTCCAAGCGTATCTTAGATGTGGCACAAGGCCGAAAGTAGTGGGCATCCAGTGAGGATCGAACTCACTACTCAGTCGTAATTGTTCTAGTGAGACAAGCTTGTTAACCATTACACCACCTCGAGGTGCCCCTAAGTGATTTTCCAAGTGTATCTTAGATGTGGTACAAGGCCGAAAGTAGTGGGCATCCAGTGAGGATCGAACTCACTACTCAGTTGTAATTGTTCTAGCGAGACAAGTTTGCTAACCATTACACCGCCTCGAGGTGCCCCTAAGTGATTTTCCAAGCGTATCTTAGATGTGACAAAAGGCCGAAAGTAGTGTGCACCCAGTGAGGATCGAACTCATTACTCAGTCGTAATTGTTTGCTGACCATTACATCACGGGACGAGTGTTTATAGTTGGAGGTCTGCTTTCAACACAGTGTCATTTGCGTATCTTAGGTTGCCAAGATTGTGACCAGCAATAATAAATCATCCTAGGAATTCTAATTCTCTCAGGATAACCACCCTATAAAGGTTAAATAAATTCGGTGCGAAGAAAAAATTGATTGGACCTTTGTCGTTACTATTCATTTTTGACTTCTTGTTGTTTTTTTAAACACAACTATCAGTTCGTTTTCCATTGCAAACAACAGTTTTAAACTCGTTTCCCCTATGTATATCGCTGTAATAATTAAGATGCAAAATTTACCCAGCAAACTTGAATTTATAGATTAGAAAGGACAGCAAACAAAATAAATGAAAGTGAAAACAATTCAAACATTAATAATAATGTGTAAAAATTCAGATATAAATGAAAGACAATATGTATACAAAAGGAAAACTGTTCTTTGCCAGCGCGTTTCGTCCTTTGATGAACTTTATAAAGGAAAATATATCGTTAATAAGGTTCACCAGAGGACGAAACGCGTTGGTAAAGAATAGCCTTCCAAAAAAAAAATAATTATTTCACTCCAAGAAAGGCAATAAACCATGAAAATGAAAGAGTTTTCTAAATATTAGAGAATATGAGAGAAGTCATGAGAAAAGGCGAGGGGACATTAAAAGAAGAAGAATTAAGAAATCAGAAGATAATGATTGTTATTTCAATAACGTTTTTGAAGAATCAAAATTGATTGGGAAGCAGAAACCAGAAGAGAGTCCTAATAGCAAGAAGTGTGATAGAAGAAACTGTTAGCATAGAACTTACATATAATTATAATAACCCCCTCCTTTTTTTCCCACACATTAAAGTATCGGTTCATTCTTTATAGCGTAAATGGCATCTCAATCATGCACCACATTGTAAGGAATTATTTCTTTTAAAAAAATTCCTATTTTCATTCATCCGTATCTCTTCACAAACAACCCTGACAACGTCATTCCAAGAACTCGACTTTTATCAGCCGCAACGACTTTCGCTAGTGGAAGATGGTCTACGTGTCAGAGTCGACGATTGGGGGAAAATGTGCGTAGGTATGATTGTGGGTATGATAAGGGTGGGGAATGGATTGTAGGATCTACGCTTCCTTCCCTGTTTACCACATGCACCCACAAAAAAAAAAAAAAAGAAAAAGAAAAAAAATAGGTGTGGGAGAAGCCGTCATTGGTAAGTAATGATAAGAATCCACTTCTTATCTGAGACCAAGTATAAAATGGAACGGTATTACACATACACGCATATATATATATATATATATATATATATATATATATATATATATATATATATATATATATATATATATATATATATCTGTGTGTGTGTGTGTGTGTGTCGGTATTTGTGTTCTGGTCTTGATATTTTAAAATTTTGCTGAAAGGATTTTCAAGAATTTAATCACACATATATGAACTTCCGAATAGTGCCCTTGACAGCGACGTCCCCACTTGTAAACCCCACTATCTCATTTACTAACACTCCGGATATAGGGTTTATTTTAGCAGTTGGAGAAAAAAAAGACCAACCAAAAAAATGTCAGAGCTAGCTTAATTCTGCGAATAAAATATCTGGCCATTATTGCCGAATAAAATTTCTATTGTATATTCTTCAAACTCCGTTAGAATAAAATATGTTTTTAAAAATCTTAGGGAAAACAAATTTCCTGTTTTGTTCTATGTGAACTATGCTTCATAGTTTAGGAATTACAACTGAAACCTTTTCCAGGTTTCAAATATCAAAGAAAAGCTCATGTTGAAATTCGTGCTTTGATTTTTTTCACAATTACCCAAGGAATCGTGAAGCGGAAGTGTATATGATGATGGATTCTCCCATCGAGTTCGACGTATGAGGTTCCGCCAACCACGAACTAATTATCTGCATGTCTATGACAGGCATGACTTTTGAGACAGGCTTGAGAATTGCACAGAAGATCACAAACAGTACACGAGAATGTATTGTATTCAAGTGCAGCAGGAACAGTGTTCGATGTCTTATATTGCTTTCTCGATTCATGTAGTCGATTGATGATTACTTCTCAGTGCAGCTATATCAATGTTGTACATCTTTAGCTCCAATTCAACCAGAGCTGTTTTTCTTTCTGGTGCAGAGTTGTTGTCCTGGAGTGTTCGTACATTACAAGTGCCAAGATGAAATTTTTCGTAGTAGCCGGATATGTGTGGAACTAATTAGATGTAGTTGTCAGAAAACCAACACGATGATTTGTTTCAAGTGACGATGGCTTGTGTTTGAGCATCCACACTTTTGGGATCTGTCGATAAAAAAGTAATGGTGCAAAAGACTTGCCACGGAAACTCCGAACGACAGTCCTCGAGTGTTATTATAGCGGATTTTAATCTCTCCGGATTACAGTCAATATCAATGCATACCTCTCGGTAGACACATGCAATATAATGACCGGCTTAAGCTGTCATGAGTTTTCCTTCCAATCTCAAGTCTTTTTATCGTGAAACCAACACTAAAAAGATTGCTAACCAAAGATCAGTGAGACTCCTTTCACCCTCATCAAGGGCAGCTAGCCCGTGCCAGTTCTCAACCTAGTACTTTATATATATATATATATATATATATATATATATATATATATATATATATGTTGTGGATTCCGAGATGAATTCGGTCTCCAAGGAATGACAAACGCAATAATTAAATATAAGAAATAAAATGTATTTACACAATCATACAAAGAGTAATACTGTTAGTAAGCCCAGGAGCGTGGTTAGTAGCAAATACAGATAGATATATACAGTCTCGAAGTAGGACTTCCTTAGAGTCTACGTGCTTGTAACTGACTTCTACAAGAGGTTACCTCACACTATCTCCGTTCGTATATTCTCTCACTCTCACTATCCGACTACTGACTACCGACTACCGACTGTAACTCTGGGTATTTAACGGCAGCAATCCAGGTACCCTTGGTAGAGTCCACTTATATGAAAAAGGGGTGGAACCCATACACCCCCCTCCTTAGATCCTTTTTTTGGGGGGAGTTAATATTTTTGTCTCTTGTGGCTGATGATTAATTTCATTTAGGAAAAAATCACACTTTTCTCCTTTTACTTTAAAGCCGAAGTCCTGAAGTCTTCTAAAAACTTCTTTTATGTGTGATGTGTGCTCTTCAACATTGTCGCTCTTAATTAGAATATCATCCAGATAAGCGGTCGCGAAATTCTGGCCCGTGAGCATTGTGTCCATCGTTTGCTGAAAAATTGAATGTGCAACTTTTATTCCGAATGGTAGTCTGTTGAACTTGTACAACCCTTTGTGCAAAGGATTTTCGTACTCTCTTCTTGTACTGGGATTTGTAGATAAGCCTCATTAAGATCTATTTTTGAAAATATCTTACCGCCGTTGAGCTTTGTAAATACCTCCTCTGGGCTCGGTAGTGGGTAATAGTGGTCCTTTATTGCCTTGTTGAGTCCCGTCGAAAAATCTGCGCATACGCAAATTTCTCCTGACTTCTTTTTTACGTAAACCACCGGCGCAGCCCACTCACTAAACACTGTCTTTGATAGAATCCCAGTTTGTTCAAGTCTCTCCAATTCTTTGTCTATTTTTTCTATAGTAGAAAACGGTACATTTCGATTCTTTCTAAAAATTGGTTAGACGTTTTCTTTTAATTCTATTTTGGCCTTAAATTTGTTGTATCGTCCCAACCCGCTTGAAAATACCTCAGGAAATTGATTATATAATTCCTCCTTCAATTTTATAGTATCTAATGGTTCAACCTCTAACTTTTTGCAAAACGAGTTGATAGGTAGGTCCCAAACGTTGAATTTCTGCATCTAGTCGATACCTACTAAATTTTCAGTATCTTTCATGACGTATATCTTAAGTTTTTTGTTTTGCCGTGAAATTTAACATTCACGATTATTTCTCCCTCAAATTTTATTCGTTTGCCTGTAACCGACTTGGCAATTTTTTGATTGTGTAACATGGTAGGTCTGTTGAGTTTTTTCCATGTCTGTAAGTTGATTATCGTGAGGTCGGAACCCGAATCCAGTTGTAATTTAATCTTTTTATTTAAAATTTCCAGTTCCACATATTTCCTTACATTGGTGTTGTCATCGTTATTCATCCTTGTAGCTCTTATTCTATTAGTATCTTTTCTATTTCTACATTGGGATGCCTTGTGGCCTTTTTTACCACATTCATGACAGTTTTTATATCTGAAGCGGCAATCCTTGTTCCAATGTAATCCTCCACATGGATAACATGCTGATGGAGGGGGCTTATATTTGTTTCGATATTCGTCATAATTTGTCCTATATGTTGTACTTTTTCTCTTATCATAAAATTTTATTTTTCTTTCCGGGGAGGGTGAGAATCTTTTTTCATTGTCGTAAAATTTTAGTTTTCTTTCCGGGGAGAGTGAAGAACGTAGACTTTTGTCTAACATACGTATATGAGAAACAGCTGATTCTTCAATGCCCTTTGCGTCTTTCTTTATACTTAAACATCTCTGGCAATCTTCCGATAATTGCTGTAATGTTAGATCCGGTTCATTTTGTAATTTTGCAAGCATTCTTCTACGCATTTCGCTATCTTTTGTAGAAACTAGCCCTTGAACAAAGATGAGACATTTGAAATTGTCCGGGGTTAATTCCGCTAGTTTGAAGTCGTCACAATGTTTATTTACGATTGCGGCAAACGTGGAATAATCCTCATTATCGCCCTTTACCAAGTTAAGGCATTTCCACCTCCTATGGAAGAGTGATGTTTTGGGGCTGAAGAGTTCTTTAAGACATGTCACTGCTTCGTCAAATTTTAATTCGTTCGTCTTTTTTGGCAAGATATAATCCACGAACTTTGTATATTCTTCAGTTCCTAATTTTCTAAGCAATAGACGTAGCTTTTTTGCTTCTGTCTAATTTTGACAGTCTATGTTAAAGATGTCTTCATGTCTTCTGAAGTAATCTCCAAAATTTTTGTCCTCATCTAGAGAATATTTGAAAATCTCTATGGTATTCCACACTGCGTCTTGCGAAAATGTTGCTTCTTTTTCAATATCTAATTGCTTGTTGCCCGCTACTTTCAATATTAGTTCCTGGAGCTCTGTTTGTCTATCTTGATTTTCTTTTTGTGTTTGTAATATTTGCTTTTGCCATTTTTCTTGTAGCTGTAACTGTTGATCATTTTGGTATTTCTGCATTTGTAATTGTTGCTCATTTTGGTGTTTTATCAGTTCTACCAACATATTTTTAAAATCCTCCATGATAACTCGATTTTATGTATTTTACTACTCGAAATTGTTTTTCGCTAATTTGTTGTTGGACGACGAGGGAAGGATTTTTCTATTTCTTTTTTTTTTCGTGTGAGTTCGAATCACTCGAAGCCAATTTGCTTGTTGGACGACGTGGGAAGATTTTTCTTTTGTTGATTTTTTTCTTTTCCGCTTGGGTTCGAATCTTCGTCGCCAAGTTGTTTGTTCGACGACGAGGGAATATATTTTTCTTTTGTTGATTTTTTGTTTTCCGCGTGTGTTCGAATCTTTGTCGCCAAGTTGTTGTTGTTGTTGTGGTTAGGCGAACGAAAAGTTTTTCTTTTACCGCGTGAGTTTCGAATCCTCGTTCGCCAAGTTGTTGTGGATTCCGAGATGAATTCGGTCTCCAAGGAATGACAAATGCAATAATTAAATATATGAAATAAAATGTATTTACACAATCATACAAAGAGTAATAATGTTAGTAAGTCCAGGAACGTGGTTAGTAGCAAATACAGATAGATATATACAGTCTCGAAGTAGGACTTCCTTAGAGTCTACGTGCTTGTAACTGACTTCTACAAGAGGTTACCTCACACTATTTCTGTTCATATATTCTCTCACTCTCACTCTCACTATCCGACTAACGACTGTAACTCTGGGTATTTAACGGCAGCAGTCGAGGTACACTTGGTAGAGTCCACTTATATGAAAAAGGGATGGACCCCATAACATATATATATATATATATATATATATATATATATATATATATACATACATACATATATATATATAGTCTATCAATAAAACTAATCGATGCAAAATGTCTGTTGTCTTTAATATATATATATATATATATATATATATATATATATATATATATATGTATATATACTAATCGCTATCACTCCAAGCAACGCAGTAATCCCCACTAAAACACAAGTGTTTTGCTGGGGATTATTACCTTTTAATGGGGTGTAGAGGAATTAGAAACAGAAACGTTAATGATGAGTAGAAAGAGACGAGAATAATCAGGACAGTAGATAGCGATTGGCATTGCATTTAAATGGTTGCATATTAACGTTGGCTGAAAAGCATGTAGCTGGAAGGGACTTCCGCAACGGAGAAGTACGAGAGAAGTAACTGTTAGCATAGAATTTATGGCTACATCTATCTATCTATCTATCTATCTATCTATCTATATATATATATATATATATATATATATATATATATATATAAAGTTTTCGTGTGACGCGTTTCGTCACTTCGAACTTCTTCAGACTAGCTTTGCTTGAGTTGATGCGACTACACATGCGCAGGAACAAGATGCTGTAAATTGATGTGTTTTGGTTTATGTTTTTTTCCTGACATTGTTCTTAATATATAATAATTTATATATCATTACTCCATATATATATATATATATATATATATATATATATATATATATAGTGGTTAGAACGTTCGCTTTCTGGACATGAGACCCGGGTTCGAATCTCACCACAGTTGATTTGACAGGAAGTAGACTTCCTGATGTTATCGATTTGGAGGGGGTGGCACCTTGGGAAAAGTCACAAGTCATCTTGACCGAGGGTTTGAGTGTACTGGCGTTGTTCAGATTGTTGATAACACGCTCTCTCCCAGAAACTGTACTATGGTCTGCTCGGCATAGTTGCAGTATAAACCAAAGGTGGGCTCTGTGGGTGTTAAACAAACACAAATGTGCCTGAGCGAGAGTCTACAATAGGGATTAGCTAGCCATCCTGATAGACGAGTATCTTCGAATACGAATGGCCAGCTATTATATATATATATATATATATATATATATATATATACATATATATATATATTATAGGTAGTAACCAAATTTTAGATAAGGTAACCCGTAATAGACAAAAGAATAAAAACAACCGGATTTTCTAAACCACGTAACAACAATTGTAACCACATTGGACATAATAATTCGTTCACTAGCTCAGTCACTAAATCTACTTTCAAAATCTACCACGACTCTAACTGTAGAAGTCATAACATAATTTACTTAGTATAATGTAGGAAAATCTTTCACTACAGAAATAATAATTATCGGAATCGGATCAAGTCGGCTCCTCACGAAAGATTATTACCCGTAGAACAATATTTTCGCCTAGAAAAACATGATTTTAAAAGTCATGCAAAATTCACTATAATTGAAAAAATAGAAATAGACAGAAAAGATAACCTTAGAAAAATACTACAGAAACATGAAGACAGTTGGATTTTGTGCCTCAAAACACTTTGTCTAGACGGACTTAACCACAAATTACGCAACACATTGTTAATATATAATCCCATAAATCAAGCCCTACACACATTTCCTACCCACACAAGACAGACATGCTTAAAGAGGTGTTAAGGTCTCACACAGATGCTCACGTTCACACAAATATATACGCATACACACATCACACACACTCCCCCAAAAAAACTAAAAGATAACATACACTTAACACATACATACACGACCCATCAACCAATAAAACTGTCAAAAAATGACCAAGGAGGGAATTCTGAGACTCATGAATCTCCCATCCTCTATTTCAAGAACAACTTGAAAGAGGCCGTTTAAACAATAGAAGGACTGATCAAAATTAACGATAAAAAGCAAAGGAAAACTACAGATAACGTTCACTTTCTTCGGAGACAGCCATAAACTCTTGTAGTTCACTGCTACTAACAAGCAGGGATTTTTTCTTCTGATGCTGCCCGAAAATAGTCGAGGAATCTAATTGAAATAATAAAACATAAAAAAAATATTAATATACAATCTAGTGTCTAAATTTTTTAATGTTTTCTATTGTTCAAAAAATATGAATATATATATATATATATATGTGTGTGTGTGTGTGTAGGGGAGAAACAAATGTTCTTTTAAGGCAAATGTTATTAAAGACAACAGACATTTGGTGTCAATTTTATGGATCGACTTTCTAAAATTTGTCCAAAGTTCCTTTTGGAAGAAATATGGTCCAAGCTTTTAACAAATAAGTGGACCTTATCACATAAAATCAGGATGAAACGCACCCTGATGATGACTTATGAAAAGCGAAAGCTCGGACGAATTTTTTTCCAAAATGAACTTTGACAATTTCTGACGGGAATATCTCCTTATCTGAAAAGGATTATTCTTAATTTGGAAATGTCGATCAATAAGGTTTATCGACACAAAATCTGTTATCCGTAATATATATATATATATATATATATATATATATATATATATATATCGAGTGTAGTAGCAAAATTGTCCAAATCAGTCAACAGAAAAATTGTTCAATTGTTAAATTAAGCTTTGAACCACTGTATCTTAGAAATACAAGAATTCTTCGAGGTTTTTATAACACTATTGGACTCTACTTTGAACAATCAAAATAATTTGGCTCTAAGCTGAAATTATGATCCCTCTTGCTGTTGTGACCCCCTTATCTAGTTTTCCTCTCTACTGTTCACACTTTTTGAACTTTATCAACGTTCTCTTTATGGTTCTTGAATGGACTTTGAAGCTGGAATTATGAATGTTGGTACCATTAGTGAAGACCTGGATGATCTTTTTCCTCTCACCACTGCTCAGTTGGGAATACATAGTGGGTTTGACACAAAACAATTTTAAACTGTTCTCTTTCTCGCTGAATACCTCAAAGGGTTTTTCAGTGATTATTACGAAAAATGCTATCAAGATGGTTAAACTATTTATTTGAAAACGTGGAATAAAAAAACAAACTCAATTAGTTTAGTGGTTGTTTAGATATTAAACATTTTGTGGGATGAGCAATTTTCCCATTCTAATACATGATTTCGACAATTTTGCTGTTATACCCGGTATACACGCGAGCGCGAGCGCGCGCACACACACACACACACACACACACACACACACACACATATATATATATATATATATATATATATATATATATATATATATAGTTAAATTCCCAGATCAATTCTGTGGACAAGACTGTCTTGTCCACAAAATTGAGCTGGGAATTTAACTATATTGTCGACATGGAAAAAAAAATCCCTTACTATAAAGGTAATTTACTAATGTAAAAAAAGGAAAAAAGGCTTAGACAGAAGCGTCTGTCTATCTTTTTAAATTTGGATTTTTTAATGTAACTATAACAACAAAAACATTTCGATTTCATTTTTGCCTTGAAAAAGTCGGAAGACGAAACGCGTCGGCAAAATCTAAGATTTTTTCCAATTGTCATTTTATACCATATACATATATATATATATATATATGAGAAATTCTCAGTTGGAAATCTTTTATTAATGAAATCATTCAGAGAAGAATGGACTGACTGCTTCCAGATTATATTAGGTTGGTGCAAAAATAATGACGTAATAATTTCGTTTTTTGCCGTATTTTTAACGTCAAAAAACGATATTATTACGTCATTATTTTTGCGCCAACCTAATAGAATGGAAACAGAAGCTCAAACAACAACACTTTACTACGGCGTTATAGAGAAGACCAGCATTTCAGAAAGTATAACACGTCGATCCTTGAAGCAGAAAAGCTACAGCATCAAAATTTTTCACCAGATCCCGCAACTGTCAGATAAAAACAAGACACTGGGTCTACAATTCACAAAGTATACCAAAAATTGAACAATAGAAGAATAACCAAAAGAACAACAAACTAACCAGTCTCGTTTTCTGCAGCAAATTTCGGATGGCATCCCGCTTTGTATCAGTGGTTAAGGCTGGTGTTGGTGGTGGTGCTATGGTATATTAATGTTTTCTTAGATTGAAGAATGGGGTCGCTTAGTACTAATCTTCTAATATCGTTTAAATGCCACAGAATACATAAGTAATGTGCATCAACGTACAACTAAACAGCAGCTACCCTTCTTATATGTAGAATTATTACTATTAAACTCTGATTTATGTGAGCAACTTCGTGATTCAGTTTGCATACACTCCCCACTATGAGAGTTTAATATTTAATTAATATGGATCTCCACACATGAACTAGCAAATAGTATCAGAAATTGTCTTGTTCTTTTTGGGACACTTCTGACATCCGAGATTCTAAACATCAATCTTTAATGCAATGCGAAAGCGTATAGTCTGTTGGGCCGTCCCCAATGACATTAGAGATTGACACAAACCCTCCCTATTCAATGCAAGGCAGAAGGTACTGTGTGTTGGGGTGAGCCCCTGGAAATGAAATTTTGTTTAATTTCCGTCTGGGGCACAAAAGGTCGAGAAAACAATCAAGAAGTATTGTGAAGAGTGCTTCGAGGTGTACAGGAGAAAAATTTAGAAAGGCATTGGACACACGGAATGGAGGAATAATTCTAAGCCGAGATTAAGTAATGTCTTATTATTTTAACAAGTTTTATTGTCTTATTTCTTTCTTTTTTATGCTACGTAAAGCAACTGCTTGCCAACCCTTAATATATCGTAGACGGTAAATTGGGATGGATATCATAGATGGCAAATTGGAGTGGATATCATAGAAAATTCGGCTATGATATCATATATGATAAATTGGGATGGATATCATATATGGTAAATTGGGATGGATATCATAGATGGTAAATTGGGATGGATATCAGAGATGTAAACTTAGGGTGTACGAAGAGGGTTCAAAAAGTTTAATTTTTAATGTATATAAATGTAGGTAGAAAAAGTTATTGTTGATAATATAGAGAGTGTTAAAAAGCACGGAACCCTTAATCAGGCCTCGTTCCAACTCAGTTGTGGAGTTTCGGGGTAGTACGCGCCGGACCTATATATATTAAGTAAAGATAACTGACATTGCATTAAGCAATTTCCTCATATTGATTGTTACATCAACAACGATTTGACCGTTCTACTCTCCCACCCTCTTCCATTGCGCCTGTTATTCGGTAATTTTTTCTGAGAAGTTCGAACTGAATTATTTATTCAATCCACATCTGGTCGGAAGAGTTCGCTCTCTATTCACCGACAGTCCACGGGGATATTTCGGATGAATCAATTCTTTTTAGTTTATACGGCGATCAATAAGGAAGGCCGCTGAGTAGAACGGCCTAAATGTTCTGTGACCATAGCAACCAAAGAAAAGGTAAATTTAAAGAGATCATTGTAAGAGAAGCATTCTAAAAATTCGTCAAAAAAAACAGTTATAAGAAATTTATACAAATATTTTGATATTTGTTTGAAATAACATAATCCTGAATTTGGGTGTTCTAAAACCTACACGGACCTGAAGTATTCTGAGGTAATAGGTTGAAAACTTACTGCAGTTTGAAAATAGTTGTTTTGAGAGCAGCAGAGAGCCTGTCAGAATTGAAGCAAATTTTATGGTAAAATTTGGTTGAAACATTCAGGACATGGCTGGTTCTTTGACAAAGACTTCTTGAGATGCTTCCTCGAACTAATCAACAACTTACAAATGAAGAAATCGTTTCAAAGAAGGACGAGACGAAGTTGAGAATGAAGGACAGATCAACAACAATTTTGTGAGGAAAGAAACGAAGCTTAACGGGATTGGAGAGCAAACGACGGTTAAGACAAGAAATATTAGTTAACAATCCAGATACTTTATTTAATTCAGCTCACACGATTTTTATCTGAAAAATAAAGTTGGGAAAACTTCCGGTTCGTTGAGGTCAGATCAGTAAGCAAAGCTTGTGAGGAAAGAAACGAAGCTTAACAGACTGCTATATACGGTACCTATGAACACTAATGGATATGTCCCAATCATCATAAATATGATGGACACTATTTTAAGTGAGGGTAAATTGCTCTCTAAGTAGTCCACCATAAGCAGTGGTTTACCTACTTCACGCCGCTGGCGAGTATTGTATTTTGCTGATGTTATAAAGATTACCATTTCATTTCCAACCTCCGTCTTTGTTATTCCTGATTCAGTAACCTTTTCTAGGTTACAAAATAGACCTTGAACATCAATTTGTCAGGAAAAAAATCTATAATCTTCGAGAACTAACTGAGAGTGACGGATGATTAACAGTAAAGCTAATTGCTGATTCCCTATTAATCTCAGCTGCTTTGGCCCATACGATATTACCTGAAAAATTACCATTGAACGAACTTTCAGCTCTTTAGGTACCAAAACTATTGCGCCCAGATCAACAACAGGCAAGGTTTCAAGTGGGATCAAAATCCTGAAGGCTTTCTGGAGTGAATACTAATTGGAGATGAAAGTTGACTTTGCTAGTACGATCATATAGACAAAACTCAATGAAATCAATGATTGCCCAAAGGTAATAAGTGGCTAGTTAAAGCAAAAGCAAACCGATAAGAAAAATTATGATGGCAGTTTTCAAGGAAGCCGAGGACATTTGAATTTTTTTGCTGATCACGAATCTATTTTGAGAAAGTGAGAAAAAAATTTAGCACTCCATCCACCAAAAAAAAAAAAAATGGCATGGAAAGCTTCATCATTAAATTCTTTTCCACTACGGCAATGTCTATAGCCATTCATTTCATCAGACATGGGGAACATATTCAGTACCTTTTCCGTATTTCTTAAGTATAAAAACGTTTTCAAAGGTACCCATTTTGAGATTATTAATAACGTAAAACAGGCTGCTTTGACATGTGTAAATTCTCAGAAATCTCAGTTCTTTTTGGATGCTATAAATAGTTGGAATTATCGCGTACAGGAGTGTCTTGGAGTTGATGTGGCTTGTGTAAAGTAATAAAAATTATACTTAAAATATTTGCGTTTAATTCCATTTTTACACGGATCTTTTGAAAGCTCCTCGTATCTCATAAACGTAAACATATGATGCATGGCCTAAGAAAAGTTTTTAACCAGGAGAAACAAACTACATCCAATTTCAAAATTTAATTACATTATCCCTACTCAACATTAAACAGTATTTGGAACTAGTATGGAGTAGGTCCTCCATTTGCTAGTTTCAGTGCTTGGATTCGATTTTTCATGGATTTGATCAAGTTATCAACAATCGTTTGATTGCCACTCCTTTAGCAATGTTTCTTTAAAGGGTTTCCACTGACGTGATTTTGGTTGCACGCTCTCGAAGTTTTCGGGAACGTGCTCGCAAACGTGTGCTATTGGATTCATATCAGGATTTTAGGCTACCCATGGCAGTGACTTGATTCCTTGCGATTTCTTTCCAGGCCTTTGCTACTTTGTTTGCATGACATGGTGCTCCATCTTCTTAATAAAGGTAGACATTCTTCGTAATCGGATTGGTTTCAAATAATGGGGGTATGCTTTCTTTAATATTTGATAGTATTTTGGACCATTAAACAAGAATCAGCTCAGATTTCCATCCAAACCAGACAGTGCCTCACACCATTACTCCAATCCCTCCATGTTTCACTGTTGCCTGTAGACATTCAGTGTTCCAAGTCTCATTCTAATTTCTCTATAAACCTTTCCCGAATTCGAATACTGGCAGAATTTACTTTCAGCTGCCAAAATTCATAATCTTTGCCCTTGAATTCTCTTGGCCAGTTCACACGCCTGTTAACCTCTGAAATCAAAGTCTTCTTTCTTGCAACTCTTCTTTGATAGCCCAGTTCTTTCAGAGTGTTTCTAACCGCATATGGCGACATATCCATGCTGTTGGTGACATCTTTGACGCTCTGACGACGGTTTCTGATGACTTCCCTCTTCAGCGCCCTTTTCGTTCGCTCAGACACGATGTTTGGTCTTCCTGAACGTTGTTCCACACGACAATGGCCTTCTCCATTAAATTTCTTGACAATATTATTAACCATTTGATAATTAACCTGGAAAAACCTAGCAATTTCTCTATTTGACTTGACACACTGATGCCATCCTATCATTGGCCCTCATTGAAATTCACCAATTTTCTATCGTTCATAGCTTCAGTAGCTTGATACTAACAAGGTATTGTCTGAAAAAAAAAGAAAATACGTTATTACACAAGCCAAAATTGCTGTAATTAAGGGTGGCTAAAAATTTATCATAGCCCACTGTATGTCAGATATGTAAACATAGGGTGCATATCCTATATGCAAACATATAGTGTATTTAAAATATAAAGTATAACAGTAAAAAACGTTATCCACACAAGACGCTTTATTTTTCTTTTATATTACGATACATTCGCCAATAAAGTCGTCATACGCAGTAGTAAAGTTTATATTCTTCAAAATTTCCTTGAAACATGGAAACATTTACATTAAAATAGATCATATGCAATGAAATGTTTACTTAATGGAAGACTTTAACAGAAAAAGGAATAAAATTTGATACGTTATTTATTTGAATCATAACAAATACAAATAATGAGATATAATACCAATAAACAAAACAAAATTGCACATAACTAACAAGATTTTTCTCTTCTTTTCAGCAACAAGTTAACGCAACCATTGAATGCAGATTATGCTGCTGGGAAAAAGCATTTGTGTATCAAATTGGAAATCAATCCACTCATTAGTCTTGCTTGTTATACAGTCCGGATGTACCAGCGTGTGCTCATGCGCACTAACACACAAGTCTCCTTTATTCTAATAATTATGATTATGACATACTCTTTGGAAATGAATGAATCAATCTTGTCTTCCTCTGCGTTTGTGTATGTACTATAATAACTATTAGCTACATTTTGTTGATATATATATATATATATATATATATATATATATATATATATATATATATATATATATATATATATATATAGAGAGAGAGAGAGAGAGAGAGATATTATAGTATAAAAAGGAAAGAACAGTAAGATATATAATCCGGTGTTCTTATTGATATTTTTATTTTTACAAAATAGTGCTCAATGTAAATTTACACAGCATAAATATTATAAATTAACTGATTTAAAAATATGATTCCAACGCCACACAAGAATTACCATGTTTCAAAAACAGAAACTAAAGACTTCAAATTCAATTATATATATATATATATATATATATATATATATATATATATATATAATGTTGAAATTATAGAAGTTGTGATAATTAGATTTTGTTAATGATAATGGTAATATTAGCCGTTTCCTTAGAAGGAAACATTTGGTATGAATTAACCGAGCAGCTACTGCTACAGTCGTATGAAATTTCTAAAATCTTTCACTTAAAACATTTTTTCAGGAAAATAGGTTTCTCATGTCCAGTATCTCTTATTGCTTTTTCCAGTATTGATGACAGTTTCCTTCCTCATCTTTTGGTTGAAGTAGTGTGGAACATCAACATCTTAATTATGTCATTATTTTCTCTTCAAGTTATATGTGCTATCCATTTTTAGTTGTTGCTGCTGCTGAAAGTCCTCAAGTGATGACATTGCAAACGGTTGATAAGCCGTAAAAATCAGTCAAAATCAATCAATCAAATTTTGTAGATATAATAATAAGGAAGGAAGCTTTGGAAACTAAAAGTTACAGCGCACATCGAAAGTGAAAATGAGAGAGAAAGAGAGAGAGAGAGAGAAAGAAAGAAAGAAAGCGATACAGAGAGATTGAACATCCCAAAATACCGTTCATTTTAAGACATTAGAGAATGATCCTTTCAATGTTGTTATTGATTGATTGATGAGTTGTTTCTTACGGCGTATCACCCCTTTGCAGTTTATTTAAAGCCAGAAAATATTTTTATTATAAGAATTTTTTTAGATAATAAGGATTTAGTGATATAAGGCTTAATAATTAACCTATAGCTGGAGGAGAAGGGGTGGGTTCATACCTTTGTCAAGGGTATTTGTGAGTCAGTGAAAACAACGAACTCAACGGGAATTGGAACTCGGTTCTCCAACTGCCTAAAAATTAAAGGTTGCGCGAGTTTTTTTAATTAATTCATTCATTCAAACGGCTTGTCAACACTTTGCGGTTTTTTTTTAAAGCCAGAAAAAAGTTTTCAGAGTGTAAATTTTTTTGTGATAATAATTATTTAGTGATGTAAATCTTACTAATTAACCCATAGCTGAGGGACGATGTAGATTTTTTCCTTCCCCACTGGTATTTGAGCGTAAGTGAATATAACGAACGCAACTGGAATTGGAACTCGGTTCACCGATTAACAAATTCGAACCATTAACACCACCCACACATCCAAACTTTCAGCACTTGGTATTCTCAAGAGGTCAACCACCTAGATATTGACTAGGCTTTACGTTGTTTAAGTTCCGTGACCGTACGGGAACCAATGTTTAAACGTAATGTGTCCGTACGCCTCAATGCTGTTAGAATTCACAATGAGTTTTGCGTCTGTCATATTCTGCAGAGTGGGTGAACTGATTTCCTAGCGAAATAGCGGAGTAAAAATCTCGCTTACAAGTGTACCAAATGTTTTCTTCGCCCCAGCCACCAAATGGTATAAATGCGAACTCCTGCGGAAACAAACGAGGCAAACGGACGGATTTTATGAAATAGGAGCAGCCATGATTAATACTCGTCTATGTTACTTCATACTAATTCCGTTTGAAAGAATTGAACCTTAAATATCCAGATTTATGTCCCATGGTTATTCACCTCAAAAAAAAAAAAAAAAAAAAAAAAGCTGGCGAGAAAAACACAGACATTATGAGTCATATAATACAAAATCCATATTACATTTATTTCGGTCGAGCTGCAAATATGTGTTGTTTTTTTTTTGTTTTTTTTTTTGTTTTTTTTTTTAAATACTACAAAATGATAGAAAACCAAATTATAAATGCTGAAAAATTTAAATCAAATTTTAGTGGGATTAAAAAAAAATGTTTAGACAACTGGAAGTCGGACAACACTAGAGTACTCTAGAGTAACGTTCTTTCACAATCGTCCCTGAAACATCCCGAAAAAAAAACAACTATAATTTTACAATGATGTTCACCCTATATAAGGCCCAAGAGCCACTCGCGATAGAGTGTTACAAAGTAAGAGGCACCGATCCAAGTGAGGAGATAATGCCAACAAGACGCAAGGGGCCACTGGAAGTGAAAAAGATGAAAAATACAGTTCTAAACAGGAAAAAAAGAATAAACCTTTCCTCCTGTTCAAAAGATCGTGGAGGATTCTGAACCGGACAATAAGCGAATCTATCTACTCCTATTTAGGGAAAAGATGTAAAGAAATAAATAACGAACCAGAAACCCAATCCTAAACAGCAAATAAAGGATAAACCTCTACTCCTGTTCAAGGTCGTTCTCAACGGATTCTCCTCCAGTTTCTATCCCACGAACGCAGGTGTTCCTCAAGGCTCCATCCTAGGCCCTACTCTATTCCTTATCTACATAAATGACCTTCTTGACGCCATAAATTCCCAAGTTGGCATCTACGCGGATGACACCACACTTTATTCCTGCCTCAAAAACAAATCTAGTTTCACTGACAAAACTAACCTGGTCGTGCGTCTCGAAAAGGACCTCCAATCGGTTGTGAACTGGGGCAGGAATTGGCTTGTCAACTTTAATGCCTCAAAAACAAAACTGCTCTCTATTAATCACCACAGAGATTCTTCCCTGCCCTCCATTAGAATGTCTGACGCTCAATTTCTCGAGAGCAACTCTCTGCGGCTGCTTGGTCTCACGTTGACGGCTGACCTGAGATGGAACAAATACATTGAGTCAATTGCTTCGTCCACCGCAAGGAAAGTTGGCTCCCTGTGCCGCGCCAGGAAATTTTTCTCCTCGGAATCGATCTTTCAGATCTAAAAATCAACAATTCAACCTTGCATGAAGTATTGCTGCCATATATGGTCTGGATCCCCTTCTGTTTGCCTCGGGGTTCTTGATAGGCTACAGAGGTGGATATGCAATATAATTGGCCCTGCTGTGGCATCTCGTCTACAGTCACTATCTCACAAACGCGCCGTCACCTCGCTCTGTCTGTTTTACAAATACTTTCATGGTAATTGCTCCGAGGAGCTGCATTCGCTGGTTCCCATACTTCATGAGTTCAAGCGCCCTACGAGGCTGGCATCCCACTCTCGTCCCTTCACTGTCGAAACTCCTAAATGTAGCCGTCTCTTCTACTCCAATAGCTTTGTGTCTCGCACCTCTCGCCTGTGAAACTCCCTTCCCTATTCCTGTTTCCCTGAGAGCTATAATCTCCAACTATTCAAATGTAATGTCAATCGACATCTCCAGTTGCCTTGATCTATCCACTATCCTTCTCCTCATCCTTTCTTCTATCACTCCTATCTGATCTTGCTCCAAATTTTCTGTAACCCCTTGCGTCCTAGTGGCTTCTCGCCTTGCTTGGGGTGAAACGCTTAAAAAAAAGGATGGGAAGCTGTATGGACCGGGCAATAGGTAGACTCATCTACTCCTGTTTAAAAAAATGAATGGAGGTTTGAAGATTGTAACTGATAAATCAGAAGGGAGTTCCACAATTAGTTAAATTTTATGGATTTTTTTTATAAAAGTCACAACCTTATTTTAACATTTTTCTTAAATAAGCTTGAATTATTTTACACGGAAATGTTCTTATTAATTAATTTTCAAGTCCGGAATAACTTTTATCATGCTTTAAGCATTGTGTCCCATGCGCATTCATTTTCAATATAAATAATATAGGGTGTTCCAAAAATCTTGGGAAAATTTCAAGTCCTCATATCTCATATGAATGGTACGAAGATGAAACTGGGGTACCATTTTAAAACTAAATTAATTACGTTTTTTTGTAATGCCAATGATTTTTTTCATATTTTTTCAGTAATGGCGTTCATTCAACCAGGAACGGCGTTTTGCGTCCTTGAATTTATTAGGTTGGTGCAAAAATATTATCGTTTTCTCACATAGTAACATATGTGAGAAAACGACATTATTTTTGCACCAGTCTAATACAAAAACTGAATCATGGATACTTGTTCAACGTGCATTTCGCACACAATTCTGAAGAGAGGCCCCAGAAAGGAATTTCATATTGAGATTGGATGGTAAATTCATGAAGGATGGGTGTTTTTGTCCCGTTAAGAGAATGGGACGCCCCTCAACTTCAGATAATACAGTTGAGTTCGAACTGCCTTCGAGCAGAGCCCCTGTAAATCGATCAGAAGAGCCAGTAAGGAATTTCAGCTTCCTACAACTGTTTGTCATGACTTAAAAAGACGACTGCACATGACACCTTACAAGCTGCAGTTAACCCAACAGTTGCAGGACACTGATAAACCAGCTCGCCGTGACTTTTGCATTGCAATGCAAAAGAAGTTGGAAGATGATGGATTTGCTGTGTGCCGTGTGACCAACGGTGCTGACATCGAACATCTTTGAATATTCCATGTAAAACTTGAGATTAAATACTTTCAGAATATGTCAGGAGCGTTTTTATATCCTTATTAGTTTTCGAGATATTCAATATCAGAATGTTCCCAAGACTTTTGGAACACCCTGTATTATTACATTCTAAGTAAGTTTTTAAAATCTTTAAATTTAAAAGCGACAGACAATATATATATATATATATATATATATATATATAGATATATATATATAGCGTTATCCACAGACAGACTGTTTCGCTGTATCACAGCTTATCAGTATCGCTTCAATCCGGGACCGAAACCCGACCAATTTGGCATCAGTCAGAGATTCTAACCCCTAGGCTATCGACGCCCATCAGAGAGAAATTTATACGTATTTATTTTTTTATAAACACTCTAGTGACCTAGAGAACTGAATCCGACTTGAAGTAATAGTGACTGTTTACAAATTTGCTTTTCTCCTCACAGTGCTCGACCGAATTAATTATTTTTTCGGTAGCTAATATCGTCATCCACAGACAGACTGTTTCGCGGTATCCCAATTCATCAGTGTGGCTAGACATCCGATCGCTTCAAGCCGGAGATTCTAACCGCTAGGCTATCGACGTGCGGCAGAGAGAAAGGCGAATTTTTACGTGTTTATTTTTTCATAAACACACAGTGACCTAGAGAACTCAATCCAGATTTGATTTAAAAGAACCAAGGTGTGTTTGTTTAAATTTATTTTTTAGATTTTTCAATTTTCGTATAAGGCGTTGAGTATTCTGCTCGAAGTTGTGTATAAAGCTAGACGTATGAAATGGTCTAGCGTGACGTCATATGTAACGACTATTCAAAACGAGGCCGCACAAAAGAATGAGATTTATTTATTTATTTTTATTTTATTTTTTTTTATTTTTAATACTAATATAAAATGTGCGCACATTAATTGCATCATATGCACTTCAAGATTGCATCTCCGGTGGGGAATGATATTTTATTTAATGTGGGCTGTTTATTTTGTATAGCAATAGCTCTTTGAAACTTTCCTCGCATTGGGTACTGTAAAGTATTTTGGTGTTATCTACTAATATTTGTCATATGTTGATAGTTATATTTTGGTTGATCATGTTGTCACAGTTTGTACTGCCTTTCGTTAGGTGGCAGGTCAGTCAGACGAGAGAGTGTGAAGCATGCGTGCCTAATGCAAATGTGACTTAATGCAAGTCCAGTTTTCAGCTCTACTGTTCCCTCTTTTTTAAAACTTATTCACCGTTCTCTTGATGGTTTTTGAATAGACTTTCAAGATGGAAGTCAGAGTATGAATGTTGGTACCATTACTGAAGGCCAGAATGTACTTTTTCCTCTCATCATTGCTCAGTTGGAAAGACAGTAGGTCTGACACAAAACGGTTTTAACCTCGTCTCTTTCTAGCTGACAAATGGTGTTAAGATGGCTAAAAGACCTTATCTGATAATCTGGAAAAAAGAAAAAGAAACTCAGTTTAGAGGTTTTTTTAAATATTAAACATTTTGTGGGATGGGTAATTATGCTGTTACACGATTTGGACATTTTTTCTGTTACACCCGGTATATATCAGGTCATCCCATAAGTTCTGTCCGAATTTTGAATAAAGAAAGCAAGTGACCAAATGTTACATTGAATTACAGATTCAATCAACAATGTATTTTCCTTGATTATCTATGACTTCCTTCCATCTATTAACAAGCTTACTAATTCCATTACTGTAAATTTCTTTTGGCTTTGATTCGAAGAACTCACAAATGTCAGTTTTAACCTCTTCCTGTGTTACAAAAGCTGTTTCTTCCAAATGATTCTGTAAGCTACGAAACAAATGCTAGTCTGAAGGAGCAAAATCGGGAGAATAAGGTGGATGAGGAATTTTCTCCCAACCAAGTTTGATCTTTTGTGACGTGATTCTTGCTGTGTGGAGTCGCGCATTGTCCTGATGAAACATCACCTCTTTTCGATTCACTAGAGCAGGTCTTTTTTTCCTCAAAGCTTGGTTCGAACGTTCTAATTGCTGACAGTATATTTGAGCATTAATTGTTGCATTAGGCGGTAAGAATTCAAAGTGGATTATTCCTTGGCGATGCCACCAGATTGAAAGAAGAATCTTTTTGCCCATGAAGTTCCCTTCTCGGCTGTGGCTGGAGTCCTTCACCTTTACCAAGCCACTGTCTACGACGCTTAACATTTCGATAAAAGATCCATCTTTCGTCGCCAGTCACAAGTCTATCCAAAAAAGGTGAAACAAGTTGGCGAGAATGGAGAGAAGAGCAGGTGTCAACTCGGGATTTGAGTTTGTTTTCAGACAATTCATGAGGCACCAATTTTCCAAGTTTAAGAACTTTTCCAAGTTGTTGAAGATGACGATGAACAGTTGTATGGTTTGAACAGAGAACCATTGCCAATTCCTCAACTGATAAAGCAGGATTTTCTTCAAGGGCTGCTTCAAGAAGCTTTTCATCAAACTCAACTGGACGTCCGGTTCGATCTTCATCTTCAAGGGTGAAATCTCCACCTCTGAATTTTGCAAACCATCTTCTGCAAGTTCTTTCATTCACACATTCCTCTCCATAAACTGAGTGAATGTTTCTAGCCGCTTCGGCTGCTGAGTTTCCTTACTTGAACTCATAAAGCATTATGTGCCTCAAATGATTCTTGGGTACTTCCATGTTAGCAGGGTTTTAATCAAACAAAATTTAACTTTATTGTTCTCTGAAATAAAATTTGATCAGTTTAAATGCATCTAAACATAAAAATAATGTTCAGCTCCATTAGACATTATAAAATACTCTTTAAATTTCGTTCATTTTAAAAAAAGTTAAAATTCGGAAAGAACTTATGGGATGACCTGATATATATATATATATATATATATAGAGAGAGAGAGAGAGACAGACAGACTGACAGACAGAGACAGAGAGAGAAAGAGAGAGAGACAGAGGGAGAGACATGTTTCGTTGAATAATTTAGACATGTCCTGTCTACTTATTTTCGAAACGATCCTTTCAAATTCAAGTTGGCCACTAATCCTGATTATTTTCACCTTTTTCTTCTGTCTTAAAATTTCTCTCTACATAGACACACACACACACACACACACACACACACACACACACACACACACACACACACACATATATATCACGTTTTATCTCTTTTTCTCCCTACCTCTTTGTCTGTCCTTGCATCTTCCTCTCCTTTGCGGCACCTTTATTTCTCTAACGATCTATCTTTATATATATATATATATATATATATATATATATATATATATATATATGTGTGTGTGTGTGTGTGTGTGTGTGGATTTCAATATCTTTACCTTTCTTGACCCACTCTCATGCTTACACGACTATTTCTTTTTTTATTTCCCCCCTTACTCTTCATTCTCTTACTCTTTCACTCTCTTTCTGTGTCCTTCTTTGACAAGCCTATTCCATTTACAAAGATCAAATGACAAGAATTTGATAGCTTTTTCATATCCCGCACGTTCTATCAACTACTTCGCACATACGTCGAAAACAAACGATTCAACAGACGAAAAACAGTGGCTCTGTTGGTTTGCTTGTTTGTTTATCTGAGGTGGGGGTCGGGTAGATCGGTTGGAATGCACTTCCGGTAAACAGAGAACATTGCTGGATTGGCATCAAATCATAACCCTATCTATCTATCTATCTATCTATCTATCTATCTATCTATCTATCTATCTCAGTCGTTTGATTATCTATCTATCTATCTATCTATCTATCTATCTCAGTCGTTTGATTATCTATCTATCTATCTATCTATCTATCTCATTCTGTTCATTATCTATCTATCTATCTATCTCAGTCGTTTGATTATCTATCTATCTATCTATCTATCTATCTATCTCATTCTGTTCATTATCTATCTATCTATCTATCTATTTATCTATCTATCTATCTATCTATCTAACTCAGTCGTTTGATTATCTATCTATCTATCTATCTATCTATCTATCTATCTATCTATCTATCTCATTCTGTTCATTATCTATCTATCTATCTATCTATCTATCTATCTATCTATCTATCTATCTCAGTCGTTTGATTATCTATCTATCTATCTATCTATCTATCTATCTATCTATCTCAGTCGTTTGATTATCTATCTATCTATCTATCTATCTATCTATCTCATTCTGTTCATTATCTATCTATCTATCTATCTCAGTCGTTTGATTATCTATCTATCTATCTATCTATCTATCTCATTCTGTTCATTATCTATATATCTATCTATCTATTTATCTATCTATCTATCTATCAATCTATCTATCTATCTAACTCAGTCGTTTGATTATCTATCTATCTATCTATCTATCTATCTCATTCTGTTCATTATCTATCTATCTATCTATCTATCTATCTATCTATCTATCTATCTATCTATTCTTTATTGGCCTGTTTCTTTACTCCTCCGTTCTTTCTTTCTCTCTCTTCAGTTCAATATAATTGTTCTGTCAATGTACGTCTATCCATATCGTGTTTACTTAAGCGTTTTTTTACTTAAATATGCCATTGAGTTGACATTTTTCTTCCCTTTCTATTTCCATGAGAATTTTTATACCTTTTCTTCTTACTCTTTCATTATCTCTAAACACACGCACGCACGCACGCACGCATATATATATATATATATATATATATATATATATATATATATATATATATATATATATATATGTGTGTGTGTGTGTGTGTGTGTGTGTGTGTGTGTAAATGTGTGTGTGTTTGTCTGTGTCTATGAATGCAAGACAAGAATATCTATATGAGTCCCCGTAATCCCTGAGGGTCGTAAAGACACCACGTGTACTGTAGCAATGGTAGCTGCAGTGTCTCGGGCAAGACAATTTTCTAATTGGGCACAAACCTTTGCAGTGATCTCATATTTAAAAAGATACAGGGTAGCAATAAATAGGTTTATCATATAAAAATAATACAACTAGTGTCTCTTAACAATGGAGGTAGAGGATATTGATGCCTCCACGAGTAACCTATGTCACCCCTTCTCTCCGGCAGTTTTTTTAGAACTCATATTATGTGTGAGTTTGTCTCAATACCTACGGTCTCAGACCGCTATGAAGATTATGACCCAAGGTGGAGTTCTGTTGCCTTGATTTCTGAGTAGATGTGACATGTACATTCGGGGCATCACCCTTGTAGCTTTTTTTTTGCTGGAGATTAACGTTTCTTGTGTTTTGAATTTATCCAAGTTTAGTCAGGGATTTGATGCTTTGAGTAACTTCGAAGGATTCTATTCTATTAGCAGGTGTATCATATTAGGATTATTATACTGCCATTTTTTTGAATGGATTCTGGACTGAGTAGTAGTCTTCGTTGGATTCTCTCAGCGCCATGATGAAGGGTACTGTTACAGCTGTATTTCCAGAAAATTCAATCCAGGGTATAGACACTGCAAGAGAGTTCTAGAAAATGCAGTGTAGCACAGGTCGAGCAGTCCAGGTGAAGGTTAATAGGGAAAATTGGATCCCGGAAGTTCTGAAATATCTCTAACCAAATTCTGAATAGAGGTAAAGCAGCAGTCCATACTATTATAAATGATCCCAAAGACATCTCATCCTCGTCAAACAAGACGAAACACTTCCCCTCGATCTTTGCCTCGAATTCAACGTCTGTGGTATCTGGCATTCACACCCACATATGATGACCGATATTACATAACAGTTCAGTACTTTTTCATTTGTTTATAATCAAATTTTCCTGGTTTTTAATTTAAGTTTGGTGTACGTAATACGTATGTAAATATTGCAACTATTAGTGGATGAAAATAGAATATTTTAATACGAAACTGAAACATCGTCTCCGATAGCTTTACACGCCAAATTACTAATCTACCATTAAGAGAATATTTAATACAAATTACTATTTGTTCGATAAGTTTGAATTGGCTGCTGATATCAAAAATGACATACAATCTCTGGCTAACTGGGGCGAGGAATGACCCTTAATTTTAACGCCTCCAAACAGAAACTGCTTTTTATTATTTATCTGAGATATCTTTTTCTACCTTCCCGATGATATTAGCTCTCAACTCGGTGATGACACAACCATTTAGCCAGCTTCGATAGTAAAACTGATCAGTCCGACAAGGTCAAAATGGTAGCCGATATCCAAAACGATCTCGAGTCCGTTGTTAACAGGGGCGAAAGATGGTTTGTTAATTTTAACGCCTCAAAGACTAAACTGTCCATTAATCGTCCGAGAGACCCGTTGCTGCCTTCCATCAGTATGGCTGATGCTAGCCTCTAGGAGAATGGCTCGTGGCCCTTTCTCTGGCTAATGTTCTCTGCTGATATGAAAGGGAAAGATTATATTGAATCCATTGCTAGGTCTGAAGTTGTTTTCCTGTCCCTTGCAAGAAAATATTTCTCGACAGAATCTATCTGACATATTTATAGGTCTATCATTCGTCTATGCTTTGAATATTGCTGCCACATCTGGTAAACTTTATAACACCCTTCAGGAAATCTGCTTCGATGGTCCCGCGGGTAACGAGGGTAGACTTGGTTAACTGAAGGCTCTTAGTCCACGCCTACACGCTGGCGGCGGATTTGTGATGGTTGTATCTCTTGTGACTTCACGTACATCTCGGTCACCACCTCCACCAGAGTTGAAAGCGGGAATAAGGAGAGAGAATGGCGATCCCGATGCACGGATGCGAGCGGAGGCTGATGACGGCGACGATGGCTAATTCGGTGCATGGAATTCTTCATATTGAGAAACATTTTAAATAATTTATACTTAAGCATATTTGGCACTTAAAATAACGTTAGTGATATATTTCAAGACCCTTAACCTCACCACCCCGAATTTCGAAGTTTTATCACGTGTCTAATTTGATAAGAATTTGGGGTATCATTCACCATTTCAGGTTTTGCCTTACATGTTCTTAAATTTCTATCCTGGATTGATACTATCTATATATACAAACCCAGCGGCAGGTGCAGTTTTTAGACGTTCAGATTTTGCTTACCATTGAAGAGTTCCCTTTTTCTTTTTTTAAAAATAAATATTTATTTTTAAATTTGCTTTTGTCATATTTAAACATAATAACACAAGGTTAACGGTTTGGTAGATAAGCATCATTTGTATGTAAGTGCCGCTAATAATCAAAAGAAAAATCTGCTAGAAATTTATAAAGCCTTATATGTAAATCAATTTTGTATTGTATTCTAAGTTTTATTTAATTTTAGTATTTAGCATTTAGTAGTAACGGTGCAATTGTCCTGCTACTAAATATAAAAGCATAAAAACATCTATGGATCTGGTGTACACATAACAGCTATTCTACTTATTTCTTTGGTTGGGTTCTGTGCAGAAATACTCAAATGTTCTTTCATGAATATATGGGTATCATAAGGTTTTCAAACTATATTATAAACACAACATTTAGACTCGATCCTAAAGAGAAAAAAAAATCACAGGAGCTATCCGATGAAAAATATCAGTCCTGAAAATAATTTGATTCTGAATCTTTGACAAGCAAACCAGACACGGAATGTTAAAGCCTCACAAACAGCGACCAATTCAATGTACGGATGAAGCCACTTATCGCGGTCACTTGGTGAGGAACAGGTTCATTTACAGAAGACTAACTTGCTGATAGAAAACTCAACAAAAGAAAGAAAAAAAAAAAAAAAACGAAACCCAACGCGTGTCTGGATAAAAGGCAACACCTTTGAATGATAGCGATTATCTCAAGTGTTGTAAAAAATGACGCCAACATCTATGGCAGCAAAATGAAGAAAAAAACTGTTCTTCTTCCATAGAAAACTGGCCAAAATTCTTTGTTTTATTTCGTGAACTCTGTATAAGTCTATTTTCATGATTATATGAAAAATACACATGAGACCGAAAATTGGAATAAGAAAATTTGGAAAAGGGAAAATTTTGGCCTTCATTGTCCTACCATTAAATTAGTCGCATTTGCTTACCAAATTGTTCGCCATTATTTCTTGCATAATAATATCGCCTTTCACGATACAAACACCAAAAAGGTCATGTTCTCTCTGTTAATCCTTGGTATTACGTTTAAAATATATTTACTTGAAGCCATAAAATTGTGTTCAAAATATTTCGATTACGGCATTAAATAACCCATAGAGGTGTTGATATGTCGCTAAACAAAATCAACCAAACACGAAATTCTAGCTAAGGCAATATTTACAATTTCTTGGCGAGAGTAAAAACAGAATTTTGGAGCCGTTCGATTTCGCACTGACTGGCTTCACACTCATCAGTGGCTGCACACTTCTATGGCCATCGTCCTGATGCCTGTGTCGATTGTCCCAATTTAAACTGATACATATCATACAAATTAAAATCCTCCCTACATCATTTTATGAACTGAAATATATTTACAAAAATCTGTAAGTATGTGTATCTCCCAGTTAACACCGTAGAATGGTATGTTAAACTAATTTAACCAAAGAAAAGCGGCATAATTCTACTCTAACTTGGGCTGGGCTGACAAATTATTCTTAGAAGGACAAAATCCCTCTTTCTAACCAGTTACCTTAAGTTCCTACAACACAGTCGTACAACATTTACTTATCTTTCCTCAAGGACAATATCTCTCTATTTTCACTTAACGGCAAGCTGATATGCTAAAAGAAAGAAGCCAGTTGCTAGTGGGAGAGAATGATCTCTTTGAAGGTAACTCATTTGGAGCGTCTCTACTACCATTCTCATCAATTCGCGCAAACATATAAACACAAAAGGTTTCTTTTTATGGAGCAATGGGACCAAATTAAAAACGGAAATAGCTGTCTTTGACTTATGCGAACCATGTAGCCTTCAACAAGCTCACACAACGGTTGCACAAACACATAGTGACCGATAGAGGCACAGCAGAATCCACAATATCACCAAAGAGTGCCTTCTGCTGAATTCGCTAGCCTCGCAACAAAAGATTTTCTCTACCCATAAAACACTCAGATCACGGTGAGTTATAGGACGCAGGTTCGTTATTGGGTTAATTCAACACAAGGCAACCAAGGCTATACTACCACTTCTTCAAGCTGAACTCATCGATCAGATCGTGTCGCACGGTTACCCTAATTAATAGGGATATAATGAATTTGTCTACATTTACACGCGAGAAGACACTAAGCGCTTGTCGACATTCAAAATAGAAGTAGCAAAATGACATGACATTTCGTTTTCAGTCACGTTCCTTCTGCCTTTTCTATAAATATTTTCACAGTAACTGTTCTGATGAGCTTTCCTCTTTGGTACCTCGACTTTATGAATTGAAACGTAGTACTAGATTGGCGGTTAGGTCTCATCATTTTACAGTTGAAATGGCTAGGTGTTATCGTAAGTTCTATGCTAACAGTTTATTCCCCCCGTACTTCTCGTTCCAATCAATTTTGATCTTGAAAAATTCTAATGCAATGTCAGCCGTCATTTTCTGTCTTATTTCTTTTATTCTTCGCTCTCTTTAATAATGTTTTCCTCAAATTCTTTCGTAATCAGTAACCCCTTGTGTCTTAGTTGCTTTATCGCCTTGCTTGAGTTGAAATGATTAAAAAAAACTTTTCTAACGAGCTGCATTCCTTGGTTTCACAAGTTCAGAAATTTACATCTAACACCCACCATCCTACGTATAGAGGATCGATTCACCTTCATTCTCTCCATATTCCATTGGTAAAGAAGAAATTCCATTTGGACAGCTTCTTCCACAAAACCACTACTTTGTTTAACAAACTACCGAGAGGATGCTTCACTGATGATTACAATCTTAACCTCTTCCTGTTTCGAGTCCATCTTGTTATTTGCTCTACACAATCTTATTCAATCAATTTTGTTTATCTAGTTAATGTTAGGAATTGTTGTTTCCGTCCTGCTCATGGCATTCTCTTTTGTTATGATGCATCCCAAGATAACTAAACTCCCCACTTTCTTTTTGTCCCTCCCTCCCCTTTTATCTTGACTGGATCAGCCTCTGATAATTCTCTACTCCATAATTTATTTTGTCTCTTCGTTGCCCCAAGCGATTGCGTTGTTTGATTCTGCTTAACTGGAGAACACAGTGAGCACTCTTATTTTACTACGGGGTGGACGGATTCTACTAATATATTTTAATTTTAGTTTGAATGTTTTGCTGTATTTTATTTTTGTGTTTGGCTACATCCCCGCATTTAATATCATAATTTTGTATATTTTTTATAAAAAAAAAAAACACAAACCAACAGAAAACTATTGTATATCTTTTCATGTCATGTGAGGATCCCTGTGAAGATGCGGTATTATGAAGAGTTCTTGTGATGTACGAGTAAATTGTAATGAATGAAGAGATCACGGACCAGGTTAACTAGATGAGTCAGTGACAACCAACATCCACCCCCTTTTGATCCTGTGCCACATGAAATGTAATATTTCGAAATAAAAACATTCTACTCAGAAATGATACTTGAGCCTAGTTTTGAGTGTACAACGGTTAAAAAAAAATTCCAAGCAGTTCTTTTTCGGCTGTAACTCGGGATTGAACCAGTAATCGTCTATTTTTCACAAAGTGTTCCAATTTAAATTGACGAAAGAGAGGACAGTCTTTCGACGAGCCCAACTGCAAACCAAAAGACTTAATATGGGTAATTCTATCTTCATGGCACTGTTTTATATAATCCAGTATTTTTGTTAACCTTCCTAATCTCCCCATTGTTTGCCAGAAGCGTAAGGTGATTGCACCATTCTATGTAATACTGCGAAGGACCGAATTAATGTTTTCTTTATTAGGACCACACATTTAGCTGCTCCAGACGCCTCGTGACGAGAGAAGTCAGTTAAACAGGTGACGAGAGATCAGAGTTCAGACTGGTATTCCCGGTGAAAAGATTCTGAATATTATCGTGAAATTCCCCGCAGATGTCTTTTAAAATGAAACATCGTCCACCCGGCGACGTGATATGCCTATCTAGGGCACTCGGAGGTTATTCTGCATTCAATTTTGCATCGTATTTGTCACCTCGGCAGACATCATTTTTAGTGACTTTTGCAACAACAGGGTTGAAATCTGCAGGATGCAGTGACAAATGCAATATCTAACAACTCTGAAGTGACCTTCATTCTCTCCATATTCCATTGGTAAAGAGGAAGTTCCATTTGGACAGCTTTTTTCCCCAAACCGCTACTTTCTTTAACAAACTACCAAGAGGATACTTCACTGATTAAAAAAAACCTTTTCTAATGAGCTGCATTCCTTTGCTTCACAAGTTCAGAAATTTACATCCAACACCCACCATGCTATGCATACAAGATCGACTCACCTTTATTTTCTCCATATTCCATTGGTAAAGAGGGAGTTCCATTTGAAGAGCTTCTTCCTCAAAACGGCTATTTTGTTTAATAAACTACCGAGAATATGTTTCACTGATCACTACAATCTTAAACTCTTCCTGTTTGTGATATAGTAATTGTGAGATTTATTTATTTATTTATTTATCATAAGTGTATTTATTTAGATTGATCAGTCTTGTTCAGCAAATGGACCATTTCTGCTTTATCCAAAAATATTTCACCTTCAGATTTAGATTTAGCAGCTGTCTACTCCGGATTCGCTTGTTGTCTGCGCCGCTCATATATCTCGTTTGAATCGACAATAAATGAATTAATTCTTCTTAATTTGCTGCAACACCTATTACCAGTCACTGTCAATTACCACTTCAGATTTAAAATATCTGGTTCTTGCTGGGCGAGGTTGCAGGCAACGTATTCTAATTCTGCATTTTGTTTGAATAACTGTGGTTACGCGATTTGGTATGGAGTCTACAAACTTCAAAAATTGTTGCACATTTATCAAGACACTTTCCAGGGAGGTCCATAAATGAGTTGTGTTGGTTGTGTAAGGCTTCAGCGAATTTAGTAAATTTTTCAACATGTCTCATACAGGCTGAACGGGGATTAAATCTGGCGGGTGCAGGAATCAATGCAATATCAAACAATTCTGAATCTGTAGTAGTTTATTATTTTTTTCATCATAAGAATATTTATTGCTATTCTGTATCTTTTTACTTCATAAGTGACTAATTCCACTGTTGATACCAAATGTAAACATCGTATATTTAAGCTCCTGGAGTGATTTTAATTTAAATTGAAGTAGACAAGAAACATTTTCAATTTTTATTGTCCAGTTCATACACGTCCCCAGTCTTTTAAACAGGTGTTTCCTTTGTTTCCGGTTTAAGATTGCGTTTCCGGTTTCTTCTAATGTCTTCTCCAATTCTATACTTTCAATGTGTTTATCTAAACTCTGAAATTTTATTTATTCATTTTATTTTAATTTCCTCAATAGGACGAGATAGCTTCGCCTATCGTATCCTTCACACTCCTCCTCTGTCTTTTGAACAGGAGTAGAGTTTTATCCATCCTCGTCGCCTTTTACCCTCAGTAACCCCTTACATCTTAGTGGCATTATTGCCTTGCTTGAGGGTGAATTGATTTTAAAAAATTCCCCATTTTGCCTGAATAACGGGGGTGGCACGAGGTGGGGTGGAGCCTAAAGTTTGCTTAGATAGATATACTCATTGCATGAGAATATCTATCTAAGCACGTTCCAGGAATGCCATAGTGATGATGATGCTTTGTAGTTGCTGATTGACGCTGTCAGCGATCTTAAATATACGTTGTCAAATCTTGTTTATTTTCCAATGGTTGCCACAGCCACAGTACCTCTTTGCTTATCAAGTGACACGTACATCACCGGCCGAGACGATTGTTATAAGTGATGGCGTGCGGAAATATTCACTGTTGCGGTTTCTAAATTTTCACAAAGTATTTTTTTATATTGAAGTTATGCGGTCCGTTTGCTTGTCTAGGCTGGAATGAACTGATGCAAAGCGAAACGTAAGATGACGGGATATTGGAAATCCGACGTCCTTGTCGAATTAATTTTTACCACTACCATACTTATAAGCTAAACAGCCCCCAAATTTGAAATCGCAACAGAATGAATAGTATCGCCCGTTTCCATTATATAAGATTAGTCACAACCGGTGTTACGTTGACATAAAAATTCTAAATCGACTAAATGTTGTAATTTTGATCTCATCCTCGCCGCCAAAATGTTGTAACGTAGGGAAGGTTATTGAATAGACTAATCAAACGAAGGTTGGTAATGAACAATAATACTTAGGACAAGAACAACACATATAAGTTTCGCCAGTGGCGCGTAGAAGTAGTCAACTGCTAGAAGTGAGTCAAGTGAATTTCACAAAGAATCTTCAACTGCAGAATATCTACCAACCGTGCCATGCAGTCAGATGTAGCACAAGGCCGAATTTAGTGTGGGGTATTCGAGCCAAAGTTTCCCCGTAGACGCCATATAAAACGGGGTCAGGTAGCTGTTTCCCGAGAAGAGACTCTGCCCTTCGACCTAACCTAGTCTGGGAATCCTCTCTCTCCGGAGGCAGAGAGCTTGACCAGCACACCTGGAGACAAATCTCTTACTACTGTATTTATGTGAATGGGGACATACTCATTATCGAATGTAGGTATGCTACAACAGACTCGTCCGACAGCCAAGTTCTCTACAAATCCATTCCATCTTCTTTTTGAAATTTATCAGGAAAATTTTGTCTTGTTTGCATCCGGAATATTGTTCTCATCTATGTGCGTTATTATCACAACATTTCGGGTGATATTCCCACTGGCCATTATCAGTCTTTTTTTTCTATACAGATAACCTCCATTTAAACTACAGCTTAAAGCAGAGTTTCGTGAATTTGGTGAAATAGTAACTGTGAGTTCAATCCCTGGGACAAGCAGGGTGTATTTGATCTCAGTGGAAATGAACAATAATCAAGCATTATTAAAAGACGAGATATGCTCAGGAGAAAGAAAACAATCTAGCCCTTTAAATTACATAAAGGGTGGACGAAATAGAAGGTTGATTTCGAAATTCCAATCACCTGAAGAAGGCCAAAGCGTACAACGACCGAAACGTCGTGAATATGGCAATAAAGATTCGGACAACAGTTCAAACAATGTAAATAATGTAAATAATAACAATAATAATTCCAGAAATGCAGACAGATATTAAAGGGTTCAGTTTGAAATTCCTTTAAAGTTACCCGGATCTACAAGCAAGAATGTCGGAGAGCACACTGGCCGAAACGTTCTGATAATAACACCTAAGGCGAGGACAACAGTCTGCTGGAAATCAATGTAAATAATGATACCTACTCATATTCAGACAGATCTCTCCTGCTGATAAAACACACGAAAACACTCTTTGATTGGAAAAAAAAAACGTTAGTACCGTTACTATGGCTCCGCGGTCTACATAGGCATCAAGGCTGGTATTCCAATCATCCACTAACGTTACCCAACTCTACAAGGTAACAGGGGGATCGTCCGGAAAAAAGTGGAAAAACTAATTCCTTGTAGCGATTAGACGCATAAAACCATAGAACGAAACGCTTTTCTTTTTATGTTAACATCCAGCACGATCAGGACTGCTTACCGAATCAGCAAAAAACATTCGAAAACGTTGCATTCAGGTACGGTTTGCTAGCCAAAATCATCTCTCGAAAGACTATCAAAATATGCTGAGAAAAGGCAAAACCTACTCGACAGAATGTTCTCAAAATCTTTTGCAATAAGATGGGTTTAGTCACGGAACGAAAAAGAAATTCCTTACCAGTTGTGGGAAATTCCTTACGGTTCGTGAAGATTTGTTGTTATTTGCAAAACAACAAATATCCAGACCGCTAAAGAAGCGCTAAAAGTTAGAAACGAGTTTAACCCTCTTTGATTAATAATTTGAACACATTTTAGCCTATATCCTATCCTATCCATATCCATGTCGATATATAAAGTGACGTCCCTTTTCCCTATATATCTAAATAATGGAATGTGAAAATTTAATTGAAAAATGTTTGAAATTTTCCAAGCTTTCATATAAAAAAATACGAATTTCATAGCATTTGAATAAAGAAGACGAAATTTTAATTCACAACCCACTGGGTTCAGTTTAAACTGAGTTCCTTTTTTCTTTTTCTTTTTCTTTTTCATTCATCTAAATATAGTTATCCTATTATAATTGTGCTTGTCCTCCTCTCTTTGTTATTTTGCACGACCGTTACGTCCTGCCAATACCTCATAAATAATGGACTATTCCGTTTTGCTTCCGTGGAATGTGGGTAAAAGACACTATTTGGTTTCCGAAAGAAAGAAAGAAAGAAAGAAAGAAAGAAAGAAAACGTGAAAATAAAAGTCTTTAACGGTTGTTTCAGTGAAATGGAAAAAGTTCTCAATTTCAAATCTTGTCATTTGTACCCACTTCTTAAAATAACAACCAGCATTCTTATTTATGGTTGTTATTGCAGTATTTTGTTCAAGTTGTTAAGTTCAAATATTTAACGACGCGATAGGGGAATTTCTACGGATATTTTATTGTCGTAGAACTCGCCATGAGCTGACTTAATCATTACAAGAATTAAGATTCATCAAAAAATTAAAAAAGGATAACCTTGAAATTTTTACGGATATTATACTTTACTAGTTTTACTAGTAAAGTATAATTTTAGAAAGGAATAATTTCACTAAAAAGTTTTTTGTTTTTTATCTAGAATCAAAAAAAGGCGAATTTTAAGCAAAATGGGCCCAATATATGAAAAAGAAAAAATGGAGTCCGTTTAAACTGACTCCAGGGGGATATGAGCTTAATAAACTGTTTGGGAGCGACAGTATTTAAAAACAATAAACGTTTAATAACATTATTGGTGAATATAATAAGCGGTTTCTTCTGTATTTATGTATTTATAAAATCTGCAATTCCGTTATAGTATGAATATCAACATTCAGCTCATATTTCAGTCCGGTGTGTAGATGTTTTCCGTATGCCTCATGTAACTCTAGCTGCATATGTAATCGTATACGAGTTGTAAGGAATTTCTTTTTCGTTCCGTGACTAAACACGTGTTTTACATTAACTGTACACACTAATTTTTTTAACGGAACGCACTAGAGAATCCCAGCTTAAATGCTGTCTATACATTTACCTGGCTTATAAACTGTCTCAGTCATCTACATGCTAAACATATTTATTTAATTCCTTTTTTACATTGATTATCTTTTACGAACTAATCACCACTCCCTCTCTCTCTCTCTCTCTCTCTCTCTCTCTCTATATATATATATATATATATATATATATATATATATATAAACAAACTTGTAGCTATAAGTGCATATAATAAAGAAAACTTGAGAAGTATAAACAGTCAGTTACTGATACACACTGACGAGTGAATGGACGAAACACTGGAGTCGGGATGCTGAAGGTAACATCAATCAGCTGAGCGACAAACCATTTTATTAATTACTAGCAGTAGAGCCCGGCGTTGCCCAGGGATGTAACAGTAAGAGATAGATCAAGTATCGACCATCATAAAGACTGAAAAATAAAATTGACAAAGATTATTGTTTAAGGTTGACGGACACGCATGTCTCAATTATTTTTTTTTTTTACGATTTGGTCAAACTCAAACAAAAACATTGTTTTCAATCGTTATGAGTCTACCTATTGAATAGAATTTTATTATAAACAATTGTCTTGTAAATGGAATTTCTAAAACATTCTGAATGTAAAAATAAAGAAAAAAGTGTGCAAGTTTTGTTGAAATCGGTTGAAAAATGTAGGAAATCCGATCCCATATATAAATGAACACACACACACAAACACACACAAACAAACAAACAACCTGGGTTTTATAATAAGTATAACTCGATATGAGTTTTCCTCCTTTCATTCTCGCGATGCCTCTTAATCGTGTTTCCAAATTGATTTCGTACAAAAACAATTGTGTTTTTCCGATTTTTGGCGCTGCCAGAACCACCGCAAGATAATTTTACGTAGTCCTGTGAAGTTTTGTTGAAATCGGTTGAAAAATGTAGGAAATCCGATCCAATATATAAACGTATAGAAACACACACACAACCTGGGTTTTATAATAAGTATGATATATATATATATATATATATATATATATATATATATATATATATATATATATCTGTGTGTGTGTGTGTGTGTGTGTGTGTGTGTATAAACGTTATTTTTAGTGGATACACGTATCTGAGTAGACATTTGGTTTATTTATTAAACAGTATATTTATTTATTTTCGTCTACCGGCCTGAATATTCGAGAGATGTCATTAAAGAAAAATATACGCTCTTCATCAGGAATCGAACCTGAGTCCCTCTTGAAGGAAGCAAACCGTCAAGAAAAATAATTGTATTATTATAGAAACAAAGTATCTATAAACAACAAACAAAATGTCGTTGGCAACTAGAAGAGTTTAGAAACGCTATTATATATTCATATAGTGACTGTTTATAAATTCTTCTAGTTGCTAACGACATTTTGTTTGTTGTTTATAGCTACTTTGTTTCAATAAATTCATTTCGTTTTTTGCCTTGAAAAAGTCCACATCGGTCGAAACGCGTTGTCTAAAACTACAGTTTTCCTATAGTCTTTTTTTTCTACAGGTTAATTCTGAGAACTTATTATCGGTATTATCGGAATTAAAGCAGTTTAATATCTTTAATACTTTTCTGTATCATTTATTTTATTTCAAATACATCATGGCGCCGTGGCACAAAGTCAAATGTGATAGTATAACAAGCGAATAGTGGTTGGATTTGGGAGTATTTTTCTGTACTTTTTTTGGTACTGCTTCCTCCATCAATTTCATATTAGAACTCTCTCTTTTATATTCGAAGTACAACTTTTTCTTTGTTTTCCTTAAATCTCCTTCGTTGTTCACATTTTCCTTCTATGATATTCTCAGCATCCTCCTGTTGAGGTACATCACTGTTGCCTCAAGTGTCCTCTTTACTCATTGATTGGTTTAACCAGTATTTAGCCACCGGAAAATTATCGCTTTTCCACATCGAGTAACATAAAAATGGAAGCATATTATCGTTAAACAAAATAATGTGAATAATATTTTCGCAATGAAATCTCGTTTATATTATTTACATATTTATATTGCTCTCTCACATATAAGTCTACCATTCGTTCATGCTTTGAATATTGCTGCCACATATGGTCTGATACTCCTGTTATATATTCAGAGATTCTTAAGAAAATCCAAAAAGAAAAATCTGCAATGTTATTGGTTCTGACCTAGCATCTCTTCAGTCACCGTAACGTAGATTTACAGTGACTTTTCTATAAATACTTTCATGGTAATTGTTCTGATGAACTTTCGTCTATGGTACCTAGACTTTATTAATTTAAGCGCGGCAAGGTTATTGGCAGCAAGGTTTCATCATTTTACAATTGAAATTAGCTAGACGTAACCTTAAGTTCTATGTCAACAGTTCCTTCTATCGCACTTCTTGCTTGTGAAACTCTCTTTCAGTTTTCTACTTTTCCAACTTTAACCTTCAAAATATACAGCCTCTTTCTGATTCTAAGTATGTTCATATTGTTAACATTTTCCTTAAAACTTACTCATTACTCACATGTTCAGTCTATAGTCTTCTCAGTATCCTTTTGTAGGATCACATTTTTGTTGCTTCGAGTTTCGTATTCATTTGTAAAGAGATTGTCCGGCATCCACTTCTATATAAGAAGAGCCGATATTACATAACAGTCCAGTACTGTATTCTTTGTTTCTAACGACATTTTCCTGTTTCTTAATACTTTGCTTAACTTTTGGAAGACATTTTTTGCTAATTCAATGCGTCTTCGGATTTTGGCATACAATTTTCTGTTCCAAACACACATTCTGTCTTCTTACAATCGATAGTCCTTTCTTCCCGCCTTCCTTTACTATCTTCTGTAGGAGTGCTTGTCGTTTGCTTTTTGTGTCTGCTAACAACACTGTGTCATTTGCATATTTTACATTGTTACCATGAAAGTATTCATAGAAAAGGCACGATCGCGTGTATGCAAGACCTACGGTAAATTTTTGTCCGAGCCCACGGGCTCAGATTTTCCCCACATTAAATTTGGCCTTGTGCCGCATCCTATCTCGTGGGGAGGCAGGTAAATATCGTAATATAATGTCTATGTAGTCCACTACTAGCAGTGGTTTACTTAATTTACACCGCTGGCGAGTATTGTATTTTGTTACCGTTATAAAGATTACCATTTAATTTCCAATCTATGTTTTGGTTATTCCTCATTCAGTAACCTTTCCCTAGATTCCAACACTATGTTACCTTTACTTTATATATTTAAGTGCAGTAAAAGATTGATGGAAAGATCTAATCAATCCACTGTTGAATTGGCTAGATGTAACCATAACAGCCAACTTTGATCTTCAAAAATTGAAATGCAATGTCAATCGTTATCACCTGTCTTCTTGATTACTCTTGATTATTGTACTCGCTTTTTTATAATGCTTAATGTATTTTTTCTTATTCTTTTGCACTCAGTAACTCCTTGCGTCTTAGTGGCTTTACTGCCATACATGGAGTGATGGTTTTAAGAAGTTGAAATGGACACCTAATAAAGAAAGAGAGATTGGAAAATGTAATACCCACAGGGCATGCTGGAGACAAGATGAACAGAGGAAAGAAGCGAATAATCTATCTAACGAGCTTGTGTAAATGGTCGGCAGAACGGAGATTAGGCGAGATTAACAAAAAGACGAACTTTGTTAAGCGCTATAAGAGATAGGTAGTTGTGGAGAATCATTATCGTACACGTCCTGAAGGGACAGAGCAATTAGAAGAAAAAGCATATTTTATGTTTTTTTTTTTCTCCCGTCTATTTTCGAATGATCTCTCGCGATACTGCTGACGTTAATTCTCTATGACACGTCTCAAACTCATTTTTTTTTACCCGTCATTTGTAACGATAACAAAGAATGTTGTATCAGCCCTACCATCAAGCATCGTGTGTGGCCAGATTCCTTTCTACAATGAATCAAAGATGCACTGTTTGTTGAGCCGAAAGTAGTAGTACTTTTTCTTCTTCTTCAGACACTCATCAGTCTTTTGGCCTTGTATCGAAGAGAATCTAGTTGTCCCTACACAAACTAGGATTTGTCTGGAGGTAGATGGTATAGGCTGGGTTGCAGGACAGGCGGGATGAGAAGGAAAGGATTCTTGAATAGGAAGATAAACTCTGGTATCCGAAAAGTTTCCATAGTGGAAGAAATCTAGGTGATAGTTGGGTTGGTAAGGATAGAAGGGGGCTGGTCTTGCCTCTTCTATTTCCCAACGGTAAGGTCCCTTTGTGTTGATTCTTTGTTACTTGTAAGTGATGTTCATGCCGGGGTGAGGTTGGATGGGCGGAGACTTGTGGTAGGACAGGAGCGGGAAACGTTGTTCATGAAAGGGAGGTCCGAAATGCACGCGCCAACAAACGAGAGAAGCTGAGCTAATGCTGATAAGTACGAAGGTATGCAAGAGAACTGATCTACTTTTAGACCTTACTCCCAAATATAAACGCTGATAGAGCCTCTTCCTTCCTCTATCCTTCCTTCCACCTTAGTTTCCGATAATTTAACTCCCCACATCTTTTTTTTTTTACAAATCTTAAATATGTTAACACCAGTATTTTGGTAGAAGAGAGAAGAAAGAATGAACATTAAAACAGGCACATAAAAACAAATGCACACATACTGAACAGGAATATAAACGCACATACACACACGCACGCACACACGTGTGTGGGTGCATATATATATATATATATATATATATATATATATATATATATATATGTGTGTGTGTGTGTGTGTGTTTGTGTGTGTTTGTGTGTGTTTGTGTGTGTGTGTTTGTTTGTGTGTGTGTTAAAATAGTGTATGCAAATATAGGATACAAAAATTCACGAATTCTGATCCCGATGTGCCACATCTCATTCGAAAATTGGAAAAATAGAATAAAAAAATAAATAAATACGGACCTTGTCGCTTGGTCTGACGATTGTATTTAGCAGCTGAAACAGACAGTCGCCATCCAGTTTTCAAACTTACGTTCACACTACTTAACACTTTGTCTACCAAACTCGCAAACCAATTAGTCATCCATAACAATTGGATCGTTACCAACACCTCCAAGACAATCGGAAATATAATTAGAAAGAAAAATAAACCCAACACCAATTCAAATGCCGGGATTTACCAAATAAATTGTTTACAATGCAAAAAATGTTTATGTGGGGAGATATCACGTGATCTAAATGCACGCATCTACGAACACGAGAGAGATTTGCATTTAGAGAAACGATCTATCTCGTTTTGCATCGAAATGATGCCAGACATAACTTTGATTTCACTAATGCCACCCTAATTTAAAAAATAAAAAACATAATTATTTAAGAAGAAAATACATTGAATCACTTAATAATAACATTATTACCAATTATAAACGCATACCTAAAACATTATATCACCATCTTTCTTTGAATCCATTCTTAAATAACCTAACTCATATCTATCTAATACAAAGAATACATGCTTAAAGAGATCAGTCATAAATTAGAATCATGTGATAACCCGCTGCACTGGATGACCTCACAAAGGCATTAGAACTCCCACTAGAGAGACACACATACACAATTACGTGTACACATTACCATGCGATGTCCACTTAGACATACAAGAATCTTCACAAACATACATACATATAGTATTATCTACGGTTTTAATGCACGTGGCACGTGTCTAACCAGTGAGAACAGACTCAAACAAAATTGAAAATACCTGAGTTTCTATCTTTGTGTCTGTTTTCTCTCAATCTCTGGTGAAACTTTAATGAAAGTGAAACATGTTAGATTGACATCCGTTTCCTATTTGTTTTTTATCCTCCTGTCGGAATCCGATCCATATTTAAACTTTATTTGATCTTTAACTTATATATATATATATATATATATATATATATATATATATATATATATAACGTCATCCATAGACAAACTGTTTCGCAGCTCATCAGTGTGGCTAGATATCCGGTTGCCTCTAGCTAGGATCGAAACCCGACTGAAGTCGGAGATTCTACCACTAAGCCGTCGGCGCACGGCAGAGATGAAGGTGAATTTTTAGCGCATTTATTTTTAGAAACACACACAGTGACAGTGATTCGCTTTTTGCGAAGAGTCAGGAGAGGTTTCGTTAAATAATTTAAACATGTTCTGTCTATTTATTCTCGATAGTATCCTTTCATATTCGCGGATAAGCATTTTTGTGCGGTTCTTAAAACACGAGAGGAAAACACTGTGTTGTCTCATGTTTTTATTTCCGAGTACTTTCCACATAGCATAATGTCATTATATTGTTATTTAGAGAGTAAGTATTTAGTGTTTATGGTTGTGAAGGACAAAAATTGTTGTGGTCATCTGATGACATTATGCTATGTCGAAAGTACATGTTTGCATATTGTGGTGAACAATTACGTAGAAGCAAGCGAGTCAGAGTGGCTTGCATCTGGTGCAAAGGGAAAATAAGTTCCTTACCTTACACGACACGTAGCAGCGTCATTTTGTTCCTTGAAAATGACATGAATCTCCCCTCCTCACGTATTTCCTGTAACGGTGGGTCTCATACAGCTTAGCGTGGTTTGACCAATAGCAAGTCGCGTGGTGATTAGTCGGACTGGAGGATGCCATTTGCCTGGGTAACAGAGGACAAAAACAAAAAACGCCAAATGGTCAGTCGGCCGTTGTGTTGGTATGATAAAAGAGTTTTGAAGCAATGAGAAGAGAGGATGTTTACGTTGGTAACTTGTGCGGAAACTCAAGAACGGCGGGTGAAAAACGAGGTATATAGCGTTGTATGAACGACGTCAGAAGCACACAAGCTCATTTACGCCACAAACTATTTCGGCGTCCCTCCCAATCATGGCGGACAGAGATTTCAATATTCGGCTAATACCCGAATTCAGTGGGGCTGCTACCGATCTACCAATTGTAGAATGGACTGAAAACGTGGAGCTGATTTGTGAACTCTGCGAGATGAAGAGAAATCGAGCAGATACTGCCAGTTCGTTCGCGAGCCGGGGCTCTCGTTGTGTATCGGAAGCTGACTAAGGAGCAGAGGTCGGTTGCAGAGCAGATTAAACCTTATGCCTTATAACCGCATTTGCGGTGGATTCATTCACTGCGTTTGATCAATTTGTGTCACGTCTATTTCACCCAGGGGAAGCGTTGATGAATTTCTAGCAAACTTAAAACGGTTAGCTTTGCTGGTTGGGGGCCAATTGACCGAGCGATGGATGGCAGGCGCATTCGTTTCTGGAATGCCGCAACTTCTCCGGGCATCATCAAGAATGGACATCACGACTTTGGACCAGATTTTGACTCAGGCTCAAGCTGTTATGGCCGATAGCAAGGAGCCCTCAACAAACGCATAATGATGGAAGGGAGTCGTCGTTTGTTTTAAGTGTTTTGGTCCCAGCTACCTGGAAAAAGGATTGCAGGCAAGACTACTCGGAGAGGACGGACACCCAGACACGAAGATACAGTGTTTTCGGTGTAACAGGGTCGGGCACATTTCATTAGAGTGCCAGGAAACGGGGGAACAGACGTCAGCGCCGGTCTTCTCACCAAGCGAATGAAGAACACAGCGCTGCCTATCATTGAGATGGGCGTAGACAGAAAGAAGTGTACGGCCCTGGTTGACTTCGGCTGCTCGCGGACACTGGTGAGCATATGCGCATGCCGTCATTGCCAACCAATGAAGACGGAATATACAGGAGACGGTGAAGTAATGGATAGCGGCTCGGATTGAACAATCGGAGAGGCGAGTTCGAATTCCAGTCGGATTACGTGCTAATACCAAGGTATGAATCTTTGAGTGGTAATATATTAATAAATGTACATATGATCCCTCACCGGTAGCACAACTCGGCGTTTCATACACAACACAAACTTTAGGTGATAGGCAGAGACTGACCGTTACATAATTTAAATCTTACTCAAAATATCTGGTTAACACAATATTGGCGAACTTCATATATTATACGGAGATTATATTTTTTTTTATTTTAAAAATATATATTGCATTTAAAAGAGACGTGATTTAAAATTTTATATTTACGGAGATTAATGGTATTTATTAAATATATATTAAGACAGGCTTAAACCAATATGAAAAAGAAAAAGAAGAAAAATATTAATTTTTGTTTAAAATTGAGATTATTATTTTAGATTAAACATAAAGGGGGGGAGGGCTAAAATGTTTTTTATACAAAAATAAACGAACCTAGAGACCATGATAACAATAAAATAATATAAAAAGGGAATGGTTATAATTTTAAAATGCAAAAATTAATCTTGATCAACGTATTTCAACAGATAATTATTTTTATGCTTACATGCTTTCAATTCATTTCTCTTGTTTAATACGTTAGGTTTATTTAAGTGCTTTAAGAGAAGTAATTTTTCAACAAGACATAAATTGCACTTATTACCTTTCGCATTGTAGGATTTGGCTTTAGCTAAAATATCCCACATATTATCACCATTTTTTAATTGTTAAAGAGAGCAGTGCTGTTTATGTTTTTTTTTTTATATTCCCTAGTCTAATTCGCTGATGGTAAAAAAGAAATTTCCAAAGTTTTTCAGTAGAACCAAAATAAAATTTGACATCATTACAGGAATGTATGCTAACTCGGTATGCAATATTATACAATGTCCGTTTAAGGAACAGATCATATTTTTCAGCAGTTGCATTTATTTTTAAAATGGTTAACATTGTTGTTTTTGTTGGATATATATTTATTTAATATATTTTTATGTTGGGATATCGATTTTTCGAGGTTTATATATATATATATATATATATATATATATATATATATATATATATATATATATATATATATATATATGCCATCTTGTTAGGATTCTTATATAATGTTCATATTACAATCAAAACAATAATACAAACACCCATACCGATATATATATATATATATATATATATATATATATATATATATATATATATATTGTTATGGATTCCGGGATGAAATCCGGTACAAATAAATAACAAACGCCAAGAATGAATATAGGAAAATAATCTATTAACGTAATAATACAAACTGGTAATGCAGGTTAGTAGTTCCAGGAATACGGGTTAGTAGCAAAATATCTATACAGTCTTTGGTATTGAAGTATCGCTGTATAACTTCTTACCGAGTCTACGTGCTCGCTCACGGTGACTCTTGCTAGCTACGTTTGTTCTGTCTGTCTGTCTGTCTGTCTGTCACCTTTACCCTCGGTTGCTCTCGTCTTGTCTCCCGGGTCTTCTCGTAGCAGTAGTATATGTATATACTGGGTGAGTCCATTTGTTTAAAAAGGGGATGACCCCTTAACATATATATATATATATACATATATATATTTACACACACACATATATATATGAGGCCGTAAGTCATTAGCAATGTTAAGTTCTTACACTCCCCTGGGGAGGACAGGGTGAAAATTTCTCCACGCTAGGCATTGCAGTTCTGCTTTCTGTAGAGGCTTTTATCGGTTGGATTTTCTAGTTTTTAATTCCTAGTTGTTTTTCACATAGACTGGTTACAAACCGTTATATCGATTCGATTCTAAGAGTATTTGGGTGAAAGTAGACACAATGGCCACGGTCGGAATTTGAAATCGACATCATAGTTCCACTTTCCGCGCCTATAATCGCAACGTTACGTGCACATCCAAATCACTATCAATGCATTGCAAGATAAGCATTCTAACCAATGATTATTGACTTTCTTGCATTCGGGTTTCTATGTCGTGACATGGCCCTCAATATTTAAATAAAAATCAGACGTATTATCAATTTATCATGAGACACGCTTTCTTTGTGCTTACTCTTTCTTTCTTCCTTCTTTTCTCTTTTTATTTATTGTCTAGACTGATAGGTGGCGGGATAGAATCTGGGTCGCTTAACAACCAGACAGTTTGACCTCCAAATGGAATTAGTAAAATGGTGTTATCTAAGCTCACGTGACATGCGCCGCCAAGTGTGAATTTTGAAATATATTTTCAGTTTCCAGAAAATCTCCGACTAATTTGCGAATAAACTGACTCGCATCGTGCATTCATTATAAATGCGCCTATAGACATTCTATTAAGTACGAAAGTACCATTCTGGAATCTTCTAGTTTATATTGCAGAAGGAATAATTACCGATTTTAATTCGGAGATTCTAAAGAACTTCTGTCGGTTTGCTGTTATGAAGAGTTCTACGTACGAACTCCTGATTCATGGATCATCAGAGTGATATCCAGTATCAGATAAGTGCTTCATGTTGGCCTCACGTCTGCTTTCTTACATTCTCTCCTTATTCAATTCTTTTGTTATATAAAATTGTCTTTAAATTTCATCCTGTTGTTCGTTGATACCTGTTTTATGAGTTTCTATCTGAGCGATTTTTTTTTTTTTTTTGGGGACTTGGTGTTCACTTTCGTGTGTTGGCAGTTCGTAACAATGTGAATCTAATTTACTTTACATATACAAATATTTATGATTTGGTTGAATGGAGAAAAAATTCAATTCTCGGTAGTAAAGGTTTAGGCGCTATTAAATCAGATCATTCAGCATGAACTAAACATTAAGGCGTCAATCCAGTCGGGGTTGGTGATGTCATCTCGTCTTCAAGCAACCTTCGCAACCGCCGCTTCACCAAGTGGGTCATAGAGTCCTCAAATGTGAGCGAGCTTATTTCGAGGCCTGGGTTTCTCGCTTGGGTAGGATGTTGCTTCTGACAAAAGAGGTTCTGCTATCCTACCCAGGTAGATTGCTCGGGTTCATTTCACGTGGACTCTCTGTATTATCTTTTTGATTTCCTGATTCTTTGATTCTATCAAGGATCCCCTTTTTTTTAATCAATTCGCCCCAAGCAAGGCGATAATGCCACTAAGACGCAAGGATCTACTGGAAGTGAAAGAGAATGAAGAAACTTTAAAAGGAACCGGAAATCCAATCTTAAACAAAAAACAAGAGAATCATCTACTCTTGTTCAAAATACCCTGGAGGAGTTTGAACCGGACGATAGGCAAACCTATCCGCTCCTATTGAGAAAAAGTAAATAAATACATAGTAACATTTCAGAGTTCTGATTTTTTTTTACTAAGTTCACCCAATATAACGCCCAAGAGCCACTCACGGTAAAGGGTTATCAAATGGAGATACTGTAATGAGATATTGCGAGAGAGCAATGGTTGCATATTGAACGATATGTAGGATAAATAACGGCTGATTCTCGACTTGAAGAGGATTAATAATGCAGTGATTAGGGGAGCATCAGCTCGGGAATGCGTTCCACATTTGGGCAAAACTCTCTGAGATAATTAATAAGCATCAATACAGCTTATCCCACAGAAGCACTTTCAAGATTCAAGATGATCCGAGCCTGGCAGCTGATATCTTTTTTCTGGTCTAGAACAAACAGTTCTATTGGAGAAAACTGGCTTGTAATTTTCAATAGCTCAAAAACCAAGCTAGTATTGTTCCATCATCACCGGTTAAACCCATAGCTTTCTCCACTTACGATGAATGGCGGCTCTCTTAATGTGAATCCCCTTACTTTGAACGTTTACTGGAATTCGGAATCACTCTAGATCACAAGAGGAACTCATATATACGATTCGTTGCTAAAGGTACTGGAAAATAATTTCCACATTTTATTATCTGACGCCTTCTGTCATGCTTCATCCTTACAAGAGTCGGATCAGACCAAAAAATGGAGTACTGCTGCTATGTCAGGGTTGGAATTGCCCAATCCACACTTGCCAGTCTTGATGGAGTTCAGAGTTCGTTTATACGGCCTATAATCAGATTTTCTACCCTATAGCCTAATTCCTCACAGATGCAATATGACTTCCTCTTGCAATTCTGCCATTATTTTCACGGCAGATAGACGAGCACCATTTTTTAGTTTCACCAATTCAGATATTAACACGCCGTGCTGCGACCACGGAGCCGAACCACCATCACTACCTCCACATTCCAGTTGTAAGGGGAAAGTTGAACTCAGTTTTTTCTCAAGAGCTACTGGTTTGTGGAAGATATGCCCACGTGGATTCTTCCACAAGCAATACAACCACATTATCCTCTTCACGTCAAGGGTCAATCGTTATCTATCTTCCTTAGACAAATAATCTTCTCTTCTCGTCCCTGTTTTTACATTTATATCACATGGGGTAACCCTCTGTCTTCAGTGATGCGTGGAACTTAAGTATTAAGCAAACATTATTAAGACAAAATTAACTGTCTGCATTCTTTCTTTCTATGTGCTGTGTCCCTTCAGGACGTAGGCGATCATGGCTCTCCACTCCACCTATTCCTTGTAGTGCTCAATAAGTTTCGCTACCTCCCCTAGACCATGTTCTGGCATCCACTTGCTCAAGCCCGCCAGGTATGTCACGCGCGACTTTCCCTTGTCTCTCTTTCCCTCTAATCGACCTGTGAGTATTAGATTCTCCAGACCCTTCTTTCTCATTACATGTCCCAGAAATTTCATCTGCCTCTTCCGGATGTTAAGTATGAAAAAATCGATTTTATATCCTGTCTAAAATAGAATGTAGACCATCAGTTGGCACACACACACACACACACACACACACACATATATATATATATATATATATATATATATATATATATATATATATATATATATATATATATATATATATATATATATATATTATCCTGAACGTTATATTTAGTGGATAGACACTATTGTTTGAATAAACAAACCTATTTTTTTAAATGTTAAATTAACATCTACCAGCTTAGAGATCGAAAGTCTTTTTTTTCTTTTTACATCTTGTTGCTTTCCTCTACAAAAATAATTAATACATTATCTTCTGTCTCCGTGAATCTTGTTGATGCAGCAGGACAATGTCAAGCCACACACCGCCAGGAAGACCAAAGACAAGTTTGAAGAGCTGGATGGCGTTGAGGTTCTGCCACATCCAGTCTACAGTCCTGACTGTGCTCCTTCAGATTACGGCCTTTTCCGCTCAATGCAACACTTTCTGAAGGGCCGCCGATTCGACTCGTTTGATGAAGTCGAGGAAGCGTGTCAAGAATTCTTTGATTCGAAGCCGGCTGAATGGTACTTTCACCAGATCCGCAAGCTTGCAGATCGATGGCAGAAAGTCTTGGAAAATGATGGTCTTTATTTTGAGGAATAATTTTTGTTGTTTTTGTTATTACTTGGCGAGTAAAATTTCAGTTTTTTGCAAGTGTTTACGAACTTTTGGGACAACCTAATATTATCAACGGGAAATAGCCTGTTTAGGACATTGGCGACTTAATCATTTTACAAGTACTCCTCTTAGAAACGTACCAACTTTTCCCAGAGCGGTTTGCGCTTTTCAAAAACCATGTGAAAAATCCCCTTTGGGGATCGTCATCACCTGTCACATTGCGTTTACAATCGATTTGGGAGATATTAAAAATGAAACTAAAGAAATTACATTGATATTCACTTGGGTTATAATTTGCACAAAATAATGTTTAATGTCATCGTCAGTAAGGCCATTTCGAACCCTATATCTATGGATTATAAAACTAGTTCTGTAAATACTGTACCTCGTTAATTAATATATATATATATATATATATATATGAATGTACGTATGTATTAGGTAGTTTATCTTATCGTCCGTTTCACAGTCCTCCGTGGTCTTTTGATCAGGTTTATCACTTGTTTCCTGTTTAGGATTCAGTTTCCGATTCCTTCCATAGTCTATTCCCACACTATTCCTTTTAATGTCTCCTATTGAACGCTGCAATGCTATTCACTATTTAAATAGTGACTTATTCAAATCTACAGTTAGCCGTTATCATTCCGAAGAACTTCACTTCTTCCCTTTTCTTACCCTAATACAGCAGCACACAGTGACACACTCTGACTTAAGTTGCTCTTGCGCCTTGTATTTGGTGAACAATAGTAATACATATATATATATATATATATATATATATATATATACTAGAAGCATGGCCCGGCGTTGCCCGTGCTTGATTCAAAAATCGTACGACTCGTACAGCAATCGCTATCACTTGACTTAAAATATTTTTGCCCTTCCTTGCCTTTAAAGGAGTGCCCTTTGCCGTGCTGATGTTGCTACATGCCTTACTTCTTACCTATCTCACACTGCAATTTTTTTTCTAAGCTCTATACTAAACATTAAATCTCTTACGAAAAAGAACTAAACAAAACGAACACAAAACGAACAGCTTTAAAAAAGAACTCATAACTGGAAAAACCGAATGAAAAAAGAATGTTAACAACAAATACTTTTTCACACCTAACCGAGTTCTGCGGAATCAGAATCAACGTTGAGTTTAAGCAAGCGAATGAGCCAATTGGAATAAAGTGTCATGCAGATTTAAATTTTTCCCACTTGTGACGAATGCAGCTATCGATGTTTTTTTTTTTGCATGCTAGCATGCTAGTTAACATTCGTATTAGTCAACTGTTGGCTCTCACGCTGGCCAATAGAATCTTCCTGCCTATTCGTGGCAGCCAGCTATAAGCTCTCGCTCTGGTCAGTAGAAAATGGCCGCAAACTACATGAAAAGTGCCGTAGAAGCATGAAAAAATCGATTATTTCCACTATCGATGGGAGTTGGGAAATGCAAGGTCGGTCTTGGCCTTCCCACTAACTTGGAGCATGTGCATGTAAATTTTGGTGCAAATCCGTCAAAAATTGCGGCCGTGCATTCGTTACACACATGCACACATCCTGCCTTTTATAGATAGAGATGTGTGTGTGTCTGTGCGCGCGCGTGTCTTTAGGCAGCATGTCTTAATTCAGGCATGTTTGGTTGAATCATCTAGATATATTTTGTCTATTTTTATTTTAATCCTCTCAAATTCATGGATTAATTTCTTAGTGTCAGTATAAAACTGATCAAGAAAAACGCCTTAATTATGCATTTGGTCGATGTTTTCCCAAGTACTTTCAATCTCATGCAATATCATCTTATCTCAGAGAAAGGATTAATGTAAGTTATAAATATGTGTGAGTATGAACTCTGTAAGATTAGAAAGATTGGTCGCTATGTAAGGCAGGTAACTTAATTTATTTAAATTCTTATTAAAAATTGTAATTAAGTCTTTGAAAATATTGTTTCATTATAGTTTTTAAAAATTTAGATATTTTAAAATTTTGCTGCAATAAGAATTTTAGAACTATGTTGCTATAGTCATAATTTATATTACTTATTTTGGGCCGTAATGTTTTTATATAAATGGCTTCCAGAATTTTTTTTATTATTATTTATTTTCATGGTGGAGTAATGTCGATTAACATTTCTCTAAATCGTGAATGTGGATAGGAATGTTCCTTTAAATGTTGGGAGATTGATCTATAATCATTCATATGAAATGTAAGTCTCCTAGACAAAATCGTAGTCGTAAAGCCAACAAATATATTTACATTTTTGTTAGAGATTCAATCTCCCAAAGGAATTTAAATTGATAAACGATGTTGGTCTTTTGCAAAACGCTAGTTGACGTAAAACAGTTAATTCGGATGATTAAGTTGTATTAAATTTAGTGTCGTATATAATTAGTTTTATTTTTTTTACTGGGATGAATCTGGGATATGTTTGTACATGAGTTATTTTAGGATTTGTTTGTAGTTTGAATGTACTTGATTGCGATATAGTAGGTTGATATGTTTAGTGTTATTTGATAATGTATTATGTTCTTTTTTATTTATGATGTTTCTAATAGATCGTCTAATATGTTCAGCAACAATGTAATTAGAAAAGTCATTAATAATGAGAGTTTGTCTACTGTTTTTCAATTCAGGGTAAAAAATCTTTTTCGTTGAAGAATTAGCTTTTGCACGGTTTATTAAATTTTGTATAATAGCTATTTTGTAATAATTAGGACATTCACTTTTATAGTCGAGAGTACACGTGTTTATCCGAGTTAGTTATTTATATGTAGAAGTAGCAATGGATTATTATTAGCGTCTATGAATACACCAAGAAAAGGGATTTTATTGTTATTGTTAGGTTCATATGTGAACTTAAGGACGGAGTTTTTTGTAATTTTTTGTAATTCATGTATTTTAGCTATGCTTTTGACAAAGACGAGAATATCATATCTTAGGTAAATGGAGTACTTTTTAGTTATATTAAATATCTTATTTTCAGCGTTAAGAAAACACCATCGCATTGTACGTATATATTATTTTGATGGTCATAGAAGGAAACCTCCGTGGTTCAAGTCAAAAATGGTTTACCTAATATGTTAGGTTTAATTTTTAATGGAGGAAGAGATGGATAGTTTTAAAATTCCTTATAACTATGTCAACGTTTCCCTAACTGGGACATTTTCAACATCAAATGAGGCTAGGGTTTCATTATTAGGTTTTTGTGCTTTTAAGATTTACGACTACGATTTTGTTAAAAAGACTTACATTTCATATGAACGATTATAGATCAAATCTCCCCAAATTTAAAAGAATATTACTGTCAACATTCACGATTTAGAGAAATATTAATCGACAATACTATACTCCACTACGAAAAAAAAAAATCTTCAAATTTTGGAAGCCTTTTATATAAAAAAAATAACTAGATATATCTAGATTATTCAACCAAACACACACACATATATATATATATACAAAGTTTGTAAAAGTATTTTTGATAAATCCGATATATATATATATATATATATATATATATATATATATATATATATATATATATATATATATATATTTGTGTGTGTGTGTGTGTGTGTGTGTGTGTGTGTGTGTGTGTGTGTGTGTACGTGTACTTTTATCAAATTTGGGAGCGGGTTCTTCACACCAAAACAAGGACAAAAGTTTATATAATATCTGCAAATGGTTTGTTTTTGTGCTATTAAGTTTAAAGAAAGTTTGCGGTAGATGGCGCTGTATTGCCATGTAGACTAGGTTACATTTTTCATTCGTGTACATTTGTGGCTAGACAGTCTTCAACGTTTAACGTGTCTAGTAGTGAGTTAACTGAGATGTGTTATGTTTAATAATGGCAGGATATTCATATCGTGAGCAGACAGATATGATTTTTACATGCGCCCGCGCAAAGATCAGATTGCATTTTCCAGGCCGAAAACAGCCGAGTCATCCAATCTTTGCTGCTGCTTATCGCCGCGTTGCTGAGGCAGGATCCATGACACCAGAAACTATGGATCTAGGCAGACGGAGATTCGCTCGCACGCCTGACCACGAAGAATATATTCTACAACCTGTCGGAGACAATCCAGATACCAACACACGTCAAGTGGCCCTAGCTTGTTGTACCTCTTATTGTACGGAATGGAGGGTACTTCAAAAGCAGCTCCTGTATCCGTATCATTTTCAACGTGCGCAGGATCTCTCACCCTCTGATCACTCACGACGGGGGAACTTTTGCCGATTGTTTATTACACAAACTGCTGATACGTTGTTTGCCTCTTCAGTCTTGTTTACGGATGAGGCAACATTTGGAAGAGATGAAATAACAAATTTACACAAACAATATTTGTAGATGGATCGGAATTTCCATGGTTCAATACAGGTTAGGCACCAAACATCTGTTTACGATTGATGTGTGGGCTGGAATTGTAGGTAACTCTCTGGTAAGTTTATATGTTCTCCCACCACATCGTACAGGAACTGTCTACAGGAACTTTATTTGGAACACTCTTCCAGACCTGCTAGAGGACGTGCCCTTGTTGACACGAAGACGCGTGTGGTTCATGGATGATGGGGCTCCATCAAATTTTAGTCTCATTGTTCGCGATGCACTGGCAGACATCTACTATGAAAAATGGATAGGTAGGCAATGAACTGTTTCATGGTCTACAGGGTCCCCCTCCCCGGCCTCAATACTTTTATCCGTGGAGGCAACCTAAAACAATTGTTTTATGCAACAGACATTAATAATGCAGAGATGCTTCATCAACATATGATGGCAGTCTGCGAAACGTTTCGCTATCATACAGACAATAACTGACACTAAGAAATTAATCCGTGAATTTGAGAGGATTAAAATAAAAGTATTTGAAAGTGTCCGCCAGTCAATGATCCGACGGGTGCATGTGTGTGTAGAAGAAAGAGGAGTACATTTTCAACATTTGTTGAGTTGTTGTGTTGAGGTACAACGATGGCCTTTTCGACATATATTTATATGGACATTTTATCTTTTGTTTTGATGTCAGGAACCTTCCCCCAATGTTTTCAAAAGTATTTTGATACACCCTGTATATAGTGGAAGCACAGATTTGACATTCGGGAAAAGAGCCCCAGAAATAAAGACGAACACAGAAGATATTTTTTTTTTTTTGAAAAAGACTACAACTTATGTGTATAAGACGACTTAGCAAATCTCAAGAAGAAACTTTACGAGTGGAACCTTTTACTTATCAAAGGAATACCTACGAAATTTTCATATTTCTTCATACTTTGCTTAGTCTTTGAAAGGCATCTTTCGCTATTCCAATGAGTCTTCGGATTTCGGTGCCATCTTTTCCGTCGTCTGTTTAAGTATTTAGCAGATTGTTAAATTCTGTAGTTCTTTGATTTTGACATCTCCAAATCGTACCTTGTATTTTCGAGCGTTTCTCTGACTGACGACCATAAATATAATCTTCTTAAAATTGATGTTTATTCCTTTCGTCTCGCTTTCCTTTACTTGGCCATTTCCTCTAGCTGACAACTATACATTCTGTCTTCTTACAATTGATGCTTAGTCCTTTCTTCTCACTTTCCTTTAGTTGACCTCTTCTTGCTGACAACCATACATTCTGTCTTCTTACAATTGATGCTTAGTCCTTTCTTCTCGCTTTCTTTACTTGGCCATTTCCTCTAGCTGACAACTATACATTCTGTCTTTTACATTTGATGCTTAGTCCTTTCTTCTCACTTTCCTTTAGTTGACCTCTTCTTGCTGACAACCATACATTCTGTCTTTTACATTTGATGCTTAGTCCTTTCTTCTCGCTTTCCTCTACTTGGCCTCTTCTTCTTGATGACAGATATACATTCTGTCTTCTGACAATGGACATTTTACGTTTTGTTTTGATATCAGGAACCTTCCCCCAATGTTTGCAAAAGTATTTTGATACACCCTGTATATAGTGGAAGCACAGATTTGACATTCGGGAAAAGAGCCCTAGAGATAAAGACGCACGCAGAAGAATTTTTTTTTGAAAAAGACTACAACTTATATTTTCAAGACGACTGGTATCTCGGCGTGTGTAATGTTTAGTAAACTTGTCTGGCTAGAATAATTATGACTGAGTAGTCAGTTTAATTCTTACTGTGGGCCCCATACTTTCAGTCTTTTCCACTTCTAAGCTAAGTTTAGACAATCATTTATGATGTAATTGTTAGCAATCTTATCTCTCTGGAACAATTACGACTTAGTAGCGAGTTCGATCCTCACTAGGTGCTTCACTTTCGTTTAGGAAATTATTAAGGCATTTCGACGTGGTGTAATTGTTAGCAAGCTAGTCTCGCTCGATCCGTTACGACTGACTAGTGAGTTCGATTCTCCCTGGGTGCCTCATGCTTTTAGCCTCGTGCCACATCTAAGCTACGCTACCATGTGTGTAAGGCGACGACGAAGAAGAAAAAGGGGGGGAAAGAAGAAGAGGGGAAGGAGGGTTAATTTTATAAGAAAATATAAGTAAATAAAAAGGATGAACAAGAAAGGAAATTAACGAATATAAGAGATGAAAAAGATTAAGAAAAAGGCAAAAGGAGAGATTTTTTGAGAAAGCAAAAAAAGAAGCGAGAAAAAGAAATGAAAGAACGTCAATAAAGAGGAATAGTACTACTACTACTTATAATAATAATAATAATAATAATAATAATAATAATAATAATCAGAAGAAGAAGAAGGAAAGAAAGAAAGATGATTTGAAGTGGAACACGAGTTTAATGTTGATGCCAGCATTTTGACTGCACCAAGTGCCCTTCGATTGGAATAGAACAAATATTATGGACAGGAAAAGAAACATTGAACTCAGAGTTTCCAAGTCAACTTCTAAACCCAAGTGTTTCTCCTCCTTCCCTCCTGCTTTCTCTCTCTCTTCCTCTCCCTCTCTCTCTCTCTCTCTCTCTACCTACCTACCTACCTACCGACGTACTTACTATTGAAGTATTCCTGTATGCGGCATTTCATTTATCCCTGGACTGACAAAGTCTATGTACATGTTGTTTTGCGTGCGGCAAGGCCTACTTCACTCAGTAATCTTTAAGTGTATGTCAATACAATTCATGTTCATATAAATAACAAGGCCTTTTTTAAAAATCTTACATAGGAGAACAAAGGAGAGAAAAGAAAAATCATGTTAACATCAATGGATGGATTTCTTCTCTAACTGACGGTATCTGATTTTTATATTAGAGTTCGCCTAACGCAAGACCCAAGAGGCACTCAAGGCAAAGGTCTATTGAATGAATGGTGGGCTATGTACATAAAAAGTAATAAATTACGTGGATATAATGTATAGATAACGATTGATCCTAGACTTGAAGTGGTTAAGATTGTAGTGTTTTGAGAAGCATACACACGGGAGTCAGTATCCCAAAGTAGTAAATCTCAAGAAGAAACTTTACAAGTGGAACCTTGTACTTATCAAAGGAATACCTACGAAATTTTCATATTTCTTAATGCCTTGCTTCGCCTTTGAAAGGCATCTTTCGCTATTCCAATGCGTCTTCGGATTTCGGTGCCATCTTTTCCGTCGTCTGTTTAAGTATTTCGCAGATTGTTAAATTATGTAGTTCTTTGATCTTGACATCTCCAAATCGTACCTTGTATTTTCGAATGTTTCTCTGACTGATGACTATAAATATAATCTTCTTAAAATTGATGGTTAGTCTTTTCGTCTCGCTTTCCTTTACTTGGCCACTTCCTCTAGCTGACAACTATACATTTTGTCTTCTTACAATTGATGTTTAGTCCTTTCTTCTCGCTTTCCTTTTGTTGGCCTCTTCTTCTTAATGGCAACCATACGTTCTGTCTTCTTACAATTGATTTTAATCCTTTCTTCTCGATTTCCTTTACTATTTTCTGTACGCAAGTTGTGTTTAATTTTCAGTCTCGATTTGAAATTAATTTTTAGATCATCGATGGGACGTAATTGTTACGACGACAGTATGCATGTTCCGTATTACAAAATCATGAGTTTATCTCCCCGCAAGTACGTCTGCGTAGGTCTTGTGCCAATGATTAGATAGAACTTCCATCCATCAAATAGTACCTCTCCTATTATACTAAGGGTACATGTCAATCCATGGTATCGGAGGCGCCCTAACGAGGAAGTACCGACAGAACTGTATGTATGATATTCCGTTCAAGTGTGTGCGAGAGTACGGATAGACAGGAAACTGCAATCAATTTATTGGTATACTTGTAAGATATAAGATACCTACATGCTCATTATGTACGGGCGGCGTATTGGTTATCGACGTGGCGAGTTCAAATTCCGACCAGTCCTCCGACGTTCACTTAGGGAAAAAATGAAATCGTCACTTCAGACGGCCTCACAATTGCCCAGGGATAATAACAGAGCAGAGGTTCTCGAGTGACATTTCATATAGAAAGAGATTGATTCTAACCAAAATGAAAGTAGGGAGAAATTCCAATCATATGTATACGTCATAATGGCAAAAAAATAATCACTAGATGATAATTCAAAATGGGAAGGAACTGAGAAAATCTACGATCGCAAGAGAAGCCGTAGCAATTGGAGATCTATTCTACATCTTCTCTCTGACTGGTTTTGAATTAAATAAAGTTGGTAACTAAAAATTGGATCTATAATGTTCACTATATACGCAGACATTAAACAGATCATAAAGGAGCAACCGAAACCTTTTTTTTTTTTTTTTCGTTGGAAAAAAGCTCCTCATATTTGAAAATACTTGGGTCGTTTAGAATCTTGTAAGCTTCACCAAGTTAAAGTTGGAGAAACAAGACACTTTTTCACTATTTTCCAATATAGTCCCCCTTGACATCAATGCATTCAGTCCAACGATGTTTAAAGTTTACAATCCCATTACAGAAGGTGACATCCTGATCCTTCAAAATCTCTTCTACAGCACATATGATCTCATCATTGTTTCCAAATTGGCGACTACACAGGTGGGATTTGAGTTTAGAAAACAGGAAGAAATCAGATATAGCTATATCTAGTGCGTAAGGGGCTGGGGTGGCAATTCAAAACCACAGTTGGCTGATTCTTCTACTGCAACCTTGATCAGTGTGAACAAACGCATTATCCCGGAGCAGGAACACAGTTTCCCTCTGTGTGTTCGACTTGTTTGCTTCCATCAGTTGTCTTAATTCTGATGCATAGTACTGTCCATTAATAGGTTTTCCCTTTTCCAGGTAGTCTTGTTTACATCTTCAGATCACTACTTCACAGTTTTATAGGAAAGGGAGACCCTAGCAAGTGTCAATAACATGTCCTCATGAATTTTCTTGAGTATCATAACTTTCCTTTGCAGATACTTTTTAACTGTTCGAGATTCTGTTTTGTCCATTTTCAGATTTGTCGCACATATCTCGCCTTTGTATTGACCTCGCCTGCAGAGAAATTAAGACAGAAATCTGAATTAGTTTTTCTAGTTTTATAAGGTTTAGTATGTTACCACAACAAAAATGTTCTGCTATAGCT
>OZ010585.1:83794020-83831520 GCA_963932145.1 Acanthosepion lycidas | reverse complement strand
GAGTTGCTTTCCCTTGTCTATTACTAATAAATTCAAATTCTCAGGAGTTCACATCCTCGGTTCTTAATTCATTGTTTTACCATTGTATAAATCTAAATCTTCGGAATTTAGTTTGCTTTGTGGTTGAGATAGTTGTGTATTTTTTTTCTGGCGGCTCTGGTTTATCCTTTCCCTTATAGTAACTTCTTCTTCATTATATTCTTCATTTTTACCCCTAACTCTTCTTCCCATTTTTTAAAAATATAATTCTTCTTTTTCTCTCCTTCCCTCATACTCATCATTATTGTTATTGTTATTATTATTATTATTATTATTATCATTATTATTATTATTATTATTATTGTTCTTCTTCTTCTTCTTCTTCTTCTTCTTCTTCTTCTTCTTCTTTCTATTTATGCGTGTGTGTATGTATTGGAATTTCAATGCATAATTCAGGGCGTGATGATTTGAACATGATGGCTAGATACACCCCCACCACCACCACCACCTCGCTTCTGTTATAAGGCAACCAATCCTTGCCAGCCTGGCACTCTTCATGATGTCCCTCGTCTCCACAACCAAACGCCACCCCGCTAGATCTTGTACCGTTTTCTTATCGTGATTATTTCTTATCACGAATGAAAGCCATTCTCTAAAAATATCTTGCTCTATTTCAAGATGGATGACAAGTGTTTCCATAGTCTGAAAACAGTGTGATTCTGAACACCCGAACGTAAATAGAAGAAAAAAAAATTCAGGAGTTTGATTAATGGAAATACAAAACATTAAGGAATGAAAAGCTATCACATAATTCTCTGCTTGGCCTTTCTTACTTTATTTTTTATTATTAAAAAAAGGACAGAAAAAATAGAAATGAGCGAGAAAATGGGAAGAAAAAGAAGTAGACACATTATCATGACTGAAAGAGTATTTAGAAAGGAATGGCAAAAGGAAGAAGAAGAATAAGAAGAAAAAAAGAAGAAGAAGGAAGCGTTGCTAGCCGATCGTAACTTTATCCTTATTTGCAAATATTCACAAGAGTTACGTTTCAACAGTTCATACCTTCACAGCTAGGACCCGCCATGCCACGTATACAGAATTGACTCATGTTCATTTCGTTCGTATTTGTTTCTACACAAACAGCTTCCCCAGAACTTTCCCAAAATTTGTGGAACAGGCTCTTGAGATGTTTCTACAAGCACTACGATCTTAACCACTTCAAGTCTTAACCATTATCTATCCTCCATATTCTCATAATATTCTTACTTCTTCCCTTTATGCTTTACAGCAACCTCATTCATTAATCCTCTACCTTGAGTGGCTTTCGGTCTTTGTATTGGGTAAACAATAGTACCCCACTAAGTGCTACAAAAAACAGGTAGTTGTGGAGAGACATAATTACCAATGCCCTGAAGGGACACGGCACGTAGAAGAAGACATCTTGACTAACAAATATCAGACTTAACACAGAACCAGCATAATAGCTACGGAAAAGAGAAGAGACTAAAAAACGAAACGAAACGAAAAGATAAAAATGAGAAGAGGCTAAAAACGAAACGAAAAGCGAAAAGTTCAAAATTCAAAGAAAAAACAGTTGCCTAAAGAATTCTATACAAAAACAGAAGGTATTTTACATGAATTGTCATTAGCATTCTTGCACAAAGAACGTCTGAAAATGAAAACAGGATCCCTATTAAAAGTAACTCAGAATAATAGCTGGCTAGTGGTTTTCCGAGTACATCTGTGTCCTACGGTATATATCCAATCCCTACTGAAGATACCATCTCAAGTACATTTGCGTTTGTTCAACACCCAGAGATCTCACTTGTTTAATGGAACATTGCTTAGCGTATATTATTTAAAGAGCACATGATCGGAGATGAGCAGAAGTTTGAACAATGTCAGTACGCTCAAACTCCCGGTGACGATGACTTGTAACTTTGTATTCGCACAACCATCGACGGCTTTCTTTCAGTTCCCGTTAACCAATTTCCCTCACAAGGTTTGCGTCAACCCATATTACGGCTTGCTGGCAGTTTCCAAATGCTAAGCATTTATAGGCTTTTTATTTAATTTTTCTTGTGTTTGTACAAGTGTTTTCTTTTCTGGGCACAAAGTCTGTAAAGACTGTCCCAAATCGTCATTGATAATAGTTAAATGAATAGCCGAAAGCGCTTGGATATGCAAAACATTTGGACACTTTTTACATTTTTTGTCAGTCGTCTTTAACAATATATATATATATATATATATATATATATATATATATATATATATATATATATATTTGTCTGTACGTCTATTTGGCGCAATCTTCCTTTAGAAAGTAAGATAAGAGGAAGAGTGCGCCAAATAGACGTACAGACAAATAAATATTAGGTTGTTGCAAAAATAATGACGTAATAATGTCGTTTTTTTGACGTTACGTCAAAAAACGACATTATTACGTCATTATTTTCGCACCAACCTAATACAATGAACAGAAAGATATATATATATATATATATATATATATATATATATATATCTTACTGTTCATTGCACTTATTTGTATATACTGTGTAACCCGGATATAAGAGAGTTGCCGGGACCGGAGAGAAAAGTCTCTTATATCCGGGTTTCTCATATCCGGGTTTGGTCTATTTTGTTTAGGTAAGTATGGGAATAATTTGGGACCAGTGACGATCTCTCTTATATCCGGGTCTCTTATATCCGGGTTACACTGTATTTGTATGTATTCATTTTATTTTTATTTATCTGTATATATATATATATATATATATATATATATATATCTTTCTGTTCAGTGTATTATTTGTCTGTACGTCTATTTGGCGCAATATTCCTCTTATCTTACTTTCTATCTACAATTAATTTTTATCTTTTTTCTTTTCACCTTTTTTTTTCTTCTTTTTTCTTTCTTCACCTTTTCTCTTCTTCATTCTCTTTCTTTCTCCCTTTCTACCTACTTTCTATCGCCCTCATTTTCGTTTTCTCTCTCTTAACTTCTTCCTACTTTTTTTCTCTCCTTTTCTTTCTGTATTTTTCACTTCATGCGGATAGGTGCAGAAGGTAACTTAACCCTAGCCTTGAACAAGTTAAGATTTTACTGATTGGGAAACATCTTCACAGAACAGTGGTTCACGAGAAGAAGCTGCTCGAGTGGAACTTACTTCTCACGGATGGTATTCGGAGAGAATGGGGTTGGTTTGTTACAATATGAGTGTTATGACGGGTGCTAGTCGTGTAGGTTAGAACTGGCAGAAGCAAGGAATGCAGTTCATCCGAACACTTCCTATGGAATTAGCGATAGAGCAGGAAGAGGCTTGTCATATCCCGCCTGTGAGAAAGGAGTTTAATGGTGGGAAATAATTTGTCACCGACAAGGACACGGAAACACTTTTGGACTCAATCGAGTATATTCCAGCAGTACTGCATTTTAGGCCTGATCTAGCTCTTGTAAATGTAGAGGATAGCATTGGGAATCAAGTACTTATTGTAGCGCTACAGGGAACCGATTATTTTTCTTGTATCTTTAGCAATGGATTGTACGTATGAGTTCCATTTGAGGCCTAGGTGAGGTTAAGGCCAAAAAGTCGCTCAAGGCACGGGCACTCCCTGAGGGGACCTCCATCCATGATGACTGGGATCAGTGATGATGGAATGTAACTACAGTGTAACCCGGATATAAGAGAGTTGTCGGGACCGGAGAAGAAGTCTCTTATATCCGTGTTTCTCTTATATCCGGGTTTGGTCTATTTTGTTTAGGTAAGTATGGCTCTAATTTGGGACCAGAGAAAATCTCTCTTATATCTGTGTTTCTCTTATATCCGGGTCTCTTATATCCGGGTTACACTGTAGTTTGGTTTTCGGGGCATTGAATGCAATCAGCCTGTCTTTTACCCACCCCCATCCCTGAAATGTTAGAGCTGAATCAGAAGGGAGATCAGCTGCCAATCTCTGACCCCCACGAGTTTTGCAAGTGCGATATCTTTGTATCATCGGCATAGATATTCACAAATGATCCGAGTAATAATTTCCAAACAAATTCTGGTATTTTATTGTTCGAAGTGAGTGAGGTCGGGAAATTTTCAGCACTACCCTTATATATATTAGGTTGGTGCAAAAATAATGACGTAATAATGTCGTTTTTTGACGTATTTTTTAACGTCAAAAAACGACATTATTACGTTATTATTTTTGCACCAACCTAATATATATATATTAGGGTCATAACTTTTTGTACCCCTATGTTCCTGTGTCATAAATCTTGAACTATGAATGGTTTTAGTGTATGGTGTGGGCAGCTCCCGCCCAAATATGACAACTGTACTCCATTTTTGGTCTGATTTGGCTGTTGTAAATGTAGAGAAAAGCATGATTCAGTACTTTCTGCCGACCATTTTACCTGCATTCTTAGCAATGGATTGTATGTATGAGTTCCACTTGAGGTCTCGGTGAGCTTAAGGTCCAATAGTGGCTCAAAGCCCGGACACTCCCCGAGAGGGACATCCATTCATCGTGACTGGGCCAGTTCAGGATCTGATCGGTGATGACGGAATGTAGATAGTTTGGTTTTTGAGGCATTGAATGCAATCAGGCAGTTTTTTACCCCCCCCCCATCCCTGAAATAATTAGAGATCGATCGGAGGAGAGATCAGCTGCCAATCTCTGGTCATCACGAGTTTTGGAAGTGCACCCATATATCGGTGTATCATCGGCATAGATATTCAGAGGCAGATCATTTCCGTAAAGTAAAAAGTGGGTTGGTCCTAGAAGAGACCCCTTGGGGACGCCTGCGTTTATCGCTAGTGTCCCGGTGGACTAGTCGTTAACCTTCAGAGCCTTCAGAGAACTCCCCATTAAGAAGGACGTTTTGTCTATCTTTTCTTTTTTTCTTACTTTTTCTTCCCACCGCCCCACTCTCTCTCTCTCACTCTCTCTCTCTCTCTCTCTCTCTCTCTCTCTCTCTCTCTCTCCATTTCTATTAATCTCGCTTCCCTTTTTTCTGTCTTTCTCCCTGTCCTCATTTTTCTTATACCCTCTTTCTTTCTACATTTCTTTCTTTCCCCCTATTTTTGCCTATCTCTCTCTCTCTCTCTCTCTCTCTCTTTCTCGTCACCAAAACCTTCACATTACGCGTTTCTTTCAACTTTTATGCTTCAATTTAAAAGTGGTTAACGTTCATTGAATTTTACCCAGAAAAAATATTACTGAGCCAGAGAGTAAGGCGTTGGTAGAGAAAGAAATAGAGAAAACATTCATATGCCATGTATCATACGCCGCATAATTTATTACAGGAAAGCGCGCGTCTATATTACAAAAAATTTTGAAATATGAAAAAGGTCAAAATTAAACGAATTTAAAATACTTTAAAAGAACATTATTTTTTATTTCATTTTATTACTGGAAGATACATTATTACCGGAAGTCACATCGTTCATTTTTATTACCGGAAGTCACATCGTTCATTTTTATTACCGGAAGTCACATTGCTATCCATTATTTTACTATCATTTACCTTCATCCGCTTTTTTGGGGTGAAGAATTTTGAAACCATTGTTATTCAATTTTTTACGAGTATTCATTTTCATCATCATTTTTATGAACGTCAGCTACTATTATGAATTTTGATTGGTATTGACATTAACCATAATTTTTAGTTGCTTTTTATCAGTTTTACACAGTCTGTCATTCTACGCCAGTAGAAAAGATAGCACACATCGAAATAAAGAATAAACTCTTGGATATATAGATAGATAGATAGATAGATAGATAGATAGATAGATATGGCCAGATTGAGATAGATAGATAGATAGATAGATAGATAGATATGACCGGAATGAGATAGATAGATAGATAGATAGATAGATAGATAGATAGATAGATAGATTTATATATATACATAGATAGATAGATAGATAGATGATGACAATATATATATATATATATATATATATATATATATATATATATATATATAGATAGATAGATAGATAGATAGATAGATATTAGGTTGGTGCAAAATAATGTGCAATAATAATGTCGTTTTCTCACATAGTAACATATGTGAGAAAACGACATTATTTTTGCAACAACCTAATAGATAGATAATGACCAGATTGATATATATATATATATATATATATATATATATATATATATATATATATATACATAGATGACATTTCTTCTAAGGGATTATAGTCTTGAAAATTCATCATATGTGCCAGTGCCAATTGTGTACATTACTGGATTATTACGGATGCTTCTGGATTATTATTTTCATCTAATCGTAGTTTATACCATCTTTCATTCTTGCTATATGTCTTGACCATCAAAGACGGTTTTTTCATCATCAGCGATTCGCTGCTTTGACTGTTGCTCTTTCCGGGACTTTGCTGTTGGTCACATAGTATTTCGATTTGATGTTCAATACTGAATAAAGCTTTTGTTTGTGAAAGCGTTCTAATTTTTGCATGTAGAGACGATATAGAATCCAGGTTTCGTAACCATATAGAAAATCTGAAGTGACAACATTATTATGGACCATAATTATTTTTGTTAGGTTTAGATCTTTGTTGCTGAAGGCGTGTTTGATCAGCTTTCCAAATGTCCCGTGTGCAGCTCCAGTTCGCAGGGTTGCCCTCTTCGAAGATACAAAGACCAACTCAAAACAACATTGAAAGCCACTGGAGTCTAAATCGTTTGAAACACAGGCCCGAGACCGTACCAGCTGGCGGTGTTACTTCACAATCGGAACCAAAAACTTCGAAGCCACCAGAAATTGACGCATCACCCGTTCCTTGCTTTTCTAGGATTGTCTTCAACTGTTCTCGATATTCAATCCACTCTCGCTGCATTTGTCATAATTCCTGAATAATTTTCTTCAATTCTTCCATAATGTATTATTTTCGTACAAGTTGTCCTTCACTAGGAAGAAAATGTTTGTTTTTTTTCCTAATAGCAGTTTGTCAGACATCCTTGGAATTTATTGTCCTATGAATATACACGAACTCGACAAAATTCTTTTCAGTGAATTTTGAATTCGTGTGAATTCGAATCCTCGTCGCCAGGTTATGTCTTCATACCACTGTATGAAGATAATATAATCATGAAATATAATGTCGGTTGGGAGTGACGTAGTCTATACATATATAAAGATTAGTTGTCTGTATGTGTATGTGTGTGTGTGTGAGTGTGTGCGTGTATGTGTGTGTGTGTGAGGGGGTGTCCGGCTAAATCTAAAAAACTACAATAGTTCATGACGAAGTAAATAAGTATACAGGCTCATTATCATCTTAATCAGCTTCTTGTAAAAAAAGTATCATTGTATGACTTGTATTTACGAAGATATTTTAGAATTAAAATGCATTAGAATGTATGCAAAATTTCTGAGGGAACTCAAGAGGGGAGATAAGACCTCCGAGAGGGAACAGATAGTACAACCGCAGTATCTACTCCGACGGGAGAAAACTCCCTTCTCCTCCTCTGCCAATCCCTCCAGGACAATCCAGAAGGAAAGCCCCACGTATCCGCTGAGCTCGGGATTTATCTAAACTTCCCTACGAGGCAGGATGCGTTACAAGGCCAATTTCTGAGTGGAGCTAAACCGAGCCCGGGTGCTCGGGCAAAATAAATCCCCGTAGATTCCGTATATACGGGGTCGGATTTGTCTATCTCCGTAGATGAGACTCTGCCCTTTGGCATAGCTTCGTCTAGGTTCCTCTCTGCCCGAAGACAGAGAGTTCGACAAGATCTAAGAGCTCCGCGACCGGCTAGATCTCCGCTGACGATTCTTGGCGTCAGTATATATGCTATTTGGACGAATCCAAGTCATATTCTGGAGAGGTGTGTTCATCTCCGCAATAGTACGTGACTGAAGTCAAGATGCAAGGTTAATACAGATAACATTACAAATTCTTCTTTAGATTTTGTCGACAGTCTCCGGATAGCAGCAACACTAAACCAAATAAGACAGCAATATTTCATGCACAGACAAATGGCATAAATGAGCAAGATGGATTCTAACGAGAAAAATTGCCTGGCTCGACACAGTGATTCAAACTTCTTAACAGCCGACCAAGCAAACACAGCTGCTCTTGGTAAACCAAATTAAGATGCCATAAGCGTTGACCAACAATGATACAACCTTGGGTCAACTCTCATAACAAAACCTGGATTTGCTATTTTTAATTTAGAAATATAATACATTCGTATCGCTAAATAGCTTCCCCTTTTTTCTTTTTGTTTTAATCATTTCACGCCAAGCAAAGCAATAAAGCCACTAAGACGCAGGGAGTTACCGAGTGTGAGAGAATATAAGAAAAAGAAAACATTATTAATGAGAGAGAACAATAAAAGAAAAGGAATTAAAAACACAGAAGATAACGAGACCGGAAGAGAGTTATATAAGCGAGAAGTACGACAGAAGAAACTGTTAGTATATGAACAGTTAACAGAGATGTGACCTAACCGCCAATCTAGTACTGCGCTTAAATTCATAAAGTCGAGGTGACAAAGAGGAAAGCTAACCAGAACAATTAGCATAAAAATATTTATAGAAAAAGCCAGGGAGCCTACATTATGACGGTGGGAACGTAACTGAAGTTGAGATGCTAGCTCAGGACCAATAACATTTTAAATTCTTCATTGTATTTTGTCTAGAATCTTTAACTACATAGCAGAAGCACCAGATCGGATGTGGCAGCAATATTCAAAGCAAAGATGAATGGTAGACTTATAAATATGTAAGATAGATTCTGGAGAGAAAAATTGTCTAGCAGAACACAGTGAACCCACTTTCCTAGCAGTAGACCTAGCAATTGATTCAATATAATCTTTCTGCTTCATATCTTTTATATTTCTCTTTATTAAAAGTAATCTAATTAACAGAAAATTCGGGACTTTCCTTCACACAATCCATATTCTTCTATGTCGCGAGTCGCTTCAGAACGTGGGTGATTCCGATTCTCCACAACTTCCTAACCTTTGTAGCTCTTAGCAATGATTGCCTTTTTATTTTCTCTCTTAACCCCTGTCCTTTCAACCATTTATACAGGCTCGTTAAGTAGGTTAATCACTGCTTTCCTCTGTCCCTCTAGATTTAAATATGTCTCGTGAGTGTCAAATTCTCCAAGCCTTCATTCCTCATTATGTACCTTACAAATTTCGGCTGTCTCTTTCTGATTCCAAGTATATGTGTTCTTTTGGCTAACAATTCCTTAAAACTTTCTCATTACTCACATGTTCAATATATTGTATTCTCAACATCCTTCTGTAGAATCACATTTCTGTTGCCTCGAGTCTTTTTTTTTTCATGTGTGATGAGAATGTCTAACATTCACTGTCATATAGGAGGACCGATATTGCATAACAGTTGAGTCCTCTTTATTTCTAACAAAATCTTCCAGTTCCTTTGACCTTCAATATCTCCTGTGAATGTCAAATTCTCGAAACCTCCTTTCCTCATTATGTGACCGAGAAAATTTCAACTTTCTTTCTCTTTCTGATTCTAAGTGTTCTTTATGTTCAAATTTTCCTTAAAACTTCGTCGTTGCTCACATGTTCAGTTTATGCCAGTGTTTCTCAACCTTTTTAAGCAACGAAACATCTAGGAGTAAATGAAAGTATTACAACACACGAATTTTTAAAGGGTATATATTTAAATGTTATGAAGTACAACCATATTTAAAAAATATATATACGCACACAGATATGAACTTACTTTATTTCAATGTTTCTATTCAACAATTTTCGCAGTTTATTTAGTGTGAAAGCTGTGCTTGGTGTTTTTTTTCCGCAATTTCTACGATATTTGGTTGAATTTATGATAAGCAGACCCCCATTTCTTCTTCTATTTGAGTGTAGTCTTTCTCGCTTCTTATTTTTGATGTTATTTAGAGTTGAGAAGCCTCATTCACATAAGTAGAAAATTGCAATAAAACTTATAAAGTCTTTTTAGTTAATGTGGGATATTCCTTTTGTATTGAAATCCAGAATGTATCAATGGGTATGGAGAAATATTTCATTTTGAGCCCTCGATCACTAGAAATTATGGTCAATTATTATTATTATTATTATTATTATTATTATTATTATTATTATTATTCACATAACTGAATTCCAATATTGGAAGGAACATTTATGAAGATATTTCGAATCCAATCATACTGTACTCCAAGATGGAAAATAATAGTCGATGTTTTCCTCGGGCGCTAACAAATGGCTAACCATAAGAGGGAGCATTTCTTGAATGCATTGAAGGAAACATATCAAAATTACCCGACGTTGCTCCGTTTTTCCAAACAACAATTTTCATTTTTGACGGCCACCAACAATTATATGAAAAAATAGTTAATATTCATTTATTCAAATAAAGGAAAATTTTAAAAAGTTAAATTAAAAAATAAAAGTACTTTTTAAAAAACTGAATATTAAAACAAAATATTTAAAATAAAACATAATCAAAGAATAGTGAAAATAATTATTTGGAAATAAAAGTTTAATACTTATTCATTTATTCAAATACTAACGCTGTACCATTACTACACAGACACACACACACACACACACACATATATATATATATATATATATATATATATATATATATGCCGTGACAATATTTCGCGGCAAACTTAAGAGGATTGTGCAGCACAGTAGTGTATCAGGACAAGTCTATGCTCTTATACATGAAGTTGTATTGCAAGAGTTAGAATGAAGGCTTAAAGACAAAAACGGAATAAACTGAGACAATTTTGAACGTTTAGGAAATTAAGTAAATGCATATAAAATAGTAATTTCCTTTTGGCAACGTACCCTTTAAAAATTAAAATATAATGATCACGATTTTCTTAAGGCCCTCGAAAAATAGTAAACAAACAAAATAGGATATTCGTCACCAATTTTTACGCATTTTTGAGCTAGCCTATTAGGTTTCATTCTAAACATGCCAGTCACGAAAGCTTAATACATTCAAAACAAAAACAAAAATAACTGTAGTGCTCCCTCTTCCCTTTCGATGCCTAAAGTACGTCTTTAGTTCGTTTGGTAGTTAATCCTTTCGTCTTAGCTCAATGCTATTAATATATTTATTTAATAAATTAAATTAATATAATTAATTAAGTTAACTCTAATAAGTCCAAGTTGAGAAAACTAGGCGGGACAAGAATATGTTTTCCACTAAATTTGGTTTCAAAATTATTTTTAAAATCTTAAATTTGTTTTCATTCGTCGGCATTTTTATGCATGCCTCTCTGATTAACTTAAGCTTAAAGGAAACCAGGCGACGGATGAATTATGAGAAATTTTGCTCTAAACATTTTAAAGGGACAATAGAAATGTGAAAAATTAATTTCTTTTAAAAGTTTAACAATGCGTTTAATTTAAGATCTTATTTTAACATAGTAGTGTTTTAACAGCCGCTGGAAAATGTGAATGAGAATTGGAAAAGAAACAAAGAAAGAAAGAAAGAAAAGGTAAAGGATAAAAAGAATGAGATCAAAGAAAAACAAAGAAAAATATAAAAAGATAGAAAGAAAGATAGAAAGAAAAACAAACACAATAAGAAAAAGAAAGAAAAACAAGAAAGAAAGAAAGAAAGAAAGAAAGAAAGAAAGAAAAAGCGAAAGAAAGATAAAGAAAAGGTAAAGGATAAAAAGAATGAGAATAAAGAAAAAAAGAAAAATATAAAAAGATAGAAAGAAAGATAGAAAGAAAAACAAACACAATAAGAAAAAGAAAGAAAACATTAAAGAAAGAAAGAAAGAAAGAGAGAAAGAAAGAAAGAAAGATAAGTAAAAGAATGAAAAAGAAAAAGAATGAGAACAAAGAAAAAAAAGAAAAATATAAAAAGATAGAAAGAAAGATAGAAAGAAAAACAAACACAATAAGAAAAAGAAAGAAAAACATTAAAGAAAGAAAGAAAGAAAGAGCGAAAGAAAGAACGAAAGAAAGAAAGAAAGCAAGAAAGAAAGAAAGAAAAGGAAAAGGAAAAGGATAAAAAGAATAAGAACAAAGAAAAAAAGAAAAATATAAAAGATAGAAAGAAAGATAGAAAGAAAAACACAATAAGAAAAAAACAGAAAAACATTAAAGGAAAAGAAAGAAAGAAAAAGCGAAAGAAAGAAAGAGCGAAAGAAAGAAAGGAAAAAAGAAAGAAAGACACTAAAAACAAAGAAAGAAGAAAACACACTAAGAAAAAGAAAGAAATCCGTTAAGGAAAAGAACGAAAAGAAAAGAAAGAAAAATAAAGAAACTAAAAAAAAGAAAGACACTAAAAATAAATGAAGAAAGAAAAAAAGAAAAAAGCGTATTTAAAGGAAAAAAATAATAAAAATGAAAAACAATGAATATATGTTATAAGTGCATCCAGGTGTGTATGAGACAAAGAAAAAAAATGAGAAAAAATGAACGAATGAATGAATTTAATGCAAGAGATAATATAAGCGCATACATCTGTATTTGAGAAAGAAAGAGAGAAAAGAAAGAAAAAAAGAAAACAATGAAAGAAAAGAAAGAAAGAAAAGAAAGAAAAAAGAAAAGAAAGAAAGAAAGAAAGAAAGGCATAATGAAAGTGGCCTCCCAAAAGTTAAACAAATTATTAAGAAACAGGAAAAAAAAACTTTTGAAAGAAGTAATGAGTACTGAACTGATATATAATATTAATCTTCATAGCAGTGAACATCGGACAATTTCCTCACACGGATGAAGAAGAGACTTGAGGTAGCAGAAATATGGTCCTACAGAAGGATGTTGAGAATACCACGAACTGAACATGTGAGAAACGACGAAATTTTAGAGAAAATGGAAATAAAAAGGATAGTTATACTTAGCATAAGAATGAGATAGCACAAATTTAAAAATAAAACGAGGCAAGAGGGCTTGGAGAATTTGACACTCACATGTTATGAATGCAAACGCGGCATAGGGTAAAAGCACGTAACCTCCGTAACGAGTTGCGTAACTGGAAGGTAGGACGGAATGGAAGAGACAGTAAAGAGACAAATATTGCTAAGCAGTTACCAAAGACAGGCGATTTCGAAGAACTATGACCGCACACGATTGAAAGAACCTCAAATGATAAACAAGGTTTTGACATTCGAAAATTAATAGCATATTTCGATGTAGTTATATAATTTTAGATATCGATCTCCAAAATTATAGATTTGATTATGACTAATTCACAATTTATCTTCTCTAAAATATATAGAGAAGGAAAAAACAATGGCCGACTGTTTCAAGAGACTTTCCAAACTGGAACCTAAGAAGAGTTGTTCAGGAAATAGAAGAATATAAATTAAAATTTGAATAATAATAATAATAATAATAATAATAATAATAATAATAATAATTCTGTTGTAAAAATGTAAAAATAATGTATTTAAAAATTATTCACTCTAGTAATTTTTACAATTTCTTAAAGCTAGCAATACTGAAAAAAACGCTCAGCAGATAACTAGACCCATAATAATTAATAAATGAAAAAGTCTACAATGGATTTATGATCAAATATCGCCTCAAATCACTCTTCAGGGTAAGGTTTTCGATAAGGCTATTGGAAATACGATACGATCTTATACTATACGATCTTATAATTACACCACTTGGAACAAACGCAAATCATAATTTTTTGAATGTAGATTGTAGAATCTACAATCTACATTCAACATTATCACTTGATAAGACACCAGAGGTATTGAAACAAAATGGCTATTTTTGTAGTGATTTTATAACATTTATGTTATAATTTTTAAATAAATAATGATATATATATATACATGTGTGTGTGTGTGTGTATCTGTGTGTGTACGTATGTGAGTGTGTGTGTATGTGACAGAGCGAGAGAGAGAGAAAGAGAAATTCAAAATCGATTAATTGCTTTAAAATTTATTTGTTAACGTTTTGCTAATAAACATAGCAGATAGAGCAGATAACTCCAAAAAAAGATGTGCATTTCTTAAATTAGGTATTTCAGTCTTGCAATGCTGTGATGGCTTCAAGTAGTCTAATGGTAAAGCACGATTGGCTTGAAACTGCTTTCCCCGATTAAAAAGAGAATACAGGTGCATATTATTTAGTAAGACTTTGGTAGACATTAATATCACTGTAAAAAAAAACAGGGGTACTTACAGAAACACGTATAATCATTAAATGATATATATATATATATACTTTTTGAATTTGTAGGTCTGATGAATTGGATCGTATTTTCGATTCCAATGTATTAAATTATGACCATGGAGTACTAGTATTTAAGCCTTTTTAATATATATATATATATATATATATATATATATATATATATATATATATATATATTGTGTATATTTACGCAGCATAGTTTCATTCAAACAGGTGTGATTAAATAATTTAGACATATCATGTCGATTAGTTTTCGTTGTGATCCTTTCAAGTTCGCCGATTAATTTTTTTGGTAGAAAATTGAGTAAGAAAAACACCAAAATTTTCTTTCGAATAGTTTTTATTTTCCCAAGTACTTTCAATCTGAAGATGATCTCAGCTGAGATTGAAATAAGAGATATACATAAAAATTATAGGTACCTCTCTTATTTATGAAAATTTATGTTATATTAATTGTTATATTATCTTAGTTATAAAATTTTCAAATTATTTTATTGTTATATAATATTTTAAATTTTATTATTTTTCTAGAAAGCATCTTCAAACGTAAGGCTATAAAGCTAAACTACTTAATACTTAATAAAATATTAGATTACTTAAAATATTTGTTAATTTGTAAAACTTACCGGGTACAGAAAGAAGTTCATTTAAAATTCGTCAAATTTGTCACTTCTTTTCATCCATCTGATGACTTCTGATCTCAGCTGTCAATACCATCAATCAATAGCTGACAAACAAGCCACCGTAGTTAAGAAATGCATTTCTTATTTTCTAATTCGTTTTTTTCTGCAAAAATGTAAAAACTGTTTGTTTCAACTTAAATTAAGTAAACTTTAATATTTTTCTAATTTTACTCAAATAACCTTTGAAAAATGTATATTTTATTTTTACAAGAATTTTAAAACGGAGAATTTAATTTTTGTTCACAACTGTCTCAAAATGGCAAACATCATCGACTTTACTGGAAACAGAAAAAGTTTATTCCAATCAATTTAAATTCGGTTTTAAATACACCAAAGTATTTTGCTTACTGGGTATAGTAAATTTATTCCTTTACCCCTGAATTAAAGCTAAAAGAAAGCTTCAAGAACGATTTTTCATTTTTTAAATTAATTTTAATGCCATTTTTCGGCAAATTATAGGCGATTCCTATGATTACAATATACTCTTGAACAAAAACTTAAAAATGGTCATTTATTCATAAAAATGGAAAAAGTAATTAGTCTATGTCTATGTAACAAAACACAAGGTCAGACTATCAGTTACTGAACGACAGTTAGAAGAATCTTGTTTCTCTCATAGGCAGTTGTATGTTGGTTGTTCACGTGTGGGAAGTAAAACCAATTTGTTTGTTTATGCTCTACAAGGAAAGACAAAGAATATTATCTACCAAGAAATATTGTAATGTAAAAACTGTTTAAAGATATTTTTGTGTTTTAATAAATTAATTTGAAGTTATAGATTTATTTTTAACATTTTAAACACCAGACAACGCCGGGTAGCTCTGCTAGTGTATATATATATAAATTTAAATTAAAAAATTATGTTAGATAAATAAATGTTTATAAAATAATAAAATTGTATAACCAATAACATCATTCTTATTCGTCATGGTGAGTGACAAAGCACAAAACTTCGTAGCAAATGTTGGTATACAGTAATGGAAAAAAAAACGTGCGCACAAAATGTATTTTCTTGATTATACCAACATATCAATAATAAACATATTAATCCCTTAAATGTTCAAACTGTTTGACTCCATCATTCACATACTCCTCTTTCCCTGCAAAACATTTATTATTATTATTATTATTATTATTATTGTGAATGGCTAAGAAATGACAAAAACCAAGGTTGCAGATATATCATATATTAAACAGTAAGTACAACAGAAGAGTATTACGCGACTAGTGAGTGTGTTTCAATTGACCGAGAGTTCAATCTGTTCGACTGTTACCCCAAGGCCTTCACTCCTACTAATCTTATAGTAGGCGGAAGAGTCCAACATAGACTCTTTAGAGGGAGGACACCACAACAATTATTATTATTATCATTATTATTTATTAAAAATAAATTAATAATGAACGCAACATAATAAAAATTATGAAAATAAAACATTAAAAATGATTTGAATGAATTTAATGATTTCTAGTATTAAATGAATCCTAGAATCACTAACACAATACTAGTAATGCTAGTATAATACTTTGCGTATAGGTACTTTGTCATCCACCAGAATACACACACACACACACACACAGACACACACACACACACACACATATATATATATATATATATATATAAAAGACAAAAAGAATTTTTTTCATAACCTTAGCGTTTTGTTTTTTGTGTAATGAGAGGTTTTCCGTTTAGCTTTTATTTATTTTTAGTCTTTACGGATATATTTCATTGATATCTGCATTTTTACACACAAACACACGCGCGCACACAGAATTACCACCAAACACAACCAATCGATCTCCCCTCAGGTAGGTCCCCTGCTTTGAGCGTCTATTGTTCCTTAAACTCAAGCCAGACCTCAAGTGCAACTCGTACATACGATCCATCGTTAAGAAAGGAGGATGAATGTTCGTTTCCCTGTACCACCCCAGTAAGTACCTGACTCCATGTGCTATTTTCTACCTTTACAAGAGCTAAGTCAGGCCTAAAATGGAGTACTGCCGTCATTTTGGGACGGGAGGTGCCCTGTCCACACTTTCCAATCTCGACAGGGTCTAGAAGTGTCTCCGCGTCTTTGTGGGTGACAAATTATTTTCCATACTCCAAACCCTCTCTCACAGATGGAATGTGGAAAACCGCTCACAATCACTAAATCAATGTTATATAATTCAAGTGGGTTCCTAGTAATATCAAATATTAAAACTGATCCACAGAAAGAGAACAATGTATTTATTATAACATAGCATATAAAGGCTAATAACTTCAACCCTCCCATTACTACTGACTCTGGCATTTTGTCTGACTGAAACATCGAAATGGATAAATTCGGTATCGATTTTGCTGTCAAAGTTAAATTTCTAATTCTCTCACGAACGCAGTCTATACACCGGGGTTGAATAAGACAAATGTACTTTTCGTTGGTTGAAATAGAGCTATATCCCCACCATATGAGGTAATTTTGTATTTTGTTGCGTAATATATATATATATATATATATATATATATAAGTGAACATAGAAGTCAACGCTTAGAGGCGACAGTCTGTTTAATGCAATCGTCAGGTGATCTGACGATTGTATCTAGCATGAAACAGACTGTCACCTCTAAGTGTTGACTTCTATATCTACACACGCTCTATCTCTGATATTGAGGACTATATCCCATTAATATAGCAATCTTAAGACTATATTTCTTCATATATATATATATATATAGAGAGAGAGATAGATAGATCCGCAGACAGTTTCGCTGTATCACAGCTCATCAGTGTAGCTAGACATGCGATTCAAGCCGGGATCGAAACCCAACTGATTCGGCAATAGTCGGAGATTTCCCCCCTAATCCATCGGCGCACGGTTGAAAGAAAGGCGAAATTTTACTTACTTATTCTGTAAATAATAAACACGCCAATGACTGACAGGGCTCAATTCGGCAAATATCATCCACTTTGTTCGTGACTGGGATTTAAACAGGTTGTTTGTTCGCTCACCAAAACCAGTAACTAATTCGCTCTTATTTTCGCTTATACTTATCCTCAAGGAAGGATAATACTGCTGTTTTGGGGTTTTATTTCACTCAAACATTATGTTTCGATATAAAAAAAAACAGTGTTTTTCTTTCCATGGTGGCAGTAACGAATCTATTCTTTTTGCTATACTCCTTGCAAACGTAGAATATATATATATATATATATATATATATATATATATATATATATATATATATATATATATATATATATCTCCTTCTGATGCTGCTTTCAAAAGTGGAATCCTTCGTTTTCTATTGGTTTGAACATAAATCAGCTATCACATTAATTGTTCAGACAACATGTCAAAGCTTTATACTCCGTTCAGCAAAGAATACTTAGTCTCATTGTCTTTACCAAATGAGCAACGGGACACTTACTGAACATGCGTTGTGCTGAACATGTTCGTTGCATTGGGCGCGTTCCTCCCCTAAAATATACCACTTCTGAGTCTATTCGGAGAGCCCATAACTATTTCTAACCAACCACCATACTAGTACTTCTCGTCGTCTTTCTTATGTCAGTAACCTTAATGGGCGTCCCACGTTACCTCTCTCTTCCAAGATGTCTACAACCCCGACCAAGTCTACAACCTACACATCTTGAAGATACTTGAGACATCATCACATAATTCTGGTTAAGAATGAAGACTAGAGAATTGCTCACGCAAAAACAAAAATATCCCAATCTTCCTTCGCCACACACACCCATACATAGGCGCACATATATTCTTACCTATCTTTATCTTTGAGACGTCATCTGCGAATTGGGATAAATGTACAGACATTACTGGTCCAATGGTTTCAGACCATATTGGCACGCTACAATTGTTTCTGGGCCAAGCTAAGATGCACTTAGTAAACAAACAAATGAAAACTGAAGTATCAAACATTAGAAACCAAAGTACAACGAATGCTTTCGCCCTATCACGCCAGAAAAAAAAAAGAAAAACAAATTTGATCGGTTAATGTATGCGTGACGTAATAGACAAAGATATTGTGGTCTTGTGCGTTCCGCCATCATTGGGCATCCCACGATTGTGCTAAGCGTAGTAAATATTCATATTTTCAGTAAAATTTCGCTTCAAAACATAGACCATCATGGCTCTTCACAATTTCAATTACTTCAAGCTTTGAATTGTCATGACTGATATTAGGAAAAGGGGAGATTTTTAAATACAGTTTTCCTTCGAGATTTGTCGCCTTACCGAAGATAAAGAATCTAGTCTCCTCTATTTCTCCAAGACTGTTTTTTTCTCCAAGACTTTTTTTTTACCTTGATATTTATAACCATAGATGAAATAATTTGGCGGTGGACACGTAATAGTAAAGGATTGAATAAAAAACGATGACAGAAGAAATTTGGTAAAAGTTGATAGAAACTGAAACAGCGAAAACTGTATTAGTTTTATTTCATTTTATATGCCATGTCCTCTCAGGACGTAGGCGATCATTGCTCTCCACCACCTCCTATCCCTTGCAGCTCTCAACAAGTTCCTTCCCTCTGCTACCTCCACTAGGTCACGTTCTGTCATCCATTTGCTTAAGTCCGCTAGGTATGTCACACGTTGTTTTCTTTTGTCTCTCTTTCCCTCTATTCGGCCCGAGTGTATCAGATTCTCCAGGCCCTCCTTCCTCATTATGTGTCCCAGAAACTTCACCTGCTTCTTTCTGATGCTAATTATAAGCGTTCTCCTTGTTTGCAACCCCTCTAAGACCTCATCGTTGCTCACACGCTCGGTCCATGATATCCTCAGCATCCTCCTGTAGAACCACATCTCCGTCGCCTCTTCTTCATCTTTGAGGAAATCGTCCAACATTCGTTGCCATAAAGAAGAACAGATGTCGCAAAATAGCTCCGTATTCTTTTCTTTGTTACCAAAGAAATTCTGCTGTCTCGCAATAATCTGCTCAGCTTTTGGTGTCTTTGGCCATCCCAATACGTCTACGGATCGCAGTGTCGCACTTACCGTCCTCTGGTAAGACGCTTCCCAGATATTTAAACTTCTGCATCTGCTTGATTCTCGTGTTCCTAACTTGCAAATTACATTTCAGGCTCATCCTAACTGATGACCATATATTCTGTCTTCTTGTAGTTTATACTTACTCCTTTCTTCCCATTCTCAGTCGCTACCTTCTGTCGGAGATTTTGTAATTTCTTTTCAGCGTCTGCTATCAATACTGTGTCGTCTGCGTATCTTATGTTGTTAAGATTGTGGCCGCCAATGCTAAGTCCCAGCAGGGTTTCTAATTCTCTCAGAATTGCCTCGCTGTATCGGTTGAACAGGTCGGGTGAGAAGACGCATCCTTGCATTATGCCTCTTCCCATTTTCATATTTTCACTGAACGCGTTCCCTATGTATATGCATGCTGTTTGCTGCCAGCATAGGTTCTTGATTATTCTGATATCCCTCCCGAATATTTCAAGGTTGCTTAGCAGTTCCAATCTTCTGCCAGACGACGAAGATGGAAACTTTTCACAGCATGACGGTGCTCCTTGCCACATATCACGGACAACAAACATGTTTCTAGTGGGTGGAGATGGTCAACTTTTGGAAGACTGGCCAGCATAAAGTCCTGATCTTAATATAATTGAACCATTGTGGTAGGAACTGAAGAAACAAGTGTTCCAACGAAAAGCACGCAGTCACCAAGAACTCTGGTGTTGTTGCCAGGAAGAGTGGAAAAAACTGTCAATGAGAAAATCTGGACCTTGTGCCATTCAATGCCAAATCGGATTGAGACAATTATTCAAGCCAAAGTTAGCAACAGTAATTACTAATTCAATACTTTGACATTTTGTATTTTTGGTAAAAATAAAGTCTACATTTTACAAAAGAAAATTTCTTTTTAACATAATAAAAAAGGTGAAGTATTCGCAGGTGGGCCGGTATTTTTGCATGACTTTTTTTCCGCAGCACTATGTTTAATATGCTCTATTATCCACCACAGAGCATTAGCAATAATTCAGGGAATTGTTTTCAAAGATCATAAAAATATATTAGTTTACTTCAGTTTAATCTTCTGCTAGACAACAAAGATGGAGACTTTTCACAGCATGATGATGCTCCTGGCGACACATCACCGACAACAAAAATGTTTCTAGTTGATGAAGACGGTGAACTTTTGAAAGACTGGCCAGCATAAAGTCCTGATCTTAATATAACTAACCCAATGTGGTAGGAACTGAAGAAACAAGTGTTCCAACGGAAACCACGGAATCTCCAAGAGCTTTGGGGTTGCAGCCAGGAAGAATGGAAAAAAACTCTCAATGAGAAAATCTGACAATAGCATGGAATTCTTAAGAAAAATGGAAACGAAAAAGACATTTATAATCGGAATGAAACAACTGAAATATCTAGGATACATATCGAGGAAGGAGGACTGGGAAAATTTGAAACTCAGAGGACATATCAAAGGTAAAAAGAAGATGTGGTGGACCATCTACTTGATGCGCTTAAGAACGGGAAATGGGAGAAATGTTAAAAAGACAAGTTACTAAGTGCTACAAAGGATAGATAGATTGTGTAGAACCATGGTTGCCTATGTCCATGTACTGCTGTCATTTTTGGGCGGGAGCTGCCTTGTCCACACTTTCCAATGTCGACAGAGTCCAGAAGTGTCTCTGCGTCTTTGTGGGTGACAAATTATTTTCTATCCTCCAACCCCTCTCTCACAGACAGGATGTGTCAAATCGCTCACTGCTCTATCGCTACACTCATGGAAAGTGCTCGGACGAACTGCAGTTCTTGGTTCGAACAGTTCAAACCTTCATGGCTGGCTTCTGCTAAAAAGGGGATAGGAACCATAAAAGACATTCCAATTTTTTTCGACACGGATGAATATGATTTCGCAATGGAACACCAACACTTTGTTAAGGGGGCGATTTCAAAAAGATCCTTAGACGTTTATCTGGCAAATAGTCAAGAAGAATTCGAAAGTGATCCAAAATAAGTTGATAATCAAGGAAGGAATACAGAAAGTAATTTGTTTCTGTATTTAAAAAAAAGAAAGTTGAAGAATTTTTAATCATCAAAAGAACGAAAATCAGTCAGACGATTAAAAGTTAAGAAAATAAAAATAAGTTTGGAAAATAAAATTGTTTCATTAAAAAAATAAATTAATAAAATGGATTTAATAATAGCTGCTTTCTTGAATCCGACTGCTTCTCTACTGCCACCGTGAAGCGTGTCCGGTAAATGGAACATTAGCCCAGCTGAGAATAAGAAAAACAAATTGATTAAAATTTAATCAACAACGATTTTTCAAATATTAACTTGATTTATTTACGAAATACAGGTAATGTCTCGCGTCTCAAATTGTCAGATAGTGAAACCTTTTGTTCATCATATTCCCAAGCTACAGTAGAAGTATATAGGTTAATGAAGTGGTGACATTCTAAATTTCCGGAAACCAGTTCTATAAAGACAGCTAACCTTTAGAAACTTATACTGATTATTTTGTTTTCGATCCGAGAATGGAAACAAATCAATTTATAGTATCAAGAAGAATTAAACCACTTTCATAACTTAATAGAAAATATTAATTTATTAAAATATTTCCAGATTTAAATTCTCTTCCCTCATATTTCTCTTCAGAAGTATAATGCATTTCGACGCTAGTGTCATCAGCTGTGTTATGCTTTCTTAGCCACGTTTGAACTGAATCGCTACAGTCCCAAAGATATAACGGATGACAAATTTATGACTAGAATGTTTGTCACACCTTTTTCACTAAGCGCACGCACGAGCGTAGTGTAACTAATATTTTATCTAGACCATCGGCTATTAATATATAAGATTATTTTCGGATAATCCAACAACCGGTTCGCTAAAATTTATCATTTCAAGAATCGGTTCACGCTAACCGGTAAGATGTCACCACTGGGCTCATGTCAAGTTACTTAATCGGCATTTTTTGTTTGCTTCTTTTGCCTTCAATAGACCCCGTGAGAGATAATTATCCAAGCGCCTTCTTTCCTTCCTTCCTTATTATGTGTCACCAAAATTTCAGCCACTGCTTTCTGTTTGTCAACAGTTGTTTCTTTGTGGTCCTATTCTATTTTGTTAATCGGTACCACCCCATTCAAGGCAATAAAACCACTAAGACTAAGGTGGGGTTACAGGATATGGAAGAATTAGGAACAGAAACATTAACAATGGGCGGGAAGAGAAAAGAGTAATCAAGAGGACAGCCGATAGCGATTGACATTGCATTTAAATTTTTGCTGATTAAATTTGGCTGGGAAGCATGGAGAAGGAAAGGAGTTTCACAAGCAAGTGCGAGAAAAAAACTGTTAGTATAGAACACAAGGCTACATCTAGCCAGTCTAGTACTGTGCTTAAATTCAAAAAGTGTAGTTACCATAGCGATGAGCTCATTCGAACAATTACCATGGAAGTATTTATACAAAAGACACAGAGAGGCTACTTTAGGTTGGTGATGTTAGGGGCGGGGAGTGACTGGAGCCAAGCAGACAGATCAGAACCAATAATATTGCTGATTCTTTTTTGGCAACAATATTCTATGCATGGACGAATGGTAGGCTTATAGATATCTAAGATAGATCGTGGAGAGAAAAATGTCTCCCACAACAGAGTGAACCAACTTTCTCAGCCGCTGACCTAGCAATGGATTCTATATAGACTTTCGACTTCATGTCAGCTGAGAACATTAGCCCGAGAAGGTGCAAAAAGTCCCGTTCCTGGAGGTTAGCATCAGCCATGGGGTCTCTCAGATGATTAATGGAGAGAAGTTTAGTTTTGGAGGTTGTAAAATTATTAGGTTGGTGCAAAAATAATGCCGTAATAATGTCGTTTTTTTGACGTATTTTTTAACGTCAAAAAACGACATTATTACGTCATTATTTTTGCACCAGCTTAATAATAAGCCATCTTTCGCCGCTGTTAACAACTGACTTGAGGTTGCTTTGGACATCGGCTACCATTTTGACCTTGTCGGACTGATCATCTTTACTGTCGAGGCAAGCGTAAATGGTTGTTTCATCAGAGCTGATGTCATAGGGGAGGTCATTAATGAAAATTCAAAACAGAATAGGACCAAGCATGGAGCCTTTGGGGTCACCTGCGTTAATCTCTACAAACTGGTCTTTCTTCCTCCTATACTCCGCCCAATTTCATTATTTGTTGGTCAAACATCATTTAAATGACTTCAAATCATTTCTTAATCTGCGAGGAAATTAACTACTATACATTTCTATGAGAGAGACTGGACATTACATAATTGGTTAGCACTATCTTCTATATTTCTCGGCCCTGTCGGCTGGGGCTTTAGAATACGCCGACTGCATCTCTGTAGAGGGGTAAGACCCCCCCCCCAATGTGGCGTCTGGGTATGACGTTAAATTGCATCCAACAGCAAGGCCTCTGATCTGGAGGTTTTGAGGAGCGTGGAACCACCTCTTAATTGCTGGTGTTCCCAGGTTCACCATGACCCGGGGTGGTAGCACCTGTTAGGGTCCCAGCTATGGGTAAATAGTGAACTCCTAGTTTTCCAGGTTTTGCTCACGTCCTGGGTATGACGGTAAACTACATCCACGTCCAGGGTATGGCGATAAACTGCATCCAACAGCAAGGTCTCAGATAATGTTTTCAGAAAAATAATGTTGCTAGCTCTAAGTTTTTGAAACAATAATGTTGCCAACTCTAAGTTTTTGAAACAATAATGTTGCCAGCTCTACGTTTTTTTGTAAAAGAAGTAATGTTGTCAGCTATACGTTTTTTTTGTAGAAGGAAGTAATGTTGTCAGCTATACGTTTTTTTGTAAAGAAGTAATGTTGCCAGCTATACGTTTTTTGTAAAGGAATAGTGTTGCCAGCTATACGTTTTTTTTGTTTGTTTTTTTTTTAAACAATAATGTTGCCAGCTATACATTTTTTATTCCATACAAAATAGGCATTTAAAATTCATATAAACTGAATTTGGCATTAAATAACCCACAGTGGTTGATATGCCATAAAACCCAAACAAACAAACAAACAATCTATATTTCTACGCGTATTTTTCGATACTTTAATATTTCGCTTAGTTTCAGAAAGTCATATTTCGCTACTGCTATATACCTACGAAATTCCCTACCATATTTTCCACCTTCTGTTACTATACTACCAAAATAGTTTTAATTCTGCACATGCTTGATGCTGACATCCCGGATACTTAATTTACATCTTGTTCCGCCCTTTTTGCTGACAACCATGCATCTTTTTACAGTTAAGGGTTAGTCCTTTCTTCTTGCATTCTTCGATTAATTTTTCTAGTAGTTAGTTTTCTTCTGAATCTACCGCCATATTATGCACTCACTCTCACAAACTGTAACGAAAGTTTGCAAACATAGATGGTTGGATCTGTGGATGTTGAACAATAACAAATGTGCTTGAGCAGCCTTCTGCAAGAGGTATTATATAGCTCATACCTTTCTCCTGATGTCAGAATAATCAATATATATATATATATATATATATATGTATATATATATATATATATATATACTAATGATGTAGAGGGCATGAATGTTTTGATTTGTTTAATAATTTTTGACCGAATTTCTGAGATGCAGCCTAGTGGATTAAAGTATACGTCCGTGAATGGCCGTGGAATAATAGCCGAGGGTATTGAAGCGTTGGTTTGTGAACTGTCGTGGAATAATAGCCTACGTATTAAAGCGTTGGTATGTAAATTGTCGTGGAATAATAGACTAGGTTATTAAAGCGTTAGTTCATGAATCGTCGCGGAATAATAGACTAGGGGATTAAAGCGTTGGTTTTTTAATTGTCGAATAATAGCCTTTTAGTTTAAAGCATTTGTTCGTGAATTTTCGTGGAATAATAGTCTACGTTATTAAAGCGTTGGTATGTGAATTGTTGAATAATAGGCTAGGGGATTAAAGCGTTGATTTGTCAATTGTCGTGGAATAATAGTCTAGGGGATTAAATCATTGGTTCATGAATTGTCGTGGAATAATAGACTAGGGGATTAATGCATTAGTTCATGAATTGTCGTGGAATAATAGCCTAGTGGATTAAAGCGTTGTTTTGTGAATTGTCGTGGAATAATAGCCTAGTGAATTAAAGCGTTGGTTCGAGAATTTGGTGGCATATTAATTGTGAGTTCAACCCTTGGGCCTAGGAATGTGGAAGCAAGGAGTGTGGAAACAGGGCAACCAATAACTGAACAGTAATAAAAATAAGAATAGACAAGACATACCTAGATAAGGGCAGTTGGACGAGGACACTCTACTCCTGTAGATTATATAAACGGTTTAGTCCAAAATGTCCTGTAGATTACCTGGATCGACATACACTTGATGAAGGCAGCAGAGGGCAGCAGCCGGAATGTTGTGATAACATTAGTCAACATGTAAATAATCTAAGTGACTATTTATTTAATGTATTCTACCGATGATATCAAAGGGTTAATTAAAAAGTAGAAGAAATCGTCAACTTTTCTGTGAAAATGGGATTTGGAATTTCAAAATTTGACCGGAAAGAAAGTTTTTGATATGCAAATTTGTTTAAAGGTAATGCCCGGAGAATTACAGTTAGCTAAGGAAGGGGGTTAAAAAGGAAATGCCTTTGTAAAATAACACTCAAACGAGTAACAGACTGGTGTGTTGGCAAGTTTTTGGATGTACCTCAGCTATTCTGTAAGTTAAGAAAAATGTTATCAAGTTAAAATAATTCCTAAACAATAAAAAGTATGAAGGAAAAGAAAGAAGGAAAGAAGAAAAAGGAAAAGACGAAAAAAAATGTTATCAAGTGAAACATAATAATAATTCCTAACAATAAAAAGTACGAAGAAAGAAAGAAAGAAAAGAAAAGAAAAGAAAAGAAAAGAGAAGAGAAGAGAAAAGAAAAGAGAAGAGAAGAGAGGAAAAGAAAAGAAAAGAAAAGAGAAGAGAAGAAAAGAGAAGAAAAGAAAAGAAAATAGAAGAAAAGAAAAGAAAAGAGAAGAAAAGAAAAGAGAAGAGAAGAAAAGAAAAGAGAAGAAAAAAAAGAAAAGAAAGAAAAGAAAAGAGAAGAGAAGAAAAGAAAAGAGAAGAAAAAAAAGAAAAGAAAGAAAAGAAAATGTTTTTGTTAAGAAAATACGGCAGAAAAAATGCGGCGAAACCGATAATGAAACAAACAGAAATAATAAATAAACAAGACAAACGGCACTGACTTTAGGAAAAGCATTAAAAAAAAGAAAAGAAAAGGTATGTGTACAGCTGTGAGAGTGAGTGTGTGTACTTATGCGCGTGTGTCTTTGTGTGATTTCATTTACTTCGTGTTCTTGTACATCTGGACATGTGTTCGAGTTAGTATCCGTTTGCAAATTTAGATATTTTAGTATGTATGTTTATGAATGTTAGTTTGTGTGTGTGTGTGAAAGGAAAAAGAAATGTTGGAATTATAAAGTGAGAAGAATTGTAAAAATGCTTCTCCCCTTCACCACTCTGCACCGCAGGGTCGGCCATTTTTCCTCCTTACGTGCCAAAGGTGCGAGCCGTTGAAAATTGCAAGTTTGTGACGTCATTAGGACAGACATCATGGCGGCTGATCTCGATCAACGTAATAAATAAAAAGTCGGTAGAATGCGTGATGCGCAGATTCTGGTATATATATATATATATATATATATATATATATATATATATATATATATATATGCGAAAAGAAAAAAAAAGGATTAGGAAGAAAAGAAAAAGAGACAGACCGATGGAGAGATATGCAGCACAGTGTCAAATACTGACTAGCCGGTAATATGTTCGGAAATTCAGACATTTACATTCACGGGCATAAAGTCGTACATAAGTTCGCTTAAAGATAGATAGATAGATAGATAGATAGATAGATAGATAGATAGATAGATATGAAAAGACTGAAAAAAGATAGATTGATAGATATGAACAAGCATAGATAGATAGATATGGACAGACTGAGATAGATAGATAGATAGATAGATAGATAGATAGAAAGAAAAAAAATTAATAAATAAATAGAATGTTGCTGCAATAAATAGATGTATATATAGATAGAAATTAAAGCAGAGTGATTTTTATATCACCACCTTTAAGACGGTCCTCTCCCTCACCCCTTACCCATCTATACCTAGATAGAAGGCGTTAAGTTAAGCGACGTCTAGCTTACACAGAGGGGGTTAAGGATAAGGAATTGAAAATGGTACATCTAACTCACTCATGTCTTCTCTCCCACCTCACTTCCTCACTTCGTTAATTTCACATTGGTGCGGTCCGTCAAAAATGTGTAAGTTTCTTTTCATTTTTCATTTCAACTTTTGGAAGTAAAGTCTGATGATCCAGAGCCCTTTAAAAGGGTTGTGGTGAAATAACTTATTACATGGAACCTTAAAGTGATCTGTTTTTATTTAAACATATTTGCTCTGAATTTACATTGAGCTCCCTGGATATCATCCTCCTTGGGTCTACCCATACGGATTACCTAGTTTTGCATAAACTATATATATATATATATATATATATATATATATATATATATATATATATATATATATATGAAGAAATATAGTCTTAAGGTGTGCTATATTTATGGGATAAAGTGCTCAATATCAGAGATAGAGCGTGTGTAAATATAAAAGTGAACATAGAAGTCACTTAGAGGCGACAGTCTGTTTCATGCTACATGCAATCGTCAGGCCACATGTGCTGTTATTTTTCTCGGCTATTTATATATATACGGGTCAGTGGTGCATTGTGGGAAGTCTATTATGGCGGTTGTTTTACCGGAAGTCGTTTATTATGGTTAAATTATTATGCTTGTTTTTATTTTTTGTTTCTTATTTTATTTATATATATATATATATATATTATCATTTCATACCAAGCCACCAGGACACAATAAATTACTGGGTGTTAGAGAATATGAGTTAAAGGAGAGAGAACAATAATAATAAAAAAAGCATGAAGCCGGAACAGATTTTCTCAAGCGAGAATTGCGACAGAAGAAACTGTTAACATAGAACTTACGGTTACATCTATCCAGTTTAACTGTGAATTGATGATGATAATAATAGGTGAGTAATAAAGAGGACATTAGATATCGATTGACATTGTATTTAAATTTTTGAAAATTAAAATTAGCTGGGAAGTAAGTAGCCGGAAGAGAGTTCCACAAGCGTGAGGTGCGAGAAAAGAAACTTTTATCATAGAACTTCCGGTTAGATTTAGCCAATTATTGCAGCCAATCTAGCACTGCGCTTAAATTCATAAGTCTAGGTATCACAGCGAAGATTTCAGCTGAACAATTACCATGAAAGTAATTATAGAAAAGACACATGGAAACTACATTACTAGTGTGGGAGAGTGACTGAAGCCGAGGTACCAGGTCAGGATCAATAATATTGCAGATTCTTCTTTGGATTTTATCAAGAATCTCTAGATATACAGCAGATTTGTCAGAGGATGTATAAATAGTGCATCATCAATATATCGGAAGTATGTTGATTGTTCGAGAAAAATATTTTGGGAATAGATCAGAATCGAGAAATTCTGACAAGATACATGACTTCCCTTCATTTAAGGGCGATCCCAGTGGCAATACGAATTTTTGTCTGTAAAAATCATTATCAAATGTGAAATAGAATTGATTGTCGCTGAAATGACAAATTTTTATTATTTTAGTTACTGGTATGGAGAACGATGCCATTGATTGTGTTAGATGCTTTTTAAGGAGATTTAGACACGGTGGAGTAATAGATAGCGAAACGGATTGAAGAGTCGGCAAGACGGGTTCGAATTCCAGTCGAATCCATTACCTCCACGTGCTAATGCCAAAGGTATGAACCCTCTTCTCACCCACCCAGCTATGGGTAAATAGCAGGATAGACCGGGTTCTATAGTCTTGGATGGCAACTGGTCTACCGCAGAAAGAAATGGCGGGAAAAATCTGCCTCGTCAGTCATGTATTGAAAGATACATGATCGCCTAAGCGTCTATCATGCATGGCACATAACTGACTGAGACATTTTTCAACTGGGTGTAAATGGATTCTATATTTAGACCATGGCCAAGTGTATGTCAGTCATGTTCATTTCACTTAGTTTTACACTTAGGCTACCTGAGTTCATCATATGAGATGAACTGATTGTTCCTAGGGGAGGGGCTACAATTTTTGCATGAATTGTCACAAAATACTTAGATGACAGCAAAAGTAAAGTATTGGCGTACCTCGCACATTGTCCTGACCTAAACCCCACTGAAAATTTATGGGCATAAGCTATTGTAAATATTTCTAAAAAAAAAAAGTTGAATTTCACATAAACGTAAGTATATTCTGAATATTTTACCTACATCGGTTGGTTAATACAAATTTCACTCAAATCTAAACAAAAAAAAAAAAAAAAAAAAAAAAAACATCTATATAACCTCCTCCTCATATACGTAAATATATAATATATATACATAAAAATTATATGCATAGCTATAATATATACATAAAAACATAGACCTATATATAACTAGCTGATGTACCCGCCTACATCGGGTAAGAGGTCAAAACTTAGATCACCTATGGTTTTAATGACAATAAAACGGTTCGTTATAAATGATGGTGAGCTGATAAGTGTTGTTTATTTTAGAGTCAGCCTATGCAAATAGATATATTGTGTTAAAAGTACCTCGAATGTTTGCGAAAATCATTACTTGTACACACTGATGGAGTCTTCAAACAATATGTTTTCAATACATTTTTCCGCGTCGGTCAAAACAAATCTACATTATAACCTGCCTACAGAAAATTAATCGTTCAGAAGTTATACTGTAGTCCCATATACAGGTTCAGGATTTGTCTTAGGAAATTGGTTACTCATTAGATTCTCCACAGTATCTCTATTGAGACACTGCCTTTATTTAGTTGGATGTTGAGTCATTAACTGATCTTACGCCCTTCAAAAGGTCTTATTTTTCATCTTACAGGGTTGCTAACCACCTTCAGAGTATGCACAAGAGTCGTGGAAACGGTTCAGTTGCTGACCATTCGACAAAAAAGTATTTGATCTATATCACGCTGAAACACCAGTTCACGTTCATTCATCGAAGTTAAATAACATTGAGCCTAATCAGTAACCAAATGGGAAATCATTTGGGGATACTATATGCTGTAAATTTGGATCTGCGTGGGATAGCGGCTCAAAATGAGGAACTGGGGAGGCGAGTTCGAATTTCATTCGACTTACATAGACTTACACTCAAACACCTTTAGGAAAGTTATGAATCCATCCCTTCTCTCCCAAGCTATAGGTTGAGTAGCAGAACAAACTGGGCTTTATGTCCTCGGTTTGCGACGTCTACCACAGAAATAAACGGCATCTTACTGCTGGATATCTGCATAGTTAGCCATGAATCGAACGAGTCATGATCTCTTCACCGTGTATCACGTATGGCACTTGACTTCTAAATAATTCTTTTAATCCTAAAGAATTTTAGAGTAGAATTCTCCCATAGATTGACCGGCGATTCAATACTGAGAAATAAAACAACACAAATAAAAAGCACACTTTTGTTTATTTCTAATGCATTTTCATTGTCTTTAATATTAGGTTGGTGCAAAAATAATGTCGTTTTCTCACATGTGAGAAAACGACATTATTTTTGCACCAACCTAATACTTTGCTTAACTTTTAGAAGGCTCCTTTTGCTATTCCAATGCTACTTCCGATTTCGGTGTCATATTCTCTGTTAAAACACTTCCCAGATATTTAAATTTTCATACTTGCTTGATTTCGATATGTTCAATTCATAGCTCACATTCAGAGTCGTTCTTCTTGCAAATGACCATTAACTGAATAAAAGGTTTAGGTCAAAATTCCAAGAAGGTTATCGATTAGTACAACAGGCACCCGGAAAAAAGGCTAATTAGTACAAAAGCCAAAAGGTTTTGAGTATAACAACAAATATATGGATATTAATCCGGATAGGCATATGAAAAAAATTATCTCGATAATTCCGACATAAATTTTTAATATCTAAACATTCTGGTTTCATGAATTGATTGATTGATTCATTTTTTACGGCTTATCAACCCTTTGCTGATTATTCAAAGCCAGATAATATTTAAAAGATTGTAAGAACTTTTTTTTAGATAATAATGGTTTAGTGGTACAAGTCTTACTAATTAACCCATAGTTGTGGGGAGGAGGTGGATTCATGTCTTTGGTATTTGTGCGCAAATGAATATAACGAACCACGGAGCACATCTAAGCGGTGTAATGGTTAGAACAATTACGTACTGAGTAGCGAGTTCGATCTTCACTGTGTGCCCACACTTTCGGCCTTGTGTCACATCTAAACTACGCTTAGAAAACTATTTGGGCACTTCGACGTGGCGTAATGGTTAACAAGCTTGTCTTGTTATATCACTTACGACTGAATAGCGAGTCCGATCCGTATTGGGTGCTCATACTTTCCACCTTGTGCCACATCTAAGCTACGCTTAGAAAATCGCTATAACGAACCTAATTGGAACTCGACTCACTGGTTTCATAAAATATAACATTTAGATTAACTTTTTAGTGACTGCAAAATTTAGCAAAAATCAATATAAATGGATCAGTCATAAACTGTATTCTAAAACAATGTGTGAGCGAATATTGTATTTTCGTCTTTTCTGTGTATATTATTGAGAAAAATAAAATAACCAAAATTAACTCTCGTCTGGTATATAAAAAAATGTCTTAAAATATATTCCACTAGTGGAACAGTGCTCACAAAAAGGTTAACCTAGAGAATTATATTCAGACATAGTTCTTTATATTTTACCCCCGCTTCGTTAATCATGTGGGGCATTTTCACGGTATTTGTCTCATGGGGTTTTTAAACACCACCATTTAAAATATAGTCCTTAATTTTCTGAATTTCTGGAATGAGAAGTTACCAATAGTCCAAATATAAATAATACAAATATTCTTTTGAATCTTCTGATTTTTATCGGATGAATAAAAATTTAAAAAAATAAACCAAACCAAAAGCTTATGGTTTGGTTTGGTTTGCAGCATATCAACCTCAGTAGATTATTTAATGCCGACAAGATTTTTATTGCTAGTAATATGTTTTTAAAAAAAAGTAATAATATTTCTTTTTTCAAAAATATACTGCTGGTAATTTTTTTCAGGAATTTATTGCTGGTAATATTTTTTACAAAAATTAGTGCTGGTGATTTTTTTTTTCTTTTCAAAAATGTATTGCTGGTAATATTTTTTTTCAAAAAAGTATTGCTGGTAATAATTTTTCTTCAAAAATTCAGTGCTGGTAATAATGCTCTACAACAATGTATTGCTGGTAATAAAACCTACTTTTGTAATTAGCTGGGACCCTTACAGGTGTTACCACCCCGGGTCAGGGTGGACCTGTGAACACCAGCAATTAAGAGGTGGTTCTACACTCCTGAAAAACCTCCTGATCAGAGGCCTTACTGTCGGATGTAGTTTATCATCTTACCCAGAACGCGGTTTTATCGTAAAAAATTGACTTAAAAAGTTCTTAACATTTTGGCATTTGCGTTATCTAATTTTAAATAACCGTTGGGGTTTACCCACACAACGTTGATTTTCTTCCGCGTTTTTACTTGGCTTTAAGACGACGCGTAAGCACATCTTACATTTTATTTTTTTCTGTGAGTATTATCGATAAAAATATAATAATCAAAATTAATGCTCGTCTGGTAATAAAAAGTGTCTTAAAATATGTTCCACTGGTGGAATGATGTCCACTAAAATATTTATTTATTTAAATTAAATTTTCCAAATCAAATGGAGGGAAATTACGGAATTCTGTTCTTTTGTCGAAGTTTATATTTTCTTTTCTTTTTTTTAAAATCATTTCACCCCAAGCAAGGCGATGATGCCACTAAGACTCAGGGGTTTAAAGAGAGTGAAAGAGAATGAGAAGACTTTAGTGTGGAGAAGTGAGGAAGAAGACAATAAAGGAATGAGATTCAGAAAGAGAAGCTGACGATTGATTTGAAGATTGTAGTTGGCAGGGAAACAAGAAATCGGAAAGGTTTTCCACGGGTGAGAAATGCGAGAAAAGAAACTATTAGAATCGAACTGACGGTTGCATCTCACTAGTTCAACAGTAAAACGGTGAGACGTAGTTGTCAATCTAGTAGAACTCATAGATTAATTCAGTCGAGGCAGTAAGGAGAGCAGCTGATCAGAACAATTGCCATGAAAATATTTGTAGAAAAGACAGAGAGAAGCCACGCCGCGTTAGTGGGAAATTGACTAAAGTCGAGATGCCAGGTCAGAATCGGTTATATTACAGGCCCTTCTTAGAGACCGTTCTTTAAATTTTATCAAGAATCTCGAGATATATAGTAAGAATAACAAACAGATATGGCAGCATTATTCAATGGATAGACGAATAGTAGATTTATAAATGAGCAAGAAGGATTCTGTCAAGAATAATTGCCTGGCACGGCAGAGTGAACCAACTTTCCTATCAATAGACGTAGCAATTGATTTAATATAACACTGGTCAACACGATTTTTGGTGCCAAGATACAGAACATGTTTTATTTTTTTTAGCTAATTTGATAGTGCTGATTCCGAAAATGACCTTAGTATTTCATGGTTAGGTACCATTTTTGCTGTACTGAAGTTGCTCATTTTTCGAAAAAAGATCAATTTACGATCTTGGCTGATCGCAAAATTTAGTTAATAAATGTTGTAAAAACCCATCAATTTTCGAGTAGGCCGAGCAATTTATGTCAGTCGCCTGAAATAAATATTTTTATAAGAAAAGTGTTTTGAGTTAAAAAAATTTTAAAATAGAAGTATCGAATTTTTCCATTTTATCGCCAAAATTCAAATTAACTGATAAACTTTATCAGTAATACACTTTAGTAAAAATTGATAATTAAGGTGACATAAAAAATGAAACCCTAAAATCTTCTGTTTGATATTCATAAATTTATCCCATCACTTTTATCTCTTCACTATGGAAGGAAACTAAACATATTGAGAGCATTTTGTTTTCACAGTTGGAAAGACATCCCAATTGAATGCACCAATTCCATTGTACATGATACTGCTGGAGTATCAAAAGGGACTTAAATAACATTGAACATAACAATCAAGAAAGGGAAAATTTTTACCATAGTTCTTATGTTCACGAAGGTTTTATTTCTGCTGTTAGTTTATTAAGGGATTTGATGAAAATACTTGTTGGTCTTGGTATATTCAATCGTGTTATTTTTAGACTTACGGTCTGATTGTTATTGAAAAAATAGGATTTCATAGGATTTCTTAATAAGCAGACCAATATGTGTTGGTTTAAATACGAATTGAGAAATTTCTATTATTTTATTTTGAGAAATATTGCTATCGGTCATATATCATATATTCAGAAATTTTTTTGGGGGGGCGGATTAAAAAATGAGGCAATTTTGTACAGCAAAAACGGTAGCTAACCAAGAAAAAGTAAGGTCATTTTCAGATTCAGCACCCCCCTCAAATAAGATTAAAAAAAGATGTTTGGTGTCTCGACACAATTTCAATTTTTTTTTTTTTTCTTCTTGACCAATGTAATCATTCCATTTCATGTCAGTGGAAAACGTGATCCCAAGGAAGGGATTTATCTAAGGTTTGTAAAGGAAGTCGAACAATAAAATTTCATTAACATTGTCTAAAACCTAGAGACCTGATATACGATGAGAGTGGATGTTCTCATTGTTTTGAAGTTAGCTAAAAACTTGATACCAGTTCCAGATTTAGACACCATCTAAACAAGATGTAACTTAACGACCCACAATCCGTAGGGGCTTCAAAAATTTCAGAATCTTTTTTTAGGGGCTGTGAAAATGTGGGGTGTTAAATTCCAGCATATTTTTTTAACGAAAGACCTCCAAGCTTTAAGGCTTTATCAAGCTGAAATCTGGCAATGCATGATGCATAGGAATAGTAAAGAAAGAACGAGAGAGAGAGAGAGAGAGTGTGTAAAAATAAAATGGATCAGTGACATTTCTCCACGACTTGGCAATGTTTTGAGGATGGGTTTGTAAGAGTGGATTCAGATCGGTCTTTGCTAAAAGAAAATGATTTTCATGCATTTCAATAGAGTCATAAGAAGACAACGTTATATATTTAGATGTGAGATATATTTCATATCATATATTTCTTTCTTTTTTGTTCCGTTCAGCATATTTTTCATTCTTATCATCTTTTTCTTTCATTTTTTTATTTTACATTCTTGTCTTATGCTTCTTTCTTTCTTTCTTTCTTTTTTCTTTCTTTCTTTTTTTCTTTCTTTCTTTCCTATTTTTTCTTTCTTTCTTTCTTTTTTCTTTCTTTCTTTTTTTCTTTTTTTCTTTCTTTCTTTCTTTCTTCGGAGATCGATTTCCATTTTCCGTTATTTTTCCTTTTCTTTTTTTACTGTCTCCTTTTATTTCATTCTTTTCCTTTTATTTATTTTTCTGCTTTCCTTTTCTTTCTTTTTTTCTATATCTCTTTTCTTTTTCTCATCTACTTCATTTACATCTTTACTTTCCCTTTGCCTTTTCTTTCTTCTTTCTTTCTTTCTTTTCATCACTCCTTCCACCCATCTTTTCTTTTTCTTTCTTTATTTACGCCTCTACTTCACCATTACTTCTTTAGTTTTCCCGTTCTTTCTTTCTTTCTTTCTTTCTGTCTTCCTTCCTTCCTTTCTCTGTTCCTTCCTTCCTTCCTTCATTCTTTCCTTTCTTTTTTCTTTCTTTTTTTCTTTCTTTCTTTTGATATTATTTATTTTTGAAATTTAACTTCCAGGTCTTATATTCTCAGAGAAACAACTTTTTCTAATCACGCCCGCGATCAATTCTCACAAAAATCTAAAATCATTAACATCATGAAATTCTTTTATCTTTTCATCAACTATTTCTAATCGAAACTTTCGGATCGCTATTCTCCGATCCTTAAATATTCATCGTGGATCAGAAATAAAAAAAAAACCATCGGAAATATGATGAAAGAAAGACAGATCCAAAATTCAATAATCATAAAAATGATTCATCAAAAGGATTGCATCACCTGCTGCAAGTGGAATTGATAATGCCGCTGGTCACAGAAAGAATGGTAACCAAAGAATGTATGGACATGTAATTCCGATTTTATTATCAGAAAGAAGACCCTGGAGAAATCAGATAAAAGAAAAACAAATGGACACGTACAATATATGATTCCATGTCATCTTCAAACCAACTTGATATAAAGGTCTCATAAATCGTAAAGACAGACAGTCAGCGCAGTTTAGATTCCTACTTCTCACACTGCTTATATCAATAAACGCTCTATCTCCGTCATTGTACACTGATCGAAAATAACATAGCAAATTTCATACAATATATATATTACATGCCCGTTCAAAGATCGTATCTCTGATAATAATAATAATAATAATAATAATAATAATAATAATAATAATAAACCTACTACATATATTGGTGTTACTACAACCACGTTCTCCTGCAGACTTACCTATCATATTTCTGATCTTAGTTCTATTAAACAACATTTCTTAGAAAAACATAGCCATGTTCATCATATTAAACTGATATTAGTTGATAACACAATAATACTCACAAATACACACCGTAAAAAGAACCTTCAGATATTGGAGGCTATCTACGTTAAAACAAAGCAACCCACACTCAACAAAATT
>OZ010585.1:83731520-83786520 GCA_963932145.1 Acanthosepion lycidas | reverse complement strand
TCTTTGCTTACACCCCTCCGTTGCATTATGGTATGGTATTACGAACACTTATTGCCAGTCATCTGAAGAGACCTGACTATCGAAAGCAATGTAGTGCACGGTAATATAAGTTGTTTTTATCCTTTTCTCATATATATATATATATATATATATATATATATATATATATATTAGGCCTTCATCACAATAGTTAGGGAGGTGTGGATGCGATAGGCAACGATAAACTATAGAAGAACTCAAAATTGATCGCAACATTTAAGTATTGCATTAATATTTAAGCTTACCTTTTAAAAGTTCAACTATAATTCTTCTGTCGTCACTTACTTTAAAGATAATTTGATGTACGTAGGTCCTTACTTTCCGTACACACAATTATTTTTATTTCATGGGTAACTTTCGTTGGATTTTGCAATTAATTTCAATTATTCCCAAATTTATTTCCAAATTATAAAAATTGTTATCGTACAAAAAATTCGTCGCAAAAATCACAGTAATGAAAACTTGGGAATACAAAATTTCAGGATTACGGGTCCGGCTTCGAATGTTTTTTTTTGTTTTTTGTTTTTTGCTAACGGAATCGGCCTGATTGCAAAATGGTATGATATGTTGGTCTACGGCCTCTACGAATAAAGTTGAAAACACGGACAATTTTATTTTGAAACACTGTAATTTGAGAACTGTATTTTTTTTTCATTTAAACATGAGCTATTGAAAGATAGAGAGTCGTGTCCTTTTAATTGTTTTTATCAATAGAAGCCAAGATGGCGGGAGCCTAAAACACTCGCAGTAATGAAAATTTGGAAATACAAAATTTCAGGATTGCGTGTCAGAATCCGGTCTAAAATGTTTTTAATTTGATCACGGGGTCGCCCTGATTCCAAAATGGTATGTTATGTTGGTAGGAGTAAAGTTGAAGAAATGTGTCACAGTGGAACATTGACATTCTCATTTATATATATATATATATATATATATATATATATATATATATATATATATATAGGCAGCATATTTTTATTCAAACATGTTTCATTGAATAATATAGAGATACTGTGTCTACTTATTTTTATACTAATCCTTTCCATTTCCCTAATAAGTTTCTTGATCAAATTTATACAGGAAGGCGCTGTAGTTTTTTCCTACCAAAGTACTGTCGATCTCTTCCATCATATATATATATATATATGTGTGTGCTTTTGTATGTATGTATGTATGTGTGTGTGTGCGTGTGTATGTGTGTGTGTGTGTGTGTGTGTGTGTGTACGTTGAACAACCCTCTAGAAAAAGGGTTTTCAAACCAAACTTCTGTTAGGTTGGTGCAAAAATAATGACGTAATAATGTCGTTTTTTGACGTATTTTTAGCGTCAAAAAACGACATCATTACGTCATTATTTTTGCACCAACCTAATATTTCAAGCGGCATATTGGTGATTTCTTGCCATTTTCTGAGCTGATTGGTTGTAATGATCTTAAAATCTGCGTCATTTTGAATCTAGGACGAGGGTTAGGCTTTTAACGATCTGTCTTGCTCTAAGCCTAACCTAGCTATATCTGCGTGTTTTTTTTTTTGTTTTTTGTTTTTTTTGTTTTGTTTTTTATTCAAATGTCACAATGTTTGAGCCTTATGTATTACATTAATGAGTTTCAACTCCTTAATCTAATACTTAAGCTTGAAAGCTAACACGCGAAAAGTTGGTGATTCGAGACATTCTTAATATAATTATCTCCGTTCCATACATTTGCAAATTTTCTCCTTGGATGGAATTGTTATTTTATTTTATTTATTCATTTATTTATTCCTGACGTCGCCTGGAAAACAGCCAGCGAAACGCTTAAATGGTTACTGAGTCTATAAAGAAAATATATTAAGAAAGAAATCTGAGGAGAAAAGTGTTCCAATCAGAATTGCAATCGCCTCGTGCCCTCACTCAATCTATGATACCCCCCCCACCCCGAATCTATGATACACACCATACTCTACTACATCTCAATTTTTATAAGGTAGTATCCATATAAAATAAAAATTTTATTGTTATCTAATTATGTACAATAATGGATCATATGCAATATAGACGAACAATTCAACTAAAAAAATTGAAAATAAATACAATGTATCTAAATACAGATTAGAGACATTCCATTTTAAATAAATGTTTTGCGGGAATTTTTAGCATCAACTTGTTAAAAATTTGAAGAATTTTAACACATCCAACATTATGGATAAAAAATATTGAATTTTATATTGTGTTTTTTTTTTTTCAAGACTTAGCATGAGAAAAACAAATTCATGGATTTGAACAAAAAAGAAAAACTTTGAATGACGTCAAATCCGCGACAATTTTTCATCCTTTAATGGCCAGTTATGTTTAGTTTAATTTCTAACGTACATAAATATAGGTAAAAAAAAAAGGCAAATATTGATAAGATATCAATGGTAACAAAGCACTGTCTGGTAACCGCAATAAGAATGAAAAAATTGTTGGTGAGGTGGTAGTACGCACTGCTCTGCCTATGTTCATTAGAGTGAATATTCTGGCTGGAACTGAACCTTAATTAAAGTTGCTATCATGCTTTCATTTTGCGCTAATTGTTCTAAGAAAAAGCAAGAAATCAATCCGTGCTTTTTCCCATAGCCATCCTGACCACCGGTTTGTCACTCGACGATGATAGACAGTGTAATTGAGTCAGTAATCAACTTGCCAATAATTATCTTAGTTGTCCCGGTAGTGACAGAAAATTTCGTTTATATATTTGCTAAATGGAAGTTGGTGAATATACAGCAGGGGTTTGAAACTCAAGGACAAAAAAAGGGTCCCATGTGGTGAGGGAGAGATGCAGACAACTAGAGACATGTACGTCGCCAGAGTAGCAACAGTAAGGAGGGTATCAACTCTGGTCGGTCATTAAATGCAGAATAATGAGGGATATCCTATTGAACTGTTTTAAACTACCGTAATTTCTCAAAAATAATACGCACCTGATTTGGCATCTAGTCTACAATCGCTATTCCACAGACGTCCCGTGGCCTCCCTCTGTCTCTTCTACAAGTATTTTCACGGCAACTGTTCTGACGAGCGACTTTCGCTGGTTCACGTACTGCATGAATTCAAGCGAGCTACCAGGCTGGCATCTTGGTCCCACCCTTTCACTGTCAAAACAATTAAATGTAACTGTCTCTTCTACTCAAACAGCTACTTCTTTCGCACTTCCCGTCTGTGGAACTCCCTTCCCCTTAATTACTTCCTCATGACTATAATCTTCAAATATTCAAGTGTAATGTCAATCGACATCTGACATCCTGAGCTTGTTCCCCGTCCTTCTCTGTAACATTTCCTCAAACACGTCTCTTTACTCTTGTTCACAATCCTCTGTAACCCCTTGCGTGCTAGTGGCACTCCCGCTTTGCTTGGAGTGAATTACCTTATAAAAAAAACAAAAAAACAAAAAACAAACAAACAAAAAAACAAATGATCCAAAAATTAAGAAATATATCTATCCCTCTGTATAATATAAATTTTGTCAAAAAAAAAAAAATTATGAAGACATTTTGTCGACCATAACATTAAGAATAAAACCGAAACTAAGCGGCTAAAATAATGTTGAACATTACCAGGCGCTTTCCCCGATAAATATAACATTTCATTTTACCGTCAAAATGCCAGCAAAACGTGCGAGTTATAGTGCAAATTTGAAACAAAAAGTAATAGAATTAGCAGAAAGAATAGGAAACAGAGCTGCAGCTAGAGAATATGAGTTGAATGAGGCTAACATACGTTTATGGAGAAAGAATAAAAGTGCCAAAGCTGTAAGGTAGAGGATGAAAAGCTCAATACCCAGATACGGAACAAAGTTTAGTTGAATTTGTGAAAGAAAGACGATCAAGTGGATATTCCATAAGTACTTTGGAAATAAGGATAAAGGCAAAAGAACTTATGAAAACCATGTATCCTGGAATTTTTTTATTTTCTCGCCAAATAAAAAATACGGTTAGTGATAAACATAAATTTATTGACAAAAAATGTTACAATTATTATTGTTGGAATTAAAATGAAAATTAGGATAATATCTTTCTTATTTTAGAACAACAAGTATTATTTATTATTATAAATCAATAGCGAAAAAATATTTTTGTTTAAACCTATTTATAATACGCATCCCTACTATCACCTGTAATTTACAGTAAAAAAAATGCGTATTATTTTCGAGAAATGACGGTATCTTCCTAATTAGCTATTATTCATTATTCAAAATAATTGCGCTTTTGACAGTAAGTTGAATACTCGAGTACACATGTTAATAAAAATGTTTTATTTTTTTAAGTTTTACTGAATTCAGGTATATATATAATGTTGAATAAATTTCGAATTAGTTTCTTTTGAAGCCAAACAAGGCAAAATTTATCTTCTATCTTACTTATTATAAAACGCAGATTGTGTGTGTGCGTGTCTGTACGTTTATATATTGGATCGGATTTCCTACATTTTTCAACCGATTTCAACAAAACTTCACAGGACTACGTAAAATTACTTTGCGCTGGTTCTAACGGCGCCAAAAATTGGAAAAACGCAATTGTTTTTGCACGAAATCAATTTGAAAATACGATTAAGAGGCATCACGAGAATGAAAGGGGGACAACTCATATCGAGTTATACTTATTATAAAAACCTAGGTTGTTTGTTTTTGTGTGTGTTCGTTTATATATGGGATCAGATTTCCTACATTTTTCAACCGATTTCAACAAAACTTCACTTTTTTTTTTTTGGCAGGTAGAGTTTCTTATTGTCTTGCACACTTTTTTCTTTATTTTTACATTCAGAATGCTTTAAAAATTCCATTTACAAGACAATTGTTTATAATAAAATTCTATTCAATCGGTAGACACATAACGATTGAAAGCAATGTTTTTGTTTGAGTTTGGGTTTGACCAATTCGTAAAAAAAAAAAAAAAAAAAAAACTAATTAAGACATGCGTGTCCGTCAACCTTAGACAATAATCTTTGTCAATTTTATTTTTCAGTCTTTATGATGGTCGATACTTGATCTATCTCTTACTGTTACATCCCCGGGCAACGCCGGGCTCGACTGCTAGTCTTCTGCTAAATCATCGGGTATATAAATGGTTTCGCGCCATTTACTCACTGGGTGAGTGAGTACATTGGTATGGAAGAGGACATGGACCAATTTAATAAACTTAAAGGTAAATAAGTGGTTATGAAAATGGCTCCTCGCAGTCCGAAGAAAGATAGTGCATGGTCCGTGAGTTTGCGACCTTTGATATACAGAGAGAATATAAAAGAAACAGGTAGTTTAAAAAATCAATTATTCAAGGTATTGACACAGATTTGCATGGACATTATGGATGTTTATTACAACAACACAATCAAAACAGCGTACGTTTGGCAATGACTTTCGGCATTTTCTTTCAATTGTCAGTGAGCATTCGGTAATCTGGGATGCAAGTTATTAGCAGATTTTTCTGGAAAGATTGTTTTCGTGCGATTGTAGAAACAGCATTTTAAAACTTGGTCAAGAAAATGAACGATTGGTACAGTGAAGCTGCATTATGTTTGTGCAACAGTAAAAATCCTGGGAGGACATCGATACCTGAAGAACAAGGTGGCCGTGTGATTTCGTTTCATAATAAGCAAGGCGATAAAGCAACTAAGGTGCAAGGCGTTACTAAAAGTGAAGGAAACCGAGAAAATGTTACTGAAGAGAAAGAATAAAAAGACGATTCAAAGAAACATAAGATGATTGACAATGCATTTAAATGTTTGAAGAGCGTAGTTGACAGGAAAGCAAAAAGTAGGAAAAAAGTTTCACAGGTGAAGTGCGAGAGAAGAAACTATTAAAATAGAACTTACGGTTGCACTTTGCAATTCGAAGCCATATTTCTTGCATAGTTACCAAATCATTCTGAGGGCTATTTTGTGATGGCGCCCTCTGAAGTTTTTCTTGTCAGATGGATGCAGCTACTGGCAATATACTGCACGCTTTCAGCATCTTTCTTGCACAGTATGCACAGTATGTCAGCTGCTCTGTCAATAGAGAATTTCATGGAATATGTCCTTTAAGGCTGTTCTTGTGTTGCGCAGATCATTCCTTTGGTTTCCTCCATGATTCCATATCTGCCATCTCTTGGGTTTCTCAGGAAAACGCTCCGTGCAAGGATTTTTGTTTCATGCATTGATTCGCTTTTGAAAATGACTTTTACAATCAGTGAACCTATTAACATCCATTATTATTATTATTATTATTATTATTATTATTATTATTATTATTATTTCCTTTGATTTCTGTTGTATGCACATTTCTTTCCGGCTCCCAAAGAAAGACCTAAGGTCAGAAATGGCTTCATGACATTTTCCACTGATCATTTTCGTAAAAAAAAAAAATTAAAAAAAATAAGATTATACATATTTTACATAGATAAAGCTCTTCGTAATATGTGGGTTGTACTTGTGAGTATTTTTAAGGCGTGGTTTGCTAGGAATTCTTTTTCCAATCAAACCGAGGGCTCCAACTACAACAGGAATTATTGATCTCGTGTGCCACATTTTTGAGATTTCCACTTCAAGATCCTTGTATTTTGATAGTTTTTTGAAGATCTTCAAATATACATTAGAATATGCATGGACTGCCATGTCAATAAGAAAACCCATTGTGTTTCTGTGGTCTTTGGTCACGATGTCTGGGCGATTAGCTTTGATTGTTCTGTCTGTGTGTATTATAAAATCCCACAAAATTGTTACAGGTCCTATCTCTGTTTTATTATTATTATTATTATTATTATTATTATTATTATTATTATTATTATTATTATTGTTGTTGTTGTTGTTGTTGTTGTTGTTACTCTGCTATTCAACTGTAACTTTTTTCAGATGTTATAATGATGGAAACATGTATTGAGTTTCTGGCAATGTGGAGCGTTAATTTAAACTTTGTCTCAATACTGCCGAGAGAATTTTGAAAGGGTAAAGAAATTGGCTATGGTGTCTATGAACAAATATGTCTTAATCAAATCGTTCTTAAAAATCGTGTAATGTTGTTGTGAACGACTACGCTTCTAGTTGATTTCACATTAATACGGTGGTTTTCCATGACTTTAATCCTGGGCCTCCGTTGTTTATTATTTTTATCAATGACCTTCTCGATATCATTGGTTTCCAATTAGGCATTTATGCAGCAGACACAACTATTTACCCTTGCCTTAATAGTAAATCCGACAAAGTAAAACTGGCAGCAACTCTCGAAAATGATCTACAATTAGTTAACTGAGGTAAAGAATGTAAATTTTAACCCCTCCAAACGAAAGTGCTATCGTTGCCTTCCATTAGCATCTCCAGGAGAGCAAATCATTATGCGTTATTGGGCTCACATTTTCCACTAAACATGAAATGCAATGGTTATATTGAATTAATTGCTAGGTCTACTGCTAAGAGAGTTGGTTTATTGTGTCGTCAGAATCCATCTTACACATTTATAAATTCGTCAGTGCATTGAATATTGCCGTCACATCTGGTCTGGTTCTCCGTCTATATATCTCGAGATTCTCAACAAAATCAAAAGGAGGTTCTTTAATGTTATCGGGATCTCGACTTCAGTCACTTTCCCTCCGCCATGACGTGGCTTCCTTTTTTTCTTTTCTATAAATATTTTCATGGCAGTTGTTCTAATGAACTCTCCCCCATGTATTCATTGTAAATATTCATTGGGATCTTATTTTTAAATGTTGTTATTTTTATTCCCCACTCCAAAGACAAATTGTACATATGGTGACTAGATAGAACTGCATGGAGACTTTGAAGTATCATTGTGGCTGTATTAAGAATGATAAGTAAGAATGTATTATTTTGGTGTAAGGAATACTGTGGCATGTTTGGGTCATTAATCGTGGTTAGCTAAATATAAGATAAGACAGATTGAAGACCGGCCTTCCTCTATCTCCACTTTTGGCCTTGTGCCACATTTTTGCATTAAAACAAAATAAATATAACTTTTCTTGGTAGCTCGACTGCATCAATTTAAGCGTACTACTAAATTGGTAAGTTCTTATCGTTTTACCGTTGAATTAGCAAGATGTAACCGCAGATTCTATTCTGATAGTTTTTTTTGTTTTTGTTTTCTTGCCTGTGGAATTCTCTTCTGGTTTCTTTCTTCTTTGTTACGTATAATCTTAAAAATTCTAAATGCAACGTCAATCGCCATCTTCTGTGTTTCTTTTATTGTCCTTTCTTCTTAAAGCCTTCTCATGTTCTTTCCCTCCCAGCTACGCCTTTCGTCTTATTGCTTTGCTTGGGACGAAATGAGTTAAAGAAATATTTGTTCTGTATAGAATTGCATTTCTGGGACACCAAATCAAAGAAAAATGTTTATATACTAACAATGAACTGCAAACACTGCATACATTCTTTAGTCTGAGATTAATCTTTGAGAATTTGAAAACAACTATCAATATAACAAAATGTTTGTTTGCAGCAAAACATGACGTTTGTGATCTTTCATGAACTCAAAAAAAACAACAAAAAAAAAAAAAAAAAACAACATTATTTACTTGCAGCTGTTGCCGCCTTTTGAAATCTGCGATACCGATGGTGTGTAAATATGTTTAACCAATTTCAATTTTTTTACTCGTTCATTGACCAGCAACCATGACTTATTTACAGTTTTTCTCTAACCTTCCTTATCACCCGGCAAATGCACTGAGCGAACTTTTCAAAAATTCATCGCATGCTTTCCTCCGATTAATTTTAACTCAAGTGGAATTGGTTGGGAATTATGTTGTACGGTTGCTTTCAATGGACGATTGGGGCGTGGCTGACAAGCACATTACAAGATGTCATAGAGCCCGCATTGATTTATAACATTTTTTTTTTTTACCTTTCTTATTTGATTGAATTCCTTCTGTCTTCTCCACCCAGAACCTTATCCATGTGTTTTCTCTTACCTGCAATTCCGGGTGGATAAACGCAATGTCACGGTTGAAAAGAATGTACCCTTATCTTTTTTATTTTATTTTAGTAATGTGTTTATTTTATTTCTTTATGTTTGTTTTCATTTTATTTATTTTACTAAGTCATAGCACTTGGCCGTTTTTCTCCTTTCTATATAAACGGCTGCCTTTAAAAGAGAAGCCAAAATTCCTATGCGAAGTAGGAATATTTTAATACTTAATATCTGAGAATCACGACATTATTTGCTTATTTACAAAGTTCTTCAAAGTTTGTTTTTGGCAAAGTCATTGATTCCTCAACTTGTCTGACTGCTGAAACCTTGTCCTCTTCTCAAAGAAAGGAAAAATCATTTAGATCTCAACTATGTCTTGCCCAATACTATACTTATGATACTTAAAATATACAACAGTGGTTGAAAGCTTCTCATCACAACCAGGACGTAATACCCCTCCGCCCGTTCAATAATCAAATTCATTTTATTCTATAAATATCTTTATGGCAATCTGATGGGCTTTGCTCTATGATACTGCGACTTGCTGCACTTACTACGAGATTGGTAAGTATGTCTCATCATTATACTGTTGTAATTGCTAGATGTAAGCGTAACTTCTATGCTAATAGCTTTTTCTCTCGCACTTCTCGTCTCTGAAACCCGCTTCCGGCTTCTTGCTTTCTTCTAAATAATAAACTTCAAAAACTATAAATACAATGGCAATCGTTGTCTTCTGTTCTCTTTAGTGTTCTTTTTTTACTCAGTAATACGTTCTCAGTTTCCGTTACTCTCAATAAGCACTTGCGTCTTTACATGTTTATTTCCTTGTTTAGTGGAAATGATTTAAAAAAAACAACAACAACATTTATCTTACTCTGCAAAACTTGAAGTCGGAAGATAAGTTTTTGGAACTTTTATTTATCTATTAACTGTTGTGGATGCGCTTTATAATATTTGGCAATTTATTTGCAAACATCATGTCACCCTTGAATACAATAAGCTCCAATAATTTAATGGCTGTCCTCTTCTGCTACGCATTAATGATCTTTGTCACATATATATTTTAATTTGTTTTGCTTAAACGTTACTTTAGCTGGATAATTATATTCGAGTAACTGCTCTGCTCTGTTTATTTAATTAAACAGTATTTTGAGGTTTGTTTAACATGAAGTCCTATGTGGACGAATCGGTTAAGCACATCAGATATAATGACGGTTCCTCATAGGGGATGCAGGTTGGAGATTTCTTGAATATTTAGGCCGGTAAATTGAATTAAATAAAAATACAGTTTAATTTAAAGCATTTACTCGAATATGAATATCCATCTAAAATAACGTTTAAACAAAACAAAATACAATATGTCGGATTTAATCCATTTCATAAAAATGAATATGTCTATATATAGATAGATAGTTTTATTAAAAAGAATAGACATTCCCTATGTATTGAATTTATCCATCGTATTTTAGAAGTTTCGAAAAGAAGATTGATATTACTCAACAAAGTATTCGAAAATTGGAAAAATAAAATTAAAAAGAGAGACATTTTCAACTCTTATTTATCAAATCTTGAATAAGCGCACGACGTGAGGTGTGGTAGAAGGTGAGGAGGAGGAAGAAGGGGAAATTAAATTAAATTGGAAATGGATTGGTGGTGGATTAAATAAAATACACACTTTTTTTTTATCACACTTCAAATGAACTCAAAAGGAACTTTTTTTGTATGAATACAACGGAACATAATTTCTGATCTCTGTTTTAAAGGTTGTTTTTTTTTTTGCCTGGAAATGTTATTATAGCTAATTTCTCTTACTGACAAAGGTTGCAGATGTTGTTATAGCAGCAGGAAGTTTTAGCTTTTTTTAAAAATTTCCAGTTTACAATCGGATCTTTTTTTATTTTTCTCTTTTAACTTCCACACATGGTTGGCTAATTTAGTAGAATTTCTAAGGCTTTTTTTAAAAGTTACTCTCAGTACACACTATGTATATTTTTCTGGTCATTTTTATCTATTACTTTTGCTTTGCAAATCACACCTTTAGTTTTGCGAACTCCATTTAATGGACATCTGCTTTTATTTCTACAGTTGCATATATTACTGGTAACAATGTTTTGCTGCACGTTAGCTTTGAAATTTTTGGCGTTTTGTATTTTTACTGTCGTTTCAAAATTACTATAGCTTAATTTAACTGTAATTTTATGTAATTCGGAATTTTAGAGGAAGTGTTTGTTAAGTAATTTGAAAAATATTTCCTTATTTTATCCTTGAGCTCTAAGTTAAAAGGGAGGGGGTTAGACCAAATAACTTTCTCCAGTTATGATGAGCGAATGTACTCTAAAAGAGGTTCCTTCATTTGAACGCTTATCGGGACTCAGGTTCACTAAAGACCTCAAGTGAAACTCATATATATGATCTCCCATTGCAACAACTTTCTCTGGTTATGATTAGCGACTCTACTCTAAAAGAGTCTCCTTCGTTTGAAAGTTTATCGGGACTCAGGCTCACAGATGACGTCAAGTGGAACTCATATATCCGCTCCCCTTTTGCAATAACTTTCTCCAATTATGATGAGCAACTGTACTATAAAAGAGGCTCCTTGATTTGAACGTTTATCGGGACTCAAACTCAATCAAGATCTCAAGTGAAACATATATACGAACCCCGTTGCAATAACTTTCTCACGGACGAAACGTTACTCTGTCATTATATAAATGGAAAAAAAAGTTCAGACGAGCTATATTCCTCCATTCTGCCAATTCTAACCTTCCCAGCTAAGAGATGCCGGGCCGCGTACATTGTGGCGAACCACCCTCATCCCGTTGGTAAGGACTAAGTTCTACTTGCATAGCTTCTTCCCAAGAAGAACACTGTGGCTTTGTGGATGAGAATCCCAGGAGTATACTTTCGAGATACCTACAATTTTAACCGTTCCAAGTCTTAGCCTTAACCGCTATCTCCTTACCACATGCCCGCATAAACTGCGACCTTTACCCTTACTGCTTACACAACAACCACCTTCAGTAATCCTCTACCTTGAGTGGCTCTTGAGGCTGATAAAATATCGCCAGTCCTTTGAACGGCTCCAGGAAGTAACGGACTCCCCCTTCCATGTTTTATATTTACAAGATTCAGATCAGATCCCAAAATGCCCAATCTCCACTTTCCGAACTTGGAAGGGTTCAAAAGCGTTTACTTAGTACTTCAGTCAGTTATGGTCCATGCGTGATACACGCTTAGGCGATACATGACTGACGAGGCAGATTTTTTCCCGCAGTAGGTTTCCTTTTCTTTCTGCGGTAGACCAGTTCTATCCAAGGCTATATAACACGGTCTGTCTTGCTATTTACGCATAGCCTGGGGAGAAGAGGATTCATACCTTTCCCGATATATTAGCACATAAGTGAATGTAATGGATTTGACTGGAATTCGAACTCAGCTCTCCGATTCCTCAATCCGAGCCGCTATCCATTACTCCATCGTGCCTCCTGGTCCGTTCTTGGTACTATTCCAGAAACTACTTGATTCCTCCTGTCATGCACTAATTTTACAAGAGCAAGACCAGACCAAAAATGATGTGTCTCTGGGCTGGAGCTATCCAATCTTCAAATTCCATCCTTGTTAAAGTTCAAAAGCGTCTACGCGGCACTGTGGCTGATAAATTATTTTTACCATACAACATCCCTCCCACAGACCAAACGTCATAAGCCTCTCATCATTCTATCGAAATTTCCATGATAAATGGTAAATGGCAAATGTTCTGATGAGCTGCATACCAGTCCAGACCTTCACAGCTAAAGTCAACCATAGCACCCACACTGGGACAAATTATCCCCATACCCTTGATATTCCATTGGTAAGGTGTAAGTTCCATTCGGATAAAATCTTCCTAAGAACAGCTTCTTTGTGGAACAAACTCCCAAGAGGATACTTCCCGGATTTCTACAATCTTAACCTCTTCATGCCTAGTGTCAACCGTTATCTTTCTTACATATCCTCATGATTTACACTTCTTACCTCCTCCTCCTATGTTACTACACCAATCGCATTCAGTAACCTTCTACCTTGAGTGGCTCTTGGGGCTTGTACTAGTTGACATAATAGCAAAAAATCTCCTTTTCAAATTACTGTTATAAGAGTATCACCCAACAATGAACAAAATTATAACCAATCTCCTATAATTATCTTATAGGATCAAACCCAACCGCTGCTTTGTGGACCCGACTTTGTGAACCCAAGAGAATGCTTCCCGTGTCTCTAGAATCTTAACCTTTTCATCTAGGATTAACCGTTATTTCTCCTACATATCCCCATAAAGCGTGCCTCTTACTCTATAAATATCGGATAAACATCATTGTAAAAATCAATAACAGCCTTTAATTGGTATGGACCATGGTTAAGAGGGAGTTTCAGCGTAAGTTTATTTAGTACCAAAGTGTTGAGAATGGCAAAATTTACCTTTGGCAAAATACAGAGTTCAGCAGTCATGATGAGAATATTTCAACTGCATTGATAAAAAAAACAAATGCCGTAAATATTTATCCAAGAGTTCAACATAAAGTCAATGCAAAATAATAAGAATGAATAAGGAATAGGCTAAAATAAAATTTTCTTTCAGAAAATATTTGAAAACGGATAGGTATATAAACGAAGGCATATGGATTTTCTAAGCGTAACATAGATGTGGCATAAGGCCGAATGTATGGAGCACCCAGTGAAGATCAGTCGTAATTCATCTAGATAGACCAGATTGCTAAACATTACACCAGAGAAACAAAGATATATATTTGTTTGCATTCGAAGTTCAAATTTGCCGGCAAAGATTGAACTTAGAAAGCTACAAGACAGTTATCAGTAAAGAAAAACAAACAGACAAAAATACTATAAAAAGATAACGAAAAAGCAAAAGATAAAAAACGAAGGAAATGAAAAAGAAATTATGAAGGGAATAAACAAGGAAGAAGAAAGAAAGGAAAGAAGAAAGAAAAGAAGAAAGAAAAGAAGAAAGAAAAGAAAAGTATCTAAGTCAATGAAAACGAGTAAACGGAATCAATGAAAAAGCAAGTAAATTAAAAACAGACTATGAAACAAGTAAACCAGAAGAAGGAAAGAAAGTCCTATATGAAGTCAATGAAAGTATAAAAATGAAAAAACAAAAAAGACTCAACGCGTAGGCCTACATCAAGTACGTTTAAGAGGTAGTGCTGCTCTGAGTCAAGAGAGTGGCTGCTAGATGACCCTGTCTGGCAACAGGGCTCTGCACGATGTCACAGAAGCAGGAGAACCCAGTCATGGCTTTCAAACAATTTTTGCAACCACATCAACCCTTACATCTGGCCACCTAACTCCCCAGATCGCAACCCCCTTGATTATTATCAAGGGAATGCAAGAGTCCAACAAAACTCTTTGCAATATCAAAGATTAACTAAAGGAAAGGTTTATGGCAATATTCAGCAACTCAACTAAGGAGATCATCTAGAAGAGTTGCAGAAGATTCCAAAATCGTCTGGAGGCCGCGGTTGAAGCTAGTGCTGATTTTATTGAATAAATTTACTCTCGTTTTGCAAGATTTTTTCTTTTTTTTTTTTTGTGTAATATTGGTAAATATATATGTTAAAATTAGATGTCAGTGTTATTTTCATTTTTGCGTAATTTAAACAAGAATTTATCCATCGCACCCTGTATATCGTGTTATTTAATATCGAAAGTCGAGTCGTCCCAGAGAGCAAGAGGATGTGTAAAAAAAAAAAAAAAAAAAAAATTGAAAATAAGTTAAATTAAATAAAAAGATAACGTCAGAAAAGAACGGGAAAGAGAAAAACCGACGTAAGTAGAAAGGGAACGTTTGCTGATGCGGAGGGAGAAAAAAACGAGTGGAATTCTGCTAAATATAGAAAAGAGTCAAATCTAAACAGGAACAAGGGCGAAAGTGTGGTGAGGGGAGGCAGAAAGTGAAGTTGATGGAATAGAATTTAAATCAAAGAAGGGGATGCAGAAGTTAAGACATCTATGGCGTCTAGAAGAATATTTTTAAAAAAATGAGAGAGGAATAAAAATAACAGAAATAGCGAATTAGTATTGCTGCCATATCTGGACTGAAACTGCTCAATCCTCACTTGCCTGCTTGGATATAGCTGAAAAGCGTCTACACGGCCGTGTGCGTGATGAATTATTTTCCACTCTAGCATACCTTTCCCAAGACCACTTACATAGTATCAAACCACCCATCCCCCCCCTGTATTCCACTCGAACACATCTTACCGTGAACCACTACTCCGTGGAACAAACGCCCAATAGGACCGTAGCAGCCGGGGTGGAGGGACATTGGCTCCCCCAAATTTTTACTATTTTTTTTTTTTTTTTTTTACAGGATTTTAACAAAATACAATAAAGAAAGAAATACAAGAGAGAAAAAAAAAACTATCAAAGAAAGGAGATACTGTAAATTTTAAATGTTCTTGCCAGTAACCATATTGGCGGATTTTGATATCTTATGGCTAAATTCTGAATTTTTTACCCACATCTAACTCTGCTACGTCTCTGTCAAAGTTATCTGTTATCTTTCCTTCCTTTCCGTATAAACTACCCCTTAACCTAACCCTCTACCTCAAATGGCTCCCGGGCCTTTCACTGTGTGAAATTTAATGTAAAGAAAACAATCAAATCGTCACAAGCTCCTCACTACTCTACCGTTACTTCCATCACAAATGCTCTAACGGGCTACATTCTATAGTTCCACCAGTCCTTGCTTTTGCAGACAAGACACTCACATAAGGACGAATCATCCCCCATTCCACTTGTATTTCATTAGTAAGGAGGAAGTTCCAATTGGATAGCTTCCCCGTTAGAATTTTGAACTGGAGTAGAGGTTCATCCATTGTTTTCTGTTTAGTATTGGGTTTCGGGTTCCCTCTAAAATCTACTTCTGCACTGAGCTTCTAATGTCTCTGACTGAATTCTGAAATGTTATTCACAAATTGATACCTTCTAGAGTGAGCTGTCATCTTTCCCTCACAGACCCAAGAACTTCACTTCTTGTCTTTAATTATGCTAATACAATACCATACAGTAACCTTCTACCTTGTATTAAGCGAACATTAAAAAAAAATAACAGCCGCTCCCGGCAGGATGTTTTCCCGATCACTAAAATATTAACCTCTTCAAGTCTAAGTTCAACCCTTATCTATCCTACGTATCCTCATAAACTGCACTTCCTAACTCCACTTCTTACACTCTTACAACATCATTCAGTAACCTTCTACATTGAGTGGCTCTTTGGCCACGTTATAGTGGAATATTGGTGTTAAAAATACAGGGATAATATAAAAGGATCAATGGGAAGAGAGTAAGAAGGAAAAAGGAGATGAAAGGAGACAAATAGAAAAAGATGAAAAGGAAAGCGATAAAGAAAACGAGGGAAAAGAGAGGGGGAAATAAAAAAGGGAGAAAGGAGAAAAAGTAAGAAAATGTGCGAAGTATGAAAGAGAGAAACAGATACAGAAAACGAGGAAAAGAAAAGAGAAAGGAAAGAAAAGCTAAGGAAAACGAAAAAAGGTGAAAAATATAAAAAGATGAAGAAAGGATAGAATAAAACGAAAAAAGACGAGACAGAAACATGAAGGAAGAGAAAGAGGAAAGGAGAATGAAAAACGTGAGAGCAGTAGTAATAGTAGTAGCAGTAGAAGAAGAAGAATAAGAAGAAGAAGAAGAAGAAGAAGAAGAAGAAGAAGAATGATAACAACAACAACGAAGCAATATCAATGGAAAGAGGAGGAGGAGGAGGAAAAAGTGGAAGATAGAGAAGAAATCAAAGAGAAAGAGTAAACGAAGAAAGAATGTGAAAAAGTAAAAACGAAAAAAGGGAGAGAGGACAGGAAATAAAGGGAAGAAGAAGGAGAAGAAAAAGAAGAAGAAGAAGAAGAAGAAGAAGAAGAAGAAGAAGAAGAAGAAGAAGAAGGTGATCATGATAGGTAGACAGTAAAAGAAAGAACTAAGTAAAAAGAAAAACTAGAAAAAGAGTAATGATAAACAAGTGAAATAGAGGGAAGAAGAAGAAGAAGAAGAAGAAGAAGAAGAAGAAGAAGAAGAAGAAGAAACACCAACAATAACAACAAAGTAATAACGAATGTATAAGAAGCACACCCGCTCAAAAAATAAATAAAAATATGGTATAAACAAGGATAAACGGACGTCGATTGGAAACCCAAAATAAAGGTTTGGCGGAAGAAAAACAAGAGGCGATGGGTAGGGGGAGAAACATGAATCAACGTGAAAGGGAAATCGGGGGCGGTGGAACTGTGTGGGTTTGAGTTGTAGAAGATAAAGCTTACGCATGACTGCATTGGGAAAGGCAAAAATAAAATGGCGCGTGAGAGGCAGAGAAGAAGGAGAAAAAAAAGAAATGCTATGTTAATCCACATGCAAGAGAGGAATTCTAAACGAATAACTCGGCTTTAGCAAGCATAAAATATTTCCACAACGAGCACTGCCATCAACATAACAGGCCGTTAACAACGGGCCACCACCAGCACCAACAGGCCATTGGAGCGATCATCGACCATATAAAGCAGTGTGAATAGTGGAATGTTGAATATACAGCGATATAAGAAACGTGTATTGAGATTTAAAAGAGCTAAAAATAGGAGGAACAAGGATGAAGAATAAAAGAGAAAAGATATGAAAGAAAACAAAAGGCAGACCAAAGGGGTTAGAAGAGAAGCAACGTAAGGACAGTAAAGGAAACCTGAAGAAAAATGGAGGAGAACGATAAACAAGAATGTCATCAACAAGTTAAAGGAAGAAAAAGAGGCAGGAAAAAGACTAAAAGGAACATGACGGATTAGAAAGGAAAGAAAGAAGAAGAAGAAGAAGAAGAAGAAGAAGAAGAAGAAGAAGAAAGGAAGGAAGGAAGGAGGGCGAAAAATGTGTAGAAAAAAATCAGAAAAATAGGAGGAAGAACGAAAAATAGGCGAGAAGAACATAAGAATAAAATATCAGAAGAATAATAAAAAAAAAAGAAGAAGGAAAATTAATGGGAAGGATAAGAAAAAGATAAAAAGAAGAACAGGAAATAAAAAAACGGAAAATAAATCGGAAGAGAAAAAGAAAAAAAAAGAAGAGAAAAATAGAAGGAAGGAAATCAGAGGAAAAAGTAAAAAATGATAAAAGAAGGGGAAGAAGAAAAAGCAGAAAATAAAAGAGAAATTGGGAAGAAGAGGAAGTAGAAAATGTAACAATAAAGAGAAGAAGAAAAGGTAGAAAATGAAAGAAGGAAGAGGAAGAAAAAGTATAAAAAGAAAGGAAGGAAAAGAAGAAAAAATAGGAAATGAAAAAGGAAGGGGAAGAAGTTAAAAGTAGAAAATGAAAAACAAAGGGAAGAAGAAAAAGTAGAAAAAGTAACAGTAAAGAGAAGAAGAAAAGGTAAAAAATGAAAGATGAAGTGGAAGAAGGAAAAGTAGTAAATAAAAGAGGAAGATGAAGAAGAAAAAGCAGAAAAAGAAAGAGGAAGGGTAAGAACAAGTAGAAAAGGAAGATGAAGGAGAAGAGGAAAAGGAAGAGGAAAAAGAAAAAGTATAAAATGAAAGAAAAAGGAGAAGAAGAAAAAGTTCAAATGAAAGAGAAATGGGAAGAAGAAAAAGTAGGAAATGAAAAACGAAGGGGAAGAAGAAAATTAGAAAATGAAATCCGAGAGGGAAGAAGAAAAAATGTAAAATGAAAGAGATGGGGAAATGATAATGTCTATAATGAAAGAGGAAGGGAAGAAGAAAAAGTAGAAAATGGATGATTTAGAGGAAAAAGAGAAAGTAGGAAATGTAGGCGGAAGGCCAAGAAGAAAAAGTCTAAAATAAATAAAGATGAGAATTAAAGAAGAAGAAGAAATATGAAAAATAATCTAAAATCGTTCAGTAAACATAGAACAAAAACATCATAAGAAGAATAACGAGACAAAAAGGAAGAAATCTATAGGAATGGTTTTCCATCACCTGTGAGCATCATCCGAATATCGAGAGCAAAGGTTCATGGCAAATATATTGGATGTTTTTATATCATTTCATCCCAAGCAAAGCAAAAAAGTCCCTAAGACTAAATGGGTTACTCTGTATGAAAGAATAAGAAAAGAAAACCATTGGTAAGAAGCGAGAACAATAAAAGTAGACAGAAGATAATGATTGACATTGCATTTAAAAATCTTTATTTAAAGTTGTCTGAAAATCAAAAAGTCGGAAGAGTTTCACAATCGAAAAATGCGAAAAAAGAAACTGTCAGTATAGAACTTACGGTTACATTTAGCTATTTCAACTTTAAAATGATGAGACCTAGCTACCAATCAAGTACTGCAGGTAAATTCATAAAATCTAGATACCATAGAGCTAAGTTCATCAGAACAATTACCATGAAATCATACTTATTATAAAACCCAGGTTGTGTGTATGTGTCTGTTCATTTATATATCGGATCGGATTTCCTACATTTTTCAACCGATTTCAACAAAACTTCACAGGACTGCGTAAAATTACCTTGCGGTGGTTCTGACAGCGCCAAAAATTGGGAAAACACAATTGTTTTTGCACGAAATCAATTTGAATACACGATTAAGAAGCATCGCTAACGCGAGAATGAAAGGGGGACAACTCATATCGAGTTATACTTATTATAAAACGCAGGTTGTGTGTGTGTGTGTGTGTGTGTGTGTGTGTTCGCATATATATGGGATCGGATTTCCTACATTTTTCAAACGATTTCAACAAAACATCACTTTTTTTTTTTGGCAGGTAGTGTTTCTTATTGTCTTGCACACTTTTTTTTTATTTTTACATTCAGAATGCTTTAAAAATTCCATTTACAAGACTATTTATAATAGAATTCTATTCAATCGGTAGACTCATAACGATTGAAAACAATGTTTTTGTTTGAGTTTAGGTTTGACCAATTCGTAAAAAAAAAACTACAAAAAAAAAAAACTAATTAAGACATGCGCGTCCGTCAACCTTTGTCAATTTTATTTTTCAGTCTTTATGATGGTCGATACTTGATCAATCTCTTACTGTTACATCCACGGGCAACGCCGGGCTCTACTGCTAGTTATTTATTAAAAAGTCACAGCGAAACTACGTTACGACGGTGGGAGAGGGACTGAAGCCGAGATGCCAGGTTTGGATTAATAATATTGCAGATTCTTCTTTCGGTTTTATCAAGAATCTCTCAATACATAGCAGTAGTAGAAGGCCATATGTGTCAGCAATATTCGAATATCCTAATGAGTATTTTGGAAACAGAAAGAAGTCTTGTAAATAGCAGTTTTCTGTCTAATAGACGACTCAAAAGAAATATCAACAAAAGCTACACTGCCATCCGGACTACCAAAAGCCCAAAGTTGCGATGCACGACAAGAGGTAGGAGAGGGGGGGTAAAGAACAAATCAAGTAAAAAAGAATGTTGATCAGATTTATTAGGAAAACGACATCTATTTGAGCAAGAGACTCGGAAACAGAAACATTGGTTGGGAACGGATGATGAGAAAGACTCTACCTTTATATATGTGTGTGTCTGTGTCTGTCTGTGTGTGTGTGTGTCTGTCTGTGTGTGTGTGTGTGTGTGTGTATGTATATATATATATATATATATATATATATATATATAGAGAGAGAGAGAGAGAGAGAGACAGAGACAGACGAGTAATTCATCGATTCAAGAAGAATCCTCAACAGAATGAAGAAAGCACTAGATGGCCGTTCCGTCCTATATTTGAGACTCATCAGCAGTGCGCATCCACTACCGAGAATCGAACCCGAACCGTCTCGATACAACGCAAGCGTCATGCTGTGATGAAGAATAAACTGAATAGACTCGATATCACGCCGCTACTGACAAATTCCAAGTGGCTAGACATGCAATTGTGTAGAATTAAGATGATACTGCATATCCGTGTTTGTGTGTGTGTGTGTGTGTGTCTGTGTGTGTGCGTTTGCATGTTTCTATGTCTGTGTCTTTGATTGTGTATGTCGTGTAGACATATATGTTGATTTTTTGCATATTGATTGTTATGAGTTTTATGTACACACCATTTGTTTTAGATAAATATACGTTAGATTCTTCAAGAATGGTTTCAGTAAAGGTTGATGATGCAATATAATGTTTTTGTCGTGTGTTTATACTAGGTAATATTGTTATTAGTCGGTCCTCGAAGTACTTTCGACGTAAAGAATTATGTTCTTCCTTAATTAGTGAGATTTATAAAATCAAAGTTATGACAATTTTGTTCCTGTGTATTACGAGAGAATTTGAATGATCGTTTAAATGTAAACCTCTGCTGTGTTTGTGGATGCAGGCCATTATATTTCGTGATATCTCTACGAGATAAATTCTTTTACATTGCAAATAATTTGTTTGATGAGTATCGGCATCTGAATTGCTGTTGGATATAGTTTTCTTCTTAATTATATCACCGATTATCTTGGATGCAGTTGGAAAAATCCTAGGGATTACTAATTTATTTACAGTTTTTATAGAAAGAGGATTAGAGGGTAGAATTATGAATTTTATGCTGCTGTTATTAAAAGTGCTATCGGAGGAATCTAGTTTTGTGGATTTGTAAACCCATTTTAGAAGCGCTGAGGAATACACACACGCACACACACCCACACACACACACACAATATATATATATATATTTATATATATATATATATATATATATATATATATATATATATATATATATATATATATATGGGGGTGTATGCGTGTGTGTGTCCTCAACGCTTTAAAACGGGCTTACAAAAACCTTTAACAAAATATTACAATAAAAATCAGAGAGGATCAAGCAAGATAAGAATAAGATATTATTGGATTTAGGTAATTCAGTAAATTAATTACATTTTTATTCACATATTTTTATGTTATTTAATGTGATTTAATAATTCAATGTAGATGTTTGCTAATACGATGGTGTTCGATTAGGAGATCATTCTTTTTGTTTATTTTGTTTTTTGAAACTGATTATTTGGGACTTTTGTTCCAAACGTACTCGACCGTTTTTGCTGTCAGCATTGTAATATATTCTTTTGGTGATTTCACATTTAATTTTAGTAGAGATGGGTTTTCTCCATTATTGTAGCCTTGTACCAGGCTAGATATATTAAATCCCAGTAAGCACCGAATGTGTGGATTAACGTCATAAAATATGATTAAACCAGCCTCACAAGTCATTGCGACAGTGTGTAATGAGATTGAACCTCATTGGGGAAGAACATTTGTTCGAGTTTAGGAAATACCTCTCCATACATTTTACTCTGTTTTACACTTAAACCCTTTTTCATTTTTGGATCAGAAATATCGAGTGAAGTTTTATAATAGACAGTGACCAGAATTTTTTGATATTAACATTGATTGAGCTCTGCAGGTCACGAATATATAAAAATTGTTAGATTTTATGAAAGTTAAAAGTGGGGTCTAGTTTGCTATGTATATTCATTTAAAATTGATTCTCCTCCGGAAGCTAAAACAAAGTATGCCCATACCACGCGATTTCTGATATATATATATATATATATATATATATATATATATATATATATATATATATATATATATATATATATATATATATATATATATATATATAAAATTCTGGGTTTGGGTGTGGGTTGAATCGATAGTAATATACGAAAAGTGCAGTCCTGATTATGAATTTAAAAACATATTTTTATTTTTTACATTCTAAGTGGAGCCTCTATTAAATTTTACAAAAGTTAATTTTAGTTTTCTTTTATTCATATTCATGCTGAATTTATAATAATATAAAATAATTGAAAAAATGACTATTTTTGGTCACAATGTTTATTACCAAACTCTACCGAAATACTTATTTGTCTATTCATTGCATGGATTTGTATTAAAATTCTTTCAATTCTGAGTTAGGATTTATTTTTATGCTTAGGAACAATAAAAAATATATTTACAATGTTCTCATCGCCTTATATTTGTCATTATGAAGCAGTTCCTCTTTCAAGCCTTCTTTTAGATAAATCTATGAATAGTCTTTCGTTCTTTTGTATTGTAATCCATGCCAACATTTCGGCATGAGGCCACTTACATCAATGCAAAAAACTCAAGGCTCCATCTTTCTTGAAATATGGTGTCAAATATTTTTCTATTTTGGTACCAAGAGAAAGTACTTCTGAATGACATTCATTCTCTCTCTCTCTCTCCTCTCTCTGTCTCTCTCTCTCAATCTGGACACAAATAGTTCTGTAAGATTGTGGAGGAAACTGCAGTCTCTCACTATATAACTACATTCATTGTTAGAAAAATGTTATGGATCATTGCGTAAATATGTGACAGCTTCTTCATATTTATCTGCTGCATGTTCTTCCTCTGATTGAAATGAATATATAGAAAATAGGTGTTAGTAAATCAGATCTATGAAGTAGAGCTTTTATAGCTGATAGAAGATTCTTTTTCTACTCTGTGGCGTGTCCCTTCATCATGTGCGCGATCATGGTTCTCCACAATTTCCTGTCCTTTGTAGCTATTAACCTTTATCACACTGGAGGGGAAAATTGTCGCCGTAATTCTCTCCCTTTGAAGCTCTAGGCGCATTCTGTCGCCTTGAGAATGTTGCTATAAATAAACACTTGCCAGCTGTTATTTATGGTATTTTAAACTAGAAATCGCCTACTACTGCTTTCGAATGCGGTTAAACTATTGTTTTCCAACACCATTTTGAATTCTTCTGGTCTCTACACGAGGTGTAACACCAATTAAATCCACGTTAAATTTTTTGCGAATTTTTGTAAACAAAAATGGCTGCATCAATATCCAACAAAGCCTTTATTAAGGGGTTTTTGATTTGGACTCCAATGATGATTTTGAAAGCTTTACTCAAGTGGATATTGACGGTAGTGGTCGAAGATGATAACCACACTAGTGACGTATAGGAAAGCGATGATGACCACTAGCGGCTACTATCATCCATGGCTGACTAATTTTATGGAAGCTACTAGAGACCATCGATGTACCTAATAACCTTTCTGAGGGTGAATTATTTTGTCTATTTATAAACAATGAAATAATAATTTCATTTGTCAATGAGACAAATAAATATGAGTTAGGTGAAAGAAAGTGCAAACAAATGTTAGTGTCTTCTGGTATGTACATTTGAGAAAATACGTCAATTTTGATAAAATGAAAGCCTTCTTAGCGATTCTGTTTCTTATTGCAATCCCAGAACTCAAGAAGGAGTAATAAAAGTTAAAGAACGTTGAATTATTTATTTATTTTTTAATGTATTTGTTTTTTTTTCCTTTCACGTTTTTATTTAGGGTTTCATTTATTTTTGTTTTCAACGTCAAAACATGCATGCACAACGTAACGCATTACATAATGCATTACATCAAAATATTACACATTCATTCTTTAATTAGTGTAGAAAAATTAAAATCTATACGCACAATACAAAGAAAGTTATAACAATTTTAAAACAGATGTTCATGTTTTTGCACCGTCAAAAACATGCAGTGGCAGGGGGGGGGGAACAATTCTAGAAAGAAATTAGCGTGGTAAAGGTTAATGAAGTTTTTCTCTTTGATATATCTCCTAATACCTGTTCTGTCAACCATTTATACAAATCATTAGGTAGGTTGTACCCTGCATAATGCAACACAGACCAATGTAACACTATAACATTTATCAGACTATGTAACACGTGGCAATGTAACATCATATCCTCTAACAGACAATGTAACACATGTCAATATAACGTCAGATCCTGTACCAGACAATGTAGAACATGTCAATGCAACCCATATCAACGTAAGATCATATCCTGTATCAGACAATGTAACACATGTCAAGGTAACATATCCTGTATCAGACAATGTAACACATGTCAAGGTAACATACCCTGTATGAGACAATGTAACATATGTCATGGTAACATATCCTGTATCAGACAATGTAACACATGTCAATGTAACATACCCTGTATCAGACAATGTAACACATGTCATGGTAACATATCCTGTATCAGACAATGTAACACATGTCATGGTAACATACCCTGTATCAGACAATGTAACATGTCATAGTAACATACCCTGTATCAGACAATGCAACACATGTTATGGAAACATATCCTGTATCAGACAATGTAACACAGGTCAAGGTAACATACCCTGTATCAGACAATGTAACACATGTCATAGTAACATTCCCTGTATCAGACAATGTAACACATGTCATGGTAACATATCCTGTATCAGACAATGGAACACATGTTAAGGTAACATATCCTGTATCAGACAATGTAACACAGGTCAAGGTAACATATCCTGTATCAGACAATGTAACACATGTCATGGTAACATATCCTGTATCAGATAACGTGCAACTGCTAAAATTGCTCTTTCCTAATGAAAAACGTTTCTGTGTTGCGTTCAAGCAGTATTCTTTATTTATAAAATAAATGTTTTTTCAATCATGAATTTAATATTGAAAGCCATGAATTCAAATAAAATAACCCAATGTAATACAGCGGTTAGCCATTTCAAGTCACAGACACCTGCTCAGGTACATCTCTGTTTGTTCAAGTCCCACAAAGCCCAAGTGCGATTATATTGCGACAATGCTCAGTGAACTTTAGTTACCGTGTTTTGGAAAGAGCGTATAATGTTTCATGATCAGCAATTTGAATGTCAGTGTCCTCATACCCTCGACCACGATGGCTGTATATATAGGGTGTATCAAAAATATTTTTACAAACTTTGGGAGCGGGTTCCGCACGCTAAGACAAGGACAAAAATCTACATATATATATATGTCCAAAATCCTTTGTTTTGTCTTAAGTTTACGGTAGATACTGTTAAATGTACAATCCAAGTTACAATCCAAAAGTATTTTTACAAACTTTGGGGGAGGATTGCTGACACCAAAACAAGTTAAAATGCCCATATAAACATATATCCAAAAGACTATAGTTGTACCTCGATAGAGCATCTCATAACAAGTGTTCAATATATCCTCCGCTTGATTTTACACACTGATCATTAACTGGCAGACTATTTCAAATATTCCCACACGGTGTCGAATGGTTTCGCAGACCCCCATGACATGTTGATGAAGCACTACATTATCATTTTCTGGTGTATAAACCAAATGTTTTAGGTGGCCCCACAGATAAAAATCGAAAGGATTGAGTTCGGGGAAGGGCAGGCATGGAACCGGTCCTCCCCTATCTATCAGGGACTTTATATAGACTTTATATGGACTTTTGTCCTTGATTTGGGCATCTCCAATTTGTTACTCGCATCTTGAGTTTTTTTTCTCCTGCTGATCATCATAATTTCTATCTCCTTATATTCCATGCCGAAACATTTTTCGCTTTTCTTTACTACCGTCTTTAGGAGGTTTGGTAATTTTCTTTCTATGTCTGCAATCAATAAAGCATCATGAGTGTATTTTAGATTGCTACGATTATGCGCACGATAATAAGAACTCGGCATTAAATAACCAATAGAGTTTGATATGCCGCTAAACAAAATCAACCAAATCTTTTCAATTTCAGTAGAATTGTTTAAAAATCTGTATCACCCGCCCCCATGCAAGGCAGTAAAGTCGCTAAGACTCAATTCTCCCCGAGATGTGCCAGTGCCCCAAAACATGCTTCTTGTCATTTTTTAATATTAGCTCGACTCCTAGTCATTCACCCCCTTTCTCTTACTGTGTATATGATTCCATAATTTTCGTTCATAAATTCCTTATTGGTTTTTCCATCTTGTTTTGCATACTCCCCAAATGCTAATATTCAAACTTTCTATTTCCTGCTTGGCATTTTCTAAAATTTCCACATTGGGACAGTGTCCTAACATTCTATAATCAGATATTTCTATGATAAATATACCAGATGAATTTCAGCTTATAACATCTGTTTTTATTAGATATCCTTACACTAAATTATTTGGTGGTGTCTGATTTTAATATGCAAATTGAGAGTCGTGCATTATATTGTAATGTATTTCTATAATAGTATAATTATCGATGTTTTGTTTTTTTAATTTCAGATAGATAAGGTTTGTCGTAGGTTGTAAGAAGATATGATCTCAAAAGAGAAACAAAATATTTTAAACTGATTATGTGATGGGGACACAACATTGGAAATTTGAACAGGAAAACAATTTTTTACCAAAAAAAATTCACCTAATGCCCGGTTCACATTCCTTCCTTGTCTTTTGAACAGGAATGGAGGTTTATCCCTTGTTTCCTGTTTAGGATTGGGTATCCGGTTCCTTTTCCTAAAATCTTCTCTTTCACTCATGGCATTAGTGGCATTATCGGCTTGCTTAATGATTAAAAAAAATGTCGGAATTTTTTAAATGAGGAATTAATAATATTATATGTCTTATTATTCAACCCAACATGTTCATCTTGGTTATTATGCTCACAACATTTCGATAGTTGTACTCTCACGTCGTTTTTCTTCTTTTCTTTTTCTTCTTTTTTCTTTCTTCTTGTCTCTGTGCTCTTTTTCTCCTTTTTCTTTCTTTTTCTTTTCTTTGATTTCTTGTTTCTTTTCTTTTCTCTCCTTTTTCTTCGTTCCTTTTTCTTTTACTATTTTCTCTTTTGTTTCTTTCTTTTTTCTGTTTTCTTTTCCTCTTCTTTTTTTCTGTGTTATTTTTCTTCTTTTTTGTTTTCTTTTTTCGTCTATTCTACTGTTTTTCTTTTTCTCCTTTTCTTTTTCTTCTTTCTTCTGTAAAATGACGAGGGAAGCTACATTACCTTTATTAACTGTTTTCACTGTTTTTATTATTGATGGGCGTTTCCTTCGATAACGATTGTTTAATTTAGTGTGGAAAACTAAGATCTTGATTAATAATGAAAATGTGCCCCCAACAGGATTCGAATCTGCGTCACCTTTCGTAGGAATCTTAGCCTGATTCGGCGTGCTTTAGATCACTCTCATCCATGTTACGTTTTATTTGCCTGAAAGGCAACATCTTGGTGTGTAGCTATTCGTAATCGAACTATAGCAGGGTCATCACACGAAAAAAGTGTTCCACTTGGTCAGTCAATTTGCTAATATTCAATAATAATAATGATAACTAAATGAACCCATTACTGCATAAAGTTTCCTTAAACATTTACTTGCTTGCCAGATCTACCTTACTGGGTAAGGATAATATTAGGGCTGGTATTTTTAAAATTTTAAGCAAGCCCCTCTCTAAAGCATTGGATGTTATGCAATAGTGATAATTTCACAACCCTATCTTAGGAGTTAATTAAACCCGAAAATGATATGAAACTTACTAATTATTAAATCCAGATGGGTTATATATATATATATATATATATATATATATATATATATATATTGTATACCGTGCCTATGAACACTAAAGGGTTACTGAATGATGAATCCTAATAAATACATTGGACACTATTCTAAATGGGGAGTAATATGTTGTCTAAGTAGTCCACCACTAGCAGTGGTTTACCTACTTCACACCGCTGGCGAGTATCGTATAATGTATTATAAAAGAAGATTGGAACAGGATAATATGGACTGATGAGTCCAAATTTTAGCTTTTTGGAAGTAAAAGAAGAGTGTTTGTCAGATGAACTCCTTCCAAACGAATGAGTGAAAATTCCATTGTACCAATTCCGTTGTGCCGTCGTGCTGCTATAATTGTTTGGAGATGTTTTGGAGGTGAGATTGCTGGAGACTTGTTCAAATTAAAGGCATTATACGAAAGGAAGAATATCATTCAATACTGAAGAGGTCTGCAATTCCTTCTGGCTGCCGTATTATTGGACAAAAGTTTGTTTTGCAACAAGATAATGCTCGAAATCACAGCTCAAAACTATATACAAAACTGTCTCCAGGCCTTTCACCACTTGAACTAGTCTGGGAAGAAACTGATCGTAAAGTTCGAAGTGAATTGCCTAAGAATAAGTAAGATTCCTTGATACATTTACACACAGCTTGGAAATGACTTCCACCAACATACTTTTACAAGTTACTGGAACAGATGCCAAAAATTTGCTCTGCAGTAATAAATGCACGAAGTAGATTCTTTGATGAAAACAAACTGTAAATTTGCTTTAAATGAAATTATAATTATTTTATAGTCATTTTGATTTAAATTATTGGATAATTGCATGCAAACATAGAAAAATAAATTTCTTTCTTCAAAGACATAAAAGTTTAGAGAAAAAATCAATGTGATTCCAAATTTTGGGTCAGTAGAATATATATATATATATATATATATATATATATATATATATATATATATATATATATATATATATCATTGAATATATATATATATATATATATATATATATATATATATATATATATATATATCATAGAATATATATATATATCTATATATATATATATATATATCATTGAATATATATATATATATCTATATATATATTTCTCACCCACACACGACAGACATGCTTACGGAGGTGTGGAGTCATCACACTTATACACTCACCCACACGAATATACGCACTTACACACATCATACTCACTCACTAACCTAATGAGCCAAATGATAACACACACCCACAGCAATACACACGCTTACACATATCATACTCACTCACTCCCTAAGAACCAAATAACACACACACAAACACTAAACAGAGACACATCCCCTCACCAGGTCCAATAAAACTGTCAAACTGACCAGAGAATTCAGAGCAGCATGTATCTATCCAGCTCTTATCTCAAATAACAACTTAAAAGAGACTGTTTGACCAACACAAGGAATGTTAAAAGATTCATGTTAAAAAGATAAAAAAATAATAAAACAAATGAAAACTACAGACAAAAGTTCATTTTCTCCATTAAGACATTCATTTCTGTAGTTTAGTGCTAGCAGCAAGCAGAAATATTTCTCCTCCCGATGATGGCCATTTCGGCCGAAACTAGTCGAGGAATCTAAATGGAATAATAATAAAAAACGAAAGAATATTAATCTACAACCCAGTGTGTCTAAAGATTTTAATTTTTTTATTGTTCAAAATATATATATATATATATATATATATATATATATATATATATATATATAACATTGAACATATATATATATATATATATATATATATATCATTGAATCTCACTGTGATCTATTTGAAACTTCCGTGACTTCTTAATGCCATTAGTCTTGAGTGATGACCCCAATGCACGCCACCATTTGGAAGGTGCTTGTCCGTATGTATTTGTGTATGTGTTAGTGAATGTTTATGTATGTTTGTATTAGTTTGGGTGTTTATGTGTGTGTGTTTATGCATATGCGTGTGTGAGTGTTTATGTCAGTGCGTGTGTGAGGGTTTATGTGTGTGTGTTTGTTTATGTGTGTATGTATGTGTGTGTGTGAAAATATGTAAATCCGAGACAACCGTTAAATGCGATTTTATTATTTATCTATTGTGTCCTATACCCTGCCCAATTTGGTGGTTCTTGCTTAAGAGAGATTACTAATTTGGATATTTAAGTTTTTGGTTTTTTTTTAATAAATGTTTTGTTATTTATGTTCTATTTGTTCTTTTGCGATCTTTATAAATAATGTATATTTTTATACGGTTTTCTAATTAAATTTACTTATTTTCTGGTCGAAATGACCATAATATTTAAATCGCAGCCTGGAATTGATCCAAGACGACTTTTTCAAATATATTTTTTAAACCTAACAAATATAAAATAAATGATTAGCAAAGATTGTACGGTTTAACCCCTTCAAGCACACGATTCATTTTTAGTACGAATTAATGTGTTTTAGGGAGGCCCAGCGAACATTCACGAGTCTCTAACACCAATCCTGACGGCCCTGCATCAAGTTTGGAAGGTCATTAGGGCAGAATTCTGTGTCATAACATAACTAGTCAATGCAGGTGATTGCTGGGTGGCCAGTCCGTCTTGCTTCATGGCTAAGCGTCCAATGCAGTAGATACGCTAGATAACAGTAGATTATGCGGGAGTTCTTGCTTTGCTCACAGTATCCTGTAAAACCTATTCTGTGATTATAGAAATATCGGGTATGCATCCATAAGAGCTGATATTTAGTTGGATGTTGTTACCACATGTTAAACATAGCTCTCAGCATCCGAGTTTAGGTTCCATCAAGTTTATTCTTTAGGGTTTTACTCAATCCCCAGGTTTTCCTCATATTCTCGCACACTCTATAACCATTTGCATTTTAGTAGCTTTGTTACCTAACTTGAGTTGAAATGATTAAAAAAAATCCCTCTACCTAGAGTGACTTTTGCTCCCTGTATTAGGTGAACATTATTATAAAAAGTACTTCAGTCTTTTCCTTTCCATCCATAGATGCACAAAATCAGCACTGTAGACGCAAAAGAATCTTTCCACCATTGCATTTGCTTCAGAATGATGCGTATTCTCTGTTTATATTATACTTGATCAAGTGGATGACAAAACATGGTTTGGGAGAGATGGCAGAAGGAAGGAGCTTGTTTAGAGCTACAAGGGATAGGAGGAGGTGGAGAGCCATGACGCTTACGTCCTGAAAGGACATGGCACATAAAAAAAACGAAAGAAAAAGAAACTCAGACATTCATTACGTCAACCATCAAGGTCGGAAGCTAATTAGGGTGGAATTCTGTGTCATAACAGCTGGTCAATGTAGGGGATTGCTGGGCGACGAACCCATCTTGCGGCAAAGCTAGGTGCCCAAAGGAGTAGATCACTCGCTAGTTCTTGTTTTGTTCACCAGCAGCATCCTGCAAAGTGCATTCTGCGTTCAGGTAAAATTGTAGAAATATCAGGGATGAGTCCATAGAGCTGTGATTTAGTTGGATGTTGTCTGCAAGAGATGTTAACTATACCTCTCAGTATCTGAGTGTAGATTCCGCCAAAGTTTTAGGCAAGGCCCAATTAGTAGCGCCGTACATTAAAAACAGTGGCACGAAAGGATCTCCGTTTCAGGTCGTCTAGTACATCAGATTTCTAGATTACATCCATTTTATTCAAGGTGGCCGAGGCTTTAGCTATGCAAATTTTCACATCCTTTTCAGTAGAAAGTATTTCGCTTCCTACGTATGTAAAAGTTTCGAAAGTTTTTTTGATTCTTCTGAAACAGTTTGTATTGAGCCTTGCTCATTGAAGCTTATGAATTCAGTTTTAGAGGCATTGGCAGACAGAGTCCAAAATCGTTAGCAGCATTTTCTAGATGATGTAAAACTGTGACGTTGGTAATGGTGTCTGCAGTGATAACTCTGTCAGATTTTGCCATAATGGATTAGCTGCAACACTTTTAATTTAACATTATTTGAAGGGAGTATGAAAATTAGCATATGTTTTTAATACATCTGACTCTGCGATTTTAGAACATCAAATAAATAATCTAGTTTATGCTTCGTCTTTTATCAGTGACTAGCAGCATGGCCCGGCGTTGCCCGTGCTTGATTCAAAAATCGTACGACTCATACAACAATCGCTATCACTTGACTTAAAATATTTTTGCCCTTCCTTGCCTTTAAAGGAGTGCCCTTTGCCGTGCTGATGTTGCTACATGCCTTACTTCTTGCGTATCTCACACTGCGAATTTTTTCTAAGCTCTATACAAAACATTAAATCTCTTACGAAAAAAGAACTAAACAAAATGAACACAAAACGATCAGCTTTAAAAAAACGACTCGTAACTGGAAAAACCGAACGAAAAAGAATGTTAACAACAAATGCTTTTTCACACCCAACCCAGTACTGCGGAATCAGAATCAACGTTGAGTTTAAGCAAGCGAATGAGCCAATTGGAATAAAGTGCTATGCAGATTTTAATTTTTCCCCACTTGTGACGAATGCATCTATCGATATTTTTTTTTTTTTTTTTTGGATGCTAGCATGCTAGGTAATATTCGTGTCAGTCAACTGTTGGCTCTCACGCTGGCCAATAGAATCTTCCTGCCTATTCGTGGCAGCCAGCTATAGGCTCTCACTCTGGCCAGTAGAAAATGACAGCAAACTACATGAAAAGTGCCGTAGAAGCATGAAAAAATCGATTATTTTCACTATCGATGGGAGTTGGGAAATGCTAAGTCGGTCTTGGAGCATGTGCATGTAAATTTTGGTGCAAATCCGTCGAAAATTGCGGCCGCGCATTCGTTACACACACACACACACACACACACACACACACACACACACACACATATCCTGCCTTTTATAGATAGAGATATTTTTCACAGTAGCCTGCCTGGTACCCTCAGATTATTTGAAAGTGCTTCAGACTTTGTATAGCTAGCAAAAGGAAAAATTGTTTAGTGTAATATGTCTGTTATTTATATTACTGTTTAACTGATAGTGTAATCGTACAACACCCTACCCGGTCGTCCAAGATTTCTAACACAGCGACTGATCGATGAAGATCGATTCGATCTCAGAGTTGCCCTACCCCGGGTTGTGATTCAAGTATGACCATAAGGATGCTAAGATCGAATCGTTGTCGATATATTCGTGTAGGGCTTGTCTAAGCAGGACGAAGACATATAGCAAAAAAAATAAAACTCGAATAAATTGAACAAAAGGTAAATACTGTTTTTATATCAGTCCTTCGTACAATAATTGGTTATATCCGAGTTTGCATGCAATTAATTATCAGCCCAACCCGCGTCTAAATCGGAAGTGATATTCTTGATGACTTGGTAAACTTTGTTTTGCTGTTTTAGCAAAATTCGGCACAAGACTGAAGTCGGGGGTTTCTCTTCGGCATGCAATCACGTGGGGTGCATCATGAACGGTTGCTGGGACAAACTCTGCCGTCTCTCTCTTGTCTCTGGTCTCCGTTTGACGAATTCGTTTCATGACATTCGCTCAATCTGGCGCAAGGCACGGTGCATATGGGGATTTCGCTAAATCCCCTTTGTCAGCTTACTTTATAATTTCGAGCAATTTCCTTCTCCCACTCTCTCTCATTATTACCTTTTACTAAATTTCCTCAATGAGCGTGAGTGGCTCATCCACCCATTCTGGTATTTCAACTCAGGTTTCGACCAGGAGAAATCAACTCCAAATTCGTTGTTTACAAAAATGAAGTTTCCGCTTTATAGCTTGCATTTTCAGCTGCGTGGAACACATGTCAATCCTCATTGCCCTCTGAATCTGGGTCACGCATAATTTCAAGTGTTGTTTACATGTGAATTAAATCGTCAATCTTTTCTCACGGATTTTATGTATTAAGCCTTCTTGTTCCAAAGTCTTTCAGTATATCGCTCCTTCTATCCATAAGGAAACTTTACTATGTTTTACCGTTGTAACAACAAGTAGTATCACAGTAGTATCCTTCTTCTCTTCTCCCCCTTTTAATTGCGCTAAACGTATTTTTGTCCTCGATTGAGCTCTGAAAAGTGAGGAGCGATAACTGGCTAGCTTTTTTCCGGTTGTTTCTTTTTTGTTATATTTTTCGATCCACCACTTTACGGTGAGTAATATTTATTTTTGCTCTTTCTTATTTTTGTTTGAATTTATTTGCTTATATTATTTAAAGACGAGGTCTGATCAAAAATTATAGGGACTGTTGCAATGGTAACGTGGCTAGAGTACGCAGAGTGAAGCCGCTTGACACAGACTGATCTTAAACTATGAGCTCGCATCTATACTAAGATATAACGTTATTGCTCACTCCTGTTACTTAAAGCACTGCTTGGAAGAAAAGTGTATACAGTGTGGTCGTCTCAGAGGTTTTATCAGTGACAATGGCGTGTGCAGTATTTGGGGGCCAAGCACAATATCCCCCAAATCCGACAACAAACAATATCCATCAGATCACGCATCTTGCAATTTTTTCTCTTTCTACAAATCAAATGCTACTTCAGAGGAACACGATTTCAAGACGTAGAGGAAATTCAGGAGAATCCGACAAGATAACTGCTTGCTATATAAGAAAAGTAGTTCCAGGTATGCTTCTATCGATGGAAATGACTCTGGACAAAGTGTGTGGCTTCAGATAGGGACTACTTCGAAGGAGATTAAATACCGAATCGATATATGTTGTAGTTTTCATTTTATAACACCAGTACAGATACTTTTTGATCAGACCTTATGTAAGTGTTCTTCTTGGTCGCATTTTTTTTAAAACTTCCTCTTTCTTTACATGCTTGGTCCATGGTATTGTCAGCGTCCTTCTGAAGAACCAAATACTTTTAAAATATCAATTTTTAAATCTATATGACGACAACTTTTTCTATACCATTTTTATGGCAGATGCCAATAGCATTTGTACGCGAGGGTAAATCTCACACAAAAAAAAAAAACACTGTGTAGTGCAGAGGAGCAAAGGAAGGCGATTAACCCACGCAGTGCTGGGTATAATTACTGATAAATAACAATGTTTTATTTATTAATACGATAATAAAACTGTTTAAAACGGAAAATGATAAGAGAAATGAAACAGGATTACGCAAAGGCATTCAATAAATTACGCCACACTGGAACGGCTCAGCAACCTTGACATATTTAGGAAGGATATTAGAATAATCCATAACATAGTGGTAGCAAACCGCCTGCATACAGATAGAAGACGAGTTCCGTAGATATACAAAAATATTAGGTTGGTGCAAAAATAATGACGTAATAATGTCGTTTTTGACGTATTTTTTAACGTCAAAAAACGACATTATTACGTCATTATTTTTGCACCAACCTAATAAAAATGGGTGTAAGACAAGGACTTATTCAACCTATACAGCGAGGCGATTCTCAGAGAACTAGAAGTCCTACCAGGATTCATTATTTGCGGCTAAAGTCTTAACAAAGTAAGACATGCAGATGACGCGGTGTTGATGGCAGATATAGAAAGGATTGAACATCAACTGCACGAAGAAAGAACGCATGGTTGTTAGAAAAAGAATGATATCCAAATCAAACAAGTACAAATGTTTAAATATGCAGGAAATGTTTTAACAAACGATGGAAAGTGTGACACTGAAATCCGAAGGTGCATTGGGATAGCAAAAGATGCCTTCCAAAAGCTAAGCAAGTTATTAAGAAATAGAAAAAACTTCGCTTGAAACAAGGAAAAGAGTACTAAATTGTTACGTGAAATCTGTCCTCCCGCATCGCAGTGAGTGCTGGACAACCTCCTCAGAGATAAAGAAGAAACTCGAAGCAACAGAAATGTGACTCTGCAGAAGGATGCTGGGGATATCATGGACAGAACATGTGAGAAACGACGAAGTTTTAGAGAAAATGGAAATAAAAAAAACTTATACTTATGATCAGGAATAGTCAGTTGAAATTTCTTGGGTACATAATTTGAAAAGAGGGTTTGGTAAATCTGATACTCACAGGACAGATCAAAGGCAAGAAGGGCAGAGGAAAACAACGCATAACATACTTAGTGAGCTTGAGTAAACGGATGTCGGGAAAAGATTTTAGGAGAAATAACAAAAAGACAAAATTAAGAGCTACAAAGGGTAGGACGTTGTGGAGAGCTATGATCGCCTAATACCTGAGGGGACACAGCGCATAAAGAAAAAGAATTGATTTTAACGGATTATTAACACATAAATTGATCCATCGGTCTTGCCATGTCAAGCTTTTTAGCAGTAATTTTGCATTTGTTTTCAGAAAGCAGACCTAACCGTTTGTTAAAAACATCAAAGGAAAAAACAGTGGGTATATCGGTCCGATTCAACAGCAGAAGCTGCAAAAACAACTTGACTTTAACACTTGAGCTCAGAATTCAAATCATTCACAAAATAGAGGTCATTTCATTTGTCTCGGATAGCGGAATCCATTTTGTATTGTTTGTTGTTTGCATAACTTTCTTAAAGTACATCACCATTGCATTCCGAACTGCCGCTGAGGCCAAGTCGTTAATTTAAAATAAAAAATAGTTTTAAATGGAAAATGAAAGGCGGCAGTCTCCATTGTTTGTCATTAATATCCATTTACGACTGTCATGAAAGTGGACACTGATGTTTTTATTAGCGTTTTCCTTTTTGTGGCACACCATTCAACTTAAACGTTAAATCGCAATCCCATTTCAAGTGTTAACGTATATTCATATATCATTTCTTATTAGGACTGATATAAATACTTGTATATGCTTGTAAAATATTTAATAGCTTCTGTCTTTTTCCCGTTATTCTTATTGAAATAAACAAAGACCGCATTGACTGAGAAAAAACAAATTGATTTGAGCTATTTTAATTCAATGAAATCGATAATCTATTGAGTGTCCATAATTGATGCTGCATTTGAAGGCACATTTCATACACTAAATGGAACAAATTTTATGGGACAGAGGTAGCATTTTTTACTGATTGTGTCCCATAATACTTGTTACATTTACATCATATTTCATGCACTAAATGGAACAATTATTATGGGACAGAGGTAGCATATTTTTACAAATTATCGCCAAACACTTTTGTTTTTTGTCTTTTTATTTTTTGATATATTTTCTTGTCGGTGGTTGAATAAAAGTTAAAAATGCCAAAGCGAATTTTTTGCAAGCGCCTTCTTCCTGTGAATTTAAAACGCCGACATTATTTCTTGCTATGAAATTTTTAAATTTACTTCGTTTTGCCTTGTTTTTTAAAATAATAGTGTTTCGCCAGTCTTTCAAGTCGACAAAGATTGTCTCTATGGGAAATTTAACATGCAACTTGCTAAACCTTTACTCGGGTTCGAACCACAAACTTTCTCATTTTTCGTTTTAATGCATTTGTAATTATTATGCGATTACGAGGTCTGATAAAAAAGTATCGGGACTTTTGCGACGATAACGGAGATAAAAATTACGATTGAAGTCGCTTAGCAGAGATCGAACTGTCGCGCATCTACACTAAGTTATAAAGTTCTCGCTCACTTCTGTTGTTTAGAGCAGTTCTTGGAAGGAACATGTGTAGAGTGTGGTCGCCTCATCACAACAAAGAAGTTTTATCAGTGAAAATGGCTTGTTCACTATATGGAGCCACGCACAATATTCCCCATATCTGACAACAACAATATTCACCAGATCTCACCCCTTGCGACTTTTTCTCTTTCCAAAATTAAATCCCACTGGAGAGGTACACGATTTCAAGATATATCATCATTATAATCCCCTTGACTTTTGTAATCGTCGCGAGGATCCGAATGTAGAAGGCAGACTAAATCTCCTCTAGAACAGTCCAACAACGGCAGCCATCAGCAATTCATACCTGTCCATTGTTTGACATTGTCTAACAAGTTTTTGCGTTGGCGTTCTCTGCTACGTCCACCTTCAACAGTGCTTTGCATGATGGACTTGTAATGTGTTGAAACCACGCCATTTTTCTCCGTTTGACAGTGACAAGAAGAGGTTCCTTGTGTCCCACAAAACTTTCAAACCTTTTCCGCACAAAGCCATTGGTTTTATGTTCCCAATAAAAGATGCCAAGAACTTTTCAAATGCATTTGTCTTCAAACACTTGGATCCTTCTCTCCTTCTGCCAACAGTGTCCGCATTTCATATCCTTATAGGAGAATGGAAACTACCAGCAATTTGTACAGTCTGCACTATTTTTGAAAGCTGATAATATACACGCTTCCATTTCATTCGCGAGAAAGACAATGAGAAAACTATTTGAAAATATTGAAACCATTGACATAATGTCTTACCTAAAAGAAATAACTTTATACCAACACATATAACACATACAACAGATAAATATCCTAATTATATATCTATAAAACAATCGTTTACCTTGACCTGTAGCTGAAGGTATACAATTACGTTCAATGTACATTTTGTTGAGGCCATAGAATTGTATTCAAAATATTTCGGCATTAAATAACCCATAGAGGTGTTGATATGCTGCTAAAGAAAATCAACCAAAAGCGTTTTAAAAAAACTGGTTCTCGTACGATCACTGAAGTTTAGCAACGTCCAGTTTGGTCAGTACCTGGATGAGTGACCGCTTGCAAATACCAGGTGCTGTAAGCTTGTATATGCGCCTGATGTAATAGTTAACGGGTCGGAATTGGAAATCGGAGAGCCGAGTTCCAATTCCAGTCGAGTTCGTTATATTCCCTTAAGTACAGATACCCTTAAGAAAGAATCCTACACTTCCCCAAAGCTATGGGTTAATTATTAGGATAGTAGACTGGGCCTTCTATGAGAAGGCTCTGAATTCAAAACTGGTTGGATGTAGGGTTTGTAATTCCATCACCTCCTAAAAAAAACTACGGAAAGCTTTTTCAATACATTTTATGATCTGTGGAAATTGCTATGTAAGGCAATTCATTCTTTATCTTCATAAATAAAATTAAATTAAAATTAAATTAAATCAAAAATAATAAAACTACACTAGGCTACCTTGGTAAATTAATTTCTTCTGTAAATTTTGCCCTCAAACCGAGATTGGTTAGCAGTATTCCTTTTTTCAATATATTTTAAGATCTTTGAAGTTCAGAAAACAAGTTACTGCATTTTCGTTAATGCTCTATGATGGATGATAGAGCATCTTAAGCGTAGTGATGCTGAAAAAAAGGCCATGCAAGAATACTGGACCACCAGTGAATATTTCACCTTTCAGTTCTTTTATTAAGCGATCTTTATTATTACAGAAATACAGAACGTCAAAATATAGAATTAGTAATTACCATTTCTGCCTTTGGCTCGTATAATTGCCTCAATCTGATGTGGCATTGAATAGAACAAGGTCCAGATTTTATTATTGAGAATTTTTTTCCAATTCTTTTTGACAGTATTCCCAACATTTTTGGAGATTGCATGCTTTTCGTTGGAACACTTGTTTCTTCAGTTCCTACCACAATGGGTTAGCTATATTGCGATCAGGACTTTATGCTGGCCAGTCTTCCAAAAGTTCATCGTCTTCATCAACTAGAAACATTTTTGTTGTCGGTGACGTGTCGCAAAGAGCATCATCATGCTGTGAAGTCTCCATCTTCGCCGTCTAGCAGAAGATTAACTGAAGTAAACTAATATATTTTTATGATCTTTGAAGGCCAGAAAACAATTCCCTGAATTATTGCTAATTCTCTGTGGTGGATGATAGAGCATATTAAACATAGTGCTGCGGAAAAAAAGTCATGCAAAAACACCGGCCCACCTGCGAATATTACACCTTTTTTATTATGTTAAAAAGAAATTTTCTTTTGTAAAATGTAGACTTTATTTTTACCAAAAATACAAAATATCAAAGTATTGAATTAGTAATTATTGTTGCTAACTTTGGCTTGAATAATTGTCTCAATCCGATTTGGCATTGAATGGAACAAGGTCCAGATTTTCTCACTGACAGTTTTTTTTCCACTCTTCCTGGTAGCAACACCAGAGTTCTTGATGACTGCGTGGTTTTCGTTGGAACACTTGTTTCTTCAGTTCCTACCACAATGGTTCAATTATATTAAGATCAGTACTTTGTGGTGGCCAGTCTTTCAAAATTCGACTGCCTTCATCCACTAGAAACATGTTTGTTGTCTGTGATGTGTGGCAAGGAGCACCGCCATGCAAAGTTTCTATCTTCGTCGTCTGGCAGAAGATTAACCCGAAGTAAACTAATACAGTTTTCGCTGGTTCAGTTTCAATCAACTTGTATCAAATTTCTTCTGTGATAGCTTTTCATACAACCACCATCAAATTCCACAGTCTTTGTTATGTATCTTACATTTCTATCTCCCACTGGTCTTCTTACATATTCTTTTTGCGTTAAAATCTAAATCTATTTTTCATTCATAATTAAAAATGACTTTTTGCCATTTCCCAACATGCCATTTTCGATGTTCTTTTGACCACTCCATTTCTCTTCGGTTAATGACGAGTTTTTTGTTGCTATACACCCTTTCAAGTTGTTTTATATATATATATATATATATATATATATATATATATATATATATATATATATATATAATACGCTGTTTACTCTATCAACTGAAATCTCACCGTGAAGACTATATTCACTCCTTACTTGTCTCAGTGTTAATTTCCGATTGCCTACCGAGGCTCACAGTCGTTCTTGCATCTCACTTGTTTATCTTTTGCGGTTTTCCAGTTTTCTTTGCACGCAAAACACTTCAATGGTAGCAAACGTGTTTTGGATAGTTGGAATATTCTTCCTGGAATCCTTTGAGTCATCTTCTTCTTTAAAATCACAACCATCATCTTTGTTTCAGCAGAAATTGTAGCCATGGTTTTTATGTAAGAAAGCAACATGATATTCAAGTATGTTCATTTGCCAAGACACCTTACACTCGTGTTAATAATATGAAAGAATTCCTACTTATAAATTAGCATATTATCATGATTTTGTCATCTGAGACCTTTCATTTGCCCAATAGTTTTACATGGCATTTCTCAGCTTTAAGTTGCTTAAAGCAGTGTTTCTTCTGCTACACGGTACCTACGAAAATGCAACAACTTCAATTTCCCAATTCTCAAGTTCTATAGAAACGACTGATAAAATCATCTCACGAAACAATTATAAATTCTTAATAAAATGACGGCTTATCCTCATTTTATGTAGTTTGCATCAGTTTTCCAAAATAGAGACGGAATGTTTGCTATGAATGTCAGCATCTGAAATCTTGACATTTTAACTAAGTACAAAAACTGACCACTTGCAGAATCTATTTCAGACATCAGACATAGCCCCCCCCCACCAACACCATTAATATATTTTCTTTATCGTTATTCCTATTTCAGATTACGACTGTCCAAACGGAAATGCTGTTTCCGTTTACGACATTCCCTCAAGAACATCTGGAACTAAAAATGGTAAATCCATTCACTTCGGAATATCAAATATGTTCTATCACACACGTGTTCTTTTTATTATCGAGAAAAATTAGGGGAAAAAAACGCAATTTCTGGAGAGAAGAAAAAAGCTTCCTAACAAAAATAATGTTTACCCAGTCCATCAATGAAAGAAAATGAAAGGACAAATGAGAATTCCCGCTCCCACAGAACTTCAATGCAATTCATACTTGATACCTCTCTCTTCCCCACCCCAGTCCTCCCACAAAAAAACAGATGTATACCCGTATTGATGCAAAGTCTCCTAATAAACATTCATCATTCCAGGTGGAATTTCTAGTCTTCCGCCTAATTTTTTTCCCAAACGCATTTAATGAATGACATGCTGTTCTTTCAATTATCCAATAGAATTATCGCATATCAATTTGAACTGCCACTAACGCATTCTATGCACACATGTGCCTCATAGTAAAACATAAGATAGCAGCTCTCAGTGCTTTTCAGTAATTCTCTGGTTTGATAAAATCCAGGCCGATATTACAATGAAAACTTAAAATATTATTTTAATGCAATCCCGTTTCAGAGCATATAGCTCTCCGCAGCATTGTTATTATATGTAGATTGCCATGCATATTTTGGAATGATAGCAGAGTGGTTTCCCATTGTCTTCTCCATGGACTGAAATTCTAAGTTTTCCTTCTCTTAGACTGGTTGCCACATATGGCTAGAGATTGCAGTCTATCCTGCAATTTGACTTCTATTCATTATTATTCAACAACGAAGTCGGATGGTTAAAGAAAATTGGACCGTTAACAATACAATGAGAAGCTTTGATGGTTCAGAAACCTGCGAGCTTACAGGTATACATTTTCGACACGAACTAAATTAATCGATAAAAATGATATAGACTTCTACAGAGATGACGTTCTCATAATCTTAAAAAGCTTTGGCATAAAAAAAAACAAAAAATAAAAAAAAAACAGAAAAATAATTATAAAAAATTTTAAAACATGTGATTTGGCATAGATATAAAAACTCACCTAAAAGTAGTTGATGTCCTAGATGTCACATTCAACCTAAGAAAAGCTACATATCAACCATATAGAAAACCCAACGACAAACAACCTTACAATTATCTGACAATTCTTCCAAGGAAATCATCTTCAGCGAAGCCAAAAAAGATTATGAAACAGCCCTAAAAGATAGTGGATTTTCTGTAACACTCACACACACCACAGCACAAAAAGCCAACAGGAAGTGAAACGTCATATAGTTAACTCACCTTACAGAAAAAACTAAAACAAACGTAGAAAAAACTCATAAACAAACATTTCCTCCCATCAATCACTCGCCAAAAGATATTCAACAAAATATTCAAGATATTCAACAGTAAAAATCAGTTACATTTGCATCGAGAACATGACACAAATAATAAATCAAGCCCAACAGAACAACCAACAAGCCAGTCGCACACATCAAACCGATGTGTAACTGCAGATCAAAGAACGAATCTCCCTTAAAGACCAAACTGCTTGCAAAACAATGAAATAAAACAAGCCACTGTAAAATCAGTAGATGACGGAGAAGAATATACAAAGGAATGTCTAAAGGATCATGAAAACAGAAACGATGTATACAAAGTATTCTTTGTAAACAGAAAGTACGCGAACAGCACAAGGCTTTCGAAATATATATGAGAAATTAAAAATAAAAACCAAATCACACCAAAAATATCAGGGAAAATAAGAAAAATGTGCAAAACCTTATGAAAATGTGAGAAAAAAAATCTAACGAAAAGTTTCCAAACTTATGTTAAAAAATCTAATGAAGGTGTTTGTGTCATATGGAAGTAATTCTGCTGAAATATTTTCAAACTATCTAAAATGTCTTCAGGAAAATTTATCATGGAAAGAAATTCTGATGAAAATTGATAAAGTACAGGAATAAATGAACGCAATAAAGAATATTCAGATAATTTCTACATAACGTATATCTAAAAAAGAAGAAAATTATAAGAGTACAAGAAAAATTAAATCCCAAAACTTGTATCTTGTCAATCGTTTTTAACGAAACTTGTATAAAAGAAAGATTGCTGCCCAAATACACCCCACATCCTCCACACACACAGAGAGATTATATATATATATATATATATATATATATATATATATATATATATATATAATAAAAAGGCTTAAACACTAATATTCCATGGTCATAATTTATTCCATGGTCATATTTAAGCCTTTTTATTATATCCTTACTCTGTCCTGGACATTGACTTCTACCTGGATTCTATCCTCTTGGAATTTTTTATTAAAAAAATATACATGTATGTGTATGCACCTATGTATATATATTTATATATTTTTCATATGTATGTCTATATTTACCACTAATATTAACTATATATATATATATATATATATATATATATATATATATATATATATATATATATATATATATATAAACAGAGATTTATACCCGAGGAACTGATATATAGCTTTAAAGAAAGTGGACGTCATATCTAAGGCATCTTTCGGCCAACGCTTTGTCAAAGATATTCGTTGGCAATATTTAATATAAATGAATACAAAGACAATAAAGTTACTGAGGAGGGAAAGGGGGAACTCGGCTAAAAAACAAATTTTAATTATATAAATTAAAATCGAATGAGGGGGGGGTGTAAAAAAATAGTTCCACAAGAAGAGTGTATAAAATAGAAAAAGGGTAACTCACAGACCCTTCAACAGACGTAAGGAACGTAAAAAGTGTTCCTTCTGTCTGCACAGACTGGGTTGCTGACAATGTAAACGGCTTCAGAAACTCGAAGATGATGTATAGATCGAGCGCTCTGTAATACCGAAAACCATGTTCAAGCAGTCCCGGCCAACCTATAAGAAGAACAACTCAGTCAGTCCATGAGTCAGCAATTGAGCAACATTTGCTAGACAATGATGCTTGTGCCGCTGAGTACGAGTCTTAGTGGCTTATCACCTTGGAGTGAAATTATTAAAAACTATTTGCTTACTACTGCCCAATGACAAATCCCAGTGGTGAAAGATCTGCAGACTGAGGGCGCCAAGTAATGGTTTGGAAACATTCCCTTATCTTCCTTTGGCTTTAGATAATTTGACACAGTTTTGAGCTGTGTTTTGGAGCATTATCTTGTTGCAAAACAAAATTTTGTCCAATAATACGACAGCCAGAAGGAATTGCAGACATCTTCAGTATTGAATGATATTCTTCCTTTCGTATAATGCCTTTAATTTGAATAAAGTCTCCAGCAATCTCCCCTCCAAAACATCTCCAAACAATTATAGCAGCACGATTATGTTTAACAGTTGGCACAACGAAATTGGTACAATGGAATTTTCACTCATTCGTTTGGAAGGAGTACATCTGTAAAACTTTCCTTGTTTACTTCCAAAAAGCTAAAATTTGGACTCATCAGTCCATACTACCCTGTTCCAATCTTCTAAAGTACAATTCTTGTCTTGTTTCCATTTTAATCTTTTTAACTTACTTTCCTTATATAATAGAGGTTTCTTAACTGATACACATCCTTTAAGCCCAAAAGAAACAAGTATTTTCTTAACAACCATAACAGATATTGGATGTTGACGTGGAGATTTATATTCAGCAGTTAGTTGGAGAGCTGTTTTTCTTCTGTTCCTTTAACTAGACACGATCAAGTGTCTGTTATCTGCAATAGATGTTACTCTGGGCCTCGCTGATATATTTTCTGTCGACATTTGCGCCAGGCAATAAGGCACCCCATCTTTTTAGATCTGTAATTTTTTAGCAATCTGACATTCGAAATACCCTTCTATAGAAAGAATTTCCACTTGGGCTCTTTTTTCAATACTAATCTGTTTAGTTCTTGGCATTTTAACGGTTTCCAAAAATTAATTTCAATTGTAAATCAAAGAATAATATTATTTGGATAATTATTTTATTTGAATATTCTCATTTATTTACAAAACAAAAAATACCATCAGCTCTATTTTGCTTAGTTTCAATGGGATCCCTGTGACTGGTACAGGGCTGCCAAATTGTCAACGTTTGGCTTGAAAGCCGTCAGAGAGGCACGTAAATCGCCTCTTTTTTCTACGTCAAGACGATTTCGAGTCTTTGACAGCAGATGTATCATCCGACTGAAACCAGACTCAACCAAGTAAGATGTGAGAAAAGCGAGTGAGAGCATCTTCCCATCTTTCCAGAGTTGTGGGTAATTCTTATGCATGTCTTCATTCATCCACAGCTTCTGGTATCCTCCATGCTTGAACCTAGCTGCTATATTATTTTGAAGTTCAATGAGACTTTCTTATAGGGTGATATCAACTTCAGATGCATCAGCAACGAAGGGATCTACAAACCAGTGCCGCATTGTCATTTGATCAAAGAAGCGAGTTTTCATGTCATTATGCAACTGCCTCAAATGATCAACATACACTGCTAGTATCTGTCCATATTTCTGAGATGAGATATTATGTACACTATCTACATTATTCAGACTATTGTTCCCATCCTTGTTGCCATATTTATTACTCCATTTCGGCCGATGTACGCTCCGGCCTTCTTCAGGTGGTTGGAATGTCAAACTGAACCCTTTATTTCGCTCGCTGATGTAGACTGTTCTAGTTCTACGTGTCAAAGAGGTATGAGTTCAATACCTGGTTAAGGCAGTGAAGAACTTGGAGAGGGGAATTAACAGGAGATAACTGATAACTGACATCCATTAGACATGGCACGTGGAACTAGAACAGTCTACACTAGCGAGCAAAAAAAAAACAGGGGTTCAGTTCGACTTTCTAATCACCTGAAGAAGGCCGGAGCGTACAACGGCCGAAACGTTGTGATAAATATAGCAACAAGAATGAGGCTAATAGTCTGAATAATGTAAATAGTATACACTGCTAGGTCATCAACAAACAGATCGGTGGATATATTTGCTAGGGAAAGAAACAGTGTAAACTCCCGTCTCTCAAGGTTCAACCAGAACAGCTTTAGTTTACCGTTAAATGTGTTAATTGCCTTCTTGCAGGAAAACATGGTGTTGTAATTTCCTTGGAGTTCTTTGTTCAGGACATTTAGCTTTTCAAATATGTCAGACGGGTAGACGATATTACTCTTTGCATCAACAAGTTTCAGTCCAAGTTCTGTTTCTTTCAAGAAAGAAATTACACTGTCCCAAAGTGCAACAAAACGATGCAGGCAATTACTCTTGGACAGCCATCTGACTTCAGTGCGCAACACAAGTCGTTCAAATTCCTCGCTGTTCTTTTCACATAATTACTGAAAGAGTCAATCTTGCAGTGCTTTTTTTTTTTATCAAGTTGACAGCCTTGATAACATGCATAAGGGCTTCATGCAGACCGTCCTGCTTGGTGTTTGGCGACCAGGTGTTGCTGGTGAACAACAAACCACATTAAGAACATTTTTTAAGCACTAAATCCCCAGTCAAAGCAGCAGCGCCATCTGTTGCACAAGCCACAATGTTCTTGAATAGAATGTTGTTCTCTTCAAAATAGTCCTTATGTTTTTTTGAAGATTGATTCACCTTTAGTGACAGTCGTTAGTTTCATTGCAAAAAGTACTTCTTGGCATATCAAGAAACCTCACAAATGCGATCAAATAAAGCAGAATTATCAGGCAAAGTTGATTTGTTGAATTGAAGTGAGAACTCTTTCACTTGCAGTTTTGAGACTAATTGGTTTTCAGAATCATCTGCCATTTCATCAATGCATCGTGATACTGATCAGTTGCTCAGAGGAATGAATGACACTAGTAACCTCTTCTGGAGTCTGAGTCATGACTGTTGAAAGCTCTACAGTCATTGCAGGCATAACTAGAGATTCACTCATAGTCTGAGGCTTACCAGCTTTAGCAATCAAATTTGCTATCCTGTAAGAAGCTAACATTCTTGTCTACTTTTGCCGCTTTTTGGTTAAATATATGATTCACTGTCATCCATTCTTGGAACTCATCAAGTATCTTCTTGAAGAAATCTAGCGGCTAATTTTTCTTGTCTCTATGCGCAGTCTCCAGTTTTGTTTTTTTCCAATTTGCAAGGACGCATACTTTCATTTGAGGGTGAGGTCATGCATAGCAGACACATAGGGAAATTAATAATTACAAAGAAAAAAGAAAAATTAAAAGACAAGTTGGTGAAAACATACCTTAAATAAACATTAAATTATGAGTTTTAAGAAACTGAAAACTAAAAACGCCCGTTTTGCATACATCAGATGAAAAAATTACAATAGATAAATATTATGATAACAAAATGGCTTAGATTAATTTAATATTTAATAATAAATTTAATATTTTATTTTATATAATAATTATTAATTATAAAATACTCCATATATATATATATATATATATATATATATATATATATTTCTATTTCTGTAGTTTAGTGCTAGCAGCAAGCAGAAATATTTCTCCTCCCGATGATGGCCATTTTGACCGAAACTAGTCGAGGAATCTAAATGGAATAATAATAAAAAAAAACGAAAGAATATTAATCTACAACCCAGTGTGTCTGAAGATTTTAATTTTTTAATTTTTTTTATTGTTCAATATATATATATATATATATATATATATATATATATATATATATATATATATATATATATATATATATTGTGTTCCTAAATTTTCTGTGTCTCCTCGTGGCCCTCCATTTTTCAAAATTGGCCCTGTGGCCCCTGAAAATACTTCATTCCCCCCACCCCCCAGAAAGGCCATATGGCCCACGTTGAGTAACCTTGTTTTAAGTTATTCTAAAATAGAGCACATTATGGGCCAGGATGCCGTTATTGCATCTTTTCTCTTTTATTATTGATTGCCAAGGGTATTTTGTAATCATTCATTTATCATTTTGCTGTGTATTATTAAATGTGCTTAATTGAGGCGATTTGGGCATTCGTACATTTTCATAATTTGTTTATTAATTATTTACTTAATTAATAATTAATTCACATAGAAGAAGAAGAATCTGAAATGAATAACTCTTTGAGAATAGAAAATAAAATCTTTCCTATATGAACACACAGAGACTCACTCATAAAACAAGAACAATTCACACAGCTTCACATACAAACCCGCGCATAAGCGAACAGCAACAAACATACAAAACACATACTAAACTAAAGTCTGAATAACCAGGAAGGGTTGTAAAGTTCACAGGCAAAAATTGCGATGTTTAGGTATTTAATCAAATATCGGAAGATAAGTAGAGTCGAGAATATTCAGTACTCATTGATCATTAATTAATTAAACTTCCGTAATTAAACTGAATTAGAATTCGAAACAATTATTAATGGAAACTCATCAAGTCCCGAAAATGTTTGCCATAATTATATCCGACATGTTTAATGATCTGGAAGTGGAATGAAAACAATGATGGCGCATACCCTGAATATTTCATAAATGTTGTAACCTAGAAAAGGTTACTGAATTAGGAATAACGAAAACGGAGGTTGGAAATGAAATGGCAATCTTTATAACATCAACAAAATACAATACTCGCCAGGGGCGTGAAGAAGGTAAACCATTGCTAGTGGTGGACTAGTAAGCATATAAATTCCGCATATAATTCCGCAATACTCTCCAACGTATTTATGAGGATTGGGACATAACCATTAATGTTCATAGGTACGGTATATAAATATCCATGATGTAGAATTAGCAAATACAGTGTAATCCGGATATAAGAGAGTTGTCGGGACCGGAGAAGAAGTCTCTTATATCCGGGTTTGGTCTATTTTGTTTAGGTAAGTATGGGCATAATTTGGGACCAGAGAAAATCTCTCTTATCATGGTTTCTCTTATATCCGGGTCTCTTATATCCGGGTTACACTGTACTAAAAACTTCAACTTCCGCAGTGAAAGGATTAGTTATAAGAAATTTAGCATAAGAGATAAAATTGAAATTGAATATAGTTTGTTTGAAGTAGTTTCGCCCAATACCGCAAATTGCTACAAAACCAAAATATTAACCTAAAAATTCAAGTCATGTTCTTTAATAGCATCAACAAATCGAAACTTTCATGTAGATGTCCTGCTTGGCGCCAAACTTGATCAGAAATATCTAAACTGCCTGCTATATACAGGGTGTTTCAAAAAGAATACGCCAAAATCATTACGCTGTTTTTTCAGGTCTATAGCATTGTAGTGGACTCAATCAGTGGTTATTTGATAGAGTCGTTATCAAAGTTTGATTTGGTGTCAGTTTCACCGCTGTCGTTAGTATAACTTCCGGTGCAGCTGAATTGTGGGAAGATCAATCAAAATCGCGACTCAGCAGAAGGCGTTTTGCGTGCTTGAGTTCGCGAAAACAAACGCCATTGTCACGGTGCAGGCAGATTCGAATGACTTCATTTTTCAGCAAGATGGAGCACCACCCCATTGGCATCTCGGGGTTAGGGCTTATCTGAATGAAAACATGCCTCAGCGATGGATTGAGAGGAGAGGTGCTAAAGACCTTGCTCTCTGTGCTTGGCCTACCAGATCCCCCGCACCTCACTGTGTGTGACTTTTTCTTGTGGGGGTATGTTAAAGACCAAGTTTATGTTCCAGCACTTCCAGCAAGTATTGATGACTTGAAAGATCGAATAACAGCTGCAATCAACACGGTGGACCGTGACATGGTGAGGCGCGTTTGGGAGGAATTCTCATATCGGCTTGATGTTGTCTACGCTGCCGGTGGTGGCCACATTGAGCACTTACAAAACATGAAATGAAACTTGAATGTATATACAACACATGTGTTCATGCTAGAGGTCTGTAAATTGTTTCGTTATTGACACATCACATGATAATTTTGGCGTATTCTTTTTGAAACACCCTGTACAACCGCTTTCTTAGATCGATGGTTTCGAACGAGTGAAGCGTGTAGGCCTTAGCGAGGACCAACCTTCATCGAACTTCGTGGACTGGCGCTACGCAATCACAAAGAACTTTATCTGATAACAGAAACCACACCGAATCACTTGAGGACTTCCAACAGCAGCAACAACTAAAATGGATAGTACGTGTAACTCGGAGATATATTAATGACATGATCAAGATGCTCACATTCCACTCAACCCCCGAAAAAGCCAAGGAATGGACCCCATCCCCGCCCTCAGAACTTGAAAGAACATTAACAGTGACAACATTTGAAAAACCTATTTTCCTGAAAAATATTTTAAGATAAAGATTTCATAAATTTCAACCGAGAGCAAGACTAAATTCTCATTCAGTGAAATGCCGAATGTTTCATTCAGCTTAAAATTACCATTATTAGATATGTGAAAATGCATCTCTTGGAGAATTTTTATTCTGCTATTTAGAGATTAAATACACAACATAAAACAGTTTCTGTTCACAAAAAAATACTAAATATTTTTGCACGCACCTCATATTACTTTTTCATTTTTTGGAATTAAATGTTTTATTAAAACCAAATGATTCTGTATTGAAATAGGAACGTGATTGTCAGTTTTCAAAGCCAACAATCTTCCTGCAGAACAAGATACATATTCATCCATTTGTAGAAGTGGCGACAGGGCAGGCCTAAAAAAAACTCGGAACAGTCTTCCTTGATATCACCGTCGCTACATTTACCCATGACAATCCTTACAGAAGATTAACTTGCCTCCGGGGTAAGTAACAGTCTAACTCTCTGCTTTCGGGCGGAGAGGAACCCGGACGAGGCTCCGCCGAAGGGCAGAGTCTCTTTCGAGGTGGTTGAATGCCCCTGAACCCAGTTATCCGGGTTCAAAGAGGGAATATTTTTGGCCGAACCGACGGGCTCGGAAATCCCACGTTAAACCCGGCCTTGTGCCATATGTAACCCTCGTGGGGGGGGGCTAAATATTACTTACAGAAGAAGGACGACTTGTGTATATTATCACACAAGTCGTAATTTTTTCTCTAGTATGTTGCGAACTGGTGTTGTGTTTACCTGTCGAATTGAATATCTAACAGTCCTGTGGTGAACCTATCGAATAGAAAACGAATTCAACCCACAAAACCATTCTGATAATAATAAACAATTACTTATTATTGGCAATTACTACACAACTCTGTTTATTATTATTATTATTATTATTATTATTATTATTATTATTATTATTATTATTTATGTCTGTAACTCTAACAAACGCTAGTCTCTGCATAAGGAATTCTTTCAGGCCTTTTATTTTGAACGGTCAGTAGAGACGTCTTTTGTTTCCGTCCTTTCTTGCGACATTAGTTTCTTCCTTTTCAAAAAATCAACCCCGTTCTTCTAACTCAGGCAAAAGGTAGCTCAGTGTCTCTAAAATTAACATTTAAAGTAATAAAAGGAGAGGGGGGGATTTTCTAAAAAATTAATGGTTATTTTTTTAATCCAACATATTTTTATTACTTCATAATTTTCTGGGGAGTACAGAATTTTATTATGGAAATAAATAAAAAGATAAAAACGGTAAGACCAATTTATCTTCATGATAAAAAAATAAAAGAAAAAAGAAAAGTAAGAAAAAAAAATATAAAACATACGCAGCCGACCGGATTCGCCCTCACTCAACAGAGCTGAAATCTAGAAAAACAAATAATATACAATATTAAAGGCGGAATACAATCTAGATTGAACTTACGTCAAGTACTAACAGACACTATGTTGGTTTTATTAGTTCAAACGTTATTTTAGTGGATACACGTATTTGAGTAGACGCTCCCTTTTATTTTAAACAATATTTTATATATAAAACTTATTAAAGAAAATTTGCCTTCAAGCATGATTCAAACCTGCGTCCACCTTTTCAGGAGAAACCACCGTCTATTCATGTGTGTTTTAACCGAAGAGCTTTACAATTACGCAAGGTTCTATTTGCCCTTAAAAGCACACCCACTTGTTCAGGTTTTCTCGAAAGGCATATCTACTCAGTTTCGTAACCTAAACGTAAAGAAAGAAATTTCTCAAGAATTAATTTATTTTATTTTTTTATCCGATATATTTTTAATGAATACCCGTATTTGAGTAAACGTTCTGTTTTATTTTAAACAATATTATTTTGTCTGCCGACCCGTAAACTCTAGAAATATTTCTTTAACGGGTTTTATCGAGTTTGCAGTCCGGTAGACGAAATACTGTTTAAAATAAAAAGGAGTGTCTATCTACTCAAATACTGGGATCCACTAAAAATAACGCCTGAAGTAATAAAGATTCATGTGTATACATGTCTTTGTTGTTTTTAATATTTTTAATAAATAAAAAAATGTTTCAAAAGTACCACCTATCGTTCTTATTCTATGATTATCAAATATTTAATTAGACATTATCGGCAGTTATCCACTCAGTGACCAATCTGTGTTGAAGAAAAACGAACATCGGTCGCCGTACTAATATATCTGAAAGATAAGCGCCATTTTGAAACGTGCAGCAGACAAGGGAAAGCCTTATGTTTTCAAGAAAGGGACACGAAAATTAAAATGGAGACAAAAAGAGGGAAAATAAGCACTAAATAACAGACTGCATCTAACGTAATGGATATTTCCAGACCCAACCAATATACTCTGGGGAATGTCAAGGTTCCTTGATATCTCTATTTTCTCTTCTTTATCAATTTTAGATAGCCACACACAGACGCCTCCTTGAAATGGTGGTAAAGATAGCTAACTGCAACGCTACCTGTCGACACTCACATCACTCTTAGTTTCGAATTTAATTGCAAAGTTGTAAAATTCTACAGGTTATGCACAAGATATAACATGTAGTAGAATGAGAAAATAGAGTTTCAACAGTTAAGGATCATTTTATTGTTATTGCTTCTAGCAAAGAATTTCATTCCTGGAATTGATATTCTTGGAGTTTACCAAATATATATGGGCAGTTTCACTAAGTAGTACAGCAATTTACCCGAATATTAAATACAAAAATAAAGAACGGCTCGTGAGGAGTGTGGAGAACGTAAATGAAACAAAAAAAGAAAATATGCTACTAACGTATAGGAATATATTTCTCAGACCCTGAAAAAACAAGGCTAACGAATTTAATAAATGTGTCTTTACTCATAATTCAAACACGTCATATTATAAATGGCTCTGCATTTCCCACGTGGCAATAAAACATCTTCTCTTCACGGCATCTATCCCAGAATTCTTCTCTGTACCGACTGATGCGTCATTCATTGGATGTTACTGATCACATGACCTGCCAAACGATTTGCATACTAATTAGGGAAGCGGAAGAGGAGTTAAGCAAACACTATGAAGAAATTGATTTTTTTAACATCAAAAGATTACTGAGCTGTTACGTGACATCTGTTCTTCTTTACGTCAGCGAATGTTGCGCGATTTCCTCAAAGATGATGAAAAGACTCGAGGCGACGGAGATGTGGTTCTACAGAAGGATGTTAATGATATCATGAACCGAGCGTGTGAGCAACGATGAGGTCTTAGAGAGGATGCAAACAAGGAGAAGGCTTATACTTAACATCAGGAAGAGGTATCTGAAGTTTCTGGGACGCATAATGAGGAAGGAGGGCCTGGAGAATCTGATACTCACAAGTCAAATATAGGGGAAATAAGACAAAGGAAAGCAGCGCGTGACATACGTGACGAGTTTGAGCAGGTGGATGACAGAATGTGGTCTGGGGGAGGAAGCAGAGGGAAGGAGTTTGATGAAAGCTGCAAGGGATAGAGGAAGGTGGAGAGCCATGATCGCCTACGTCCTGAAACGACACGGCACATAAAAAGAAAGAATTACCAGCCAGAAGTTATGTCATAGTTGACAGTTTTTATTGTGACACCGATTACGACTTATCTCGTGCCGGCTACAAGTTATCTCATGCCGGTTACGACTTATCTCGTGCCGGCCACTACTTATCTCGTACCGACTACGATTTATCTCGTGCCGGCTACGACTTATCTCGTGCCGGCTACGACTTATCTCGTACCGGCTACGACTTATCTCGTGCCGGCCACCACTTATCTCGTACTGGCCACGACTTATCTCGTGCCGGCCACCACTTATCTCGTGCCGGCTACGAGTTATCTCGTGCTTGACATCTTTTGATACATTTTCATACTCGGTCGCCAACAAGTTTATTCGCAACTATACATTTAGTGTAAAATCAATGTTACGACTTCAGATGAAACTATAAATCAGCTTATAATGTTTTTTATTGCCTAAGTTGGATATTATAAAGATGTCGTTTGAAGTCAGATTTCGTAATTGACCTCTGAAGATCAACGCGTTAAATGGCTTTCTACAAAGAGATTCTATAATTTCTAGCTGGTTTTTAATACCCTGTCTAACTAGGGAATCAATGACACACATCACACGGCTGGA
>OZ010585.1:83554020-83729020 GCA_963932145.1 Acanthosepion lycidas | reverse complement strand
AGACCATCCTCACCAGCACGTTCGAAATGGTTTTTGCATCTACTGTTTTGACTCTTCGAACTATTTTTTTTTTTTTTTACAATAATATTCACACTGTACAATGTCAGTCAACTACTTGCCGTAGAAGGTTACAGAGTAAGAGGGGCAGTTTGGCGAAGAATATGGTTAACCCTAGATTTGACCTGATTAAGATTGTAGTGATCAGGAAAACATCCTCTTGGGAGTCTGGTTCACATAGCAGCGGTTCGTGGGAAAAAGCTTTTCGAGTGGAACTTATATCTCTCCAATGGAATACGAAGAAAATGTGGTTGGCTCTCTACAATGTGTGGGAACTGGCCGTGAAATGTTAAAACTGCTAGAACAAAGGGGTGTAGTACATCTGAACACTTTCCATGGAAATAACTATATAGCAGTCAGAGGCTTGCGACGTTTCGTCTGTGAAAAAGTAGTTGTAGGGTGGAAAATAATTTGTCATCCGCAAGGATGCAGAGACATTTTTGGACTCTATCGAGACTGGTCAGTGAATATTGGGTAGCTCCTGTCCATATATGGCAAAAGTATTCCATTTTTCGCTTTATCTCAGCCCTAATTTGGTACTATAAAAAATGATCAGACATTTTGATTGTTTTCCTTTCAAGAAGATAAACCAGTTCAAAAGTGAGACAAAGCATAATGATAGCTGCAAAACTCGGCTTCAGAAAGTTTTTCTTGCTGTTTTTTTCTTTCTTTTCCAACCCATCACTTTATTTCCCCTCCAAACTTCCTTTCCCTCTTTCTTTCCTTTCAAGAACTATTTTCTGTTCCCTTCATTTTCTCTCATTTTTCCATCTACCTCTTCACTGTATTCCTCCGCATTCGTTCTTTTCTCTCCACTTCTTTCTTCTCAGCTTCTTTGTTCTCCCCATTCCCCTATTGTTTTTCCTTCTCCGCATCCTCTTCTATCTTCTCTACCTTAACTTCTTCCTCTTAACTTCTATTTTTCTCCCTCTCTGCTTTTTCTTTATTCTTTTCCTCCGCCTTTTCTTTTTTCCCTCCACCTCTTCTTTCTTCTTCTTCCTCTTCCTCTCCACTTACTCATTGTTTTCCTCTTCTTAATATCTTCGGTTTTACGCGGAATTCGAAAAACTCGCCTAATGTCTACGACAAAAACTTCAAACGTTTGTCATTAAAATAGAAAGAGGTGATAAAAGCTTTTAAACCTTGCTTACCATATTCTGGATAACGCAAAATGGGGCGATTCTTGACAATTACGGGATATAAAGAAATTAATTTCAGCAGTTATGCCAACGGACGACATTTGAATATTAGTCATTCAATAAATACAAGAAGTGTTCTTTCTTTAATCGTTTTTTTAGCAGCCTAAACATTCTCCATTTTATTTTATTGAAAAAATATCCAATTAAGGTTAACTTCATTAGAAACTAGTAGTAGAGCCCGGCGTTGCCCGGGGATGTAACAGTAAGAGATAGATCAAGTATCGACCATCATAAAGACTGAAAAATAAAATTGACAAAGATTATTGTTTAAGGTTGACGGACATGCATGTCTTAATTATTATTATTTTTTTTTTTTTACGAATTAGTCAAACTCAAACAAAAACATTGTTTTCAATCGTTATGAGTCTATCGATTGAATAGAATTTTATTATAAACAATTGTCTTGTAAATGGAATTTTTAAAGCATTCTGAATGTAAAAATAAAGAAAAAAGTGTGCAAGACAATAAGAAACACTACCTGCCAAAAAAAGTGAAGTTTTGTTGAAATCGGTTGAAAAATGTAGGAAATCCGATCCCATATATAAACGAACACACACACACACACACAAACAACCTGGGTTTTATAATAAGTATAACTCGATATGAGTTGTCCCCCTTTCATTCTGGCGACAGAATCGTGTTTTATCGTGTTTTCAAATTGATTTCGTGCAAAAACAATTGGGTTTTTCCAATTTTTGACACTGCCAGAACCGCCGCAAGGTAATTTTACGTAGTCCTGTGAATCTTTGTTGAAATCGGTTAAAAAATGTAGGAAATCCGATCCAATATATAAACGAACAGACACACACACACAATTTGCGTTTTATAATAAGTAAGATATATACAGTGAGAATTGTAATCGAGTGAGAGAAAAAAGCGACACACATGACTTATTACCAAAGGAATCATCAATTACATAAACAGATTAAGAGTATCTTTAAAAGCGTAGACAATAAGTAATAGTATTTATTTTTATGATTTTATAGCTTGTGTAAAACTTGTATAAAACAAGGATTGCTACACAAATACACATTTATGATATATATATATATATATATATATATATATATATATATATATATAATATTATAATAATATTTTTTGTTTAAAAATATGATTCCTTCGCTACATAAGAGTTCTCATGTTTCAAAAACGTGAGCCGAAATCATCCAAATAATTAATAAAATTAAGTTGGATTGAGGTGTTTAGTCACGTTTCATCTTCAAGCGAAATTTTAGGATCCTAAAATTTCGCTTGAAGATGAAACGTGACTAAACACCTCAATCCAACTTAATTTTATTAATTATTTGGATGATTTCGGCTCACGTTTTTGAAACATGAGAACTCTTATGTAGCGAAGGAATCATATTTTTAAACAAAAAATATTATTATAATATAAGCTCTACTTCTGTATGGAGCACAGTTTTTTAAAAATAAAAACAAAAATACTAAGGAACCCCGGATTATGCACCCAACGTGTTCTTTTCTATTTTCTGCATACCTGCACAAGGATACATATATATATATATATATATATATATATATATATATAGGCAAGGTCTATCTGTCCAACGTTTTATTTAGTTTTTTCAACTTCTGACTAAATTGTTTTATGTCCGAATTAAAAATGGTAAACTTCCTTTTATGCTTTTGCCTTTTTTATTTGGCCCTATAGCGAAGAAAGAGAATAATACAACAACATTCTCTCATAAGAATAACAACAAAAAAGAAAGAATTGACAACAAATTACAGGAATAACCATTTAAGAGGAAGATCTCTGTTAAATGAAGAACTGATAAAAGTTACTCAAAGGGAGAAGCATAACAGAAAGTTTACCATTTTTTATTCTGACATAAAACAAATTAGTCAGAAGTTGTAAGACCTAAATAAAAACTTAGACAGCAGGTATTGTCGGTAATGTTCAATAATACCTGCTTGATATATATATATATATATATATATATATATATATATATATATATATATATATATATATATAATTTTAGCTTTTGTATATGTAATAATGATTAATAGAAAAGAAAAGAAGACAAGGAAGAATGTTATCAGGAGGAAAAGGAAACTGTGAGATAATAAAGAGAAGAAAGGAAAAAGCATGTGAAAGAAAGAAAGAAAGAAAGAAACAAACAAACAAACAAACAAACAAACAAAAAGAAATTGGTCAAAAGAAAAAACGATTGTAATATAGCAACAACTCTAAGTAGAAGCTTATGAAGCTTTATTTTACTAATTCAGCTTTAGAACTGAAAACGTTTATTTTATTCTGATGGATGGTTACAAGCGAGAAGGGAGATGAGATTGTTTATTTCATTACCACAGAGATGAAAAGAAAGAAAGAAAGAAAGAAAGAAAGAAAGAAAGAAAGAAAGAAAGAAAGAAAGAGAGAAAGAAATGATAAATAAAAAGAGATTGGCCCAAAAAAGAAAGCGATAAAAAAAGGAAGACAGAAAAAGAAAGAAACAAACAAACAAACAAACAAACAAAGATAATTGGTTAAAACGAAATGATAAATAAAAAGAAATTTTTCAAATAAAGAAAGCGATGAAAAACGAATTAAAGAAAGTAAGAAAGAAGGAATTAAAGAGAATTGATTAAAAGAAAGGAGAAAAAAATTGACTGAAAGGAAATGATAAATAAAAAGAAATTGGTTAAAATAAAGAAAGAAAGAATGAAAGAAAGAAATAAGAAAGAAATTGGTCAAAAGAAACAAAGTCATGAAAAGAAAGAAAGAAAGAACATGATAAATAAAAAGAAATTATTCAAAAGTAACAAAGCGATGAAAAGAAAGAAAAAAAGAAAGAAAGAAAGAAAATGATAAATAAAAAGAAATTGGTCAAAAGAAAGAATAAAAAAGTAGAAAGTAAGGATATATGATAGCTTTAAGAACAGACAGGCAATTAGTACCAACACAGGTACGTAGTAATACGTTGGAATGTATGTAGTGTCGTCCGGTTTGATCATGTAGGTATGTAAGTAAGGGCAGCAGATGAGGGTGTTAGGTGTAGGGAGTGGCGTGGAAAGCTATATTGTTGGGCAAGTGGGCAGGTGGGTGGTTAATTCAGGTGTAGGGTGGGGTAGTCAACCGCATACCAGAGTGATGAGTAATTGAGTAAAAATGGATCGGCTGACAGACAACAGTTTAAAACTCCCCGTGAGGCCAAGTTACGGAGGCACAAAAGTTCAATAAACAACTTCTTGAAGAAAACGTTTTACAGTCTGGGTCATCAAATCTATGGTAACTTAAAAAATTATTTTACTTATGTTTGAGTGTGCGTTCAGGTCACGATAACTGCATAGAAGAAAATAATAACCCAGTCCTTCTTAATTCTGTTTTATTATCAAATATTGCCGGAGCTTCCCAGACATCAACCTTGACAGGGTTCAAAGGCGTTTATGAAAAATTATGTAAAATTATTTTCCACCCTACAACATTTATATCGCTTTTTCTATGGCAAATGTTCATACTAGCTACTTTCCTTAGTTCCACCAGTTCAGGCCTTTACATCTAAGCGTCTTTCTACTCTGTCGCTCTATCCATGGCAAATATTCAGACGAGATACATTCCTTGGTTTCAGCAGTTCACACCTTCGCCGTCATGCCACATGCACAGAGTCATTCTCTTCGTATTCCATTGGTAAGGAAGAAGCTCCACCTTGACAGCATCTTCCATAGAACTCTTACTTTGTGGAATAGATTCCCGATAGTATGTTTTTCTGACCGCTACAATCTTAACCTCTTCACGTGTAGGACCAAACGTTATCTATCCTACATATCCTTATAAATAGGCGATTCTCTTCTCTTTAAGCCCATAACCTCATTTTGTCCTCTAATTTGAGTGGCTCTTGGGCCTTGAATTAGATGAATAATAGTATAGACATATACTACACAGGTCTCGTCACTGGCATGTCATGAGATTTGATAAAATTAAATATAAGTATTAGTAAAATTGCATTCTGATAATTGCCTTACTCATGGAGACCGCAACATAAAAATCTGTTCGTTGTACAACATTGATATTAGATATCATTAAAATTTTAGGAACTAACAACTGAGCTTTCTAGCCGTGTTTGAATATTATGATACCAGGCGAGACATTGCACGCAACTAACATAAGACATCACCGGAGGTTTGATACTGTAGTCAGTCCCAACCGCCGAATGCAGAGGTGCTTGACCTCACACTTGCGTTCTGAATTGCAAGCATGTGAAAGAGAATTAAATAATTAGGCAGTTTCTTCATAAATCACACATGAAGAATTTAAGGCCCGCGTATCGGACGAGAGACGTCCGGTGCCCGCTTACATACGACAGACTGTATAAGAATAACTGAACAAATATTGGAGTGAATAAAATGCTATGCAATAAAGATTCAAATATTATCATACCATTAATAACGATATACCCACTTCATTAATTATATCATTGCCAAATATTAACATCACATAATATGAAATATTTTATTCGTATGGCGTTTATTGTTTTAGTCTTATGTCATAATTAGTTTAGAAAATAGTTGTATGCTCTCCATTGTCTACTACTATGCACTTCCTATTTTCTTCAAGACTTCCGAATTGCTCCCATGTTCTGTCCATATTATTCTTAGTGTTCGTTGGTAGAAGTACATCTCTGTCGCTTCAATTCTCATTCAGATTGTAAGTATACCTTTCTTTGTAGTTCCTATTTTCTTCAAGACTTCCGAATTGCTTCTATATTCTGTCTGTTATTCTAGCATTCCTTGGTTGTTTGTTTTCATCTGGGAAGAAATTGCCCAGTATTCCCATCCATATAGAGGCACCTCGACGCGGTGTAATTTCGCTGTAGAGTAGTAACAAATTACGGAAATGTGACACTGAAATCAGAAGGTGCCTAGGTACAGTGAAAGATGTCTCACATAAACTAAGCAAAGTATTAAGAGACTGGAAAATATCGTTAATAAGGAATTAAGTGCTATGTAATATTCAATTTCCTATAGTGATTTTCCAAGCGTAGCGTAGATGTGGCACAAAAACAGAAAGGGGCGTGAGACAAAGATGCGCCTTCTCCCCAAAATTTAAACAACCTCTACAGCGATGCTAAAAAGTATGATCATCAGCAAGAGAAAAATTCGAGTTAAGAATTGGAGATATAAACTTCAAGCAGGTACAGAAGTTTAAATATCTGGAAAGCGTTTTAACAGAGGATGGAAAATCCGACAACGAAATCCGAAGTACCCATCGGGTTAGCAAAAAAGAGGCATTCCAAAAGCGAAATAAATTGTTGAAAAGCAGAAAAACTTCGTTAGAAATAATGAAAAGGGTGATGGATTGTTATGTGATATCCATCCTCTTATATGACAGAGAATGCCAACAGATGAAGAGAAGACTAACGTCAACAGAAATTGGGGTTCTACAGAAAGATACTGAGAATTCCATTAACTGCAAGAAGACAGAAATCATAGTCAACAGGATGAGTCCGCCAAATATTGTCTGTGGGACAAATGCTCCACTAGGCCTAAAATGATAACACATTCTATTTTTACAATCTGATTAGAAGAAGGGGAACACTGAATTTAAAACCGTAGAAAATTCAACAGGAAACAATACCTATATCTTTCACAGGAAACTTTGGCAATTCACAGTTGTAAAAGAAAGGGAAGCTGTGGAGAGCCTTTTATCGATTACTCTCTGAAGAGACATGGTATTGCTTAAAATTTTTTTATCTCCGCATCATCGAAAGAGGGCAAAAGAGAAATTACAACTGAAAAATATTACACTCCATCGTCTAACCTCACATACCCCACCCATCACACATATACTCTAAGCTCACACAGCCACCCACTCACCTACATACTCTAAGTTCACGAAACACGCATACACTAAACATCATTGCTTAGCTTTTTTAAGAAAAGAACAGCTGTTTTAAATGAATTTCTCATTCAATTTAAATATTTTTACAAATGTGTGTAAAATACATCGTGAGAAATTAAATCATTAGTTATATATGAACAGCATTCCTTAATTTACAATGAATGCTAACAGAATGCTTATACACTCTTAGACAAACGTTCTAGGCATGTAGGGTCAAGTACATTAAAATTATATATTTTAAATTTGGGATTTTACATGTAATCCAACATTTAAATAGAGGAAGTCAACAGATCCCAGAAGACATTAATCTCTATTTACTTCTGTATAATAAGGAATAAATATTTTAACCAGAATAACAAACATTTTACCGAATGAATGTTTCAGGAATTCTTCAAAAAGTATTTTAGGCACTTAAATATAACTTAGTAAAATGAGAATTTAAATTAGTCTAGCATCGTTTAAAAGCCAACGAAATTCACACTTTATTCAATTTACATATTTTATTGGCAATTGCCAGATGTTTCTAAGGAAAAAAAACGTTGAAATGTTGTTGGGTTTTGTGAGAAGTGTTAATCCCAAATGAAAATTGTCTCCACTCTAGGAGTATTCTCCTGCAGTCTAAATGGTATTCTGCAGGGTAAGGTTTTGAGATAGACCCAAAATTAAGCGAAAATTATCTCTTCTTCTTCTTCTTTGTCTCCTCCTACTACTCTTACCCTTCTCACCCTCCTCCTCCTTCTTCTTCGTCTCCTCCTCCTTCTCTTCACCTCTTCCTCCTCCCCTCCTCCTCTTCTCCTCTTCCTCCTCCTCATTCTTCGTCTCCTCCTCCTCTTCTACTCTTCCCCTCCTCCTTCTTCGTCTCCTCCTCCTCTTGCCCCTCCCCCTCCTCCTGCTCCTCCTTCTTCAGGAAGTAGTTAATTGTGGCTCTCCACAATTTCCTGTCCTTTGTAGCTCATAATAAAGTTTGTCTTTTTGTTATATCTCCTAACTCCTGCTCTGCCAACCATTTACACGCGGTAGGTGATGTGCTGCTTTCATCTGTCCCCCTTCCCTTCAATTTGCCCTGTGAGTATCAAATTTTCTAAGCCCCCTCAGCCTACAAATTTCAACTGTCACTTTCTTGTTGCTAATTATAAGTGTCATTTTTGTTTCCATATTCTCTCAAACTTTTTCGTTGCTCACATGTTCGGTCTATTGTCATTGAATCGAAGAAAAAACACATGAAAAACGGCCATATTCTAAATGACTTGAATTTGACAAAGATCCTGGATGTTTCTAAGATCGAACATCGTCTTTTTTTAATCATCTCGCCCCAAGTAAGGCAATAAAGCTACTAAAACGCAAGGAGTTACTAAATGTGGGATAATATGAGGAAAGGAAATCAAACATTATTAAAGAGAGAAAACAATTAAAAAAACAGGAATTATGAAGACACAAACATATATGTGGGGATGTATGTGTACGTATACTGACATACATGTATGAACATATAAATGTACATATAGGTATGTATGAAGATATGCACGTGTATATATATACATATATATATATATATATATATATATATACATACATGTGCATATCTTCATACATATACGTACATATATATATATATATATATATATATATATATATACAAGTGCATATCTTCATAGATATACGTGCATGTATATATATATATATATATATATATATATATATATATATATATATATATATATATATAGTCGATTCTCCCGTCGAATTCGACGTATGAGAGTCAAGCAGATCAGTTTCCAGGAAACCGACAGCCCGACAACGGCACATGAGATTTGATTATAGTGCTGAAGGCCTCGTGCAGGACCAGCCACACTTTTTGAAGGGCCGAATACAGAGACCTGGTGCACTAAGTGCCACAAGGTCCTCAAACGACACTCCGCAGGTTTTCAATTCAGAGTTGTCCTTCTCCTAGACCAGTTGCCATTCAAGGCTATAGGACCCAGTCTGTCCTGCTATTTACTCATAGCTGGAGGGAGATGAAGAGGATTCATACCTTTCCCAAGGGTATTAGCACGTAAGTGAATGTAATGGATAACATTGAAAAACAAAAGAAAAAAATTAATTATTTTTAATAATATGTGGAAATCTCCGCTTTTACCTGAAGACGGTCACGAGACCAGAAACACGTGTAATAAAATTATCGAAAACAAAGCATAATATTTTTTCTAAATAAATCCACATTACAACCAAAAACGTTTGCGGCACCTCTCTTCTCTTCTTTTTAATATACATACTTTTCTCTCGTTGGAACCACTACAACCTCTTTCCTTATATATATATATATATATATATATATATATATATATATATATATATATATATATATATATATATATATATTAGGTTGGTGAAAAAAGAATGTCGTTTTCTCACATATGTTACTATGTGAGAAAACGACATTATTTTTGCACCAACCTAAAATATATATATATATATATATATATATATATATATATATATATGAAATAATCCTAAAGAGATTTTTAGGATTATTTTATTCCTTTGTTTTATTTAGAGTATTGAGTACTCTACTTGCTTGTTTTTTTTTTCGGGGGGGGGGGGCGGTAGTGTAAATTTAAGGCACTGGACGATTTTTTTCTTTTAATATTTTCCAAGTGCGCGACAATATATGAGACCTTCCCGCCCTGCCGACTCCAATTAACAATTTAGTAAAAATATAAACTGTAAAACACTGAACGGGATTTAAATCATGGGAAAAATGTTAGCCAATGAAAATGTGTAATAATTTTATAGAATATGGAAATATATGCCATATTCCTTTAGAATGGTATAAGATCATGGCCCTCCACAATATCGCATTCCTTGTAGCTCTTAGCAATGTTTGTCTTTTTACTAGCACCTCCACTCGGTGACATGACATCGATTTACATACAAACTCTTTAGTTAGGGTACTCACTGTTTCTTTCTGTTCGCTTCAGTATATCCTGTGAGTGTCAAATTTTCTAAGCCTTCTTTCTTCATTATGTATCTTAGAAAATTCAACTCTCTTTCTGATTGTAAATATAGGTAACCTTTTTGTTTCTATTTTCCTTATGCACCATCGTTGCTCTCACGTCATTCTCAGTATCCTTCTGTAGAACTACATCTCTGTTGCCTCCAATCTCTTCTTCATCTGTGATAAAATTTTCCGACATTTACTACTAGAGAAGCCATAGAGTTTTGAACTACATATTAGTGCAGAACTCTTTTTTCTAACGAAAATTTCCTGTTTCTTAATACTTTGCTCAGCATCTGAAAGGCATCTTTCGCACTACTCATTACGGAAAAGCAAGAAAAACTGAAAAAAGATTATCAAACGGAAAAGTTTCGTAGTTTTTGACAACACATGCCGGAATATATATATATATATATATATATATATATATATATATATATATATATATATTGTGTGTGTATTTAGGCAGCATCTTTTCATTCGTACACGTTTCATTAAATAAAATAGACAACTGGACGAAATTATACATAGACTCACGGAAATTACCAACAAATCTGAAGCTGAACACCGATTTAAAATTATAAAAAAACTGAATACATTATACAAAGGTAATATCCCTCTTCCTAACAAAACTGATAAATACATTAACCTTTCCAACTATGAACTAAGCACCAAAAAGAATTACTTAACCTTGGACCTAACTGCCATATATATTCATACTTCTACAATTCACTCTCGTGTGGTCATGACTGACGTCATGAGATGCGGTGCGATTTTCGCTTCTAGCGTCTTATATGCGCGTGTTTATCGTTGCTTAGAAATCATCTATGTAAACATTGACAGACAATCATCACTGTCTTGTCCGTATATTGTTTAATAAGTTGTAATTGACATCTTTGATAATGGCTTAAGTAAGCCGAAAGCTTAGATTGTATTAAAAACATATGGATCACTATTGTGAATTTCTTTCTTCTTTCAACGATAATGTTATTAAACTTATCAGAAGTTACGAAAAAAATTTACATAAAATAAATAGACAACACTTGTCTATATTATTTAATGAAACGTGTATGAATATATATATATATATATATATATATATATATATATATATATATATAGATAGATAGATAGATAGATAGATAGATAGATAGATAGATAGATATACACGCACACAGAGTGATTGAAAATTAACCCTCCATTTTATGTATGACGTACTCTCCCGTCTAACTATAATTTTTACAAGACGGTAGAGTCTATTATACATGAAATAAGGAGTTACATAGCACACTGAGTATTGGTAAAGAATACAATTTATTATCATTATTAGTGTGTGTGTATATATATATATATATATATATATATATATATATATATATATATATATATATATAGTGAGAGAGAAGGGTACCTCCAGTAATTCGCTATAAAACAGTATAGCATGATGATAAAAGACCCCAAATTTAATAAAAACAGTTTTATCGTCGAAATGTTTATGTTCTATTTTGTGAGTTGAATAAAATAACTAACAATTCAAAATAAAGTAAAAATACAAATAAAATCAAAATATAGTAATAATAATACAAATATTATATAATATAAATATAATAATAAATATTATATAATATAAATATAATAATAGTAATAATAATAATGCAAATAAAAATAAAAATATAGTAATTAATAATAAAGAATATAAATTAATACTAAATACTGCAAAATTTAAATTATAGAGTTTCCCCTATCATTATTAAATGTTAATAAAAATTTAATAACTGAGAGTGAGATAATAATTTAATTTTTAACTTAATAACTGAGATAATAAAATTAGAATTATTATATTATCTCATTTATTAAATTAACAACTAAATTGAAATAATAAAAAAATTATCTCATTTATCAATTTTAACATTTAATAACTATGTGAGATAATTCAATTATTAATATAATAATAATTTTATTAATTCTTATCTCAGATATTACATTAAAAATGTAATAACTGATAATATAATAATTAATAAAATTATTTATCATTATCTTAGTTATTAAATAACGAAATACCATTATAGAGGTAAGTCAATAATGTAAGAAATTTTTATAATATTCTAAATTATTATAAGAAGCAAAAAACAAAAACAAACCGTTCTTACTTAGAATTCATAAGTTTATGTCAATTCTGGTCTACCATACTAAACCTATCAACACCATCAGCCATCAAATTATCGATAGAGACATAATAACAAGACCCAGTGGTCAAGAAATGATTTTCTAGAATATTTTATGGTATAAGTAATATTTGTTTCAGAACAGATTATTTTAACTTTAAATTTGCTAATTTTACAAAAGTAACGTTTCAGAAATATATATTTCGAAACCGAGAATAAAGATTTGTTTACATTTCTCTAAAAAAAATTTCAAAATGGCCGTTTCGATTGTTTTTTTCTGAAGAATCGACTAAAAATCATTCTAATTCCAATTTGAAATACACCACAGTATTTTGTTTTCTGGAATTAGAAAATTTAATCCTTTAGCTTTCAATTGAAGCTGGGGGAAATCTTCAAAAAGGATTTTTCATTTATGAAAAATATATTTAAACGTTAGGTATAGCGAATTTTTGGAGGTACCTAAGGATAAAATGAAATACACAACAAAGTAGGCAACAGAGGAAACGAATCTCAATCTAATATGTTTCAACTTCATTAAGGCTTCATCAGTGATCGAGAATAGAAATGAAAAAGCAAAGACACAGTCCTGAAATGTTTTTGAAATGATTTTTGGTAGTTCTCATCGGTCAGACACGCGTCACGTGTTTAAACGCGATGATAAATAAATGTGTGTGATGAACATTTAGGATGTTAAAGTGTGTGATAAGAGTTTGTAAGTAAAGAAACGCTTGTGCGTGTAGGTGTATGTAGGACTGTAACGTTAATTTATGTAAGTGTATAAGTGTGTATGTGAGTGAAGTCTACAGATGCCACCGTCGTATTTTGTCGGTGAAATGTAGCGATATGTCGCAAAATAATTTTATATTTGGTTGGATTTTTATATTCTCCTGTATGTATATGTATGTGTGAGGAATGTCTGTGGTGGGCAACTCTATGTGGGTTGGTGAAACGAAGTAAGGTATTGCAATAATCTAGTTTGGGTTAGATTTAACATGAGTAATTTTGAAAAAAAATGAAATTTGTAAAATTCTCATTATTTTAGACATAAGTTAGATTCGTGAATCTATAGAAAAATGATGATATGATGTAATGTTTCAAGAGAGTGTTTATCGTTGGTAGTAATGCTATGAATATATATTCGAAATATTTTCTTAAAGGGTTATGTTATTTTTAAATTAGGCTGGCATTAGTGAAATCAAAGTTAATTCCCACGACGTTTCACTGTAAAACGAGACAGAATGTCTATCTAAACGCAAGTCTTTCTTGTGTTCATTGATCCGGGTTTTTAGATCACGTGATGTCTCTCCTACGCAAACGTTTTTGCACTTTAGATACTTTATAAATGATAAATTCCGGCATTTGAAATAGTCTTTGGTTTATTTGTCTTCCTGATTATATTCCTGATTATCTTTGAGGTGGTGATAACGGTGGTAATGTGTGTGTGTAGAAGCAAGCAGAAGACATTTTGAATATTTCTTATGAGTTGCTCTGTTAAGATACAACGATGGCTTTTGGACATCTGTTTATATGGACATTTTAACTTGTTTTGGTGCCAGGAATCCATCCCCAAAGTTTGTGAAAGTTTTCTTTTTTTGTTTTGTTTTTTTTGTTTTTTTTTTTTGTTTTTTTTTTTTTGTATTGTATCTGGGATTGTACATTTAACAATGTCTATCGTAAACTGAATAACTCAAAAACGAAGGATTTATGAGTATATGTTCATGTGAGCAATTCCCCTTGTTTTGGTGTGAGGAACCCGCGCCTAAAGATTTGATACACCCTATATATATATATATATATATATATATATATATATATATATATATATATATATATATATATATACACGCAGAAAAAAAAGAAACATATTGGATTTTAAAATTAAATACACATAAACTAGGGCTGAATAGGGACTTGGGTATTTTAAATCTTTATAAATATTTCAATAGTTAAGCAATTTTTTTTAGATATAGTTAAAAAAAAATTTTAAACAACATTTAAAATATTTATGACAGTTAGATTTAAGTTAAGAATATCCGAACAGTGACGTTCCATATCACGTGACGTCCGCGTCCCGCGAAGGACGCTACTTGCTGACAAACAGTAATTTTAATTTATTTGTAACAAACAGTTATTTCTGATGAAAGATTGAGGACAATTTGAAATATCAAATATATATATAAATAAATAAATACTTTCATAAAATAAAACATAATTTTTTTAATTTGCAACTTTCTCTCTCTCTCTCTCTCTCTCTCTCTCTCTCTATATATATATATATATATATATATATATATATATATATATATATATATGTATATGTGTGTGTGTGTGTGTGTTTCCGTATATATGTGAGCTTTCGCATCTATCTGCAGCCCGTTTTCAACCAAGTTCTAAGTTCGATCTTTACTCAGTATACTAATTCCGTGGCCTTATACCAGATGAGATTAATCTGAGTAAATATCTAAATCTATTTATTATTATGTGTCTGCGTGTAAATGAAACGGAAGGCAGTGATTTTTTCAAGAAAGTTCATCTTTCATAGCCGGCGTGTCTGTCTATAGAGCCGATGGCTCCAAGTTGCGGACGGAAGCCAAAGAATTCGGTCAGTCAGAAATTCTGTGAAATCTCATCCAAACGGAATCAGTATTCTGGTACCGCGGAACTTAATTCTTCTTTGCCAACTGCGTGGAAGTTTGGCGTTGATAATTGTCTTCTTGAAGACGCACAAAACCAGTTGTTGGTTTCCCTTGGATATGGTTGTGTACGCATGTACACATGTGTATACACACTCCTGCACAAGTATACACCTACACACCTGAATACATTTCCACATATACATATATACACACATACATACACGCATAAATACGCCTATGTAACATTTATATGTGGATGCCCACTCAACTGGAAAATCATACATTAATAAACTTTCATGGGCTCACAGAGAGGAATATATGTGTATATGGACGTGTGTTTACATTTCCAGGAGAAATCGCCGTCTGATCTGGTGTGCTTTAATAGCTCGGCCACGAAGAACTTCAAAATTCGGTTCGTCTTTAAAGCAGATTTTATAATCTCTCAGTTTTATATTCGAAACACAAACAAAGCAATTTCTAAAGAATTAATGGATTCCAATTTTTAATTCCGACGTATTTTTATTACTGTAAGCGTTATTTTTAATGGATGCGCGTATTTGAATAGATGCTCCGTTTATTTTAAACACTATATATATATATATATATATATATATATATATATATATTGTAAGCATTTACACAAAAATAATAATACGAATAAAAATTGGTGTATCACCAAAACTTTACGCAATATATTTGGTTTCAGATCTGATGCAAAACTCCCCAGTCCCATCATCAATATTAGTGATATCTTAGCAGTGTCTTTGCAGTTTACATATAGCTCAGTATTTCTTGCAAATGTTAATTTTTTTTCCTTTTTTTCAGATCCCCTGGAACCTATTTTTACGTCGTCTGAATTTTCTTAATTCACAAATACACTAGTACTTCATTTACAAGTCATAATTGATGAAGAAAAGACGCCTTAAAAAAAGTATTTATTTCGAGAATCAGATTCGAAGAAACTCGTTGCAAGTTCCAGGGCAGTCTTTACTATGTGATGTCAGGAGCTGCGGTATGATTTTCGCTTCCAGCGTCTTATATGCACGTGTTTATCGTTGCTTGGAAATCATCCATGTAAACAATATCAGACTATCATCACATTGTTGTCCGTGTATTGCTTAATATATTGTACTGTAATTGTCATGTTTGATAATGGCTTATATAAGCCGAAAGCTTGGATTCGATTAAAAATATGTGTCAATATTGTGATTTTCTTTCTTCGTTTAATGATAATGTTATTAAGCTTATCAGACGTTATGAAAAGAATTTACATAAAATAAATAGACAACACTTGTCTATATTATTTAATGAAACATGTATGAATATATATATATATGTGTGTGTGTGTGTGTGTGTGAAAAGTGTGTGTATATAAATATAAATAAATATATATATATATATATATATGTATAATTATTTTTATACCAAAATAAATTAATACATATAACAAAATAAAATAAAATAAAACACCAACAACCACTCTTTAGCTACCACCACTATAGCTACATTCATAGTTTCATCATTCTCCCACCACCGTTACTAATCATTTCTACCAATTTACAATTTCTACCAATTTACAATAACTATTAGCTAATTATATTATCATTGCCTCCAATCCCTTGCAACATTACTATCACATCATATCATATAGACCCGTTATTAAATCAAACTACCCTCTCACCCAGCATATTAAATATTAAACATCACCATATAAATAACCAATAAGGATTACAAATTTCTACCTGTTACATATACACAGTCAAAAACAAACAAATAACCAGCTTTAAATATAACAAATAAACCGCCATTTTTTTCAAAATTTAAAAATAAATATAAATAATAATAATTTTTACCTATCATAATTTCACACAAACCCCACCACACGTATATACATACATGCGTGGAAGTATTATTCAGCGGAAAAATAAAATATATGACATGTATACATTCACGAGACATTCACGAGACATTCACGAGACATTTCCGCCACACTTCCAATCTTTAAATTTCAACATACAAATGCGTATGTATAGACACAACACCACCCGTATACATACATATGTCATATCCGAAACTGCCCACATATGTTTATATATGTATGAGTCCCGACGGACGACCAAGTATGTATATGTGTCTGCATACATCGATATTTGCGTCAGTACGATGAAAAAACGACGAAGTTTCCCCCACCACTTTCACAATAACACCAATACACGCAATCTACATAAACCCAAATTTTTAAAAAAATTAATCAGTTTGTCTGACGATCGCTAAAGCGTGAAACCCGGGGTCACCAGCTCACATCTATCCAACCATATATATATATATATATATATATATATATATATATATATATATATATATATATATATATATATAATAAATGCGTATCACTGTGTCGCATTTTTTCAACTATATTCCTAGAGGCCGTAGTCCAACCTATCATACCATTTTGGAACCAAGCCGATTCCGTGAAGAAATTAAAAACTTTCCGGATTAGTAATCCTGAAATTTTGCTTTCCCAACTTTTCATTACTGCAATTGTTTTCGGCGATTTTTGTACGTGATTTTTGGCGAGGAATTTTTTATTCGATAACAATTTTTATAACTTGGAATAATGGAAATTAATCGCGAAATCCAGCGGAAGTCACGCATGGAATAAAAACACGTGTTTGCACGGAAAGTAAGGATCTACGTATATCAAATTGTCTTTAAATTAAGTGGAGGCAGATGAATTATCGTTGAATTTTAAAAAGGCAAGCTTAAATATTAATGCAATTCTCAAATCAATTTTGAGTTCTTCTGTAGTTTATTGTTGCCCATCACATCTACTCCTCCTTACCCAATGGGATGAAGGCCCAGTCAAGTGCCCTCCGCAGGAACTAGCTTAAATACCAGCTGATAGGGTGGCTTTTAAGCCAGTTATGTCATAATTTGCTTTTGTTTATAATTTGCTTCCATTTACATTATGATTTATTTTTGTTTATCTTATGAGAATGGGTATTGGCGTAGGAGGAGGAAGTACAGATCATGAGGATATGTATGATAGATCATTTTTGACCCTAGGCGCCAAGCTTGGAGCGATGAGTGAAGTATCGTCCCACGAAGAAGCGATCTCGAAAATAAGCAAAATGAAACTTCCTCCCAACCAATGGAATATGAAAGGCACCAGTGTGACTCGAACCCGTGTACACTGCGTAATGGGTCTCAGCTCCAAATGTCTGAACTTATGGAACTAAGGAATATATCTCATCTGAATATCCTTTGTGATACGCTTCTAGCATTTCACCAATAGGTCATCGTCCACAAGGTCACGGAGACACTTACACAAAGAAATGTGTCTCTTTTCTTACATAGATTGTATACCTAAAGTAGGCCAGAGAATATATATATATATATATATATATATATATATATATATATATAAACAGAGACACATCCCCTCACCAAGTCCAATAAAACTGTCAAACTGACCAGAGAATTCATAGCAGCATGTATCTATCCAGCTCTTATCTCAAATAACAACTTAAAAGAGACTCTTTGACCAACACAAGGAATGTTAAAAGATTCAGGTTAAGAAGATAAAAAAATAAAAAAAAACAAATGAAAACTACAGACAAAAGTTCATTTTCTCCATTAAGACATTCATTTCTGTAGTTTAGGGCTAGCAGCAAGCAGAAATATTTCTCCTCCCGATGATGGCCATTTCGGCCGAAACTAGTCGAGGAATCTAAATGGAATAATAATAAAAAAAAACGAAAGAATATTAATCTACAACCCAGTGTGTCTGAAGATTTTAATTTTTTTATTTTTTTATTGTTCAAAAAATATATATATATATATATATATATATATATATATATATATATATATATATATATATATATATATGTATATATATATACCGTATTTTCCGGCTTACAAGACGCTGCTGTTTAAAAGACAGACCCTTTGGAAAGAAATTTCTAAGAAAAAATAAGTCATTCTCCTACAACACATTCACCATACGTTTCTCACATACTGGCGCCATGTATTGTTTACATTAATCACTCATCCAATTTTGTTTGTATGGCAATGATATACTAGTCAAGAGCGGAAAGGCTCCCGCCGCTGCGAGTAAACCACATGTTTAAGCTTGTGACTCGGCTCCAGGAAGTCTTGGAAGTACTTGTAACAGCTAAGTACTGAGGTTATATGATATAAAAGGCTAAATTAGATTGCTTACATTATAGTGCAATGACTTAACATACAAATCCACGTTCCTATCAGCGAAGACAATTAGGTGACCGTCCAAGCTTCCTTGAGCCTTGGCGGTGCTTTACATTCCCTCTTGGGAGATCCACACGTATTTGGGAAAAAAGTGCGTCTTATAAACAGGAAAATGCGGTACATATATATATATATATATATATATATATATATATATATATATATATATATATATATATATATATAAAAGAAAGAGGTTGTAGTGGTTCCAACGAGAGAAAAGTATGTATATTAAAAAGAAGAGAAGAGAGGTGCCGTAAACGTTTTTGGTTGTAATGTGGATTTATTTAGAAAAAATATTATGTTTTGTTTTACATAATTTTACTACACGGGTTTCTGGTCTCGTGACCGTCTTCAGGTAAAAGCGGAGATTTCTACATATTATTAAAAATAATTAATTTTTCTTTTGTTTTTCAATGTTAAATATTCTCGATATGAGACATTTTCTGTGTTAGTAATCCGAATTTCTTTCTTGAATTGGCAATGAAGAGTTCTGCGCGAAGGGTCATAAAACATACGTGTGTGTGTGTGTGTGTGTCTTTGTTGTCATTCATTTAGGAATTGGAGAACCCGGATAACAAACCTTTGCCTTCGATTGCATCCAAAGATATTAACTGAGTCCCCCTTTTTGAATAAATACGGTGGTTGTTCAGAGTGAGCGAGTGCACATTCAAAGGTAGAAGTGATGTGGTCGTAAGCCCTTTACAGCCAGAGTTTAAACTGGCCGAGGATACACATTGAGTATAAAATAGTCTAGCTTAGAATAACCTCGGATATACTCTTATATTGAATAAATTTCATCTGATATTTTTTATATCGTAAACGAGATGTATGAAACGTTAACCCAAACTTTGCCGCTAGACCGCGCATTTTTAAGAGACAATTTTTACATTTCTTGAATCATAAAAGGTATATTTCTGACAAAATCGCCCAGTTTAACAGTTATTTCTAAAGAATAAAATAAATAAAATAAGTTACTTTCATGTTTATTTTATTTAATGTCATTTTTTATTCTAGCATTCTTAGTTCCGATATGGTTTTTGTTTCATTAAAACAATTTCAAGCTGGATAATTAATTGAAAGCTTAAAATGCATATAACATTTCGTACATTCTCGTTAACGGGTTGGGTGGTGATGGATCTGAATTTCCTTCAAATTAAATATTAATTGCAATAAGATCTTACGTAAAAAAAAATATACAAAGATGAAAAGGATTAATTTTTTGAACCAAATTAATTATGCTCTTTTCCTCTTACTTTTTTCTTTGAATTTCTTAAGCTGACTACAGCAGGGAAGTACCCCAACCCCAAACCGAATCTAAATCTCGTCGTTCGTGGAACGACCAGATTTGAAATCGGCTCAATTGCACCATAAGTTGTAACAAAACGCCATGAGTCAGAGTAATTCAACTATCAAGTTTATTTCAAATCTACAATGTCTTAACGAAATGTTCATGATTAGAAAATATTCATGACACTGGATAACAAATTTCACTCATTAAGAAGAAAAACATCTCGGCTGGTTTTAATTCCCTATTTTTCACCGAATATAGTCTTGTTTCAACAAGAAAAGTGTTTCAACTGGTGCATTAATTTTCAATGAATATAGACTTGTTTCAACTTTAAATATGACTTAAAATTGCTATTCATAATCATAACAATGTCATATGGCACACCTCGATGTGGGATAATCGCAAGCTTATCACGCTAGAACAATAACGACCGAGTAGCGAGTTCGATCCTAACTGGGCGTCCCATATTTCCGGCGTTTGGCTTAGAAAATCAACATAACAATGTCATGAAGATAAGTTGTTTAGGTTGGCTTGGGTAAATTCATTCCAGCCCGGCGAAATTAAAAAAAAAAAAAAACTTGCATTTATCGTTCTGAGAACACGAGCCAATAATTTTCTAAACTATTAAGAATAATCTTTAAAAGTTTTGAATTATTTTTTTCAGGGTATGTCACTCTGTTACAAATTCATAACTTAAAATCTTGCCTTAAATTTTGCACCCCATAATGTTTTATGAGCAAAATTTAATGAGGCCAACTCGGGCTTTTTGAATTTAATCCGACACGCTGAATGAATAAAGCTTAAAAAATAAGCACCGTTTACAAAACAACTTCAGATATAAACCAGTATTTCATGATTACCTATATAATTTACATTATTTGAACTGTTATCCTCAGCTTCATTGGCATATTCATAAAACATTTCGACCGTTGTACAATATTTTATATATAGCGTGTAATAATATAGAAAATTCTGATTTTAATGACATATTTTTTGTATCATTTTACCCCAAGCAAGGTAAATAAAGCCATTAAGACACAAGGGGTTACTGAATGTGAGAGAATATGACAAAAATAAATTAAGAAGGGAGGACAATAAAAAAAAACAGGTATTAAGAACACAGAAGATGACGATAGACATAGCATTTGAATTTTTGAAGATCAAAGTTAACTAGAAAGCAAGAAGCTTGGAAAAGAATTCCACAAGTGAGAAGTGCAATAGAAGAAGTTAGCATAGAACTTACCCTTACATCCCGCCATTTTAACTGCAAATGATGAGTACTTATTGCTAATCTAGAACTGCGCATAAATTCATAAGGTCTAGGTGCCATACTGAAGAGCTTATCTGAACAATTACTATGAAAGTATTTGCGGAAAAGGCACAGGGAAGCTACGTTACGACGGTGGAAAAGTGACTGAAGCCGAGAGGCCAGGTCAATACCAATAACATTGCTGATTCTTTGGATTTTATCTAGAATCTGTAAATATATAGCAGGAACTCCAGACCAGATGTGACAGCAATATTCACTAAAATATTATTTATTTCATTTAAAAATTATATTCATTGTAAATTAAATCAATTTAAAAAAAAAAGTATTTGCGTTTTAATAATGATCAGATTTCCTTGAAATGTTCCCAAAAAAGCCAAATAAAAATTATAGAAACAAAATAACACAAAAACAAAAACAATTTATTCATTCAAATTTTTAAAAATCACAATTTATTAGGTTGGTGCAAAAATAATGACGTAATAATGTCGTTTTTTGACGTTAAAAAATACGTCAAAAAATGACATTATTACGTCATTATTTTTGCACCAACCTAATATATTAGTTTAATAACTTAATACAATACTTATTAAAATATTAGTTATTTCATTACTAACATAATTAAAATGTTACTTATTTCACTTTAAAAGTTTTCCAGCGACATGCATTCAATAGATAATATATATAGATGCTTTCTAGAACAAATGCCCCGATACATGTGATCAATAAATGAATTCGGTTATTTGTATAATGATAATGACTTTACAAAGCGCAATTCAAGTAATCTAGATTTCTTGTCTGCTATTATGGGAAACTGTGAAACATATACAACTTTCTTTATCAATCCTGCAACTTCAGTGGCAAACGAAAGAAGCTTTACAACTCCAGATAAAATTCGATCATTCTTATGATACTCAATGATTCAAAAACGATTGTCGTCATTGATTTGCATTTTCAGAAAGAAACAGGTACTTCTATATATGTCTATATCTATGAGGTATTATGACTACTTGCATTATTTACATTATTCGGACTGTTATCCTCATCTTCACTGCCGTATTCACAAGGTTTCGGCCTTCTTCAGGTGATTGAAATTTCGAAATGAATCCTTTATTTCGTCCATCGGGGTAGATTGTTCTAGTTCCACGTACCATGCCTCTTCCGGATGTCTCAGTTGTTTCCCTTTAACTCAACCACTAGACTAGTATTTAACTCACAACTATTTAGGTTTTGTCACTGGATCTAACCAACGTGTTTATCCACTCCCTTTTAATCATTTGAGAGATAACGTTTTATACTGATGCTAACCTCCAGAAAAGTGCCTTCTCGGGCTGACATTTTCAATGAGAACGAAAAAAAAAAAAAGAATTAAATGACAATTAAGGGAATTTGCTATAAAACCAAGAGGCTTGGAATTCCTGTTTAAACAAAGCCTTATAAAAACTGATACTTTTTTTTAACTTTTAATATCCTCTTGAATCGCTCACTCTCTATAAATGTATTTGTGATTTCCCAATAGAAAAAAGCCTTCATATGATTTTATGATATAAATCCACTGCAAATTAAAGAAGAAAGAAATGTTGCATTTTATGAAAGTCCCCAACACACCAATTGTAGCGTTTTCAGCTTGCCATAATTTTTGTTTGTCAAATTAATGTAATTAAATTTCAGATCATGTAAAATAGCGAACATATTAAAATATTTGGAAATCGACCTTTGAAAATCATTTGCACAAATTGTCTTCTACTTAAGTCAAATGTCACTTCATTTTGAAAAACTACAAATAAAGGAAAATAACGATGCTGGACATCGTACAACGTCTTGTCGAGTAATGTCGATGCAAGTCCGCACATATTTCTTCACTTGTAGTTAGATTAGACTGTAATTTGATCCTGAAATCCTTCTACTCATTATGAGCAATTGTATACATAGTAAATCTTTTAACAAATTATACTAAGTTCAAGTAACATTGACGAGTTAGAATAGCCACTGATATATCTATATTAGCTCCTGAAAAATAATTAATTCGGTCCAGCACTGTGGGGAGAAAAGTGAGAATAAGTAAATAATCATTATTACAGGTGATAATGCAAGCCTCACCAACCTGGATTGAGTTCTCTAGGTCACTGGCGTGTTTATGATAAAATAAATACGCAAATATTCGCCTTTCTCCCTGCCGGCCGTCGACAGCCTGGAATCTTCAACTGATACCAAATCAGTCGGGTTTTGATCCCGGCTTGAAGCGATGGGATGTCTATCCACCTTGATGAGCTGTGAAACAGCGAAACAGTTTGTCTATGGATGGCACTATATATATGTATATATGTGTATGTTTATGTGTGTGTGTGTGTGTGTGTATAGACTGATCAATATAACTTACGTACACTAAGGTCATTAAAGTGAAAAAGATTTTTAACATGTTTATATATATATATATATATATATATATATATATATATATATATATATATATATATATATATATATAAATTATTAGGAGGATTTGATAATTATATTTTAAGTAATTCATCGAGTCTGAAAGAAACCTCAACAGAATGCAGAAAGCACTTGACGGCTGTTTCGTCCTATATTTGGGACTCATCAGCAGTGCGCATCCACTACCGAGAATTGAAACCCTGACAGTTAGGTTGTCAAGCAAACAGCCTACCAACGGTGACAAAGAGATTGCAAATCAGACTCAATATGGCGCCGCTCGCTCACATATTCCGTGGTGGAACTCTTACTGAGTTCTCTGCAACCATAGGACTGTGCCTCCTCGAGCCACGACTACTATCACCAAGCCACTCACTCTAGAGCATTAGAAGCCGGTTCAAGCAATGATATAAAAATGATAGAAATTATTAGGAGGATTTGATAATTATATTTTAAGTAATTCATCGAGTCGTTGTATGACGTCCAGCATCATTACATATATATATATATATATATATATATATATATATATATATATATATATATATATATATATATATATATTTGACAGATTGAGCTTTTCCTATCAACCGCCAATCCATAATACCCACCACACCCAAAAACCCGACGAAACAATGCTATACAAATAACAAAAGTTATGTACCGTTTATGGAGAAAGTGCCTTTATTGAGAGTATTGCCCGTATGTACTTCGCTCGGTGCAGCAAGGGTAATTTTTAGCTGGCAGACCGAAAACGCTGATGGTGATCAAATTGAAACCCTGATTAAAAATAATCCAGACCACACAACAGGAGACGTCGTAGAGATAGTCGACATATCTCATATAATCGTTGGCAGGCATTGGAAATTTGGACATGTGATTCACTATTCGATGTTTGAGTGCTTCCGGATTTACCGGAAGAAAATTAAATGGATTGCATTTCTATATGGGATTGTCTGTTCAAACGAAACAATTTTTAAAGAACGATCTCAAGCAATGAAAAATAGATTGTTTACAGCAATGGTGACTGAAAAAAGCACTGGAAACAACCAAATGAGCTACCGTTAATCTCTCTTAATTAAAAATAATCCAGACCACACAACATATTATCAGTGAAACATATTATTAGTTAAACTAAATTGGTGGTTATTAAAATTTAAATTTAAATTTGATTATTACAATTAAAATTTAACCATGAAAATATTGGTGATTATTACAACCTTTTGTAACATTTTCTCATATTTTTTAAAATAAAAACTATACATTATAAAAATAAATAAATAATGAATATGTACTGAAATTTTCATTTTAATTGGATAATTCCCTGATTTTTGGTAATTTAATAAAAGCGCTGCCCTCCCTCGCCCCCAATTTTCCTTCAAGGGTTTGTGGCTCCCAGGATGGGAATCTTTGAAATCGACAAGTTTCTAGGGGTGGCAAGACCCTATCGCCGGCCCTGACAATTTGACTGGGGTGTCATACTACACCCGTCATACGCAACTGAACTTTCAGATTCGGATTAACGTTTATTTCGTTCTATACAGAATTCTCTTAGGAAGAATTTCAGTTTTCTGTAAGCCTGTAAAAACACTTGTACTAGTTTATCACCCACAAAATTATGTAGAGAAAGCAAAAATGGCGAGAGTTAACAGAACAAAATGGCACCTATGTAGCCGAATAAATCTAAGTAGAAAGATGTAATTATTGTCTTTGAAATTCATTTATAAAACGCTACAAACCTTTGTTCCGACTTTAGTATATATATATATATATATATATATATATATATATATATATATATATATATATATAAAAGTGAACATAGAAGTCAACACTTAGATGCGACAGTCTGTTTCATGCTATATGCAATCGTCAGGGCACGTGTGCTGTTATTTTTCTCGGCTATTTATATATATACGTGTCAGTGGTGCATTGTGGGTAGTCTATTATGGCGGTTATTTTACCGGAAGTCGTTTATTTATGTATTTGGGTTAAATTATTTTACTTGTTTTTATTTATTTTTATTTTTTGTTTTTTATTTATTTTTATTTTTTGTTTTTGTTTTTTTGAAACAAAAATAAAAATAAATAAAAACAAGCAAAATAATTTAACCCAAATAAATAAATAAATAAACGACTTCCGGTAAAATAACCGCCATAATAGACTACCGACAATGCACCTCTGACCCGTATATATAAAAATAGCCGAGAAAAATAACAGCACACTTGGCCTGACGATTGCATATAGCATGAAACAGACTGTCGCCTCTAAATGTTGACTTCTATGTTCACTTTTATATTTACACACGCTCTATCTCTGATATTGAGCACTTTATCCCATAAATATAGCACACCTTAAGACTATAGTTCTTCATATATATATATATATATATATATATATATATATATATATATATATATATATATATTATTAATAAAAATCTTATAATTATAAGAAACTATACTCGCTCGGAAAACCTTCGGTGTCTTGATTTGCAAATAATCAAACCAATACCAAAGGGGAAAAAAGGTATAAAAAAAGAAAGAACCAAGAACATGTAAGTTAACTGAAAATAATCGTCCAGCATACGAGTTCAAGGCCCAAAGAAAAAAAAACAGATGCTAGTACCCAAAATAACTAAATAAAGTGCCCAATACAATGAGTAGAGTAGACCTAGTTAAACCTAGAAAGCCAGACAAATCTACCAAGGTTTCACCTATGCAGATCGTCCGGAAAGGTATTAACTGAGTCCTCTTTTGAATAAATACCGTAGTTGTTCAGAGCGAGCGAGTGCATATTCAAGGTAAAAGTGATGTGGTCGTAAGCGGATCGTCAGGGAAGGCTTCCCTGACGATCCGCTTAGGTGAAACCTTGGTAGGTTTGTCTGGCTCTCTAGGTTTAACTATATATATATATATATATGTGTGTGTGTGTGTGTGTGTGTGTGTGAATGGATTTTTTATTAATCCGACAGATTTTTTATCACTTTAAACATTATTTTTAGTGAATACTCATATTTGAATAGACGCTCCATTTATTTATTAAACAATATATTTATTTATTTTCGTCTACCGGCCTGAATATTCGAGAAATCTTATTAAAGAAAACTTTTCTCACTCCGGCAGGAATCGAACCTGCGTCCCTCATGACAGAAGGAGCTACATTCAGACCGATAGACGAAAATAAATTAATATACTGTTTAATAAATAAACGGTGCGTCTACTCAAATGCGAGTTTCCACTAAAAATAATGTTTAAAGTGATAAAATATGTACGTTGTGTGTGCATGTGCATGTGCATGTGCATATACGTGTTAGTAGGATGTAAGATAGAAACAAATGTTTGATGAATCAAAGAAAATGTAGAACTGCGTTATTGACGACGTGTTTCACCTTCGTCAGGTAGGCTTCTGACCCGAAGAAGCCTATACGACGGCTCGATCCTAACTGAAATAGCCAGTCAGCCAGTTAAGTGCCATACGGGATACACGTTTGGGCGATCATGTCTCTTTCGATTCATAACTGACTAGGCAGAAGTTTTTTCCCGCAGCCAGTTGCCGTTTCTTTCTACAGTAAACTAATTGCCAACCAAGATTATAGAACCAAATCTGTTCTGCTATTTAATCCATAGCTGGGGAGTAGGGATGAATTGATGCCTTTCCCAAGGGTATCTGCGCATAAGTGAACTCGGCTCTCCGATTTCTCATCCCGAGTCGATATCTATTACACTACAACGCACATCCTTAAAGTTATATGATCCTTTAATCGGAGGCATAATCTTAATAACAAGATTTGTGGATGACTGTTAATGGTAGGCTCAGAAAGGAAGCAGCTGTAAGACATGTCAATAATTAGACACAAGAAGAAATAATTACCTATTAACTGCAAGAAGACAAACTGCATGGCTGTCAGCAAAAGAGAGTGAGTTCCATATCGGGGATGTCAATATTATGCAGGTAGAGCAGTGGGTTTGCAAAAAGTGCGCCTGGACACACTGGTGCGCCCTGTAAGATGTCTACGCGCCTAGATGGTCTAATTCCAGAAAAATATATGTCCAGATATAAGGAATAAATAAATTTAATTTATTATATTTTGTTACCCGTCACGTTCATATATATGTGAATTAGGCTTTTTTTGCTCTCACCACAATTAAGTGCAAAAAGAGAGGAACTCTTCAATGTATTGAGGAGGAAATGAGGGTTTGTCTATTAAATATACGCTCAAACATTAAAGAAATCACTATGACTCATCAGGCTCATGTTTCTCATAAACCAAGAATGAATAAACTTAAGATATGTTTCATTTCATATTTTTTATTGCATTATTTCTTTTCTGCAATATTTGACTTCATTATAACATATTTTTTCCGAAATTTGTATATAGTGCGCCGACAGTTATTGGTAGGATTTCAAGTGCGTCTAGACTTGAAAAAGTTTGAGAACTACTGAGGTAGAACAATTCAACTACCTCGGTAGTTTAGTAACAGTCGACAGAAAACGTGAAATACGAAACCACACTGGAATAGCGATATATATCTTCCAGAGACTAAGCTTAATATTAAAATACAGAAAAAATATAGTTGATAAAAAAAAAAAAAGAAACAGTGCGGAATTGCTATATAACGCCTACTCTCTTATATAACAGAAACTGTTAGACAATTTAGTGACTTATGCAGAAGAGACTTGAAGAAAAGTCATGACACGACCAAAATATGGGTTCTGCCGACTAATGTTGAAAATACCATGGATAGAAGATGTGAGCAATGAGGAACTTTCAAGGAAAATAGGAACAAGTAGGAAACTTATACTTATTAGGTTGGTGCAAAAATAATGACGTAATAATGTCGTTTTTTGACGTATTTTTAACGTCAAAAACGACATTATTACGTCATTATTTTTGCACCAACCTAATAGAATCAGAAAGTGGCAGCTAGTACGCAATATTGAGGAAAGAAGGCCTAGAGAATTTATTAATCACAGGACAAAATGCTGCCAATAAAAGCAAGAGGAAATGACGAGTAACCTGTTTAACGAGTTTGTGAGAATGGATGACAGAACAAAAAGTGGGAGGGTGATGGGCTGAAGGCTGTGGAGAGCCATGATCACCTATAAACTGAAAGGACTTAACACACAAAAGAAGAATGCTGTTTGTTATTGATATTTTTAAATGTAGATTTTTGTTTTGGGAAATTTATTTAACGAAATGCATTATGCCATGAAAACGTAAAGCCAAGTTGAGAGAAAATCCCAATAAAAGCGAGAAGGCGTGAGAAAGTTACAGAATTAAAATTTAGGTTAAGGCGTCCCATAAAACTATATATATATATATATATATATATATATAAAATAAGAACAAAGACTTAAATAGTCATCATATATATATATATATGTACATATATATATATATACATATACATAAATATATATATATATACATATATAAAATAAGAACAAAGACTTAAATAGTCATCACATATATATATACATATATATATATATATATAAAATAAGAACAAAGACTTAAATAGTCATCATATATATATATATATATATATATATATATATACATATACATATATATATATATATACATATATAAAATAAGAACAAAGACTTAAAGAGTCATCATATATATATATATATATATATATATATATATATATATATATATATATAATGATAATATTTAGTAATCCGTCGGATAATTCCAAAACGATTTAGATCCAGAGAGAGCTCAATGTTAAAAAGAGAGCAATAACATTAATAATTATTATAAAGAAAACAAACACTTAAACGACTATGGTGATATTTATTTTCGGATTTCCAGCCTCGACAAAAGCGATTAGGCAACCCCGTCGGAGATTAATTGTTTTCCATCCCGATCCCACAGACGAAACGTTGATCTCGACTCTCACTATTTCTATGCTAAATGTTTAAATGCGTTACATTCCATCCACGTCAGACCTTCACAGCTAAGACTCGCCATGCCATGTCCACTGTGACAAAACATCTCCATTTCCAACATCTTCTTTTGTTAAATACATCTTCCTTCATCTGTTGCCTTATGGGACACATTCACGAGTGGATGCTTCACTGGCCAACACAATCTTAACTTTTCAAATCCATGGCCAACCGATATATATCCTACATAACATGCACTTCGAATAACCCCTGTCCCCATCAAATATGGGTATCCACTAAAAATATCGTTGTAAGTAATAAAAATATGAATAATAAAATGGAAAAACGCCTAAGTGACACGTTTCGTTCCTAGAAAGAACTTCTTCAGACAATGATTTTAAAACGGATTCGACTGAGAAAAACTTTTAGTCAGAAGAACTTTCTGCGTGCGAAACACGTCACTGGTGAGTTTTCCAATTTTGTCATACAATTACCCACTATCAAGATAGTGTAATACGTTTATTAGACCTGAGAAATCTATGTGCAGACGACGGAGTGTCTGTTTTGGACCATTATTTTGTGGTAGGTGATTTTGCTGCCAGAGTACAAACTCTGCAGGTTTTTACTAATTTTTCAATGCCTTGATCCATTTTGGTTCAATATACTTAGCTTCTCATAAGAGATGTCATCCTTGAAATTCCTGGATGTCCACTATGAAATTCATTTAATATTTGTAATATGATAGACATTACTACTCTTTGTGCAAACATCAGTACTCCATCACATAGCGAGTAAGCGTTCAAGTCTCGATTGCGTTCTAAAAATCATCTACCTTTCTTTTAGGCGTTTTTTAATTTCAAAATGAACATGTTTTGTTCTGCATTTACTTGTATTTCTTGCAGGGTAACTCGTAGATCGCGTACTACTTTGCATAATATATATTTAATTTCTATTTCACTCCTTAATGCTACAATAACAGTGTCCTCAAACGGTTCATCATCTTTTTTAGTATCAATCTTGATAAACCATCAGAATGTACTAATTTTTGGGGCGTTTGGTATCCCATCTTGAAATCTTAATAAAAATTTAATAAGATGGTACCCCAATATAGTAATCTATTCGCTGTATGCGTAGGAATTCATTTTTTCGAACCATTAATTGATAATAGAGGATGGTAGTCCGTCTGCAAAGGAAAACTTATTCCATGTAAAAATTTGTGAATTTTTTTTTCACTGCAAATATTGTTGCTAACACCTCTTTTTCGATCAGGCTGTGTTTTTTTAGTTTTTTTGTTTTTGTTTTTTTGTTTTTGTTTTCCTCCTGGCAATAGCGAACATGAAGCGTTTGCAACGGCTTTCATGTTAATGTCATTACATTTATGTAGAATTACCGCTCCTATAGCATAGTCACTAGCATCTTAAGTCAATACGATTTCTGCTTTTGGATCGTAGTGCGCTAATGATAAGTCTGACGTTAGTATTTTCTTGATTTATTCAAACGCCTTCTGACACTTATCAGTCCAGTTCCACTTTACGCCTTTTTTAAGCAAATTTTTCAAATTCTGAATATTAATTATATAGATTTGATAATATTAGGTTGGTGCAAAAATAATTTCGTATTTTTAACATATGTTACAATGTGAGAAAATGAAATTATTTTTGCACTAACCTAATAGTTTGCTAGGCCTAGAAATTTTCTGTAATTAAGTTTTTCTGTCGCAACGCTGTGCACGAATTTTTTTCTGTTAGAACTTTTCCTTGATTTAGTTTTATTGTGTGACTTTTTATGTCCTATTTTCTACACTTGTGACACTTTGAATTCTTAAAGGAACACTCATCTCCAAAATGTAACATTCCACGTCTGAAGCATGGATTATTTTTTTTTTTCTTTTTCTACACTTTTCTTCAGCTTGTATGTGTGCGCATTCTTTTTCTTCAATTTATTCCGTATCGGATCTCAAATTTAGGATTCTCTGACATTCGTCCGATATTTCTTGTAATGTCAGTTTTTTTTTATTCTGTTCAAGTTTCCTTAGAATTCTAGCACGTATTTTTGTGGGTTTTTTTGTGTTTTTTTTCGCTGTTAACTCTTGAACGAAAATTAATCCTTTAAATATATCGGGAGACCCGCTTAATTTGAATCTTTCACCCTCCTTCTTAATGATTCCAGCATATGTGACAAAATTTACGCCTTGATTTTTTGTCAGATTCATACACTTTCAGCGAGTATTTTCTCGATAAAAATTTTAGTCAGAATATTTACAAAGCAAATTTCTTCTGTTTTTTTTTGTTTTTTTTTGTTTTTTTGGTGGGGGGTTCTTCGGTAGTACAAATTTACTACAGTATTTTTCATATTCTACCGGTGCTCAACAAAAATTTTGTTTTTGTCTCGTCTTCCCAGTCGCTGTAATCTCCTCTGAAAATTTGCTTGTATCTTCTAAAATAAGCAGTAAAGATAATTCCATCATCTGAACTGCATGTGAATTCAGGTATGGCATTTGCCACCTTTTCGGGAGTGAAAGACCTTGGGCATTTTTTTTCGTATTATTTCAATTCAATTTTGAACTTCAACAACCGCTATTATTGCTGTTGTTGTATTTTTATCATTTGAGCTAATAATTCTTCCATATTTAAAGGAGATCTGGAGGCAGGGTTTTTTCTTCTTTCTCTTTTTTAAACGCACACCAAATAAAAAAAATGAAACCAACATGGTTCTAATTTCTCGTCGTCACTCTTATGTGCACCAAAGTAAAAAGTACATTTTTGTTGTGGATTCCGGGATGAAATCCGGTACCAATAAATAACAAACGCCAAGAATGAATATAGGAAAATAAATGTATTAACGTAATAATACAGACTGGTAATGCGGGTTAGTAGTTCCAGGAATACGGGTTAGTAGGAAAATATATATACAGTTTTTGTAATTGAGGCCGTAGATATCTCTATGTCTGGACTCGACTATAACTCTGTTTGAACACCTAGTCTCGACGTATTGCGGTATTACTTCCTTACTGTGACTCTTGCTCGCTACCCTCGTTCGTTTTCCCAGAAGTAGTATATGTATACTCTGAGTGAGTCCATTCGTGTAAAAAGGGGAGGACCCCTCAACAATTTTCCTACTCCGTATGAGTTTGGATCCCTCGTCGCCACTGTTTTAACTCACTCCCAGCGATTATAATATTATGTCTCGCTTAGGCCACTCGCCGTGATAACATTAGAAATTCACCTCAACTGACTACAACGGACTGGTATTTACCGGTCGCTCCACGGCGGACTAGTTGTGATACTGCGGTCAAGTTTTATGTGGGAACTCGAGCGTTTCTACTCAGGCCACTGGTCAAAATTTACCCAGCACCCGCAAATGTAGGGTCACGTACAATACTGCTCTGTTTTTCTTAGCTGCATCTCTATCCGAAAACAGAGCTCCGACTGAGTCATCCTCGGCCTGAAGACGAAGGTCTTGTCACCCTCTGCCCGAAGACAACGGTTCTGTCTTGTCACGTGCCTGCGACTGAATGCGACGGTCATTTTTTGATTCAATTTGATTTTCTGCCTGACTCAAACTTGTCTGTTTTTCTCAGCCGTGTCTGTATCCGAAGACAGAACCCCGACTGAGTCATCCTCTGCCCGAAGACAGAGGGCCTGTCCTGTCGTCTGCAGTCAGTTACATGACTGCGACGATCTTTCTTTGACTCAATTTGATTTCTTTATTTAAAGGCGTCTTGCCTAGTTCATTTGTGTTCCCGGGGGTGCCTTATTTACTCCACAACACTTTCCAATCAACGTTGATCTTGAAAAATTTAAATGCAACGTCAGTCGTCATCATCTGTTTTTTTTTTATAAATTCCTGTTCTTTTATTGTCCTCTCCCCTTAATAATTTTCATTCTCAGCAACCCCTTTCGTCTTGCTCGAGGTGAAATTAAAATAAAACATAGTATAGATATTGACTACGTTAGTTTTAATATGTCACGTGACTAAATAGGAAAAAAACGGAGAATATCAGCATTATAAATCCTGCCGTTTTGTTTAGGCGTGAAAAGCGACTTGTAGCACGGACAGAAATGCCGAACTAACCCAACCACAAGATAGGCGAAGCAAGTTAAAGTATGGGAAAATAGAATAAAAACTGCCGATGAACAGTTGAGAATTTCACAAATTTGCTAGTGACCCCCTCAGTAAGTGCATAGTGAGTAATTATAAGCAAAAATCATCTTCCTTATCATCTGCATACGTCACTCGCTTTCTGGGTAGTTATTCAAGTGAGAGTCAAATGTTTGTATTTCATTTTATTGCGATGCATGTGAGAGTTTTTCGAGGCTAACTTTTATGCGATGTGTTTTATTTTACTTTTTATTGTCTTTGTTTGGAATTAATTTTATATCCACGGACTTTCCTCACTTCACTGTGGTATCAAGATTTCCCTGCTGAATTTCTAATTCATTGTTTTCTTTTTTTTTTCTTTTTTTGGCGGGGCGGTACAGTAAAGTTCATACATGACAAGACCCTGAAGCCACTCGATATAGACTTACGTTAAGAGGTTGTTTATATAGATAGTAAGCGAAGATAACGGTTAACTTTAGACTTTAACAGGTCAAAATTGTAGTAATCGGGAAACATACTTTTATGTCGTCACGGCGACAACTTGCTTGATACTTCGTCTATGGCAACGTAGTAGAGACTTTGTAATCGCAGATACCAATTATAATATGCCATTGAACTATACTGGGTCAAACGTCTTAGAATAATACTCGTAATAATAGTACTTCGTATAGAGAATAGCAGTTCAAATAGCAATAAAGACAGAGGAGAATAACAAAATACATCATAAGACGTCACGTGACTCCCTCTATAAATGCGTTTCCGCTGTGGTCACGTGATCTACTTAGTTAAGTAATGAGAGCGTCTGTGTTTGTTCACTTGTGATCTACGTTCAAAGCCCAGTGTCAGCAGTGACACTTTATTCCTATACAAGGTGACCCAATAAAACGGGAACTTTTTAACAATCCAATAAAACCAAGAGTGATGGAAGAAAAATATTTTATTCATAGTAATTGAAACCTTAAAATATGCCATTTACGAAACAATGATGGAATTTTCATTTTTTTTTAAATTATGTCCTGTAGATGGCGTCCTCCTGTACGAAGGCATTCTTGAAATCTGCTGTTGAGATTCCTCGTTGACTGCTACAACATCTAAGCTGGAATACTGTGAATTTCATCTTGAATTCTAAATGGCAAAATGTTTACTTGCTCAAGGTCACTGTCTCGCAGTGTTGCTCATGTCTGGCAATACGCACTTCAAAAATTCCCGTTCTTTTGGGTCACCCTGTATAACATCTTCTGGGGAGTCTCTTCTGCAGGGCAGTGATTCACCCAAAGATGTTTCAGTGGAACTTCTCGCCGATGAAATACGGGTTTGCTATTATGTAAGTGGCATGGCGGGTTCCAGCTGTGAAGGTCACACCTGGCGGAACCAATAGATGCAGTTCGCCAGAGCACTTTCCATAGTAGGAGTGATAGAGCAGTGAGAGACTCACCACATCCTACATGTGAGAGAGAGGTTGGAGAATGGAAAATAATTCTTCTCCCACAAGGACTCGGAGAGGCTTTTGAACTCTATCAAGACTGGAAAGTAGGTCTGGGCAAACGTCATGTTCCTTTAGAACGTAGGTGACCATAACTCTCCGCGATTTCTTTTCTTTATTATCTTTTAATTGCCTTATATTCTTGGGAAATTAGTTTCCTCTTGGTTTTTCCGGAGTTTAGAATTTAGAGTTTTCCTCCTCTCAGACTGGCTTGCATCCAAAGCTAAAGAAACCCAGTCTTCCCTACGATTTAAACAATAGCTGATGCGAGAAGAGGTCGATTCCTGTCTTTATCAAACTTCAATAGACTTTTCCAGATTGTGAAATCGGCGAATCGATTTCTTCGTTTTGTGCTGATAACCTACCTGCACACCCTGCCCAGAATCCACATAAAAAATTGTGGTTCCCATTAAGAAATATATATGCAAATAATATTAAAATCGACACAGTAGAAAATCGAGGAAGAAAATCGTAACAAAGCTCCAGGAGCTCAATTTTTTTAAGCATTTCACCCCAAGCAAGGCGGGAAGCCACTAGCACGTAAGGGGTTACAAAGAGTTGGAGCTAGAGCAAATAGGAGCGATAGAGGAAAGGATGAAGAAAAGGATAGGAGATAGATCAGGGCATCTGGAGACGCCGATTGACATTACATTTGAATAGTTGGAGATTATAGCTATCAGGGAAACAAGAAATGGGGAGGAAATTCTACAGGCGAGAAGTGCGAGACATGAAGCTATTGGAATAGAAGAGACTGCTACATTTAACAGTTTCGACAGTGAAAAGGCGAGAGCGAGATGCCAGCCTAGTTGAACGCTTAAATTCATGAAGTTTTGGAACCAGCGAAAGCAGCTCATCGGAGCAGTTACCGTGAAAATATTTTTTAAAAAGCCTGAGGGAGGCGACTGAAGACGATAGGGAGCCAACTTTCCTTGCGGTGGACGAATCAATTGACTCAATGTATTTGTTCCATCTCAGGTCAGCAGTCAACGTGAGACCGAGCAGCCGCAGAGAGGTGCTCTCGTGGAGTTGAGCGTCAGACATTCTAATGGGGGACAGGGATGGTTCTCTCTGGTGAGTAATAGAGAACAGTTTTGTTTTTGAGGTATTCAAGTTAACCAGCCCATTCCTGCTCCAGTCCACAACCGATTGGAGGTCCTTTTCGAGACAAACGCCCAGGTTAGTTTTGTCAGCGAAACTAAATTTGTTTTTGAGGCAGGTGTAATTAGTAGTGTCGTCAGCATAGATGTCTACTTGGGAACCTATGACATCAGAAAGATCGCTAATGAAGATAAGGAACAAAGTAGGGCCTAGGATAAAGCCTTGGGAAACATCTGCGTTCGTTGGATAGAAGCTGGAGGAGAATCCGTTGAGAACTACCTTCACTACACGGTATGATACGAATGATTGTATCAAGTTAAACAGTCGACCTGAAATTCCATAACCCTGAGGCTTGCGAAGAAGGCCAGCATGCCAAACCCTATCAAGCGCGTTAGAGATATCTACAGCCATGGCACGAGCTTCTCCGTTATTATGAAGTGCTTGGTAAACAATTTCAGTTATGGCCGTAAGCACATCAGCTGTAGAACGGGCAAAGCGGAAACCATATTGCTTGTCGAAGAGCAGCTTCAAGATACAGCTCTCTGGCCAGCGAGAGATGATCCTTAACGTAAATGTCAAGGCCATGCATGTGGCTTTGAGAGTCTTTTCTAAGAAGTGAAAGATAGCCGGAGATCGAAAAGTCAGAGGAGGGGGATAGACGAGTTAAGGTTTCTCTCACAGATAGCCAGTATATCCGGGCAGTTCGCAATGTGGAAAGATTCCACACTGCAGAAATTGGTTCTAATGCCACGGATGTTAGAAAAGGAAATGTTAAAGTGTTTAGGTGATTTTTTTAAGGGCTGGTTTAAGTTTTCTTCTTGGATCGTCGTTAGCTATCATGATGTGTAATTACAGCAGTAAAGATGAGAAGGCCTGAAGTAGAAGAAGCAGATGGTTATCGACCGTGACGTGCGTAGAGAGAAGTTGGCGCAGCCTACAACATAATGTGGCCTCAGGGTTGCCCATGCGACACCTTTCCATGCGCGACATGGCACTACAGATACCCCGGTATTATACAACTGTTGGTCACAGTGGCCGCTCAAGACGCTACGCAAGAGTTAGGGCTCCTAACTACCAGTCGGAAACAGCAACCAGAAAACTAAGATGTGAGTGATAATTTTCTCAGATATATGGAATTTTCTATTGACCAAATATAGGTATGTGTGACCTATATCTTTTGGATTTATTTATAAATCTTTTAAAAATTATGCTACACTTAGTTTCTTTGAATAATAAAACCTGACATCACTCACAAAAAGCGGAGTGGTTTCCCGTTTTGAATTCAGAGTTTTCCGTCTCTTCGATCGATAGGACTTTATATAATCCTAGATGGAATCTTTGGATTGTTTTCAAGGAGTAAGGACAACTCCATCGTAGCATATAGATTCATTGCTTTCTCAACCTGAAATGAACGCACATTTTAGCAAATGTTTGTCACTGGTGACTTACCAGCAAAGGCTGAACAAAATTGGTGTAAGCTTTTGTTTGATTATAAAACTCGCCAAACCCGCAAAAATGATGCTACAAACTACAAACTGTTTTGTAGGCAGTTTTTAAAGCAACCCTTGAAACAGCATTTTCAACAATCTTCCAGATTGTGACTTGTGCTGATTGACATCCTGGTGAAGAACATTAGTGAAGATTTAATGCCCTTGAATACAATACGTTTGCAGATTAAGAATATCATAACGGAAATATTGTTTTGATGAGGAGCGACAATAGACATCGAAAGATTAATGAGATACACCAGTCTTATGATACTCTTCTCATATACATAAATAGAGAGGATGAATACAAATTTGGTATTTCACAGATGGAAAAGAGAAAAGCAGCCAGACAGCTTCGTGCAAGGATTTGTATGAGTATAATTTCAAGATCCGCCCAGTTTTCTGAACCGATGTCAAGATTTATTTCAAGAGTATGCGGTTGATGTGTGAAAGTAAAGTCTGAAAAGCTAAATTATATAAGAACTCATAAAATCAGAGTTAAGAGTTGATTCATGCATCCACCTACGAGACAGTATTAAAAGAGAAGAATGCTCAGGAAGACATGCGTAGTTGTGAATCGTAGCTTCTAATTACACAAGGAATCCAAAATTTATATATGAGAAAGCTCAGGATATTCAATGTCTTAACGTGTAAATTTGTGCACGCCCTGTCCTATATATAAACTTCACTTGCAACCCTACATGGAAAGGTAAATTATTCCCAGGACACTTAACCAAGGATAGTTTGGGTTTACTTGTTTTATTAATTAATCTAGAGGAACAGGAGAAATCTTTGTGCTGAAGCCATTGTTAGTTAAAATGAAAATACATGTGACAATTGTAGCGGTTGTTGCAGCGTCAAAAAACAGTTCACATTACATTCAAGCTGAAACTGAACCTTGTCAGTAATGACACAAGAAATCTGTAACATTAGCAAAGACTAGGAGTATAAATGATAAAACGGAGTTTGGAGATAAGCTGCATGTATAATACCGCTCAAAGGATTTTCAGGCAAACGATTGGATAAAATCCTCCATTTGGCGGAGTAGAAATTGTTTTTGAAAGAATGGTTCTATGGCCTTTTATATTGTCTGAACCTTGGTAAAAAATAAAATAAAATTCTGAGACCTCATTTTCCCAAAGAAGATACAGTTTGTTTGTTTTTTTTATTCAAAGACTGCCGGAAGTTTATAAAGAACGATTGTGTTGTGGAGTGATTTCGCAGTGGAGGCTTGTATTTGTACTAAATCGGTCCTAAAATAGGTTCGACGTACAAAACGTTAGGAACTTGATATAATAGGTATTACGCAGAGTAATCTTGTTGTGGTCGCTGATACTTTCGTATTCGACTAATTGTCGTCCGACATCGACTGACATCGACTGATCTTCGTTTCTCTTGCTACTCCTACTTATATTAGGTGGGAGAGTCTATTAACTATAGAATAGGTGTATTTCACCATAACAAATTGTAACTGATCGTGAGGATGAATTATCAATGGGCCATTTCGCTCTATACAATCATCAGTTGATTACTGTCTTTCATAACCGTCATATTTATTTTAAAATGGCTGTAGAAAATTACATGTCTTTTTCTCACAGACAGTAACTCTACTATACTGTGCAGTCGACAAAATCAAAAACAAACGACGCGCATGCGCGAAATTAAAACACGCCGTTAACAAAATCAGGGAACAAATTCCTGTCTGTTGACAACATTTAGAGATCCAAACAAAACCGTGAATTACTTTTATGAATTTCTTAACAGCTTCGTATCAACAGCTAATGACACCTCACGGGTTCCTGCAAATGAAAGGAGGGACAATTATTCTTTGTTCCCTGGGCGCTCTACCTTTGTGAAACGATATAAGACTGTTAGTCAAAAGAATTAAGTGATGTTTTGAAGCGTTAATTCTAACTGTTCTGATGGGAAAAGATGTGCTTGTTCTAAGATTTCCAATTATTCCCAGTGGCTTTCTTTTTGATTTCGGGGAACGTAGTGTCAGAGTTAGCTCCTCCTTAGTTCCTTAATCCTTCACCAGGGGTCGCTCTCTCCCCTGGCTATAAATACTGGCTGACCCTTTGCCTCGATCTCTTTTTTTCCTCAGGCCTTGGGCCTTATACCACCTCGCAGATGTGAGCTCTCACAGATACAGCGTTTCTCAAATGCTGGAAACACGCTAAGAACAATACACGTACGTACGAACACTCACCACAACACACTTACTACTCAAACTCTATGTAACTGTCAATTTGTTTTGTAACTTGTTATTAATACATATATTTGTTTCCATATATTTATCGGTCTTGTTTGTTTTTCTTTGGACTTAATTAAAGTCCAGTATTCTCATGTAGCTGGACTGGCTTGCAGGAAATTCTACAAACATGTGTTCTACAATACATACGCATCACCCAACTGTCCGCTACAGTATTACTAATTTTCACCTTCTAGAAATACTTGGGGTACCGCTGCATACGAGATGAATACTTCGAAGGAAACGGTGAAAAACAAATGCATTTTTGTAACTTTACCCCACTGACTCGTTAATGCTCTTATATATATATAAATATGCATATTACGTATAGGTATTTATAAGAAATTTTAATTCAGTTCGCAAAATGGTGTTACAGTCGAAAGGATATGTATGTATATATATATATATATATATATATATATATATATATATATATATGAATGAGGTGTGTGATGTTAATAGAAGATAAGGTGGGTAGACAACGACTGACTCTTGATTTGAAGAGGTTAAGTTGAAATTGTGCAAAAACACAGAAACAAATTGTTCAAAGAACAAAGAACTGCCAACTTGGAGAAGAAATTCCCATACGGGAATCAGTTCTTCAAAGTGGCAGTTCTTGGAAAAACGCAATATGAGCGGAAATTACTTCTTACATTTGAAACACAGAGGAAATGAAAGTAATTCAGTTCAGTGAAAGGATCATAGTGTGTCCTCGTAGTAAAGGTCTGAACCGGCGGAACTAAAGAATGGATCGCTCATCTGAATATTTACCATGAGAATAGCTATAGAGGAGCAATGTAGCGTTTATTTCAAATATTATAATGGCAGATATAATTATAGAGATTCTGGTAAAATATGAGGCACTTATTTTAAACTGAAGTTGCTTGTAAAAGTCGAGAAAAGAATGAAATTAAACTATTTGACCGTAGTGACAAAAGCTGGTTTAAGCGTTAGATGTTAAAACTTGGAATTAACTCTAGAAGCGGGTGATCATCAGGCGTCGATTGTACTGCCTTTAAACAAACAACAGAAAAGAAGCCGACCACGACTAACACTCGAAAGCTTTCAGAAGAGCTAGGATCATCAAAAGACAACATATGCACAACATTATATGCAGGATCTCTCCTATAAATAGAACACACAAAACAACTTTTGATACATCTCAATAATTATCCCACGCCCACTAGCGGGTATCTGGGTCTTCGTTCGCATCAGTTAATTCAGCCTTAAATGAAAATAAAATACACTGCGTAAATAATTTAGTTAGTCTGTTCCCTGTTGTTGTTTACTAACTCGGGCTAAGTTTGGCACAAGGCCACAAACAATCTTTTCACTATTGCCTGATGTAGCCTTGTACTTCACAACTTCGATGATTGTACGTGAGCCGGTGTTTCAACGAGATATAGCCATATTTTATGTATCTACCATGTTACCCATGCCATCAATAAAGAATATATCTTTTAAGTCCTTAATACTGTTAGTAAGTTTTCACTTGTGAGTTTTTAAATATATTTTTCAATTATTATTGTTATACTATAATCTTTGGAGATATGGTTCTACAAAAGGATACTGAGAATGCCATGGACGAAACATGTGAAGCATAAGGAAGTCTTCAAAGAAAATGTAGACAAAAGGAAACTTATACTTACAATCAGAAGGGGTTAAAATTTCTGAGATAGATAATGAGGAAAGAGGGCTTGGAGAATTTGACACTCACAGTGAAGACAGGAGAGAAACTGCAAGTAAACTACCTAACGAGCTTGTGTAAATGGATAGCAGAACAAAGGTTAGCAGAGATAATAAAGAAGCGAAATATTACTTAGAGCTACAAAGGATAGGAAGTTGTGGAGAGACATGATCGCCAAGGTCCTGATGGAAGAAGAATCTGCTCTTTCACGAAATTGGTTTTTCGCTTTCACTTTCCAGATGAAACAGTCCGCTATTGTTATAACGACATAAATAATTTACAAATATTAGGTTGGTGCAAAAATAATGTCGGTTTTTGACGTATTTTCTAACGTCAAAAACCGACATTATTTTTGCACCAACCTAATACATGTGATTTCTTATGTAGAGACTTACAGCTACATCACATTGAAACACCGGTTCCAGTACGATCACTGAAGTTAAGAAACGTCGGGCCTAGTCAGCCCCTAGATGGGTGATCGTGTGCGAATAGCAGGTGCTGCAAGTTTGGGTGTGCGGATGGTGTAATGGATAATGGCTCGGACGTTTTCATCAGAGAGCCGAGTTCCGATTCCCAACAAGTGCGTTATATTAACTTATACGTAAATACCATTGGGAAAGGCATGAATCCACATATTCCTACTCAGTTATGGGTTAATTAGGAAGACTTGTATGTCAATCAGTTCAGTGCCATACATGATACACGGATGGGCGATCATGTCTCTTTCCATTCATAACTGACTTTCCCCACAGTAAGTTGCCATTTCTTTCTGTGGTAGAATGATTGGCATTGAATCTAGTCTGTCTTACTATTTAACCCATAGCTGGGGTGAAAAAACATAGGTTTATATCTTTCCCAAGGGTATTTGTGCGTAAGTAAATGTAACTAACTCGACTGAAATTCGAACTCGACTTTCCGATTTTTTATTCCGTGCCACTATCCATTACACCATGCGCACATCCAAAATCATTATGGAGAGAGTGAAATACAGAAAACTCTGTTACATTTTAATTGCCGATATTGAGGAATAAGATTATGCGAAATATTTTCAAATGGCCAACATTTGATTCTAACTTCACGCTCATCGTTAAACACTTAGACTAACAATTCAGCAATTATTTTATTAGAGTAGATAATCACAAAATTTCAATGTGGGTGGCTGGTCTTTGGGAAAATTTCAACACAATCTACAATGTCCATCGTTTTTTGGGAACTGCCCTTACTCACACTATTTAATTGCCGAGTTGTGTTTCGTTTTTGAAGCTAAAAAGTAAATTCCTAGAACTTACTCGCTTACTTATAAACTCATAAAAAACATCCTCTTCTTTCGATGTGGAATATGTAACTTTGTTACGGTGCATTTCAATGTACTCAGCAGTATTCACCAATTCCCTGAGTTGATCTACTAATATGACCTTCACTACTACTACATCTGGTTACTTAATGCAGAATTTTTATATTTTCCACATTTGATGTATAAATCAAGTAATCTCCCACGTATAAATATATTACTACAACCTACATAACTAAATAAATATATTACTATATCATATATATATATATATATATATATATATATATATATATATATATATATATATACAAATATAGATAACTAGACTCGTTTCGAAAAACCCTCGAATTTTTGATTTGCAAATAATCAAATCAATCTTGAGGGAAAAAAAGGTTTTAAAAAAAGAAAGAGATACAAACATAAACTTCTGCCGAAAAAAATCGCACAGATGCAAGTATGAAGCCCAAAGAAAAAACCCCGATACGAGTAAACAACTAACTAACAAAAGAGCTCGATACAACCGTAGAGCAGACGAAGATACACCTAGTGAGCCAGACAAACCTACCTAGGTTTCACCTAAACGGATCGTCAGGGAAAGTATGCCCGTACTTTCCCTGACGATCCGTTTAGGTGAAAAAGTGTGACACACTGTCGTTGGCATTTATCATATAGATAAACGAAGATGAGCTATTGTGAGTTGTGTCCCTTTAATTGAAAAAGTGTGACACACTGACGTTGGCATTAATTATGTAGTATTACTACATATATGAAAGAAAGTAAAACGCTATCCGCATTCTTTTCTAAAGATATGTTATGGCTACAGTGCGGATAATTTTTGATTTACCCTCGTATATGATTACATTATTTATTTAGTTGTTTATTTAACGGCATATCAACACCTCCCTGGGTCACTTCATTCCGAAATTTAATTTTTTTGATAGCATTAGTCATTTCTTTTATAAAAATGTATTGCTGGTAATTTTTTACTATAAAAATATATTACTGGTATTTTTACTACAATTTTTTTATCCTTTCATAGTATCTTGACCCTAGTTCAAGAGTTAAGTATTTGCCCATAGCTGGGACCCTAACAGGTTCTACCACCCCCGGTGAGACTGAACCTGGGAACAACAGCAATTAAGAGGTGGTTCCACGCTGCTCAAAGCGTCCTGATCAGAGGCCTTGCTCGTGGATGTAGTTTATATAAATACATATTTTAGTGCATATTACTACATAAACTACATTCTAAAATATATTATTACAACCTTTTTCTGCAACCTCATCATTTTACAATTGAAGTGGCTAGATGTAACCGTAAGCTAACAGTTTCTTCTATCGCACTTCTCGCTTGTGGAACTCTCTTCCGGTTTATTGCTTCCCAGTGAACTTTGATCTTCAAAAATGTAAATGCAATGTCAATCGTTACCTTCTGTTTTCTTAATTATTATCCTTAATATTATAGTAATTTTTTTCTCATATTCTCTAACACTCAGTAAGCCCTTGCGTCCTAGTGATTTTATTGCCATGCTTGAAGTGAAATGATATATATATATATATATATATTTCAATTAAAAGGTGCAATTATGACTTATAAATTCATGAATCATTCATACAAAAAACAAATATAGAGGTTAATGATTTAAATGGCGAGAATACATCGTCGCAAACACATAAATAAGATACACCAACCCCGAACCTGTATATGAATGATAGGATCCCTGTTTATTTATGTGTTTGCGACGATGTATTCTCGCCATTTAAATCATTAACCTCTATATTTGTTTTTTGTATGAATGATTCATGAATTTATAATATATATATATACATATGTGTGTGTGTGTGTGTGTGTGTGTGTGTGTGTGTGTGTGTGTGTGTGTGTGTGTGTGTGTGTGTTGTGGATTCCGGGGATGGAATCCTGCACAAAAAAAAATAAACAACGCCAGTAATTGAAATAGAAAAATATATGTATTAAACATAAGAATACAAACTTGAAATGAAGATTAGTAGTCCAGGAATGCGGGTTAGTAGAAAAGTATACGTACAAGTCTCTGTAAGTGAAACCGTAATTATCTCTTTCTGGTCTCTCGTATAACTCTGGGTGGACACCCTGTCCCGACGTTTTCCTCACGCTATCTCTCCGTACTATAAGTATACTTTAGACGAGTCCATCTTGTGTACAAGGGGCGAGCCCCACAATAATATATATATATATATATATATATATATATATATATATATATATATATATATATATGCTGTAAATGTTACTACCTTCAACAGGCGTAACATCCCTCTTCTACTAAATATTTTGGTCAATATAATTTTCAGAAATAAACTGCTAGTTTCGAAAATTTTGTAAGTCTTAAATAGTTCTTTGTCGGGTATTACTAATTTTGGCACAAGGCCAGTTGTATAAAGCGCCGAGTGATAAATAAGTTCATTGCCAAGAGTTTTTCATAACAAGCGTATGGTCGAGCGGATAAAACTTTGGCATTCCGATCATGAGACCCGTCTTTGAATTTCACCTGATCGATTTGTAAAGGAAATGACTTCTTGATAATAGATGTTCTCAGCGTGTGACACATTTGAGAAGTGTCTGGAAGGCATAACACGGTTTGACCTAAAGCCTTATCAGTGAAATCGGATGGACTGAACTGTTCGGAATGGGATTATGGTTAGACTAGCCCTAAATTATAAGTCATAGTGACCGAGGGCTTGAATGTACTGGCCTTATCCCGACTATTGATCATTCGAGATTATGTGCTCTCTACCAGAATCTATGTCTAAGATCTGCTCATCATAGTATAGCTGGCCACTTGTATTCGAGAATACCCGTCTACTAGGGTGGCTAGCCAATCCCTATAGCAGACGCTTGCTCAGGCGCATTTGTGTTTATACTGTAACTATGCTGAGCAGACCGTAGTTACAGTTTCTGGGAAAAAGCGTGTTATCTAGCATGATCAACAATTTGAACCAGGCCAGCACATTCTAGCCATCTGACTTCGTGCTAGTACAGCTATCGACAACCCCAAGGGTTCTGTCTATCCAATTTCCCTCACAAGGCTTTGGTCAATCCGTGGTATAGTGTTCAGGCACTTTCCAAAGGTGCTGCACGCTGGGATCGACCCCTCCTGTCCAATAACACCAGGAAATTATCTTCCTGACAAATCGAACCAAGGTCTCATATTAAGAATGCCAACGTTATAACCACTTGGCTATGAAACTGAACTGAAAGATACTCATACGCCAAAAACGACGGGAGAGTCCATATATATATATATATATATATATATATATATATATATATAGCTGGCCACTCGTACTCGTAGGGCGGATAGCCAATCACTATAGGCACATTTGTTTTTGTTCAACTTCCACAGAGCCCACCTGTGGTTTATACTGCAACTATGCCGAGTTAGTTACAGTTTCTGGGAAAGTGCGTGTTATCTAGCGTGATGAACAATCTGATCAAGGCCACTACGCTTAAATCATCGGCCACGATGACATGACTTCTTGCTAGCACAGCTATCCACTGACCAATTTCATTCACACGGTTTGGGTCAACCCGTGTTAATGTACTGCTCACCAGACTGATAACATCAGAAAACCTCCTTCCTAACAAATCGAACGCGGGGTTTTATAATCCGAATGCGAACGTTCTAACCAAGCCATATGGTACAGTATAAACCACGAGTTTAGCTCTGTGGGTGTTGAAAGAAACACAAATCTGCTTGAACGTGTATCTGCAGCAGGAATTAACTGCCCGCCCTAGTAAACGAGTCTACTCGGAAGTGAGCTGTTAAACAATCCCAACAGCTTGCCTGTCTGACATATTCAATCAACTTCGATAAACAAAATTCGAAAGAAACAGCTCAATCTGAATTTTTGCAGAGACGATTGCTGTTGAATGATGTTTCGCAAACTAAACTTACTGATCACTTTTTCGAGTAGTTCGAGACTCACATTTCCTGTTCGGGTAAAGGTTACGCTAAGCAATTATAACAACTGAAGACGGAATCAGACAGAACTTTGAACCAGAAAAAACCAGAAGGCGAGATGAAATCTTTCTACTATGATCTAGCCAAAATTGAAAAGGATGAAAAATAATTCTTACACGAATTTCTCACAATCAACTATCTTGTACGGCTCTCGAGCCACGTATTAGGCCCGTTTTATTAGTTTGGTGCAAATATAATGTCGTTTTCTCACATATGTTACTATGTGAGAAAACGACATTATTTTTGCACCAACCTAATAGTTATATATTATATAGTTTGTTTTTTTGTTTTTGTTTTTGTTGGAAAGGACAAATTTTTCTTTAATAAGATTTCAGGAATATTCAGGCCAGTAGAATTCATTTTACACATAGCTGATCGGAGAAAAGATGATTCATACCTTTCCCATGTGAAAGTGAATGTAAATGTATTCGATTAGAATTCGAACTCGACTCTGCGATTCTTCACTCAGAGCCGCTATCCATTACTCGACTGCATTGAAAAATAAAAGCTCAACACTTTCGACATGATAAGTCCCCACTACTCCCACTCATGAATAGAAATGTAAAATACGTCACCCCCCTTGAACATATGCCAAACTGGTTAAAGTCTAGCAACTGGCAAGCATGTATGTGGTACTGAACGGGATAACCATCGTAGCCCACCTTAATACACCAAGACAAAATATGTTTATAATAACACCCCAATCAATTAAGATCAGAAGTCATGAGGTGTTTATTTTTATTATTATTATTATTATTGGCTTTGTCATTGAAAGTAAATCTTTCGTAGTTTAATTTCTCTTCATACCTCTTTTGCTGAACTTATGTACGTGTGAAAAGCCAACGAACGGCGAACAAATTGGCCTCAATTTTCTGACGTGGGAAAAACTTTCCGCTTATTTGCCTTTCACTCCGAACGAACGTCATCCCCTCCTACCCGCAAATCTCTGACAAGTTTTTTCATTTCTTGGCTTAACTTACCAATGCCACCATCAATATTTCCACCAGAAAGATCAGCAGGGTAGATTTCTAAATTTTCACGCCTTTACTCTGGATATTCCCGAATTTACAAGCAAGCTGACCTATTTTTGACCCGAATTATAATATTTTCGGTATTAGTAATAAAATTTTGCTAACTGTTTTTTCATTTCCACATTCATCACAGTAATTAATTATTTGTAAATAAAGATAAGTAAAATAAACTGAGAAATAATTATTGCTCCTCTTATCGATATTCAGATGTACTGTTGGTGTAAATATATTACTAAATAAATCGATAAACTACATCCGGGTCCAGGGTAAGACGATAAACTACGTCCAACAGCAAGGCTTCTGATCAGGAGGTTTTGAGGAGCGTGGAATCACCTCTTAATTTCTGGTGTTCCCAGGTCCACCCTGACCCGGGGTGGTAGCACCTGTTAGGGTCCCAGCTATGGGCAAATAGTTAACCCCGAAACTGAGATAAAAAGCATTATAAAAATGTAAAAATAGGTTATAATACCAGAAACACTTTGTAAAAAATTATTACCAGAAATAAATTTTTGAAGAAAAAAAACTATTACCAGCGATATGTTTTTGAAAAGAAATATTACCAGTAATACGTTTTTGAAAAAAAATATTAATATTAATGTAGTTAATACTGTTTATTATAAACCGAGCATTTACTTAAAAATGTATATCTATAAAAATAAGATATAAACAGAAAACACGTTAAAATAATTGGTGGACTTATTCCATTTGATAATACTCCCAAAGTATAAAATTGTGTACAAAATATTTGTAGTTGAAGCCATAAAATTATGTACAAAATATTTGTAGTTGAAGCCATAAAATTGTGTACAAAATATTTCGGTATTAAATAAACCATAGAGGTTGATATGCCGCTAAACAAAACCAACCAAACCAAACCTAATTACTATAATAATCTCTTCAAATTCAAGGTCAAGGTTTATCTATCCTACATATCCTCATAATATGCACTTCCTGTTTTCACTTCTCTTATAACAAATACATTCAATGAACAATGAGCTGTCGTTGAACTTTCTATTGTTTGAGCTAATGTAAAAAAAAAGTTTGTTGTTCTTATTTTCCTTAAGACTACCTAGTTGCATCATGTTTTGTTCTTAGAATTCTTGGCATTTGTCGCGTCAAGACTCTTCTTCATCTGTGAGTATCCAGCATCCACTGCCATATAGGAGGCCTGTCTCGTAAGCGTGCGTACCTCAAGACAGCCAGATAAACGCCTTACAGCAATTAAGATTCTAAAGACGAATTCGTGATTACCAGCGGGTTTATTAAAAGCCAGAGGGGGTAAAACTAGAAAAGGAATTAACAGATCTCGACATCTATCAGAGAGATGAAATTTAAAGTTTTATTATTGCATTATACCAAAATGTGAACACGTCAGCAGATAACTATTTATGTCGTCAACAACTGACCACAAATAGTTATTATTAGGTTAGTGCAAAAAATAATGACGTAATAATGTCGTTTTTTGACGTATTTTTAATAATTAAAAAAAAATAGTAATTAGTGCATAACATTATCCATAACTACATGTACAAGAATGTCGTTTTATATAAAAGTTAAAAAAAATAAACCTAAATACATAAAAAAAATCCGTATATTGTCAAAAATTCCTTTTTCTACAATATAGCTATTTCTGCTGTTATTAGGTTGGTGCAAAAATAATTTCGTTTTCTAACATATGTTACTATGTGAGAAAACGAAATTATTTTTGCACCAACCTAATATAATGCTTATTATTTAAACAATAATAATACTGAATCATTTTTTTAAAACATTAAAGTATATTTAGTCACATCTCTCTAAATAGCTGTCACGATCTGTAAATAAAGATAAACTAGTTAGTTGACAATAGTTCCTTTAAGTAATTTAAAGTGTATTTAACATAATGCAATACAATTAACTCATTATGGATTTATGATTAGCAAGCAAATCGAGATTGTTACTGTTCTATCTTCATTGGTCATTTTACACTTGAATTATGGCTTTGAATTGTACGAAGCCAACTTGAGTAAATTGTGAGTTACCCCCACATAGCTACGCCAGTTTCGCCAAAAAGTTGTTAGAGGGCGCTATTAAGCAACCTAATAGCTGTTGCGATCTGTAAATGCAAATATAATAGACAGGGAAAATGAAATATTCTAAGGAAGATAAAAACTGAATATAAGTGAAACCGAGGCTCTTAATTGGTAAGGGACGTAGTAAGTTGTTTGTTACAGGAATGCATTGCAATATTGTAGTGTATGTTCTCAGAAAAGAAAGTTGCATGACGTTATAACTTAAGAACAATGACGAAAGCGCCTCGGCATAGACAGATGCAAAAGTAAAATAAACGTATAAATGTTTAAATAACAACGTGACAAGAGAAACCAATGCTCGATGAAAAAGTTAAAAGAGGTACATACCGGTGATGCTATCGTCGAGGGGGTAGGATTTAGCAGGGGGAGATTCCAGAGATACCTAAGCTCTAACCGGAAGTGATCAAAAACGGTGACCCATGTAAATGGAACTTAAAATACAAAAGAGACAAACAATATGAAGTAAAACAATACAGTTTCTATAGTAAGACAACAGAAAAGGACGAATGAATTATTCTAACCAGGCCTTAAATGTATTATGTTCTTCGCAAAATAAATTCCGACTTTAGAATAAACATTTTAGTATCGTACTAATATATTATTATAATAGTTTCAAAAACACATAATTCATTCTTAATTCATGTCCTTTTTGTCAATTTTATATCAATCTCTTTCAGAATTTAACTTAACCCCCCAAACCATCTTGAACATGAAAAAGAGGTGCGTTTACCTTTTTTTTTTTGCACGATATCAAACTTGGTTATAACGCTTCTCAAACTACTGCCAACATTTAAAAAAAAAGTACAGTGAAGGATCCGCTTGCGGTCGGATAGTACGGCGCTGAAGTTCCGCAGTGGGGATATGAGTCTTGAAGATCAAAGGTGGTAGAGGACGTTCATCTTCAATTGGCAATCAGCATCTGAAAACAGTTAGTGGAATAAAACCCACGTCAAAGAGTCAGAGAAATGTCTCTGATAATGCTTGTTAGCGTTTCAACAACATTAGATTATCTCAAGAAAATTAGTAAAGGGAAGAAACTCGATAAATGGATTCGACATAAAATTAGTGAATATCAAAATCGACGTTTTAAAGTTTGTCCGACGCTCCATCTGCGAAATGCTAATGATTCATTTCTTGATTGAATAATGACTTGTGATTGGAAATGGTCCCTTTATGACAATCATTTAAGAACCGGCTCAAGTGCATGATCATTACAAAAGACCCAAACGCGTTCCGAAATCGAAATTGCACCATCTGAAGATTATGGTGATTGTCTGGTGGTCCACCATTGGCGTTATCTATTTCAGCTTTCTGGAACCTAATCAGAGCATCACTGCTGAAGTTTAATGTCAGCAATTGAATGAAATGCACATTCATTTAAGCAAAATGCGTCCGGCACTGTTTAATCGACGTGATCCAATTCTGCTTCATGGCAATGTTCAGCTACAGGTTACCATGATGACACTACTGAAGCTCACCGACTTGGGATAAGAAACTTTACCACATCCACAATATCCCCCTGACCTCTTGCCTACTGATTACCACTTTTTCAAGTATCTTGACAATTTTTAAGCCCAAATTTGCAAAGAAGATGCCGAAACTGCATTCAAAGATTTATTGGCTTCTAAACCTTTAGTTTTATCGTAAAGACATAAATAATTTTCTGATTCTATAACAGAAATGTAAAGATGTTTACCGTTCTAACTTAGTGTGTAATAAGTCGTTTGACATCAGGTGAATATTATTTTGAGAATAGTTTCGACAATCGTCGTAAGTTTTCAAGGAAAGCAAGCAGAAAATGGTGAATTTGTTGTTGAATATACCAGCAGTCCAATGTTTAAAATGAAGCGGGCTTCAAGTATGAATGAGATTTTAGCGTCATGTAGCAAAAATGTTTCTTACAGTTCAAAGGCATTGTAACACATGTCGAGCCTTGATATACTATGTCGAATACATTATTCGCTATTCTTTGTCAATGGACACTCGAGAGATTTACTGAATGAAGTTGTTTTATGGACGTGAAAAGAGTCTGTAAGAAGTTCAGATTATGAGGATATGGAGGATAGATAACAGTTGACCCGAAACTGAATACGTTGCTGTTGTAAGTGAGTTATCAAAAACAACAGTAGAAAATCGGAATTGGTTTAACAAGTTTATTACCTTTTGGTACAGAGAAACATAATGTAGAAGAAAAATTAAGGAGGAGAATGTTTAGACGTGAATGACTGTTTTTCAGCATAAGCCACTGCTGCTACTGCTTCTTCTGCTACACCTCTTGATGTAGGAGCATTTTTATGTCTTTCGTCCGACGACCGAGTCCAAACTTATAGAGAAATATGCCCCCTCACAACAGTTACGGTTGTAGTAAGCGGGGAAGCACCATCCCGGGAGTCTCTTTGAAAAAGTACCCGTTCTTCCTTGTTACTAATGGAATATAAAGACAATAATTCGATCCTGTGTACATGATATGGTGGGTCTTGGTTGTAAACGTTTGAACTAATGAAACTAAGGAATGTAGCACATCAGAATTTTTCATGGAAATTAGCAATAGAGTAGCGTTAAGTTTGCGATGTTCTGTCTGTAGGAAATGGGTTTCAGAGTAGAACTCAGTCAATTCTAGACAGAAAGGATTGGGCAGCTAGATATGGCAACGATATTCCATTTTTAGTTTGATCTGACTCTTGTAAAAATTGATCATGTCAGAAGGAATCAGATATTTTCTAGATCGGCGCAACATATTTTTATAGCATCTTCATCAATGAATCATATATATCAGTTCCACTTGAGGTCTTGGGATAAACTTGAATCCTAATAGACATTTAAACGCATTGAGGATACAATCGTTCATCATGACTGAAAAAAAAAATCATAATAGAACCTGACTGTATCTACAAATATTTACTGTCCTCTTTCTGTTCATTCTATCTGTGTCCTATTTCCTCTTAATTCTCTGTCTGTTTTATCTTTGCTTCTGTCTTAAGAGCCACTCCCATTTTTATTTTGTACAAAATTATAAAGCATTTCCTCTCATTCTTTTCTAGTTACGAACCTATTTTTATCTGTAGAGTCTGTGAATGAATCATGGCTGCTTTTTTTCCTTTTTCGCTTTATTTTTTTTTCCGTCGTTTGTCATTCTTTATTGTCATCTCGCCCCAGTTGCGTTTGCTCATTTTTATTTTCTCCTTTTGACTTTTTACAACACTATTCTCTCCTTAGCAAACGTTTTTCTTTTACTATATGGTCTATCGACACAGGAGGCACGGTGGAGTAATGGATAATGGACTGAGGAACCGAAGAGACGAGTTCGAATTTCAGTCAAATCCATCACATTTACTTACGTGCTAATACCCTTGGAAAAGATATGAATCCTCTTCTTCTCACCTCCCCCCAAGTTATAAGTAAATAGCAAGACAAACCAGGTTCTATAGCCTTGAATGGCAACTGGTCTACCGGAGAAAGAAATGGCAACTTACTGCGGGAAAAAAAATCTGACTAGTAGGGCATGTATCGAAAGATACATGATCGCTTAAGCGTGTATCACGCATGGCACATAACTGATTATCTACACAAGTACGAATGAATCTATTAGAAATTAAGTCCTATTCTTTTCTTTGAATCAATGTTGATTAATTTGCGTCGACAACAATCCACATTAAGCGAGAGTCCGTAAAAAAGTAATGCTGTTTTCGGGACTTTTTCTTTTTTTTTTTTTTTTTTATGATTGATTGATTCGTTTTTTACGGTTCATCAACCCTTTGCATGTTATTTAAACCTAGAAAATATTTTTTTACATTGTAAGCATTTTTTGGAGATAATAATAGTTTACTGATACAAGTCATATTAATTGATGCATAGCTGGAGCTGGGAGAAGATGGATTCATGCCTTTCCCAAGGGTATGTTGCAGATTAGTGGTTTGATTGAGTAGAAATATTAGTCACCATTATGTTGTCAGAGTCAACATTTCGATACTAAATATTTATGGTCTCCTGAAGCATTTATCCCACAAATAATATTGGCGGACTCATGCGAGTCTGGGCAAAAATAAAAATAAAATAAAATAAAATAATAAATATAAAATAAGCGATAATGTATTTTATTAGCAAAATTAATTACATATGTACACAATTTTAATGAAAGATAAAAACATTAAAACAATTTATAAGAAGTATGTGATTGTGCGTGTGATAGACACGTGTGTATGTGTGCGTATGAGATTTCTAAAGTCAACAGTGGATCTATGGAAGCGAACACGCCACAGCGACAGCGTTCTTATCTACACGTGACTAGCCAAAGCTAAAAGTGCCATAAAGAGAGACAAATAGAGAATATGAATGCCACAGGTGTTTGCAGGTAAGTGAATATAATGAACACAACGGGGATTGGAATTCCGTTTTCTGATTAACAATTTGATAGAAATCAATCTCATTTATCCATTTTAATGGGTGAAAAAAGTATTCGTACAATACAAAAAAGAATACATAATCTTCATTTAATACTTTGTAGAATAGCCATTATTTACTTCTACAGCAACCAACCTCTTCTTGTAGTTCTCACTGACTTGAAAATTTTAGTTGGTATTTTGTTCCATTCTTCTTCGCATATGGTCTTCATATCCGGGATGTTTGTTGGTGTTCTTCATTGGATTTAAATTTTCAAATAACACCAGATCTGCTGACTGACTTAGCCATTTCAGGATATTTACATTATTTTCAGCAAACCATTTCTTCGTAGATTTTGCAGTGTGTTTAGGATCATTATCTTTTTGGAAGATTCAATCACGAGGAAGTTCTAGATTTTCAACCGAAATCATTAGATTTGCTTCCAAAATATTTTCATATGCTGTGGCATTCATTCTACCAACTATTACTGATATGTTGCCATTGCCTTTTATCGAAAAAATCATCCCCAAACCATGATTCTGTCACCATCAAATTTCACTGTTGGAACTATGTTCTTTTGTTTGAAGGCATCGTCATCTTTCCTCCATACATGATTTCTAGAATTACGTCCAAACAACTCAATTTTCGTTTTGTCTCCCCATAATATTCTTTCACAATACGATTTTTTCTTATCTTTATGTTCACGAACGAATTTCAACCTGGCATTTTTGTGTCTTTCCAATAGCAGTGGAGTTTTCCGAGATGAGCGTAACTTCAGATTGTTCCTATGAATTTCATTGTTTATTGTCTGTTTGGTGACATAGATTCTTAATGAAAGCAAATCAACCTGCAACTCTTCACGAGTAACTACTGGATTTTGTTTAATTTAACGCATTCATTTCCTCCAAGATCTTGAAGAAATCTTCCGTGGAGCACCTGTTCTTTGGCTTTCAACAGTTTTGAGTTTTTTTATACCTTGCAATGAATAAACTAATTTTTGCAAATGGAATATTCAGGTTGTCTAAGATTTTCCTGTAACTTTTACTTTCTTTCCAGTGCTTAACAATCACTTCTTTTTGCGAATTTGGCAATTCTTTACCTCTTGCCACGATGAAAACCTTCTTGCCCGAATATCAATAACAAAATGTTCTATTGGTATTTTTAGACTAAAAATGCAGCTGTATATATATATATATAATATATATATATAATATATATATATATATATATATATATATATATATATATATATATATATATAATATTTCTTTTAATTCTTCCGTGGCCTTATACCCTACTTGTTTCCTTCCTATCCTTAATTAATTTTTACCTTTTTAAAAGACATTTTTTTGATTTTCCTCAATTTCTTTCATTTATTTCTTTTTTCTTAATTTATTCAATACGTTTATAATTCTTGGGTTTTTTGATTTTTTTTTTTTTTTCTCTTGCCGAATTAATCCTTTTTCTTTCCTTCCATTTCTTCTTCATTTTCTTTCTTATGTTTCCTTCTCTTCCTCCTCCTCTCTCTCCCTCCCCCTCTCTCTCTTTTACTCTCTCTCCATTACTCTCTTTCTCTCTAATCCCTGAATTATTTTGTTGATGTTCATATCAAAGTAGAAACAGCTTATCGGGTTTCAGCTTGATCTTTTGACCTGACAACCATACACACCGACCAAAAGCAATCCTTAATCATTCACGCAAAAATCGACCAACGGGAGTCCACTGATCCCATCCAAGCACACACTTCTTAAGTGGCTTAAAAACTTGAATCGTCCAATAATTAGTCAACGATAAAAGATTTCTTGTCGCCAACAACAAAGACATTTTTTCTTTATTACCCCCCCCCTTCCAGTTGAACTATGATTCATTACCGAGAGATGATTTCCAGTTTCTCTTCTTTGATTGGACGATAGAAAACGTGCTTAATTTTTTGCCTAAAATAATCAAATTCCTTTCTTACCCAGCATGATTTTCCTTTCCTCTTAAAAAAAAAAAAAAATGAAGCTTGTTGAGATTAATGGAATTTGCGAAGTCATGACCTTGTACGAATAAAAGTTACTTTGTAATGCTACGAAATAAAAGCACTTTTTTTTTCTTTTTGGGTCCTTCCACTGACTTCCTAAAAAAATTAGCATACCATGATGAGAAAATATCGTCAAAATATTTATTATATTATTAAGAATAAAGACTAGAGTGTTTTTGATTATTAAATAATATTTTTTTATCCTTTTTAGAACGTTCGAATTTTTGATTAAATACCTTTTTTTTTTCTTTTTCTTTTTTTTTTTTTTGTCAGTCCGGATGTCAAAGGAAATGTCAGCATTTTTTTTTTTGCGGTGACAAACACATTCATTTTGAAATTCTTTCAAAGTTCAAATAATTGTCGAATTTTAATGAAATTTTCAGATCTTATTCATACATAAAATTATATAAATTATTTTAAAAATGTTTGCTTTTTTAAAAATCTTAGGAATTTTTTTCCATCTCTTACGCCCCCCCACACACACATTTAATTTATGACATTTCGAGGAATTTATTTTTGTATCAGTTTATATTAGTTATACGCAGAAGTCCTTAGAAAATTTAAATTATCAATTTTATTTTGTAAAATAGTAAAAAAAAACAGTCACCGAAAATATGCTCTGAATGCAATAAAACTAACAAATTATTCATTAGAAAAGCATTTAATTGCTTTTATGGATAAGACATATTATGGACTGTATTGTAGAGGAATAATGAATTTTTACAAGAATTTTTTCATTTTTAAAAATAATTAATTAAAATAATTTATAAAGTTTTAAATATTTTAAATTTCTGTATTACTTTTGTTTCCGTTGGGCGATATTGCTATTAAGTAAAAACTATATTTATAAATCATAAATGGAAAAGCTTACTACAATTCATAGAACACCAATATTTTTAAAAGAATTTTGAATTGTAAACATGCAGATTTTTGGATCCATAACATTATCAGAAAATAAATGCGATAACTATAGTGAATATAAAGCCAAAGTACTTAAAATTCAATAAAACATTACATTATGGAGAATATTGTCCTAAATTTTTAAGATTGCTGTGTAGTTAAAAATTAAATATAAAAGGCGCTCACGTTATATTTCTTAGAGAAACATTAGATAAACTTTCCTCTGTCATTCAAACAGTCTACTCGCCATCATCTAAAATAGATAGCTATCGCCATGTTTATACATTTCTGTGATATTTTAAACTTTAAGTAATACGTGTTTCAAATCAGATTAATCAGGTAGTAATTTTCAAATAAAGATTCAGCAAAATACATTTTATTTTTGAAAGATTTTTTTTAATACGTTGCGATGACGGAAGGTTAAAAATGGCACTAAATTTAGAGATGTTATTGATTTCAAAGCGAAAACTACTTCCAGACAATTTAAATTAGATTTGAAATACAGCAAAGTATTTTGCTTATTGGAAATATTAAATTTAATCTATTAGCTTGAAATTAAAACTAAAATATTAGCTTCAAGAAAGTTTTTTTCATTTTTAAAACTTTATTTTAAACCTTAGAATCTTTGTAGGTACATATACACATATGCATATACATACGCATGTGTGTGTGTGTGTGTGCACATTCTCTTTATTAAGTCTCTTCAATGCACAGGCCGGTAGGTGTAAAAAAACACGGTGTTTTTGTTAAAAAAAACAGCGTTTATTCAAACTAGTGTATCCAGTAAAATAACGTTTAGTAATACACACACACACACATACACACACACATATATATATATATATATATATATATATATATATATATATATATATATATATAACCAGTAGGTATCTCCAATAATTCGGTATACCTAAGGTTTAAATGTATTTTCATAAATGAAAAATCTTTCTTCAAGTTTTCTTTTTAGTCTCCCTTGAAAGCTAAAAGATTAAATTTTCTAGTTCCAAAAGGCAAAACGCTGTGGAGTATTTCAAATAAAAATTAGAATGATTTTAGTCGATCCATTTTATTTTTCTGTAAAGCCAATTGAAACGGCCATTTTTTTTGACAGATTTTAAACAAAACTTAATTCTCAGTGTTAAAAATCTTGCAAAAATAAAATATATACTTTTGAAACGTTATTTGGGTAAAATTAATAAATTTAAAGTTAAATTAATCTATCTGAAACAGATATTACTTTTGGTATAAAATTTCCTATACAAGCATATCTTGACCACAAGGTCTTGTTATTCTCACGTGTCCATTGATAATTTGATGGACGAAGGTTTTGACAGGTTTAGTATGATGGATCAGAATTGACATAAATTTATGAATTCTAGGCAAAAACGGTTTGTTTTTGCTTTTCAACTATCAGGTAACTTTTTAACAAATTAACAAGATACTTTGAGCTATTATCTAATATTTTATTGATTTTTTTTTTAGTTTTAGGTTAACCTTACGATTGAAGATGCTTTCTGAAATATAATAAAATTTAGAATACTAAAAAAAATTTTTAAATTAATAACATTTCATTAATTATTGAGTTACCTCTAATTGTCTAATCCTTGTACCACATTCGAAATTTTGGTTATTTTTTTTGTGTTTCAGCGATGTACACATTTAAATTTTTTTTTTGTTTTGTTTTATATCATAATAATTTAACTTTAAATTTGCTAATTTTTCTCACCGTTCTAGAAAAAAATATATCGTATTTTACAACATTTTTAAAAATGAGAAGTAACTTTTGTTTACAAAAAATGGCAATATTTTTTATCGTTTTATTACTGACAAAAAATGCAAAAAAATTCTGTTTGAAATACACCAGAGAACATGAGATAATTGCTAAGGAAGGGACAATAAATGAACAAGAATTAAGAATAAAGTAGATAACGATTGACATGGCAGATTAAATTTAAATACTGTTACGGTTATATCTAGCCATTTCAACTGCAAACTGATGAGACCTCGCTGCCAATCTAGTACTGCACTTAAATTCATAAAATCTAGCCACCATAACAAAGAGACCTTCTGAACAATTACCATAAACGTATTTATAGAAATGAGAAACTACATTATGGCGGTGAGGGAGTGACTGAAACCGAGATGTCAGGTCAAGGCTAACAACATTGCAGATTCTTCTTTGAAACAAAAAAAACAGATCATATGCGACAGCAATATTCGAAGCATGGATTAATGGTAGACATATTCTGGGGATAAAAAAAAAATGTCTAGTACGACACAAGAAACAAACATTCCTAGCAGGAGATCAAGCAATTGATTCGATATAAACTTTCCATTTCATGACAACAGAAAACGTTTTCCCGAGAAGGTGCAATTAGTCATTCTTTTGGAGGTTATAATTAGCCATGTTTCTCTGGTTTAAGAGAACAACTTAATTTTAGAGCCGTTAAAATTAATTTATTCAAACGCATTAATTCCAATTCCAGTTCAGTTGTTGCATCAATGTTTCAATACTTACATCCAGTCAAAGAACTTGCAGTTGCCGCAGAAATGATTCGTGTGAAGCTACAACTTCTGCTCCATTATTAGAAACAGTTGTGCGTATTCACCGTATAAAGTGACCAACAAAACTGGCAAGCAACAACCGACGGAGATCTTCATTTTGATATAGTCACAAAAACAAAAGGCCGGTATCGATAAAATCGCATCCATTTTTGTAACAGGCATATTGTTTCACAAATAAAAAAAAATTAAATTACACGATGCAGTAATATTTATCGATTGATTCGTTTTTTTTTTTACGGTTTATCAACCCTTTGTGGGTTATTTAAATCCGAAACATATTTTGCATTGTACATTTTTTTCCGATTGAATACTGCATTTACAATGTTTAATAATTAGAATTAATAACAATTGTTTTCTAGATAAAAATCCTGCTATTTAACCCATCACCGAGGGGAGAAGATGGATGACTCAAGGGTATTTGCACATAAGTAAATATTACGAATCCAAAGGAATTCGAACTCGGCTTTCTATTACACGATTTGCACATACTGAAAACGGCACAATAAACAGACGCGTGACGATATGATACTTGAAAAAGAAAAATATGACACCCAGCGACGCATAAAATACAAAAGTGATTTGAAAAGGATTGAGACAAGGGGATATGATTTCACCAAAACTATTTACAATGGTAAAATGTACTGGAAATCAACAGAAAATATATAAATCATCTCCGATTTGCTGACGACATGTGACTCATATCAGAATCATCGGATGAATTAAGAGAACACAAAAGTAATGTTCATTGACCACGTTAGCAAAATGGTCATAAGCCTAGAAGAATAAAGAACTGGATGGAATACATATATTTAGGACAGTTAACTTTAAATGAAAAATCATTTTCATCAAGTCAGCACCAAGCAAGGCGATAATGCCACTAAGACGCAAGAAACTACTGGGAGTGAAAGAGAATGAAAAGACTTTAGATGGAACAGGAAATCCAATACTAAACAGGAAACAAAAGATATACCCTCTATTCCTGTTCAAAAGACGGGGGGGTTGTAAACCGGTTGATAGGCGGACCTATCTTCTTCTATTGAGAAGGAACAAAAATAGATAATTATTAAATTAAATTTCAGAGTTCAGGCGGAGGCGTTAGAAGTGTAGAGTTGAAATAGACTTTAGAAGGAACCGGAAACCAATACTAAAGAGAAAAGAAGAGATAAACCTCTAAACCTGTTCGAAAAACCGGCGAGAATAGTAAACCGGTTGAGAGGCGAAGCTATCTTCTCCTACTGAGAAGGAAGAAAAATAATTAATTAGTAAATAAAATTTCAGAGTTCAAGTGGAGATATTAGAAGTATAGAGTTGAAGTAGACTTTAGAAGGAACCGGAAAACCAATCCTAAAGAGAAAAGAAGGGATCAGCCTCTAATCCCATTCGAAAGACCGGCGAGAATTTTAAACCGGTTGAGAAGAAAAAAAAAAAATGTTAGAAGCATTAACAAATTGAAGTAGACTTTAAAGGAACCGGAAACCCAATCCTAAACAGGAAACGAGGGATAAACTTGTACTCCTGTTCAAAAAAAAAGGAAGAGTCAGAAACTGGGCAGTAGGTGAACCTATCTACTACTACTGGGGAGGAAAAAGAATTAAATAATAAATAAGATTTCAGACTCCAGGCGAAGACCTTAGGAGTAGCCTTTAGACCATGGAGGTTCGGGAACCGGGCGATAGACGAATATATCTACTATAAATTACCAAAAGAAAAAAAAAACAATATATAACTTTTGGATGGGAGACAGTTAAGGAAAATAAAGACATAATAAAAAAAAAAACAATTTGCAAGTACTCTTAAAACGTAAATTGCATACTTGAATGTATAACTTGAAGAACACAAAATCGTCTACAGTTTGACTAAAGAAGAGATGAATGAAGTGAAGAATGGCATAAAACCACAGAACTAACGTTCGTCAGCAAAACTCCTTAAAGCAGAAAACACTGATTGAGAGTGTTGAAACCTGAAAAGGACAATAGGAAATAGTAACATATCTGCCTGGCTTACAAAAATTCTTTCCAATCGCAATCAGCCACAGACCACATCTGGTAATCCTGGTGTGCAGAGGGGAAGGTTGTTCACCTCGTTGAACCCAAAGTTCCACATAAACGACAATTAACCTGAAGACTCGACTCATCTTAAATAACCTCAATCAAATCGAGACTTTTATATGGATGCCATGCAAAGCGGCAAACCCATTCAGAAATATCTAAACTGTATACAACCGCTTTCTCTGACCAATGGTTTAAAATGGTTTTCAGCATGTAAAGCCTGTGGATCTTGACAATGACCATCTTTCGTTGAACATTGTACACTGGAATCACAAGAACTGTACCAAATAAGAGAAACTACATCACTTGAGGAGTTTCAACAGCAGCAACAACTAAAATTCATATCACATAAAACTCGAAGGGAAAATAATAGGACGCAAAGTATTTCATGAAAATGGAGCCGTAATGACAAGCATCTTGCCAGTATGCTTGAATCGTGACGTGTATAATTGAATGTATAACGACAGCTTTGATGTGCAGTTACAAAACATGGAATATATTTTAAAATAATTCAAAGAATAATGGAAAAAAATCAACGCTGATAATAATTCTGATTGATAGAAAAATGCCAACAGAGATCAGAGAATAGACAAAGATATCTCAGAGAAATGATAAATTGACAAATATGGAAATGAATGTGACATAACAAGAAGAAACGATAACAGCTAGAGCAAAAGGTTGCTTGATTGCTGCCCAATTTGCTTATCTTTAAAGACAAGTCGAGGTATGCATCGATTGTTTCATTTTTAAAAATAAGTTTTTTAGTATGCTCCCTTTATTAAGAATCACTAAGAATTATTAAGTACATTTACTATCTTGTGTTTGTTAAACTACTTATAAATTGGCATGAATGACTCTGTCTACTCTGACCTATTTAAACGTAACATTTCACTTTTTAAATGAAAGCTGACGGGATTTTCGAAATTGTAGGAAATGCATTCCGAGTCGTAATATGTGCTTTGTTTATCTCTAACTATTGATTCAATATCGTCGATTTCTTTCCCTATCATTTATCATTCAAATATTTTTAACAACATTAGACAATAATTTTATTCTTTATCCTTTTTTTATTGATTGATTGTTGTAACGTAACTTTTTTATTTTTACATTTATTTAAATATGATTTTATATGTGTTTATTGCTATTCTGGTGTTTTGATGTTTCTAATATTTTTAACGGCCGACGCAAACTGGAGTAAAACGTCCTAAGGCAATATTTATTTTTCCATATAATATTTAATAATAACCGACATATCTTCGCCAATGACTTAAGCCGTGATATCACTGTCTATATCTCTGAGATGAGGTATTATGATTACTTGCATTACTTACATTATTCAGACTGTTATCCTGATCTTCATTGCGATATTCACAACGTTTCGGCCGGTGTATGCTTTGGCCTTCTTCAGGTGATTGGAATTTCGAACTGAACCCTTTATTTATACACAGATGTACTCAAGGACACATGGCCTAGTGGATAAAGACGTTGGTTAGACCTAGTGACTAGACCCAAAGAGTTGTGAGCTCAATACCAGGCCACAGCAGTGGTGAGGCAAAACTTGGAGAGTTGAGTTAAAGGGAAATAACTGAGACATCCGGAAGAGGCATGGCACGTGGAACTAGAACACCACCACCACCCCACTCCCAGTTTGACGAAACAAATGGTTTGGTTCGAAATTCCAGTCACTTGAAGAAGGCCGGAGAGTACAAGGTTGCGAATATGGCAATGAAGATGTGGATAACAGTCCGAATAATGTAAATAATGCGAGTTATCACTATTTTCAAATTTGTAGGAAAAGCGTTTCGAGTCGTAACGTTATTTTATTTTGTTTACTTTTCCCCTCTTTTTTTTTTTTTTTTTGATACTATTAGTTTAGTATTTTTAGCAATAACAACAATAAAAATGTTCTCATATATTTTATGATAATTTTAGATTTGTATCCTTTTCTTATTTATTGATTAGTTTCTATTATTAGGGACACCTGCATTGGACCCTACTTTGTTCTTAATTTTCATCAATGATCTTCTTGATGAGATCAATTCTCAACTCTATATCTATGCTGATGGCACCACTATTTGCTCCTGTTTTAATAGTAACTCTGATCGGTTCGATAATGTTAATTGTTAAATGGGGCAAGGAGTGGCTTGTTAATGTTAACGTCTCCCATCAGCATGGTTAATGCTAACCCAGAGGAGAGTGACTCGTTTCGCCTCCTCGGGCAGACATTCCCGGCTTGAATCCATCGATATACCTGCTGCTAAGAAAGTTAGTCCATTATGTCATACTAGAATTTTTTTTTCTCTAGAATATATCTTGCATATTTATCAGTCTACCATTCGTCCATGGTTTAAATATTGCTGCCACATATGGTCCGGTTTAAAGATTCTTGATAAAATCCAAAGGAGAATCAGCAATATTATTGGCCCTGACCTGGCGTCTCGGCTTCAGTCACTTTCCTATCGCCGTAAAGTTGCTTCCATGTGCCTTTTCTATAAATACTTTCATGGCAATTGTTCAGATGAGTTCTTCGTTATGGTACCTAGACTTTATGAATTTAAGCGCAGTACTAGATTGGCGGCAAGGTCTCATCCTTTTATAGTTGAAATAGCTAGATGTAACCGCAAGTTCTATGCTAAAAGTTTCTTTTATCGCATTTCACGCTTGTGGAACTCTCTTCCGGTTCCATCCTTTTCAGCCAACTTTGACCTTCAAAACTTTGAATGCAATGTCAATCGTTATCTACTTTCTTCGTGAATACTCTTCTATTGTTCCCACTCCTTAATAATGTTTCTCTTTTTACTTATTCTTTCCTACTCAGTAACCCTTTGTATATTTTACTGCTTTGAATGAGGTAATATGATTAAAAAAATAGGACTGATATTACGTAACAGTTCAGTCCTCTTTTCTTTCTTTTTTTTAATGATATTTTTCCTGTTTCTTATTACTTTGCTTAGCTTTCGAATGGTATCTTTGTATCTTGCACTTCCTTAACACAAAACATAATGCTAACAACAATAACCCTGAAGCAAGAATTTACAGCATAGACTGCACCAAAAAGAATTACTAAGACATTTTCTTTTATGGTTCGTGGCCCTTCACAACTTTCTGTCCTTTGGGACCGTTAGTAAGATTTGTCTTTTTGTTATCTCTCCTAATCCTTGTTCTACCAACAATTATACAAGTTTGTTTGAGAGGTTATTCGCTACTTTCCGCTGTTTCTCTCTCATGCCATCAATATGTCTTGTGAATATCAAATTCTCCAAGCCTTCTCTCTCTCTTTATTATGTTTCCTAGGAATTTAATTTTTTCCTTTCTGATTCTAAGTATGTTCCCTTTTTGTTCCCATTTTCTATAAAACTTACTCGTTCCTCAAAAATTCAGTCCATGGGATCCTCAGCGTCCTTCTGTAGAACCAGATTTCTGTTGGCTCAAGTCTCTTCTTCATCTGTGAGATTCTTCAGCATTCATGCCATATAGAAAAATTGATTTTACGTAGCAGTTCGGCAATCTTTTCTTTGTTTCGAGCGAAATTTCCCTGTTTCTTGCTTGGCTTTTGCAAGGCATCTTGCCCTAATCCAATGTGACTTCGAATTTCGGGGCCACAATTTCTAGATATTTCAATTTTTGTACTTGCTTGATTTTAATGTCTCTGTTTTGCATCTTTTCCTGCCAAACATACATTCGGTCTTTTTGCAATTCATGTTTAGTCCTTTCTTCTCGCTTTCCTTCACTGCCTTCTTGAAGTTTCCTTTCTATGCCTGCTATCAACACCACGTCATCTGTATATCTTATGTTGTTATAAATGTGAGCACCGATAATGAATTCTAGTAGGACTTGTAATTCATTCAGGATCACCTTATTGTAAATGTTGAATAAGTCCGGTGAGAAGACATATTACATCCATTTCTCTTTTTGCGTATTTACTGAAATCATTTTCTACCGGTTTGCAGGAAGCTTGCTCCCAGTATAAATTCTAGGTTTATTCTAACATCTTTCCCAAAGAAATCAACCTGACATTGCAATTCGAACAGTTCTTTGTGTCCTAATTTAAAAGATAATATGAAAAGTAAGTGGATCTTTTAGAAAACAATACACTCAGTGCATTTGTCATTCACCGAAATAGATCTAAACATATTTTCTGTTTAAAGAATCCAGTTTTAATTAAACAAGAAATGTAATTTATTAAAAGGAAAATGTATTGAAAGTGGCTTCATTTTGGAATTTTTACAGTAAATTTACTTCCAGGATTGTACAAGTTAATTCACTTTCTCATGTAATTACCACTAATGTAATCTGAGATGATCGTATTAAGATAGAATTGAAAAAAAATAAATAAAACGAACGTAATAAAAATGCTGAATATGATAGGATAAGTTTAACATTTGGGTACACCGGACGTCAAAATTTAAATTTAAAAGGCTAAACTTCTTTGTATCTTTTCTAGCAGAGTTTGACTAGCACTTGTTCGAATCCCCCCCACTCCCACCCCCACCCGAGACACCCACACTTACAAAACAATGGAACTCTTATAAGTCGGAAGAATTTCCCTCCCGGAATAAAATGCGTCACTATGAAGATTCTTTTTCATTTTGTCATTCACTTAATCATTGTTCATCACATAAATATATCCCCCCCATATATATACATATATATATATATATATGTCGTAAGTGTAATGGTTCTCGGCGCTAAAAGTGGAATCCCCATTCTGATTCGTTGACTTAGAAGAAGCATGAAACTACCTTTCCCTTGCTATGGATTAAATAGCAGATCAGACTGAGCTCACTTGCCTTGGGATGCAGCCAGTCTAGGAGACAAAAAAACTCTGAATTCAAACCAGAGAATAACTATTTTGAAAATTATCCGTCTCTTCCTACAAAAAGTGGGACTGGTTCTATACAAGCAGAGAAAATCAATACCCTTGTTCTAAATTTATTTATGGCATAAATGATTTTCATACATTATTTTATAAGGAAATTTATCGGTAACGATGTAAACGTTCGTTCTATATCTTAAATGTATATTATAATAGAACAGATAATCTTCTGTCCATTACACACAGTCTGCGTCTGCGCAGATGTAATCTGTATGTACATGTCTGTGCTGTACGTTGGTTGGTTGTTTTTGTTTAACGGCATATCAACATCTCTATGGGCTATTTCATACCGAAATCTAAATTAAAATTCAAACTTTATAATTAATTCAAGAGAAAGACATTATTTCATGATTAAATTATAATTATTTAGCAGTATTTTTTTTTTTTTTTTTACCAAATAATCTTACAAAATCAAACTAGGCAAGAAAACTTGTTTCTTCTTACAGAAAATGAGATTAATCATAGCAAATTTCTTTTTCAATTATTTTAACAATATCTACGACGTTTTCAATTTTACCATTAAAAAGTGTTGTTGGTCACTTTTACTATAAAAATGTACTTTTATACTTTCCCGGTATTTTCATTTTTGCTTGCAAGTTCACTATTTGCCCATAGTTGGGATCCTAACAGGTGCTACCACCCCAGGCCACGGTGTACCTGGGAACAATACCAATTATCAAGTCTGTTGTACGTGAGTTACTTGCATATCCTTGTACTATTTAATGTGCAAACGTGTATACCCAAGTCTGAAGTAAAACATTGGAATGTTACTTTATCTATCCACTCAGACTGGACAACACCTATCCTATAAATTATTTATTTGAAGACACGAAAAAAAATTGTTTATTTTTTAAAACCCTATAAAAATTAGATAGCTATAAGATTTTATCTAACTTCTCAGGAATTATTTGGTAATAAATAGAATTATTTTAAAAGCTTTTTTTTTTAAATTGTAGAAATACTTTTGTTCTGTCATTGAATTAAAAACGCACACGCAAGCGTACACATTCACACAAACAAACACAAGCACACAAGACATTGAATAAAATTGAAATGGACCTCTGTCACGTCAGCTAATTTCCCATTCAGTCTGGTAACAATTCCTGGGTAACGGGAAAAGATTATAAACCAAAAACTGCGACCTTTTTAAGTCATTTTTATGATTCCTATATTTAAGCCGAATATATTTTTTGGTTTATAATCTTTTCCCATTACCACTAAGATGCAAGGGTCTACTTGGAGTAAAATAGAATAAAAAGACTTTAGAGGAGCCCGGAAAGCCAGTCCTAAACAGGAAACAAAGGATAAACCTATTCAAAAGACCAAGAAGGAGTGTGAACCGTACGATAAGCGAACCTACCTACTCCTATTGACTTTGTATTTCAAATGGACAAACAATATTTCAAATTTGATGTCTTGTAATCGGTTACGCGGAAAGTAACGAACTAATAAAAAAAAATACCATTTTGGTCATAAGAAATCATATTTCTTTATATGTAAAAATAAAAAAGAAATATGAAATCAAATTAAGCAAAAAGTTTATATTTCTTGTGAATACATTTGTTGGGTGATATAAGATGTGTTTGCGATGTATTTTTATGATTTCTGTATGATTTTATTTTCAGTATCTGTCTATATTCCTGAGATGAGGTATTATGTTGTTATGGCGAAACACACCTATTCTAGTTAATAGACCCTCTAGTTAATATATAAGTAGGAGTAGTAAGAGAAACGAGGGTCAGTCAATGTCGGGCGACCGGCTGAACGGTTGAACTTTCTGTCTTCGGGCCGGGAGGAACCCGAATGTGGCTATGCCGAAGGACAGAGTCACGTTCGGGAGGTAAACCGACCCCGAACCCGTTTTTACGGGTTCATAGAGTATATTTTTGGCCGAGCCCACGGGCTCGGAGATCCCACGGGCTCGGAGATCCCACGGGCTCGGAGATCCCACGTTAAACCGGCCTTGTGCCACATGATACCCTCGTGGTGGGGGTGACTAAATACTAGTCGATGTCGGACGACAGTCGATGTCGGACGACAGTCGATGTCGGACGACAGTCGAACTCTCTGCCTTCGGGCAAAGATTAACCCGAACGAAGCTATGCCGAAGGGCAAAGTTTCGTCCGGTGAGGTAGACAGAACTGATTCCGTTTATGCGGGATCTACGGGGATTTTTTTGGCCGAGCATACGAGCTCGGGAATCCCACATTAAATTCGGCCTTGTGCCACATGTGACTGCGTGGGGCAGTTACTAAATAGCGTCGATGTCGGACGACAGTAGTCGATAGTTAGTCGAATACGAAAGTAGTTTGCGACCACAACAAGATTAATCTGCGTAATACCTATTATATCAAGTTCCTAACGTTTTGCACGACGAAATATTTAGGACCGATTTAGTACAACTACAAGCCTCCACTACGAAATAACTCCACAACGTATGTATACTATTTACATTATTCTGACTATTGTCCACATCTTTGTTGCCATATTTATCACAACGTTTCGGCCGTTGTACGCTTCAGCCTTCTTCAGGTTGTTGGAATGTCGAGCTGACCCTTTTATTTCGTTCGCTAGACTGTTCTAGTTCCAGGTGCCGTGTCTAATGGATGCCAGTTATCAGTTATCACCTGTTAATTCCCCTCTCCAAATTCTCTACTCCCTTAGCCAGGTATTGAACTCACACTCTTTGGGTCCTGTCACTGGATCTAACCAACGCCTTTATCTACTGTGCCATGTGTCCTTAACTGACATCTATTAGACATGGCACGTGGAACTAGAACAGTCTACCCCAGCGAGCGAAATAAAGCATTCAGTTCAGCATCTCAACCACATGAATACGACCGGAGCGTACAACGGCCGAAATGTTGTGATTTTATTTTCATCCAAATTCAGAAGCATGAATGTCAGCGAATAAGAGGAGGGGGACTCCGACAAGGTTTTTAACAGCCTCAAGATGAAAGGGAATTAAATTTTCGAATCTATGTTCAAGATATTCTTTTTTTGTTTGAAGATTTTTGTCAATGTCTCCCGTCTTCACGTTGATATTCAATAGGAGGTTAATATAAAGCAATCGCAGAACTTATAGTTTTAAAAACTGGAGACTGAAGAAGATTCAGAAATATCACTATTATTGTTTTTGTCCCTCCATTCGTTATTTCGCACGACCGTTACGCCCTGCCAGTACTTCATAAATAATATTCGGTTTTGATCGTGTGGAAAGAGAGGAAAAGATACGACTTGGTTTCAGTGAGAAAATGAATGAAAAAGAAAGACAGAGAAAGGAAGAAGAGAAGATAGAAGCGTTTAACGTCTCTTGCCAATGGATTATTCCATATATTTGATTGCATTGAAAGAGGGGAAATACACTACTTGGTTTCAATAAGAAAATGAAAGAAAGAAAGGGAAGATGTAAGTGTTTAACGTCTGCTTCAGTGAAATGGAAAAAGTTGTCAATATCAAATCTTTTCATTTGTACCCACTTCTTAAAATAACGACCATCATTCATATGTATAATTGTTATTACAAAATTTAGTTAAAGTTGTTAAGCGCAAATATTTAACAATGTGATAAGGAAATTTCATTGACGTAGAACTCGCCATGAACTTATTCAATCATTATCTTAATTCATCAGAAAATTCAAATAGGAAAACCGTGAAATTTTCACGCGTTAAAACCATTATTGTTTTCTAAATAATACAACCATCTACGCTTGTACACACCGAATATATCATACATAATTAATGTAAACAGATGAATTAACCGTTAAGTCAACAATCAGGAAGTCATAAAGATCGCGTAAATGTCAGGGGCTGGACGTGGTCGTGGATTGGTGTGGGAGGCGGAGCGCGAGGAAATGTTCCAAAAGGCCATATTTTCCGGAGTCATACGAAAGTAAACGAATGTATAGTATGACGTTAGAATGAAATATTAGCAATCATGAGACGTGTTTAATGAGATATTTATTGTCTGTAATATCGACGACACGCAGCTCAACAATTCGGGGAATTTGAGTTTTGAGGCTAAGTTTTGAGAATAGAAATGTTTGTGAACCAATCGGATAACAGATGATACTAAGTGACTAATTGGAAGCCAATGGTGAAAACATTTCTAAATGAATTCGGCTAAATAAAAAAAATCTAAAATGCCCAGAACTCCTCTGTCGTGCACATGTGTAGTCCTACTAACATGTATCTTAAAACTATATTTTATTATATATATATATATATATATATATATATATATATATATATATATATATATATATATATATATATATATAATAAAATATGATATGATATATATAGGAGTGAACATTGAAGTCAACACCCAGTCTGTTTCATGCTTAAACGTAATCGTCAGGCCATGATTATTGCGTTTAAGTTGACATCAGTATCCACTTTTATATTTATATTTCATACGCTCTATCCCTCATATAGAGGAGAACTTTAACTCATAAATATAGCATAGCTTAAAATTATAATTTTATCACACACACACACACACACGCACACACACACACACACACATATAGGAAGAGTAACTACAAGACACCGAGGTTCGAGCATGACACTCTAGAGTTATGAATATATTTTCAGGAGTATAAATAGCGGTGTCAGGCTACTGACTGAAGTGAATATTGGGCGATCATTGAATGAATACTGAGTGGAACTATCCAGTCGAATTAGTGTGCGTCGATAATTTGGGTTTTGATTTCTGATTTAGCGTAGGTTAAATCGAGCCGCGCTACTAACAAGGTATTCACTAAAATGGTTAATTATATTTTGTTGACGTTTACTTCTTTGTTCTAGTTAAGTATTTATTTTTTCAGTAGTAAGTAAATACTGTTTTATCTTAACATTGAAGTCTTGAGTTATGCTTAATTATTAACGGCAATCATACCTCACACACACACACACACATATATATATATATATATATATATATATATTATGAAATGGACAAAGTCCGACAATTATTTTAAGACATTTTATGTTTATACATTCTTTTGATAGATACAAATACTTAAGTAAATGCTTTGTTTATAATGAATAGTATTAAGCAACATTTAAATAACAGCCTGAATGTCCGAGAAATTTCACGGAAAATATTCGTCCTCCGACAGGATTCGAACCTGTATCCTATACAAAACCGACATTTAATTTGACGTGCCTTTACCGATTTGGCCACAGAGGCGCGTTCGGTTAACAAGGTCGAATTTACTGTATTTAAACTTCAATCTTCTACCTTGCTACTGATTTTTTCTTTATTGAAGTATGCTTCAGTTTATTTAGTAATCAGATATGGATTGAAATAAATGACTGTCTATGTATTCAAGTCTTAAAATAATATATTAAATTAGTAAAACTTCTCGCTGAAAATAATCCATGTAAATGTCCAAGTACTAATATGGAAAATAATACAGGTTGTCAATAATACATTTTAAAAAATACACTGCGTGCCAGATTATTATCGAGATAACTTTTTTATAATATTTCAAAACCGTCCAATCAATTCACACAGAATTTTCACACAATGTTGGCAACACCGACCTGCGCAATCACTGAAATTTTCTGGCGCCATATTTGTTATCAGCACGGTGATTTGAATGTGCCAAATTATTAGAAAAGTGTAAGAATTTAGTAAAAAGATGGGCCATAAAAGCAGTTTAAGTAATGCTAAAAAGAAAACTATCACCTCAAAACTCTCAAAAGGTAAATCTACCCTAGAAATTTCTAAAATGATAAGGAGGTGTCATCAAACAGCGAAAAAGTTCACCGCCGACCCTACACAAGTACGCAAAAGGGCAGATAAAGGCAAGCCAAGGGTTATTTCACATCGTCTCATGTCAAAACTTAAACGAGGGGCTACAAAGAACCCTCGATTTACCAGCCAAGAGCTTTTCAGTCGCATTGAGGATACTACTGTGTCTAAAAGTACTCGGTGTCGGTATCTGAGGGAAATAGCAAGAACAGTCAAACCTGTATCGAAGCCTCCGTTGACGAGAAATCACATTCAAAATCGATTGAAATGGGCCGAGGACAATATGAAGATTGACTTCTCTAAAGTTTTGTTCACAGACGAAACTCGAGCAACACTTGATGGGCCAGATAGATGGTGCAAGGGCTGGGTAATGAACGGACAGAATCGCCATCAGCGTTTGAGACGCCAACAAGGCAGTGGAGGCATAATGATCTGGGGTGGTATTATTGGAAAAACATTAGTGGGCCCATGGAGAATACCAGATGGCGTCAAAATGACTGCTGATGCATACATAGCGTTTATGAAGGAGCATCTTGAACCGTGGATGAAAAGGCAAAGAGTTGCCTTCAGAAGGGCCATTGTTTTTATGCAAGATAATTGCTCCCTCACACGCTGCTCACAAGACTACTGAATATTTGAAACAGTTAGGCTTCGATGGACCTCGAAAAATGAAGTGGCCAGCAAATTCTCTGGAATTGAACCCAATCGAAAAACTTTGGAGCATCATGAAGCGAAGACTGTACGCCAACGGATGACAATTCAGGAGCAACGCTAAGTTGTGGGAAGCAATTCTTGATATATCTCGTGGCATTACAGTAGATGGCATCCTACAATTAACAAATTCTATGGATCGTCGACTTCTTCAAGTAATTTCAAAACAGGGAAAGCACATTCCCTATTAATTTGTTTAAAACTGTGTCTTTGTTTGTATCTGTTATTATTTGTTTGATTATCTTATTTATTAGCTTCTTTTGATCGTAAATATTCAGGTGCAACATTAATAAACGTTTTGTGTGCTCAATTCTGGGATTTTTACTAAACCTTTCTAATAATTTGGCACGCTCAAATCACCGTACTGATAACAAATATAACGGTCTGTTTCATTTTTTATGGTATTTTTTCAGTTTTAAAATAAGAACAAAATTATTGATAAACTGTCCAAATTCCATCGTTTGATTTTGTTTGAGTAAATTTGACAGTCTCAATAATGATTAAGAACTGAGTATTTTCAGTATGGTAGACAAGCTTTCGTTGGCTATATTCTAGCATTTTTAGAGCACGTTAGAATTGCAGTTTGTTCCACGTAAACTCACATGTAAAGGCTAAACAGAAAATGTATGTATCAAATATTTATACATATTGTTACTTTGTATGCATATTAAATATCTTATACACACTTCAAGATACTCGTGGAGAAAGATATTTTATATAATGTCGATATGCGTTTGAGTAAATCTGGATGAGAATTCGACGGAATCTCTATCTATAAAAGGCAGGATGTGTATATGTGTGTGTAACGAATGCACGGCCGCAATTTTCGACGGATTTGCACCAAGATTTACATGCACATGCTCCAATTGAGCAGGAAGGCCAAGACCGACTTTGCAGTTCCCAACTCCCATTGATAATGGAAATAATCGATTTTTTCATGTTTCTAAGGCAGTTTTCATGTAGTTTGCGGCCAGAGTGAAAGCCTATAGCTGGCTGCCACGAATAGGCAGGAAGATTCTATTGGCCAGCGTGAGAGCCAACAGCTGACTGACACGAATGTTAACTAGCATGCAAGCATGCAAAAAAATTCGATAGTTGCATTCGTCACAAGTGGGAAAAATTTAAATCAGGCATGGCACTTTACTCCAATTGGCTCATTCGCTTGCTTAAACTCAACGTTGATTCTGATTCCGCAGAACTGGATTGGGTGTGAAAAAGTATTTGTTGTTAACATTCTTTTTTCATTCGGTTTTTCCAGTTACGAGTCCTTTTTTTTAAAGCTGATCGTTTTGTGTTCATTTTGTTTAGTTCTTTTTTTGTAACAGATGTAATGTTTAGTATAGAGCTTAGAAAAAATTCGCAGTGTGAGATAGGCAAGAAGTAAGGCATGTAGCGACATCAGCACGGCAAAGGGCACTCCTTTAAAGGCAAGGAAGGGGGAAAATATTTTAAGTCAAGTGATAGCGATTGCTGTATGAGTCGTACGATTTTTTAATCAAGCACGGGCAACGCCGGACCATGCTGCTAGTGAAAAATATACGTTTGTCACATAAATCCGTTCGTTTTTTACAACGTTATTTGAATCAATACGCAAAATATTTTTGCCGGTGTGTTTTATTGGTTTATTTTAAAGTTCTATTCCTCCTCTACATATTTTGTTTATCTTTTTTTTAAAAAAAAAATTTGATTGAATTTTAGAAAAGGCGATACATAACGTTTAAAATGAATTTAAGAAAATGTAAAACATCTCTTGAAGCTCTTATTTTAGATTTAATTTCAAACTAATGATGGACTCTCCCTTTGAGTTTGACGTATGAGGCTCCGACGACCACGAACTAATTATCTGCATGCCTATAGACGGGCATAACTTTTGAGACCAGCTCGAGAATTGCACAAAAGACCACAAACAGTACAGAAGAATGTATTGTATCCAAGTGAAACAGGAATATATTTAGCTGTTTATTTCGCTTTCATGTTTCAAACAGTCGAATGATGTTTACTTCTTGATGATGCATTAAATTTAATATTTTAAGTAAGCAAAATACGTTGCTCTATTTCAAAACTATTTTAAATTGACTTGAAGGAGTTTTTTTTTATTGCTAAAATAATTGTTTTTTAGTTGTCTTTCATCGCAGTGTAATTTTCTTTATTAAACAATCTTCCAAAAATCAAATATACTTTCTGAAAATTTATTTGAAGAATGTTAGATGATTTAAAGTATAATTAATCTGATTTGAAACAATTATATTATTATTTAATTTAAGTTTAAAATATCACAGAAATGAATTTTTTAACATTGCGGTAGCTGTTTATTTAATCTGTTGACGTGTTGACAGCTTGATGACAGATAGATGTTTATCTATTGTTGTTCTACAGGAGCTTTATCTTTAAAAATAATTGAAGAAAATAAAGGTGAGCGCCTTTACATATAATTTTTAAGTACTCAGTAATATTTATTAGGTTGGTGCAAAAATAATGACGTAATAATGTCGTTTTTTGACGTATTTTTTAACGTCAAAAAACGACATTATTACGTCATTATTTTTGCACCAACCTAATAAAATTTAGGCAAATATTCCCCGTAATCTAATCTTTTATTAAGTTTTTGTTATTTTAGCTTTAAACTTACTATAAACTTATTTTCTGATAATGTCGTGTATAAACAACCGTATCTACAAAAATTTGCACGTTTATATATATATAAAAAAACAAATTCAAAATTCTGTTGTTTGATGAATATTACTAAGCTTTTCAATTTATGATTAGTACGTATACTATTTACTTAATGATAGTATCATCGATGAGGGTGAAATTAATACAGAATTTTAAGTTGCAAAGCTTAATGAATTATTCTAATTAAAATTTTAAAAAAGAAAACAGTTCTTGTAAAAATTCATTACTCATCGAAAATTTTCTTTTTTTCCTTAAGACAATAGTGTCCTTAATATATCATTTATAAAAGCAATTCAAAGCTTTTCTAATTAATGTTTTAGTTTTATTGCATTTGCTATTTTACTATTCAGAGCAGATTTTTCGGTAAATGGTGTTTCTCTTTTACAAAAAAAACTGATGGAGTAAATTCCCTAAGGCAGATGGCGGCAATTATATAGGTACCATTAGTTGCACGAAGCACGTCAAGAGGGTACTCGATTTCTTGCCATATTCGCGGTAGCTTAGCCCCATCAATGGTGGCATTGGCATCAGTGATCTTTTGCCTCAGATCAGTGATCTCCCCTTTCTTTGTTCGCTACAAGATATCTTTCACATAAGCTCATAGATAGAAGTTCAGGGGACTGATATCTGGTGAACGAGTTGACCAGGGAATGGGGCCATCCCTTACATTCCATCTTGGAAATGTTAGGGGTTCATTTAGCAGCACCATTTTCATCAACAGGATACATGAAAAACACAAACTTTGATAACTACTGAATATATAGAGCAAATCCAATTAAGATATCTCATCAATTGCCTTTGTGATATATTTTTTATATTGTAGACATTATCGACACCTTGTACTTTATTATTTAGCCAAACAGTTTCACATTACGACCTGTATTGTTTTATACCACGCTTCCATATTAAATACAGTGTAACCCGGATATAAGAGAGTTTTCGGGCCTGTAAAAGTCTCTTATATCCGGGTTTGGTCTATTTTATATACATTAACACAGGCTCTAATTTGGGACCAGAGTAAATTTCTCTTATATCCGGGTTTCTCTTATATCCGGATTTCTCTTATATCCGGGTTTCTCTTATATCCGGGTTACAATGTAGCGTTTCTTTTAAATGCTTGGCTGTGTCATGCTTTGGATTCTTGGTTGAAAATTTATTTTACACGACATCAATTAAAACAATTTCCTCTCGAAATACATTGTCGGCCATTTATTTGACTCCGTTCACCTCGCTTTTCTTTTGAAGTCACTGTAAAGAATGAGTCACGTGTTCGACCTTAAAATATACGTTCAATCAAAAGCGGAAAGAGTTCGCATTCCATTTCTTTGTAAATTGGGGACCGAAAGAAAGAAACTTTGAAGCAAACAATTAATCAAAGAAGTCAAAAAAAAAAAAAAAAAAAAAAAGCAGCGGTAAGCAGAAGACGGGAAGTTTGACACAAAAATGCGAACGTACATTGGAATGTCAAAAGATTTTTTTTTTTTTTTACAAACTGAGCAACGAATTGGAAAACAACACAAGAACAGAAAGAAGAATGTTGAACTGCTGTGTAATGGCAAATCTCCTGTAAAACAGTGAATGCTGAATATTTCTTTAAAGATGAAGAAAACATCAAAACCCTCAAGATGTGGTTCTGTCGAATAATTTTGAAAATATCAGAACATATAGAGAACATTGAAGGGTTTATTGATTTGATTTTTTTTTTTTTTACAATAATGTTCACACCTTCTTCAAGGCAGAGTGCTAAAGAGTCACAGTTTATGGTTATATCTGGGTAAAATAATGTTCATCCCTAGACTTGAACAGGTTAAGATTCTAGTGGTGGCTTTCTAAGCGTAGCTTAGATGTGGGATAGGGCCGAAAATATGGGGGGCACCCAGTGAGGGTCGAACTCACGGTTCTGTCGTAATTGATATCCCGAGACAAACTTTCTAACAATAACGAAGTGCAGAACGTTAAGATTATGATGAGCGGGGAATGTATTTGCCTTAAAGCTTTCCATGGATAATAGTGAGAGAGTAAAGAGAAGCTTGCAACGCTTTGTCTGTGGAAAATCGATTGTAGAGTGGAAAATTCATCACACAAAAGGACGCGGAGACACTTTTAAACTTAATCAAGACTGGAAAGCGAATAAACTGGCTTGCTCCTACCCATATATTGCAGTGTTACTCCATTTTCGGCGCGACCTTGTAAAGGTAGAAGATAGTACAAGGAGTCACGTACTTACTAAAGACGTACAGTGAACAGACCATTTTTCCAGCGTCTTTAGCGACGGATCGTATCAGATCTGGATTGAGCCTTGGTACGAATTGTGCTCAAGGTACAGGGCCTTCCTGAGGGCACATCCATACGTTGCAATTGATAAAGATTCAGGGTCCTCTTGCTTATTCCCAATTATTCAAACAATTTTTTCTGAATTGGCTTTGGTTCGTTTCATGTCACAAGCACCATAATTAATTTACGACTTATTCGTAGTGGAAGAAAAAAAAATCTCCAACCCAGAATAATATCCTCATTCTTGTCAGTCTAATCATTACGTTTTAGTCGTGGAATTCCTCAGAAAACTTGCGATAATAATAAAAAAAAAGGATAGGAATATTGAACAACTTATGATATTATAAAAACATCTCAAATAAGATAACTTTATTTTTACGGCTTATCAACCCTTTGTGGGTTATTTAAAGCTGTAACCTATTTTGGATCGTAAATATAAGTCTTTTTTGGAGAATATAACCTTCACAATTTTTTCAGAAAAACAATTTTTCCAGATACAAGTCCTACACTTTAACCTCTAGCTAGAAGGAGAATATAGATGCATACCTTTCCCATGAATATTTGAGCATATGTAAATGCAACGACGCCAACTAGAATGCGAACTCATTTTCTCATTCCAAGCCGCTAGTGAATACACCACCTACATATCCACAGATTTTTTTTAAGGGATAATAGTAAGTCACATGAACTGTTGATAACTGCTGCGACAGTTGAAATCTTTTGGACGCATAATAAGAAAGGAAAGTTCGGAGAATTTAGCACACACAAGACAAATCAACGGCAAGAAATCCAGAAAAAAGTATCAAAAGCCTTCCTTAATTTTATGCAAATGTATAGAACAAGAAGTGCTGTAAACAGAAATCAGAATTGGAAAGGATTAAATATGGCTGAGAGCAATAAAAAATAGAAAGCTGTGGAAGTACATGACCACAAATGCGAGCGAGAAAACTAGAGAAGAAATAGAAATTTATTGTCTTGAAGCTGTAAAATTTCTATAATAAAAAAGAAATTTTAAATTATATAAAAATAATTAAAGGATAAATTTAAAAAAATGAATACTGGATCTGTTTATTACACTTTCTTGGTTTGGTTTTCAAAATTCATGCAAAAACTCACTAAAGTCTGATGGCGGGGTTTAAAGAGATACATTTTGTATTTTTTAATCAATGGGGAAAGTAAATTACGCTTACACAGTTTTCAATATTTAATTGAATTTCGAGCCAATTTGTGTGTGGTTTGTCTGACAGACAGAAGAAATTTGGCTTTCATCGTCAAATGCGTATGGTCTGTTTCTGGGATCTGAACAAAGAAAAGTTAAATGCGACCACTGTCACCGACAACAACAATAAAAATGAAGTAACAGGAAAAGGTGAAAAGAAAAGAAAAAGGAACATTCTACGAATCCTCATTCTGTAATTATTTGTGGAAGTTTTACACGTAATTAGAAAGTATTCAACATGATTTTGAGAGGTCTATGAAAATACGAGATTTATCACGTTTTTGAATCTCAGTTTGTAAAAGTGAACTATTACCAACGATTTGCCTCGAAAAGTAATTTATACGAAGTCAGCTCAAATTGGAATTAGACCACTGATTCCACAACCCAGATAGATAGATAGATAGATAGATTTGAACAGACTGAGATAGATAGATTCTCTTTATTATTGTAAAATACAATAATTGTGGCACATGGCCTAAAAAGTGGGGAGTGGGGTTGAATTCACCCTTCACCTTTTACTCCTACATATACCACAATACCACATTCACAAAGGGGCCCTAAAAATAAACCCCATGGTTTAAAATCTCTTATGTACGAATGTTCATAAAATATATGATTTGACGATGATTTGAAATAATGGGGAGGGTTCTAAATCCCAATGCAAAAATTATATGTAAAACAGAAAACAAACGGAAAATGATTTATGTTAGTAGGGCCCGTCAACCCCACAAAAATCAGAGTTGCCGCTGTATTCTGTCATCAGACAGAATCAAGAGGCTAACTCTCTAACGGAATGGGGGAGGTGAAAAATAAATGTAGGGCGTGGGGACGTCAAAGACTGAACCAGTCGAGATAAAAAGGGGCCGAAAAGAAACTGGGGAGGTTGGGAATCTCAACTTGGCTCATAACCGAAGTAAGGCGCCGGGAACAGACCAGGAACGACATTCACTTAAATAGGCACACAAAATGTGGGCGGGTCTAACTTAATCAGTGGGGGGGGGCGCAGGAAACCACCTGTTGTGACGAGAGGGGATTTAAAAAAGGAACTTAAGGATAGCCCCTTTCACGCGAACCAAACTTGCTACTTTTACCCACCTTTCGTTGAAATCTGTCGACACCAAACGCTTTCTATCAGTTCTGATCTTTACTTTCAGCTGATGCTGAAAGCATTTGATCAGAACCTGATGAGAAATGTGTTCCCGCCTTAAGATCCCCTCCTTTCGCGTCATCCAGATCACCATTCTTGCCACAGCTAGCAACGTTAGAAACACCATTCGTTTTACCCCAGAATATGGGGGCAACACATTGTCGCACGCGTATGCGAGATCGATGAGCACAAGTTGATCGGGAGCGATACGAGCCGTTAGCTCGCCCACATAGTCCCAGAAAGGGCGTACCTGAGGACAATGTTAGAAGGCGTGCAAAGCCGTTTCCTCTAAACCAAGGTCACACCGGTAACAGTCGGGCAAATCCGCCCAGTCCCATCTGAAGGCCATGTCGTTGAGAGATAGCACGTTACGGATCAATCGCCAGGTAAGCGAAAACTCAGTGTTACTGAGGTAATTCGCCGCTGGCGCCCAAGACCAGAAGAGAGCGCAACTCGTCCACCGACAAGCCGAGCCGCTCGCAGAGACGATACTTCACGACCCCCTCCATTAATTCACGATACAAGACCTTTCGAGCCCGTGAAAGTCACTGGAACTAGGAAAAGCCCTCAAGGCCGCTCGACACTAGTTGAGAAAAGTCGACAATTTCCCGGACCTACGTCGGCGCTTACCCAGGAAATGGGAGGAGTGATAGTAAGGCTAGGGAAGGCGTCCCTAACACTCCCCACAAAAATCGAATCCTCTGTCAAAACGCGGCGTAGGAAAGCCAACCTCGAGGCGTGTCGATGACTCGCCGCGTGCGGCAATCCCAGGCCCCTATAACACGTACGTTGGACACAAGCTTCTTTACGGACCTTCTGCTTGCGCCCACCCCACAAGAGGGTGTACTACAAGCGCTCGATCGCCTTCCTATGGTCCTTGCAAAGAGAAAGTACAGCCAAGCGGTAAAGGACGAGAGGAAAGACGTAAGTGGCACACGCCTCCGCTCTACCCTTCAAGGACAACCTCCTTCGGAGCCAAGTCCCGACCGACGCTTCGACCTTTGCCTGTACTTCTGACCAATTTTTCTCCAGCTGGTGGTCGGGTCCAAACTACACTCCGAGAATGCGGACAGGGCCTCGGAAGGGAGACCCCCTTCCAGGCACATAACCGCAAGCCGGAAGACTTGTTACGGTTAATCTTGGCCCCTGTGACCTTTTCGTACCGTTCAAGCGCCTTCTGTACCACCTCAATGTCGCTGCGGCACAACATGAAAATGGATACGTCATCGGCGTACGCTGAAACCCTGGCTCGAGCCCCACCAGGGACAGCAATTCCACGTAGGGCTGGACTACACGCCCTGTCCCTCAGCCGGCGAAGGAGAGGTTTCAACACCAAAGTAGGAGCGACAGTGGGCAACCCTGACGTACCGACCGAGACAGCGCAAAAGCGCGCGACCGCTTTCCGTTCACATGTACCACTGTACTGGGGAAGCGATACAGGAGGCTAATCCACTTGCAGAAGTCGGGTTGGAATCCGGCGGCCTGCAGGACAGCAGCCAGATACCGATAGTCGACCCTATCAAATGCCTTGGACTGATCCAAATTGATCAGGACGGCTTGCTCGTCGTTTTTTACACCCTCTAGGGTCGTGCGGATCAGATGCAGTTTGCTCTGAATTGTTCGGCCCTTCACAGCACAAGTCTGATCGGGTCCCAACAGACTCTCGGCAGCTGACTGCAAACGCTCCGTCAGGATCTTGGCCAAAATCTTTAACTCAGTATTCAGCAGAGTTATGGGCCTATAATCGTCTAAATCCCGCCCACCATCCTTGCCCTTTTTCAACAGCGTGATCACACCCATGGTTATCCGACTGGGGATAGACCCCTGCCGGAACCAGTTGTTGAACACGACAGTCAAAATCGGCAGAAAGATGTGCGACAGCCTCAAGTACAATTCATAGGGTAAACCATCAAGTCCCATAGACTTGCCCCTGCCGACCCTCTTCAATGCCAAGTAGACTTCGCCCTCTGTGATCTCACCCTCACAGCTAGCTCCCTCAGTCGGCGAAAGCCGAGGAAAGTCAGCCAAATAGTTGCGAAACTCATCGCCACTGAGACCAGGCTCCTTGGTAAATCGGCTCTCGAAATGCCCCCGAAACGCCTCGCACATATCGTCAGTTGACTTCAGAGTACGCCCCTCCGGGGTTTTGACTTCACGAATGTAACGATCCGAACCTCGACGGATCTCTTCCTTGCGCAATTGTTCGCCCATGTTCACGGCTTCGTTAGACATCTTGTTTAACCTATGTCTAACTTCCTGACCCCAGTAGCGCTCGCTACCCGCGCGCTCAACAGCCTGCTTAGCTAAACCTATCTCTAGGGAATCCCCATCAAGTCTCCGCCCGGGACAGACTATCTTTAAGTGTCTTCACCTTTTTAGCCTTATCTAGTGCGTGCCGCTGGCTATATTCGGTGGTGAAGGACCTAATCCTACCCTTAAGCCTCTCCCACCACCTATTCCCAATAACCGCACCCACTAGTTCCCGCTGCACTAGTCTAATTAGCTGTTGCTGGAAGTCCCGCCTGTCCAGTAAGGACAGATTAAACTTCCAGTCCAGCCATTCTAGGCCTAGAATCTAACGCTATACGGGCACAGACGAGTCTATGGTCCGTATAGCCTAACCAGTGGAACGTTGAACAATCTAGCAGGTCTACATCGGCCCTTCTCACTATCATTCTATCCAAGTAGCTGGCCACCTGGGTAGACGGCCATTTACGAGTCCACGTCCACGTCCACATCTCCCGCCCGGGGTGATCGACTCGGTATCTATTGATGAGACCGAACTCGTCGATCAGATTAACCAGGTACGATCACCCAATGACCTCCCACTAGCTCCCTGACCCCTGTCTATCTTGGGGTCCAGGATGGCCTTCCAGTCCTCCACTATGACTAAGCGCGAAGAATCGACTAGGAACGGCCCCAACTGCCGAAAAATCGAGACACGCTCCCCCTGCGCGTAAACCGCAACGATCCGAAACGAACTACTGTTCACGGCAATATCAGCCACGATCGATCGGCCACCCGCATCGACGTGGACATGGTTCACCCTCGCATCCAGGGTACGTTTAACCAACAAGGAAACACCTCTGACAGGCTGGTCCATGTATGCTGAATAGACAACATAGTCGCTAGACAGCACACGCGCATCAACCTCACAAGCAAAGTGCGTCTCCTGAATCGCAGCTACATCTACACCGAAAAGAGATCAAAAAGCAGGCGGGCGGCCTTACTCCGATCCCTAAAGCCCCTCGCATTCAAACTAGCTATCTTGAGAGACCTTTTTCAAATTGATTCCCCTACTCACAGACTGGACGGAAATCTGCGGATGAAAGGAGACCGACGGATTGTCCAAGGCTCTCTGTCCCCATTTCTGTCGTCATAAGACCATCTCGGACAATACCGCCAACGTCCGAGGGGTACGTTAGTTTTAATGTCCTGTATAATGAAGGATGGAGGATTACTGGGACCCTCCATGCACAAAATTTCTGTAGTTTTCTCAGTTCCGGGGTTCCTATTTCCGCCATACGGATTTCCGGAAAGGCATCCTTCGCCTCGTGAAGGTGATCCCACGCTATTAGATTTCGCCCTGTCCTCTTTATCCATGTCATTACGCCAGCGGCCTTGGGGAAATTTCGGGGATCATCTGTAGCAAGTCCGTCTACTGACGCCATCTTTAACAAGGGCTTCAACAAAGCTCTTTTTTTGCTTCGATATGCCCGCTTCTATTGACTGCTTGTCCACACAGTAAGACATTACCCAACTCAGGAATTTCTTCTTACGAGAAGAACTCTGCTGGGAGGTGCTGGGTTTTGAGGATTTGGAAAGTGGGGTGTTGGGAGGAGAAGAAATATCATCGGCTGCAGTGGTATTGGGAGGGGGTATTTGATGAGGAGGTGTATTGCGAATGGGGGACAGTGGTGCTTTCAGAGGGGAAGAATGAAGACTTCTTGTGATACTTTCTTCAGGATTATTTCCTCTCTCCCTCTTTTCAGTGAAGACGACCGAGGTGGGGCCATCTCCTGCATTTCTACTTCCCTTTCTTGCTGGCCCTCTGGCTCTGGTTGGAGACGCTCATTCCGCTGCTGAAGGGAAGTGGTGGTACTTTTGGGTCCCTTCTTGACGACTTCCGTCCACTCTCCAGTTTTCTTGCTTCTCTGTGCTGTTGCCTGTGAAGTTGCCTCTGATGTTGCTGCTTCATTATTCTTTTGGAGTTGTGGGGCAGGATTTTATCCCGGGCAAGCCTTCGACAAATACCCAGCAGTCCCACAAGCCCAACAAAATGGCCGACGACCCTCCATAACGACATAGATAAGTCTACCCGCACACATTAACGTGTTGGGTATTTGCTTAAATTGCTTTTGATTTAATGTAATTGAGATTTCAATGTCGCCTGTGGCAATTCCTGCCTTACTTTTAATAGGGAAGACGTCGGAGACGCCCCCATATTTAGAAAAGAAAAAACCAATATGGTCATCAGATATGTAGAGTGGCAACCTATGTAGAGTCACCTTTGCCTTTCTTGTCCCCATATATTCAGTCTGAAGCCTGACTGTCGAAGTAGTTAGAATACAGCCTGCCAGTTATTTGACTTTCTCTTCTGTCGGCAATAAGATGTCCCACATTCACTAACTTCTTGCTAGAATTTGGGCTGCAATTTGAAGACTTTTCCATCCCTTCCCTTGTCACGATATTTAGCTTCCGGGTCTTGAAGTCCATTGTTGTCCTTGTATTCACCGTGTCCAATACAGACGGCACCGGTAATAACTCAATGCCTTTAACATATGAATCAAACTTCTCTTTTAAATTTTCAAAAATTCTGGCCCCTTTTTTTTTTTGGTGGGGGGGCTATCCCTTGCCCATGCCGAAGGAGTTACTTCAGTAGGGGAAGCAGGAAGGGATAACACAATTTGAAACAATACACGCAATTCAGACGAATAAGACGACAAAGAAAGACAACAATGGATACACAAGATGATGGTGGGAGGCAAACAAAAATTACACTTACTCCGAAGAATATCGAACGAAAATGTCTTGTACAGCTCGCGGTAAACTCGGTAAGACAAAAATTCTCATAGATAGATAGATAGATAGATAGATAGATAGATAGATAGATAGATAGATATGAACAGACTGAGATAGATAGATAGATAGATAGATAGATAGATAGATAGATATGAACAGACTGAAATAGATAGATAGATAGATAGATAGATAGATAATGAACAGACTGAGATAGATAGATAGATAGATAGATAGATAGATAGATAGATAGATAGATAGATAGATAGATAGATAGATTTACCTGACAAATCAAATCATCAAACAAAAAGCAAAGCGTCAGGTGGACAGCTTTGGAGTCAGAAAGGTTAAGAGAAATATGGGCTTCCCCCCACCTTGACCGCCGACCACATGACGCCATATTTCTTGGCAGGCTGTTGCGATGAGAAAAGATAGAACGCGCGGAAAAAAATAACTGTTGGCGGGTTTCCATTGAATATACACAAACATCCGATCAAGAAATCTGTTGCGAACATATGTAAAATACAAATAGCATGACTATGAAGATTGTCTGGTAATCTAAACACGGCATAAAATATTCGTATAAATGCAAATTTCAATATCAACTGTCAAAGGCGGGCATAAATATGCGTTAAAAATTCCATGCATATATAGAAAGAGATTGTCATTTTTCCAGACACAGACTCTTTGGTGCCCAATACAATGAGGTACTTAATAAACGGAGTGGTTTTAATAAGCCCAGTAACAAGCAAAAGATTGATAAGCCGTAGAAAACAAAACAATTAATCATGAATAGGCCCATCCAACTAAAAATATTGTAATAGACTTAAATATTAAACGTTAAATTAAGTCAGAGTTTATTTCGCAAATCTAGACTTCTGTTGTGAAATCAAAGACTATTTTCTCTCATTCCGTCGGAATATCATCTAACCTCAATCATATTGATATATCAATCATATATATATATATATATATATATATATATATAATTTTCCAAGAGGACAGAATCCAGAGAGAGCTCAATGTCCAGGACAGGGCAAGAATATAATATAAAAGGCTCAAACACTAATATTCCATGGTCATAATTTATTACATTGGAATCGTAATCACGATCCAATTCATCAGACCTACAAAGTCAAAAAACTTTTTGAATTTTTAATGTTTGAGCCTTTTGTATGATATATATATATATATATATATATATATATATATATATATATATATATATATATATATATATATATATGCCTTCATTTGCCAATTCAGCACTATAAAGGGAAATTTTAGAACAGTGGCTGCTCCTGGTATTAATGCATCACGCATCACTCATAAACTGAGCAGTTTTGGCTAGTGGTCTTTGTATACATCACATATATATTACATTAAAATTCCTCCTTTCTTTGGCGTGCGCCGATAGCTTAGGAGTAGAATCTCAGACTGATACCAAATCGGTCGAGTTCCGATCCCGACTTAAAGCAATCGGGTGTCTAGTCAAACTGACGAGCTGTGATACATTGAAACAGGCTTGTATGCGGCTGACTATATATATATATATATATATATATATATAGAGAGAGAGAGAGAGAGAGGGGGGAGAGAGAGAGACAGACATACATATTTCGTTGAATAATTTAGAGATGTTCTGTCTATTTATTTTCAATTGGATCCTTTCATATCCACGGATAAGTTTTTGGCTGTCGTTTTTGAAAGACGAGAGAAAATCGCCATATTTCTTTTATTCCATGTACTTTCGACATAGCACAATGTCATTATCAGGGTATTGTTTATTGCATTATTACTGATGATCACACACACACACACACATATATATATATATATATATATATATATATATATATATATATATATATATATATATATTACAATGAATCATTCACACAAAAAGTAGATTAGTAAAGTTAATGATACAAAATGGCGAAATCTCTTCGGTAACAAAATATTAAAGTTGCATTAACCCACTAATCACTCGATGAATTTTATGTCCTTCTTTTTTAAAATTATAAAACAACAAAAAATTCTCAAATTGCTATATTAGTAAAAAAACGCAGTCACTTAAATTATAAAAAAAAAATCAACCTTAGCGTTGCAACTGCACGCTCCACAAGTTTGTAGCCGTTATCAATAATACATTTCAATTTTTTGTTTTATAATTCATCGGGTGATTGGTAGGTTAATGCATCTTTAAAATTTTGTTAGCGAAATGATTTCGCCATTTTATATCATTAACTTTACTAATCTACTTTTTGTATGAAGGATTCATTGTAATATAAATTAAACTGTACACCATACACACACACATACACACAGATAGACATATATATATATATATATATATATATATATATATATATATATATATATATATACATATTAGATTGGTGCAAAAATACGTCAAAAACCGTCATTATTTTTGCACCAACCCAATATATATATATATATATATATATATATATATATATATATATATATATATTACGAATTAGAAAAGTTTACTTCATCGGACTGAATTTGTTATGTTGGTAGGACGACACGTGCGCACGACAAGGGGGACTGACAATTTGAAAATATTTTTTTCTTTATCTAGCCGAAATCATTCAGAGACTTTTCTATTTATTTCCATCAATTTTGTAAGTAGATATTCCACTCTGTGATACTAGAAGATCTGCCAAGAATGGTGAAATGCTGTAGGAGCCTGGGCGTAAATTTACAGTTTACTTTGCGATTAAATTTACGACATTTACGTTGTATTGTATTATTTCTCCTTTGATCTGAATAGCATTTTTTAAGTCAAAAATTTGGTCAGTCTCCTTACGTTGGGCAACCAACGCATGTGTAGTCCTATCAACATAAATTTATACCGATGAAATCCTGAAACTTTTTCGACTTTGTCATACAATTTCCACAATACTGTTCTTGATATATAAAATATATATCTCGTTACATCTGCTCTCAGACTTGCAATATGGCTTCCGCTTTGCCCGATCTACAGCTGATATGCTTACGGCCATCACTGAAACTGTCTACTGAGCTCTTCAAAATCACGGGGAAGCTCGTGCCGTTGCACTAGACGTCTCCAAAGCATTTGATAGGGTTTGGCATGCCGGCCTTCTCCGCAAGCTCCAGGGTTATGGCATTACGGTTCGATTGTTTGACCTAATACAATCATTCCTGTCAAACCGTGAATTGAAGGTCGTTCCCAACGGATTCTCCTCCAGTTCCTATCCCACGAACGCAGGTGTTCCTCAAGGCTCCATCCTAGGCCCCACTCTATTCCTTATCTAAATAAACGACCTATCTGATCTCGCTCTATATTTTCTGTAACCCCTTGCGTCCTAGTGGCTTCCCGCCTTGCTTGGGGTAAAATGCTTAAAGAAATATATGTATATATATATATATATATATATGAAAGTGGACATTGGAGTCATCATCCTGAGGCATAAACGCAATCGTCATCCATGCTTTGAATTTTTGCTTGACTATATACAATCAGTGATGCATTGTGGGTAGTTTTCCTGTGGACGGTTGGATCCGTATTCTACTGTCTTTATCAAACGCATCGGTTAGAGACACTAGGAACGTTGTTAAGGGAAAACAACTTATCAGTAGACATACAGCCAGTCAGATCCAACCGGAATAAGGCGGATAGTTTAACAATGATGCCTCAGAGATGACTTGACGCAGTTCAGAAAGAGGTAGAGCCGGTTGGTCATGTCTGTACAACATCAGCGAACAACTGTAACTCAGATCTACTAAAATATGTCCATTGTGAGAGCCGACATCCCGGTATAAAACAGACTCAATATTTCGTGAGGCAGATTGATCCCTCCGTATCCAAAGCTGCCGTCAGAGTGATGGTCAGAGAAGGCAAGGCGTATCAGTCCATCGACCTAGCACCTGTGCAATGGCCAAAAGGACAATTGAATGTGAGCAAAATGTGGCATCGTGTTGAAATGGACATTAATCACAACAATGGAATCCACTAACTCTGATTAAATGTGGCCCAACCCGGATCACAATTTGGCTATGACTGCGTCGACAGGATTCCGCAAGAGTAATTGACCAGTTGAGGGCGATGTTCTTTGAACGTGGACCTCCGACGAAACTCCACACTGACAACGATACTACATCCCGCAGTGGACTCTTTAAAGATATTGGTGAGTCATGGTGAGTCCACCTCCGATTTCACTGCGTCTACGTCCCATCAGGATATGGCATAATCGAGTAGTACCATCGCTGCGTCAAGAGAATTGCTGACAGGAAGCAGTGTTCCATAATGGCATATTGGCACAACATCCCCCCTAAAGATAACATGTCACGCTCAACTGCGCCAGCCAACGAGTAAAAGAACGAACGGCATACAACTTGGGCGATCGTTTGTAGGTAAAAGCCCCACACAGCGGGTGTACAATTCGGTACCCGGTGGGGTGTATCTCTGGAATCCACAACTCGCGCACTATGCTGGTTGATGGAATGCCAAGACAAGTCTTTTGCGTACCTGTATAGGTTCGGACACTTCGGCAAGTGACACTAGCATTGAATACTCAGGAAGTGAAAGGATAATCACCATTGGAGGTAGGGCCAGTACCTCTTCAGATAGTGAAGACTCTGAGCGTTGTCAGGCTAGAGGACTCCTCATGAGATAAGTCTTCTGAACATACCATTCAATCCCCCTCCAGTAATCGGCCCCGCTTCGTGCTTTTTTTCCATCGTTATGCGTATCAAGTTTTTCTTATTGTCTTTGCGGTTCCCATCCTTTCTAAATATTCCTCGTTTCTCGCATGCTCTGCCTATTATGTTTTCAAAATTCGTCGCTATATAAAAAAAGTAGATACCTACACAGATTCGCTAAAAAAAAATGAGCATACACGATGTAAAAATGTCCCAAACAATAAAAACAAAGTTTTATCGCCATAATCTTGATGTTATTAAGAGAAAAGACCAAATGATTTTTTTAATTATTAATTTATATTTTTTATCCTTTTTTAGAACGTTCGAAATTTTAGTTAAAAATGTTGTTTTTCTTGCGTCAACGGGGGATGAAAGATTAATATAGAATATTTGTGTCATTTTGAGGTGGGAAAACACTTGTATTTGAAATTCTTGCAATGAAACTTTCAGCCCTTATTGACAGATTAATTAAATTATTTCAGGATTTTTTTTTTCTTATAAAATCTTAGTAAAAACATTTTTTTACATATGTTACCCCCCTCCCACTTAATTTTATTAAATTTCGAAAAATTAATTTTTGTACAGTTTAATATTTATATTAGATATACATAGAACTCCTTGAAAAATTTAAATCATCATTTTTTTTTTAAACAGGACCCACAGTTACCGAAAATCTGCACTGAATCATAAAATTAAAAAAAGCAATAAAACTAAGACATTATTTAATCAGAAAAGCTTTTAATTGATTTTATGAATAAAATATATTATGGACACCACTGTCTTAATAAAAAAAACAACTTTATTTTGATGAATAATGGATTTTTACAAGATTTGTTTCATTTTTCTTTTTAATTAGACTAATGCATAAAGTTTTAAATGCTTTAACTTTCTGTACTAATTTGTACCGCTTGGAGTATATTGTTATTAACCATTGTGTCCTGACCACCGCGTGACCGGTGGTAGAGAAAAATGACTTAATGCCCAGCCACCGGTTGAACGGTGGTAGAGAAAAATGACTTAATGCCCAGCCACCGGTTGAACGGTGGTAGAGAAAATGACGTAATGCCCAGCCACCGGTTGAACGGTGGGTAAACACTTGTAACTATTTTTATATCTACCGTGAAACATTACATGCCAATTATTTGCGAATTTTGACTCAGGAGCTCAGGCAGAAGGGTTAAAATTGTTCAGGAACGCTGGGCTCAAAGGATTAAATAAAAACTATATTTACTAACCAGAAGTGGAAAAGCTTACTACAATTCATCAAACAACAATATTTTAAAAAGAATTGTGATTTTTTTTTTGTATCTGTATAAACGTGACAATATTTTATATATAATTAATCTTAATATTTAATAGCCATCGTGTTTTTGTTTTTCTTTCCTTTTTTGACCCTGCTGCTATCAAGTTGGCCTACCGGCAATTCACCCATGATTCTAGAGACAGGCTCCTACTACCTATTACTTCTTCTCTCCCTAATATACTAGAATGTCAGTATGTTATTTGAATGTACATTTTTTCAAATAACTTGAATGGATGTCAAATCCAGGAGAGTTTTTTAAAGTTCTTTCAGAATTAGGTCTCTGCCAATTTTAATTCCTTGTTAAATGTCTAATGGAATTCTCAACTAGATTAAAATTTAATAACTTTTTTTTTAATAGGAGTAGATAGGCTTTCTTATCCCCCGGTCTGTCTTCTCTTGAACAGGAGTAGAGGCTCATATTTTGTTCCTGTTTAGGAAGGGGTTCCCGGTTCCTTTTCCGTTTATCAGGCCTTAATAGTGGTATTTTATGTCATATGTGTGGATGGCGGCAACGTCTCTTCATAATGAGGATGCCGGGTTGGCAGTTCTCTGATTGCTCTTCCCGACTGGTGTTTAGGGGCCCGAACTCTTGCGTAGCATCTTAAGAGGCTGCTCTGATCAACGGTCGCATAATATCGGGATTATTGCAGTGCCATGTCGCGCATAGAAGGATGTCCCCGCAAGCATCTCCGGTGGGCAATCCTGAGGCCACACTATGTTGCAGTCTGCGCCAGTTCCCTTCTCGCACATGTACCATTAGATGATCGACTGCTCCTACTACCCAAGACCATAACACACCATGACTATAACCAACCAACGATATAAAACTAAAGCGGATCAACAAAAGACACCTAAACCCCTTAACATTTCTTTATCCAACATTCGGGTTATTCGCATCAACTTCTGCAGTGTTGAATCATTCCTCTTCGAAATGTCTCCGAACATTCTAGCTCACTGCGAAACTAATCTTAATTCTTTAATCCCCTTCTCCGATTTCTCGATTCTTGGATATCTTCCTCTCCTTAAAAAGGACTCTAATGTCTACATACATGGCCTGGGAGTTTATGTCCGCGAACATCTCCCGTTTGCTAGGAAACTCTCTCTTGAATCTCCAGACCATTCTTACATGTGTCTCCGTCTCTCTCTACTAAACTCGATCAGCTATCACTTCTTTCTCTACCGTTCCCCTTCCATTCGTGACTGTTGCGTACTAGATAGTATTTCTGGTAATATAGACCAGTTTTCAAATATATTTGGTTACAATGCCCACCATGGCAGGTGGCTTAAAATATTGTCACTGAGCTCGCTAGCATTCAAACTCTCACGTAAGTGGTAGACTTCCCCACGCGTTTCCCCAGTAACCCTGATGGACACGCTTCTCTTCAAGGTCCTTTACCGCTGTTAACTTTATACCTGACTCGTGTCGTGCCACGCAGCTCTGCCATCTTGGCAAATCTGATCATGCGGTAGTGTTTGTAAACATCCTTTTTCGCTCCCCCACCCGCCAAGAATTTCCTACCAACAGAATAACTTTTTGTTATCAACGTGCGGATTGGGACTTGTTCCGTAATTTCCTTCATGCCGTCCCCTGGAATGACGTTTTTAATCATCCTGTTCAAAAGTGCGCATCTGAGATCTTCTTGGTGAAAGCCGGCATCGATGCTTTCATTCTAGCAAGTAAATACCAAAAATCGCATTTGTCTCATTGGTTCTCACCTGCTTGCTCGGCTGCTATAGCCCACAGGAATCACTTCTTCCGGCTGTACGACAGCGACATGTCTGATTGCAACAGACGTCTCTCCGTCTTTGCTCGTAACGAGTGGAAGCGTGTCCTCAAAGAAGCGATGTTACTGTTTGCTGATAGAATGAAACAACGTATAATATCTCGCAAGTTCGGTTCTAGAGATTATTGGTAGCTGTACTGAACAACAACAAATCCACCACCTCCTCTATTCAGTAATTTTGAAGCCCTGACATATACAGCAGATAAGGTTTAATGCTTCGCTCGGAAATACTCTTCCAACTCCACACTTGACTCATTTGGAGTTCCCACGCCTGATTTCCCTCCTAGAACAGAGGCTCTAATGAGTGATATGCACAGAGCCCCGTCACTGACCTCAGACACCGTTTCTAAATTAAATTCCCATGATGCAAAGCGGTAGTGATGGAATCCCAGCCGTCGTCCTATAGAAATGTGCTCTGGTACTCGCTCCAGTTCTCTTCAAAATCTTCAATTACTGCTTCGCTGCTTCTTGCTTTCCAGTTGTTAGAAGTCCTCCTCTGTAGTCCCTGTTTTTAATAACTTTGGGGTACATTCTGTTCCCTTTAACTATCGCTTTTCCTACCGCTTTTCGCTTTTCCTACCGCTTTTCGGTAAAGTATTTGATATTTCAATCAATGCTGAAGTGGCTAAGCATCTTTCCTATCCCGACCTACTAACTAACAAAAAATATGGCTTCCGTATTGCCAGGTATACCGCTGATGTGTTAACGGCCATCACTGAATAAGCTCTTGATAATAATGGCGAAGCTCGTGCTGTGGCTCTAAATATATCGAAGACGTTTAACAGGGTTTGGCATTCTGGTCTTCGACGTAAGCCCTATTGTATTACAAGGGGATAATTTGATTTAATCCCAACCGTTCTTATCAAATCGTTAAATGAAGGTTGTTTTGAACGGGCTCGCTTCGAGATTCTTTCACTGAAATGTGGGTGTCCCCTATGGTTCTATCATGGGTTCTAGGCTGTTTCTGATCTTCATCAATGATATTTCTGATGTCATCAGTTTTAAAGTAGGCATTTATTCAAATGACACTACTATTTACTCCAGTCTCAATCCGTCAGAACTAACAAAGTTAATCTGATCGCTGCTCTCGAAAAGAACCTCCAATTAGAGGTTAAATGGAGCAGGAAATGGCTTGTAAATTTTAATGCCTCCAAAACAAAACTACTCTCATTTAGCCACCATAGAGAAACTTTCTAAAATCCTGGAAAGCAACACAATGCGCTTTCTTGGTCTCACGTTTTCAACTGACTTGATGCGGAACTGCTACATCGAATCAATTGCTACATCCACTACAAGAAAAGTTGGGTCACTGTGCCGTTGCCAGAAAGTTTTTCTCGTCATATTCTATCTTGTATATTTACAAATCTACCGTTCGTCCGTGCATTGAATGCAGTTACCATATCTGCTGTTCATCTCGATGTTCTTGACAGAATCCAAAGAAGGATCTGCAATTTAATCGATGTTAGGGAAGTGGTTTTGGAAGGTGATTTGCGTTCCGGTCATGCACATCACTCCCTGGTTCTGGTAGCCGATGCTTTGGATCTGTCCGTTCCGAATGAGTCTGGTTCGATGACTCTCGCTGGGTTATATTGGCTAGAGAACGTCTGCGGGAGGGCGGATTTCTCATTCAGTCCTGTAACACTGTAACAACCTCAGAAGTGAGATGAGCAGAGATGGTACTTTGAGCACTGATGATGAAGAGTGGGTGAAAATACTGGGGTACAGATATGATCTTCTCTCGGAAAATTTACACGTTGCACCTGTCAGATGCAATCTCGACGCGTCGACCAAGAAGCAGATCGTTTCTGAGGCAGCCAAGATATTCGACCCATTGTCTCTATGCCTTCTAGTGACTGTTCTGGTTGGGATGTATTGGAAGAAGGGTTTAGGATGGAACGTTCAAGTTCCTCATGAATCCCAGTTGTGGCGTAGTCTCGAGGGTGATCTCTCCGGTTTGAGCGCTATCCATTTTGACAGAGAAGCTCTCGATGGCGGCCGAACTGGTGACATACCTGTTCTGTGATGTGCCGACAGAGGCTTATGTGTTTGCTGTCTACGTTGTGCAAGACCACCGAACTTCCTCAGTCTTCGCTGAGTCTAAGGTTGCGACTTTGAAGGATAAAATTCGTTCCACTTCAGCAAATGTTAGGGTCAATGTCACCGCATAAAACGAGGTGACCTAACTGGTAATAATGCATTTGAGCGAGCATGCTAGCACAGCGGAGATAAAACAGAAATGGCTTCTACATGTCCTACCTAACATACCTAAACTAGACGTTGTTCTGCAATCATGTCACTGTAAAAATAACCAATCCACGCTCTTCTGATTTGAGTAATCTGACCTACACACTTTAATTTCTTGTCTAGAGGTGATCAACCAGAGTTGATGGCTGTTTTCCTTGCAATCAATGTCTGCCGACTATCTTGGAGAACTGCAAGGAGTTTCTCTCTTCCAAATTCGCACGGATTTATGGACTTAGACCTCACTTTAGGTCTGTCGCCACAACTGATCATCAGAGGATTAACATTGAAGAAGTTCCCGTCTTACTTGGAATGTTGGTGCCATGGTCCCATGACATTATTCCTTGGCCTATTCAAAACTTGCCCTACCTCGTCAGGCAGTGCCTTCGGGTTGCGCGATCTTCGACGAACTTCTCGGTGGTCCCGTTTGTTGAAAGTCACGTCGTTGGTGTTCAAGTTCATCAGTAGATTGCAGATATGAGACCAAGACTGTGACAGGAATTATCTAATGAAAACTCTAAAACAGGAATTTATCGAGGAGCTTGGATTCCTCCTGGATCCCCTTGGGAGGTCGTTGCTCCGCCTGATCCATGTTCTTGGTCTATTCCTAGACTGGGAGAGATTGATCCGCTCTGGTGGCCGAATTAATAGGTCTTCGCATTTTGGATATAACGTTAAGAACCCCGTTTTACTGGGAAAGAAGCACCCTATCTCCAAACTTCTCATGGACTGCCATTCTAGATATTTTCATCTGAGAGTGGGGTCGACTCTGGCCGAGTTTAAACGCAGCGGTTACTGGGTTCCTCAAGGAAGACAGGCGATCTAACTTCTAACTTCATGTGCCCGGTGCAAGACATTCAATACCAAACCCGTGCCCAATGCGGCCAGCCTACCGGTTCCTCGCGTAAAATTCGAAGTACCCTTTAGGAACTCGGGAGTCGATTTCACAGGACTTCTTTGGGTGAAGAAGGGAATCCCGGAAAGAAATATGTATCTGTTTCTGTTTATTTGCTTGAGCGCCAGGGCAGTACACATCGAGGTGGTATCGGAGATGATTATTTTGTCTTTTTTCCAGGCCCTGATCCGGTTTACCAACTATTATGCTAGGTACTTTAAATGATAATGTTACGAGACCTTCTTGAGCAGCGGAAGACTGTTTTATCGTCTGTCTCTCCTCCAGCAGTATCAAGTCAAATTTGTCTCGTGAAACATGAAGCTAAACACGATTCCCCTTTTGTCTTCTTTTTCTTGGGTGAGAAGCATTCAGACGGCGAATACATGCCTCTACAAAGTTATTGATAGAGGTAAAGTCAGTTATTCCTCTCTTCTGACGATCATCTCTGACATCCAGAGGGCATTGAACAACCACCATTAACATACTAGGATTCTGCAGAAAGGGAACTTGCAGCATTCACCCCCAACATGTTCTTGAGACCAAATAAGAGCCCTGGATTACTGTTGCAGGTGAGGAGGGGAGATCTTTCTGTCGCGGCACATACCAGTCGAAGACGGTTAATTGAGATGGTGCAGCTTAGAAACCAAGGCTGCAAAAGTTCCATGTGCTATAACACAATGGGTACCTCCATGAACTTAGAGAAAAATCCCCTGGACAATCTCGGTTGCCCTTCTAAAAACCTCATTCAAAGGGATGATGCAGTCCTTATCGACCCATTTAAATCCTAGAAACAATCCCGGATATCATTCCGGGAGACGATGGCGTGGTGAGATCGGCACGTCTCAGGCAGGGGGATGTCTTAGACAGATCCATTCCTTAAAACATCTATATCCTATGGAGTTTTCCCTATCATCCTACAACCAATACAAGTTTGGGGCTGATACTTTCATACTTTCTTCTCCGGACACTTCTTATGACAGAAAGGACATGGAACACGTATGCTCTCCACCCGGTGGGAAACTACGATTTGGCTGCGCTCTACCTGTAACGCCCCACAGGGAGAACAGGATATGATAAACTGTGACTCGTATGACCAGTGCTTCCACATCGACTGTGTGGGAATCGAGGTGGCCGCTCCTATAAGTCAGAAATGGTATTGTCTTGACTGTGCTCCCCAAAAAATGCGACAGTCTGCAAATCTGCTTCCCGCCTAAAAATGTTGCTCCTGTGTAAAACTGAAAACTGTAACCGTCAGTGGAGCCAAAGGCCAAAGGCCGGAACGAAGCTAACCTAAACCACTGTCACCTGGCTCGTGAGCGGGGGCCTAGCACCTGTATGTCCTCCACTTTTTTCTTTTTTTTTTTCATCTCTTGTTGTCAGGAGTGTGTGGAAAAAAAGTGGGGTAACTTACCTGAGGTTGGAACGGCGGGATTGATTGAGGAGCAGAGTGGGGATTGGCACCACGACTTGAGTCTTTAGTCACGGGTGCCACGTCTACCTCCTCCTTTATAGCCTCCTACCGGGAGAGTGGAAGGAGTTAGAGGCAGTTACAATGTTATAAAATGCCTCCCACTTATTAATTTGGCCGACACGACCATGGCCATAGGTTTTTAATTGTTCTTTGTGGTTAGTACTTAATTATTGTCACCAGATCTAGATTGGGAGTGCGTCGTGAAGGCGTCATTTTCCTTCACAAGTTTGGTTCGTTGGTACCTCCGTCTCAGCGTCATCGTTTGGGTCGATTTTTTTTTTTCAACAGCTAAGGTAGTATGCTTTTTATACGAAAGACACGTTGAACATTCTCCTCGCCAAAACAGGGGAAAAAAGCGAAACATAAAATCTCTAGAAAAGAGATGGTGTGATGAGTCAGAAAAGTCAAGAAATGGGACGGGAGCAAAATTCAAGGAGACTGGACATTGTGAATGGGATAAAAACAAAACGAAGTTTGACCTTTGACCTCTACATTCTTCCCTCTCAATTGGTTTTAAATTCTTTTAAGGATACACATTGTCGGGGGGGGGTCGGATATCATTAAGGGACACTACTCATGAGAAATCTTTATTTTTTTCTTTCAGTTTGCTTCTTAGGCCTTTGTGGCTGGCCATGTATGCGAATATTTATCCGTTCACCCACGACGCAACAGAATATGGCACATGGTCAGAGTTTAAGGTGGGATTTCCGGAATTCCGTACAAAAATTTCTAAAGTCCCCTCAGAGCTAACCATTTTGTGGACCTCTCAACCTCCTCTCGAAGCAGAAGTACTGTCTGGGGGATGCCCCTACCCCCACCCTGGAGCTTTAGCTGATATTAATTTCAACTTCTCCGGCGTGATGTGCCTGTAAAAGTTTAAAAGAACGCGTAAACTGGTATTAAAGTATATTTACTATCGTATTTCCCCATGTATAATACGCATTTTTTTCTCAAAAATAAAAAACAAAATTAGGGGTGCGTATTATGCACAGCTAGAAAAGAATCTTTAAAAAATTGCAGTTTCATTGGGTCGATTTCAGTTGCGAAATGACTACTCGCCACTGGAAAGAAATACGTATCTGTTTCTGTTTATTTGCTTGAGAAATAACATTCGGCGATTGCGACCCCATAAGGATGTCAAATACAATCATAGGTACCTAACAATACTTACAAATGTAAAATAAAATAAGAATTATCATAAAACTAAATTAGAATAATGTTATTCTATGTTTAAAACCATTTTTAATAAGAGTAGGAAACGCTGGCCATAATGAAATTGGAGAGGTACAATTTATAGGGTTTGATTACCAAACAATGCGTGAGTAGAAGCATTTTCCTGACACTTTCAGCACAACTTTATGGGTGCGTATTATGGCTGAAGTTGTATTATTCATGGGAAATTACGGTATGTCTCAAGTAAATTTGCACCCCGGGGATAAATTTCGCTTACTTAGAGAATAAATTTTCTGATTCTGAATTTGTAAATATTTTCTTTTTTTTTTTTTTTACATTATTTTAAAAAATGAATTTGAGAAAAAAATTTCAAGTCGACCTATTTTATATATTTTATTCTCGTTTTAAGGATTTGCATGCGAATTACAATTACCATTTTGACATTGTAGCAATCTAATTTATTGTTTATGAAAATACAGAGCAAGTAGATGGGAATGTGATGAAAAATAGTGTCTTGTTGCTGAAAATTAGCTCCATCCACCGGCGTTATTGTCCTCCTTCAAACTATTCTAGATACTGTTGAATGGGGGGGGGCATTTTCCCAAGCGTCCCTTCTTTACCTTCCTGAATCATTGGCGTGTTTATTCACAGAATGAGTACGTAAATATTTGCTTTTCTGTCAATCGTGCGCCGATGGCTTAGGGAAAAATCTCTCGCGGTCAAAATTCGCTGTTGCCGAATCAGTCAGATTTCGTTCCTGATCTGGTCACACTGATGAGCTGTGATACAGCGAAACAGCTTGTCTGTTTATGACTATATATATATATATATATATATATATATATATAAAACTTGGGATGACCCATGCCCTTTATGCCTACATGAAAAACTACACATAATTAAGTTTTTAAATAATGAAAATCTATTAAACCATAGATATGAGTTAACGGTTTTTTGCCGACATCAACAAAATTTCGCATTAAATAATTAGCATAAAATAAATCAAATTTCATAGTTTAATAAAGGGCTAAATAGCTTAACCGAATCATTAAAGGAAAAAAACCTTTATGAAGTCGTCAAAAAAACAAATTGTAGTTCAGTGCGACGCATTTATATATGGAACAGCCCGTTGAAAATAAATAATTAAATAAATAAGTAAAATAAAATAAAACAAAATTATCCAGACACTTAACAACATACGAAGGTGCCAAAATCTATCTTCCTCTGTGAATAAACAGATGATGCGCGTAAAAGAAAGACACAATTTGCTTTGAAACAGAAACCCCACCCTACCTCAGCTTGACCTCTCCCTGAAGGTGACTGATATGTGGATAAAAATTAACTCTTAGGCCCCTTATTTTTTCGCTTGAGGGTGAAACAGGGCTTGTTACTTTAATTCAATTTAATTTTAATAATTATGTTGATGGTTTCGGCTCTCGTTTTTGAAACATGAGAACTCTTATGTAGCGAAGGAATCATATTTTTAAAAAGATAATTATAATATATATATATATATATATATATATATAGAGAGAGAGAGAGATGAGAGATAAGAGACAGAGTCAGAGAAGTGGACATAATCGTCAGGCCATATGCGTTGTGTTTTTGATCGAATTATTTATATATACAGGTCAATGATGCATTTAAGTTTACAAGCAACAGTATAGCTAGCCAAAATCTTCAATGGGACCCACAATTATAAATAGCCCTAAAATAATTCGAAAATAACATTTACCGCCAACCAAAATAAGCTGTAGAATAATACAATAGACTACCCACAATGCATCACTGAACAGTATGTATAAATAGTCGAGTAAAAAATATAACGCCAACGATTGTGTTTAGCATAAAACAGATAATCGCCTCTGCGTGTTGACTTCAATGTCCACGTTTACATTTACATACACTCTATCCTCGATATTGATACATTAACCTATAAATATAGCATACATAAAAACTATATTTTATCATATATATATATATATATATATGTGTGTGTGTGTGTGTGTGTGTGTGTGTGTGTGTGTGAAAATATATAGAAAATAGAAAAGAACTGGTTAGGTAAATAATCCAAAGTTCTTTAGTAATTTTGTTATTATTTTTAAAAAATAGTGCTCGATACAAAAGTAGAGCATAAATATAATTATTTATTTAAAAAATATGATTCCAACACGCTACATAAGAGTTCTCATGTTTCAAAACTTCAATATAATTATTTGAATTAAATTGAATTAAAGTAAGCTCTGTTCCATCTTCAAGCTCTGTTCCATCTTCAAGCTCTGTTCCATCTTCAAGCGAAATTTTTTTTGGATTCCCAAAAAAATTTCGCTTGAAGATGGAACAGAGCTTACTTTAATTCAATTTAATTCAAATAATTATATTGAAGTTTTCGGCTCTTGCTTTGAAACACGAGAACTCTTATGTAGCGTGTTGGAATCATATTTTTAAATAAATAATTATATATATATATATATTGGGTTGAGGAATAAGTCGTGAGCGTTTTTCAAAATGTTTTATTGTCATTGTCTTACAATGTTAAATGACATAAAATTAGTCAATAATATAATCTCCATTGCTGTTGATAACTTTTTCCCATCGGTAACAAAGTTTTTCTATTCCTTGACGATAAAAATCTCCTGATTTTGATCTGAAAAAGTCGTCCAACTGAACCCTCAATTCAGCATCAGTATTGAACGTTACACCACGTATGGCATTGAAAAGAGATCGAAAAAGATGAAAATCTGATGGTGCCAAGTGTGGGGAGTACGGAAGATGCGGCCACACTTGACATCTTGAATATCGGTTTTGGTCATATTGGCGATGTGAGGACGGGTGTTGTCGTGTTGAAGGAGAACACCCTGTCGCCGATTCGGTCTTTTTTGCTGAATTGCTTCACGGAGACGGTGCAGTTGTTGAACCTAGAGCTCGGCATTTACCGTTTGGTATCGCTCAAGCAATTCATAATGAATTATGTCTTCCCAGTCCCACGATACACACAACAATATATATATATATATATATATATATATATATATATATATATTGTTAAATATAACAGAAAACGAATGTCTATTATGTTTGATCAAGATTCTAAGCTTTGTAGAGTGGCTTTAGTTTCGGGAGAAAAAATATATATATAAATATACTTAGTTGTTTTGATGTGAGTTTGTAACCCTGGGTTTCACGCCCTTTCGATCGTCAGAGTGTGTTTGACGATAGCAAGACAGCAAGATAGCAAGTTACAAACTCATATTAATACAATTAAGTATGTTAGCTCTGCCACTGATATTGAGCGCTTTACAATAACTATCACGCATATATAATATATAAATACTATATATAGAAATTATATATATATATATATATATATATATATATATATATATATATATATATATATATATATATATATAAAGAAATATAGTCTTAAGATGCGCTATATTTATGGGATAAAGTGCTCAATATCAGAGATAGAGCGTGTGTAAATATAAAAGTGAACATAGAAGTCAATACTTAGAGGCGACAGTCTGTTTCATGCTAGATGCAATCTAAGGACATGACGATTGCATCTAGCATGAAACAGACTGTCGCCTCTAAGTATTGACTTCTATGTTCACTTTTATATATATATATATATATATATATATATATATATATATATATATATATATATGTTCAGATTGCACGTATTTGGGATTGTCCAAGATAGGAAGACAAAAGTGAAAATGACAAATTGACCATGACTGAATTTTCAAAAAGCTAACCGTTTTTTATGACTCTACAAGAAAGAACAGTTACCATATATGCTAAAGGACGACGCCCCCCCCCTCGCCGGAAATCATGTCTTCGTGCACTTATTTTTTCCAGTATTCGTGAAGAAAATGAACTCACCGCAAATTCCATTAATCCATTTGAATTTCTGTGCTGTATTTACAGCAGCCCAAGTGTAATTTCCGTCCGTCGATGGTGACACATGCGTGAATCATTAACACAGGAAGAGATCCGTTTTTATTTCGCAGACTTTTAAAGATGTGTCTATACATCTAGAATACAGAGTGTGCAAAATTTCTAGGTTATTTGATCATAAATTCCGTCCTCGTTTTCACTCTTTTGCGGTTGGATTCGCGTCTAATACTTCACTCTCTACTGTCTTTAACTCAATCCAATGAGTTTGTTTCTTGCTGAGTCGACGACAGTTGTTACTTCCTTTGTCGGTTGGGATGAGGAGAGCAAGATCTCACGATGATATTCCACGGTTGCAGTTTGTGGTCAATATTACTGGTTAATTTAGATCAATTTTCTTTCATTTTTGTCGGATCTATTTTTAACCGTGCTATCAGAATATAAAATTAATACTTTTTTTTTTTGCAACATATCAACCTCTATGGGTTATTTAATGCATCGTCATCAATAAAATGATGTGCCCTAAATGCGATTTACATGTCGGGGACGCTAAAATCAAGCAGGGGCGGAAATTTAGATATCTGGGAAGTGTTCCGACAAAGGGCGGGATCCGAAGACGGTTTAGGATGGCCAAAGACACACTCCAAAAGCTGGGCAGAGTATTACGAGACAGGAGGATTTTGTTGGTAACAAAGAAAAGAGTACTGATCTGCTACGTGACATCTGTCCTCCTTTACGACAACAAATGTTGGACGGTCTCCTCAAAGATGAAGAAGAGACTCGGACGTATGGTTTTACAGAAGAATGCTAAGGATATCATGGACCGAGCATGTGGGCAACGATGTGGTTTTGGAGAGTATGCAAACAAGGAGGAAGATTATACTTAACATCAGAGAGGGGCATCTGAAATTTCTGAGACACGTAATGAAAAAGGAGGGCATGGAGAATCTGGTAATCACAAGACGAAAAGAGGGATAGATAAACAAGGTGTGAAATACCTAGAGTACCTAAGCAAGTGAATGCTAGAATAGGGTTCTGGGAGAAGTAGCAAAGAGACAAAACTTATTTAGAGCTATAAGCAATAGGAGGAAGTGGAGAGCCATGATCGTCTATACTCTGAAGGGAAACGGCACATAAAAGAAGAATAAGAATGCCGAAATCTAAATATTTTATTTTGGAGATAATAATGGTTTTACTAATTAACCCATAGCTGGGGAGAGGAGTGATGGATTCATAACTTTCCCATAGGTATTTGCCCGTAGGTGGATATAACGAACGGAACTGGAATTGAGATTCAGCTCTCCGATTGGCAATTCTAAGCCATTATGCTTAAGGTATGCTATCTTCTTTTAAGTGCCGTGTCTCTTCAGGATGCAGGCGATCATGACCCTCCACTCCCTCCTGTACCTTGTAGCTCTTAATAAGTTTTATATTTTTGTTATTTCTCCCAGGCCCTGTTCTGCCATCTATTTGCTTAATCCCATTATATCATACGTTACATTCCCCTGCACCTCTTTCCCTATATCCGTCCTGTGAGTATCAGATTTTCCAAGCCCTCCTTCCTCATTCTCCTAGAAATTTCAGCTACCTCTTCCTGATGTTAAGTATAAGTTTCCTCTTTGTTTCCATTCTCTTCAAAGCTTTGTCGTTTCTCACATGTTCGGTCCATGGTATCCTTAGCATCCTTCTGTCAAACACAACTAAATCCTCTACAAAAACCAATGTAGTGTATCAGTTTACATGCCCATTCAGAGATTGTATCTCTGATGCTAATAATAAACCAACTACATATATTGGTTTTACTACAACCACATTCTCGCGCAGACTTACCTGTCACTTTTCTGATCTTAGTTCTATTAAGCAATATTTCTTAGAAAAACATAGCCATGTACATAATATTAGACAGATATTAGTTGATAACACAATAATATTTTATATATACACATAGTAAAAATAACCTTCAGATATTGGAGGCCATCTACATTAAAACGAAGCAACGCACACTCAACAAAATTAAATTTCAAACTAGTCACAACACATTACATTGCATCTAGACATTGGTTCTGTTGTAATAATTTGCCCTATCACGTGGTAGGACGTCATAGAACCGCATCATGAAATTGCGATCTGCGTCTGCTATTCCGCGACCGTTATCGTCGCATGGCAATCTTCTATGTCAAAATAAGAAAATATCATTTCTGACGGTGGATATATTTGCTTCATGTCTGCATAACCACTTTGAGGATGGCTCACGTGATCCGAAAGCTTAGCACCAATTTAATAAAAAAATATCCAAATGTTGGTCAATTTTTGTCTTTATTTTTATCAGAAATTAAGGCAAATATTCGAACATTAAAACGACTCATGTTCAGACATAATAGACATTCATTGTCTGTTATATTTAATAATATATGTGGGCTCCTCGACGTGGTGTAATGGTTAGAAAGCTTGTCTTGCTCGATCAATTACGACTGAGTAGTGAGTTCGATCCTCACTGGGTTCCCCATACTTTCAGCCTTGTGCCACATCTAAGCCGGGCTTAGAAAATCACTATTTAATAATATATGTTTAAATAATGATCTGCTGCCCCAATATAATATACATGATTATATATATGTGTGTGTGTGTGTGATAAAAATATAGTTTCAAGGTATGCTATATTTATGTGTAAAGATGATCAATATTATGGATAGAGTGTGTGTAAATATAAAAGTGTACATTGAGGTCAACACCGAGTGGAGACAATCGGTTTCATGATTGATTGCAATTTTCAGGTCTGAAGGTTGCGTTCCCGCATGAAACAGTCTGTGTTGATCTCAATGTCTACGCGTATATATATATATATATATATATATACACCCATCTGGTCTATCAGAAAAAGCGTTCAATTAGAATGGAGCAAAAACAGCATCATGTTTAAATGTAACAGAGTCTATCTTCTTCAATTACTTTAAAGTACTTTCATTAATTAAACATTTTGAATTGATGCAGTTACTGATATAACAGAAGTAGTCTGTATTTATTCAATCAAAGTTAGCTGAAGACATGAAGGGGTAAAACAGGCAACATGAAGACCTACTTCAAATCACAATTATTTTGGAGTTTCTTAAAATAAATTTATCAGAGTGCTACCATGGATGTAAAAGAAGATACATTTATCAAGCAGTTGTTAAGTTTGATGAAAATTGGTTGAAGATCAAAGAAAAATAAGAAAGAAACCAGTAAAAATCACCATTTTTCGCTATTTACGCACGTTTTCACTATATGGGTGGACTCAATTTTCAAGTTAAATGACTTAAAAATCAAGTTATTGTTGGCTACAATTGAGTGAATTTTGTATTAGATTGCTTGAAAATTGAGAAAGAGTTTAGTTTAAAATTTGTATTGAAATCGATTTGTGTTAAAATCGATTTTTTGTTTTTCGCATTTTTTCGTAAAACGCAGTGGCGTAGAAATACAGATGAGGTATAGTTGAGTTCGTCATGATATAAGTAACCTACATACCGGAGGAAAAAAGTTGAAGTTGTCGATTTTTGATCGGTTTTATCGATTGCTGATTTTTTAAAATTATTGATTTTTTAAAAATTATCGATTTTTTACGCTAAGAATCTATCTCTTATATTGTACAATCTATGTGTCAAGTTTGTTCAAAATGGGTTGGCTGGATCTCGCGGGAAAAGTTATCACACAGTCAGACAGACACACATACATACTGACATCCACTGTTTTATATATATATATATATATATATATATATATATATATATATATATATATATATATATATATATATACAATACTAATAATCTTATAAATATAAGCAGCTATACTCGTCCGGCAAAACCTTAGGTGTTTTAGCTTGTAAATGAACAAACCAATAAAAAAGAGGGTAAAAAAAAGAAAGAACTAAAAACATGTTCTTCCAGTGAAATTAATCGTCTAGAATCTAAGTTCAGAGTCCAAAGAAAAAAACCTCCGACACGAGTAAAGTAAAAATAACTAAGCAAAGTGCTCAGTACGCTAAGCAGAGCAAACTAAGTAAACCTAAAGAGCCAGACAAACCTACCTAGGTTTCACCTACACGTATCATCAGGGTAAACTGGCTCCAGTTTACCCTGACGATCCACATATAGGTTTGTCTGGCTCTTTAGGTTTACTTTATATATATATATATATATATATATATATATATATATATATATATATATATATATATATATATAGTATAATATAATTACATATATATTTAATATACTATAATATAATTACATATATATATATATATATATATATATATATAGATAGATAGATAGATAGATAGATAGATATAAAGACAGAAGGAAAATTTGCGTTGATAAGACCCTCAAATGAGGCAATGCGCCGGCAAAGAATAGTTTTCCTTTTGTCTTTATTCGTATTGTCATTTTACAGATATACTCTATCTGAATTTTTAAAACAAACACACACACACACATACATATATATATATATATATATATATATATATATATATATATATATATATATGCGGAAAGAGAAAGACTAGTGTTTCATTTAAGATATAAGTAAAAACAGAGAAAAGTGAGTATTTAATAATATTAAGATGATAAATGGACGCCAATTTGAATCCTACTGCTTTCCTACTGAAAACGAACCACTAGCCAGAAAGATGGTCGTGTGGGGAGAGAGTTACACTTCATCCCCCAAAATGGAAGCAATCTTTGATTGGTTCATTTGAATAAACGTCATCAAATTTTTCGCTCAGAAATATATGACGTTCCCGCGGAACACGCGTAAAATTTTGAATACACTCTGTACGTATGTGTGTATGTATGTATATCTATCTATGTATGTGTGTTTGTGTGTGTGTGTATGTGTGTGTGTGTGTCATATATATAGTGTCTGAGAAATGTCCTTTTCTGTTTCATAAAGCATTCAATCAATTCCGACTTTCCAAACTTAGTGCTATAAAAGGATACCGAGCCCTCACTGTGGGAAGTTCAATCCCACAAATGTTAAATTCACTACTATCAGTCTATTTCCTCTGTTTGTCCGTCATTCTTTTAGCCACCACCACCACCACCACCTCTTTTCCAAAAACATCAGGAATCATTTGCTTGTGTAAATGAAGGTAGAAGCAGGAAGAGGGTGCAATTAATGGATAAATGATAATGCCTTAACAAAATGTAACAGAGAAATAATTTATAGAAGTCATCGTAGCTTATTTGGCGGATATGGTAAAATACTGATATATATATATATATATATATATATATATATATATATATATATATATATATGGTGAAAAATTACGAAAAAATTTCGTATATAGACATTCTTATATACAAGAACACTGTTAGGGTAATTAATAATGAAGTGGAAAAAGTTTTGCATGACTCGTTTCGTTCTTTTGGACTTAATCAGAGTAAATTGATGCTTACTTTGATATGACTACACATGCGCACACAAGATAGGATACGCTGAAATTTTAAACTTTTAAATATACCTTTTTTTTTTTGTTTAGGTATATCATCCAGCCAATTTTACCTAGTTTCTTTTTGGTTATGTTTTTATCACTTTTGATAACATCATGATAATAAGAGATTTACTAAGAAAAGTGAATGCCGTAAGAAGAATCTGGATGCAAATTTACTGTGGATGATATCGCATTTCAAGCACTTTCTATACATCCTCGTCTTAGTAAATTGCTTTCTCTTATTTACTAAAGTAGCATTTAAATCAAAATTATGGTCAAACTCAGTACGCTGAGCGATTAATGCACTGGGTGCGTTGTTTCCTTATAAGAAAACATTCAGTATACAGTGATCGAACAGCCAGTGTTAATTTCTGTTGAAATTTATAAATTAAATTAAACAATTTTTCAGGAAAATAGGTTTATTTATATTTATATATATATATATATATATATATATATATATATATATATATATATATATATATATATATATATATATATATATATAATGAATTAAGCTCTACAATTATTTGACATATTTTCTGTTTATATGTTATTTTTATAGATACAGTTTATTTGAGTAAATGCTCTGATTTCTTAATTAAACAGTATTACATTTACCGGCCTGAATGTTCGAGAAATTTCGCAGAAAATATGCGTTCTCCGATGGGAATCGAACCCATATTCCTATACGGAAACCTCATTTGACCTGACGTGCTATATTTAGCTACAGAGAAGCATCTGGTTAGAAAAGTCCAAATTATTGTTTATAAACACACAATCTTCGACGATTTTTCATATCTGCTCATGAAACGTATCCACGGAATTTCTCGAACATTCAGGCCGGTAAATGAAATTAATACTGTTTAATTAAAAAAAAAAAAAAAAAAAAAAAACAGTGGATTCACATAATATATATATGTGTATATATATATATATATATATTACACCAAAAAAAATTTACCTCAACATAGAAGATAGCCGTGTACAGAACGGCTTGACATAGACTATCATCAACCCCTAAGTGTCCGTCTTGAAGCATTGTTTTACATTTATTTTCAATGTCAGTCCTCCTCTGGTTGACGCCTTGTTAATGAGAATGGGCTCGTGTTAGCGATTGGTGATGGTGTAAGGGGAAGTGTTCGGGGGTTGGAGTTTATTTATGGACTGGACTTGTTGTTTGCAGTTTAATATCAGTTTCTAATATGTGGCGTTTCTTATAAAAGCCCCGACTGTGTTTTTTCTGGGATTCACAGTAGTCCAATATTATTAATAAGTGATGGGGAATTTAAACTTAAGCCCGTTAAGATTAATGTAAATTAGTTGAGTTATAGATTTATAGTTTGTAGGTAATACCAGATCACACAATAGAATAAATCATGCTGTCCAACACACTTATATGCGTACATATCGTCATACATACATATATGTACATTTACATGTCCATGCCACTATACGTACACATACACCCCCACAACACACACACACACACACACACATATATATATATATATACATATATATATATATATATATATATATATATATATATATATATATATATATATGAATACTTTAGATATATTATGTCTATCTATTTTTTTTTAATCCTCTCATTCATCTTTTTTAATGCTCTCTTCTACTTTTTTTCATTCTCCTCTAAACATATCCCATGGAAATCAAAATAAAAAGGAATAAATCTAAACCAGCTAACAAAAAATACCTAACCCACTCAATCTTCCTCTTTCCAATATTTGTGATAGCCTTTCCGACTTCTGCAGTATATAAACTTTTCTCATGGAACGGTTGCCAGATCTTTGCTCTCTGTGAAGCCAACTTGAATTCTTCCACTGTTACCAACTTGAATTCTTCCATTGCTGAAGTCTTGGTTCCCGGTTATCTACCCCTCTGCCGAAAAGATTCCAGTATCCAGAATAATCCGATGACAAGGGAATTGTCTCTTGAGGTCGCTGACTAATTTTTCATGTAGTACCGTCTTTCGCTACTAAACTCTGTCAGCTATCTCTTTTTTCTATTATCGCCTTCCTCTTCGCAAGACTGCAGTATATTAGACGCAATAACTGACAGTATAGAAAAGGCACTTTTTCTCCATCCATCTTTGTCTTCAGTGACTTTAATGCTCACCACGATACGTGGTTGAAACATTCTAAAATGTACTGATGTTGCCAGTATACAGACATTAATTTTTTCCATTGCCCAATCAATCACTCACTCAAATCATAAACTTCTCTACTCGTTTTCCCTTGACAAACTGAGCAATATGATTCTCTGTTGAATCTATTTCTTACTTCCTCTCCCTGCTAATGCCAAGCTTCACAATGCCGCCATCTTGATAACTCGGACCACTCTGTGGTAGCTATTGATATCGCCTTCCAAATATCCATAAACCACTTTCAAGTAACAGCATGCTGACACACTCAGGGATTTTCTTTATGACGACCCTTGGACTGACATATTCAACCTCCCAATTAAAAATTGCGCCACTGAGGTTTCTTGTGGTGCTCATGACAAATGTAAGTGTTTGCTGAGAGAATACGACACAACATAGCTTTTAAAAACTTTGGATCTCTGGCGCCTCTGTAATAGGGTACTAAATAAGTGCAAGATATCTATTCGCTCCCTCCTCTTCAATCGATTTGAGGTGTTATCATCCTCTCTTGATAAAGCTGGATGCTTTGCTCGTAAATTCTCCTCAAACTCTACGCTTGACTGGCCTGGAGTATCCCTGCCTAACTTCTCACTTAGAACTAATTCTCTACTGAGCGATATACATAAAACACCTTCCAGGGTTTCTGCTATCATCTCTAACCTTGATCCCCACAAAGCATGTGGATCAGATGGCATCTGTGTAATAATCATCAATGATTGTACCCCCGAATTGGCTCCTGTTTTCTATAAACTGTGTAATAAATGCCACGCTGCCACCCGCTTTCCTGCCCCCTGGAAGTTATCGTCTTTTGTTCCAGTTTGTAAGAACTCTAGTGAACCATTTAACCCATCCAACTATCCGCCAATGAACCTTCAGCCTCTTTTTGGGATACTCCTAAGGCACTAATCAATGGTGAATTGGTTCGTCATCTCTCATCGCTGGACATTTTCTCAAACAAGCAATACGGCTTTCGTTTCTCCAGGTCAACTGCTGATGTACTAACGATAATTGCGGAAAGAGTCTATCATTCTCTAGATAAAAACCTTGAAGCCCGATCTGTAGCTTTTGACGAAAGCCTTTGACAGGGTCTGACATCCAGGTCATTTCCACGAGCTGAATAGCTACAGTATCTCCCGGTACGTTTTTGAGTTGATCCAGTCGTTCCTATCAAATGGTGAAACGAAAGTTATCCTGAACGGCCATTCGTCTATATCCTTTCGTACTAAAGCGGGTGTCCCCAGAGGGCTTCATCCGTGGTCCTATGCTCCCTTCCCGATGACATCAGCTCTCTATTTGGCAACTACGCTGATAACACAATCATTTACTCGTGTCTCGATAGTAAGACTAATCAGTCAGACAAGTTCAAAATGGCAGTCGATGTACAAAACTACCTCAAGACCGTCGTTAACTCGAGAAAAAGATGGCTTATCAATTTTAACACCTCCAAAACTAAATTGTTCTCCATAAATCATTTGAGAGAATCCTAACTACCTTCCATCAGCATGGCTGATGCTATCTCCCAAGAAAGTAACTCATGGTGCCTTTTCGGGCTAACGTTCTCAGCTGATATAAGGTGAAAAGTCTACATCGAATCCATCGCTAGATCAGCTGCTAAAAATGTCGGTTCACTGTGTTGGGCGAGACATTTTTTTTTCTCGACGGAACCTATCTTGCATATCGATAAGTCTACTATTCATCCATGCTTAGAATATTGCCGCCATATATGGTCCGTTCTGCCTGCAGTTTGCCTTGAGTTTCTTGAGAAGATCCAAAGATTAATCAGCAATATTATTGGTTCTGATCTGGCGGTTCGGCTTCAGTCACTTAAATTTGCTTCTCTGTAACTTTTTTTATAAATACTTTCATTGTATTTGTTTTGGATGAGCTCTTCACTATGGTATCGAAACCGAGACTTTATGAATTTGAGCGCAATACTAGACTGGTGGCGAGATCTCATCAATTGACAGTTGATCTGGTTAGATATAGCCTAACTTCTATGCTAATAGTTTCTTATTCAGCACTTCTCGCTTGTGGAACTCACTCCCGGCTCCATGTTTTCCTACCAACTTTAATGTGCAAAAATTTAAATGCAATGCCAATCGCTGTCTACTGTCTTCCTGATTGCTCTTTTCTTTCTCTTCATTACTAATGTTTCTGCTCCTAATTCCTCCACACCTTGTAACTCCTTGCATGCTAGTAGCTGTACTTCTTTGCTTGAGGTGATACAGATTAAGAAATAAACTGATTGAGAAAGACGCCGAAGCTGCTCTCATACTTTTTATTTTCCCAAGTACTTTCAGTCCCAACTAAAATCATCTTCTGGAGGAAATCCCTAAATCAAAGAATTAACGCCATTGACAGTTATGATTATTTTGTGTGTGCGCATGAACACGCTTTGTTAATTCAAATATTTACCGTCATGTAAAGAAGGTAACATAATTTATATTGTAAAAATCATAATTAAAAATTGTAATTCATTTTGTTATAATTGTAGTTTATTTCAATATTTACAATTTAGATATTTTAAAACCTTGCTGTTATAAACATTTTAAAACTTAGTTGCTATATTCATAATTTTATTTAGTGTTGGCTGGAGATTTTTTTTATATTAAGACCTTTTAGAATTTTAATTTTTTTTTTTTTTTTTTTTGTGTTAGGGTATACTTGTATTGTTGATTAATATTTTTCTAAATTACGCTACCTATATATATATATATATATATATATATATATATATATATATATATATATATATATATATATATATATATATATATATATATACTAATATTATATTAAACGTATTAAAAGTATATATATATATACTAATAATATATTAAACGTTATTTTTAGTGGATACTCGTATTTGAGTAGACGCTCCGTTTATTTATTCAACAGTATATTTATTTATTTTCATTTACCGGCCTGAATATTCGATTAAGCTTATAAGAAAGAAAAATATTCGCTCTCAGTCAGGATTCGAACTTTTACCCGAGAGGTCAAAACACGATGTGAATGTTGTGTTTTAATGAATAGTGGCTCGAGTTCGTCATATTCACTTATGCGCAAATACCCTTTGGGAAAGGCATGAACCCAACTCCCCTTCCTGTTATTGGTTAATTAGTAGGACTTGTATCAGTAAAATCATTATTACCTCCAAAATATATTTTTAAAATCTAACATTATTTTCTGGCTTTAAATAACCCACAAATGGTTGATAAGCTGTAAAAAACAAATCAATCCCGGCTATAAAATTGGCTAGGCTATGAATATACCCCACTAGGCTTGAATTTACCCGCTTCTTTTCTCATATCCTATGGTATATATTATTGTACCTACAGATGATTGTCATGGATAATAATGATCTAACAGCGTCTCACGTCCTCAGAGAATTCAACAGCCATCAATTTTATACTGATTCCTTGGTTTTCACATTAGTAGAAATCCATCTCTTCCCTCTCCAGCTATGGGTTGAATAGCAGGACATGTTGGGTTCTTTAGCCTTGGTTGGTAACCAGTCTACGGAAGAAAGAAACGGCAAACTATCGCGAGAAAATCTCTGCCTAGTCAGTCATGAATTGAAAGAGACATTATCGACCAAGTCCGTATGGTACTTAACTGAATGAAATATACAGAAAATAGACAGGTGTGTGAGACAAGGATGTATCTTCTCACCAGATTATTCAACTGATACTGTGAGGCAATTCTGCGAGAATTACAAGTCCTATCCATATTCATTATTGGCGGCCACAATTTTAACAACATAAGATATGCAAATGAGTGTGTTCATAGCAGAAATTAAACTATAAGAACTCCTACAGAAAGCAGAGTAATGAAAACGAGAAGAAAATACTAAACCTTAATTGCAAGAAGATAGAATGCATGGTTGTTAGCAAAAGGGAACAACCCAACATGTAAATTACAAATTGGGGATATCAAATTTTAAAAAGAACAAGAATTTAAATACCTGGGAAGTGTTTTAATAAAGGACAAAAAGTACGACACTGAAATCTGAAAGTGCATTGGGATAGTGTAAGATGTCTTCCAAAAGCTAAGCAAAGTATTAAGAAACAGGAAGAATTTCATTTGGAACAAAGGAATGAGTAGTGAACTGTTATGTAATATTAGCCCTCCTATATGGCAGTGACTGCTGGACAAACTCGATACAGATGAAGTAGAAACGGGAAATAGCAGAAATATATATTTTGTGTATGCGAGTAAAAGCTATAGTTCTTGTTTCAGAAAAGGCACTATTATTTGATATTACAAATATTACAAAAGCAGGAGTTTCACATTTCTTTCTATTGTGTAAATTATTACAAATATTTTTAATAAATGCACAGTATAAAGAAATAAATATTTGTGGAGGGGTATTGGGAATAGATACCCTTAGGAAGGATATTAGAATAATCTGCAACCCAGCAAACGACCAACTTAGAGAAAGAAAATGAATTCAGTAATTATACAAGTGAATGTAAGGAATCTGTGGAAACAGAGTTCAAAATCTTATTGTCTTCGTTGCATTCATTTACGCACAAATATCCTTGGAAATCAATCTCTTCACTTATCAGCTACGGGTTAAACACCAAGACAGACTATGTAATATTAATCCTCCAATATGGCAGTTAATGCGAGACAATCTCCTTACATATGAAGTGAACAGGAAGCTTTGGAGAGCCATGATCGCCCACATCCTGAGAAAAAAAGAAAAAAGTTAATTTGTTTTTAAACATTCTTTGCGATGACCCGGACCGGACTATGACCTTTTGTGGCCCGTAGGCTAATGTAATTAAGAGCCCCCCCCCCTCCCATACACACCCACCTCAGCTGGAGACACTCTCTACCTCGCCCCCACCCGTCTTACTCGTGTTATATTTCAGAGACATTTGCATAGCTTGAAGTAAACTTATTGTAAATTCTTTAAATAGACTAGAATAGCTATCTTTTGTTTGGCAATAAAAGTATTCTTCAAGAAATACCATTATTTATTGCAAATCAAATTGGCGCGTATTTCCACCCAACCGTAGTATAAAAAAAAATTAAAAAAAACATTTTTAGCGCCAGGATTATAACAATAAAACAATCAAAATAAATATGAGTTCGTCATATTGATATCATTTCAGTCTATGAACCTATTTAATGTTATAATCATTGTTTTATAAGAGTTTGAGGGGCCCTAGGCTGCAGCCTATACTAGCCTAAAGGATAATCCGGCCCTGGGCCCTAGGCTGCAGCCTGTATTAGCCTAAAGGATAATCCGGCCCTGGGCCCTAGGCTGCAGCCTATATTAGCCTAAAGGATAATCCGGCCATGGGCCCTAGGCTGCAGCCTAACCTAAAGGATAATCCGGCCCTGGGCCCTAGGCTGCAGCCTATATTAGCCTAAAGGATAATCCGGCCCTGGGCCCTAGGCTGCAGCCTATATTAGCCTAAAGGATAATCCGGCCCTGGGACCTAGGCTGCAGCCTATATTAGCCTAAAGGATAATCCGGCCCTGGGCCCTAGGCTGCAGCCTAACCTAAAGGATAATCCGGCCCTGGGCCCTAGGCTGCAGCCTAACCTAAAGAATAATCCGGCCCTGGGCCCTAGGCTGCAGCCTATACTAGCCTAAAGGATAATCCGGCCCTGGGCCCTAGGCTGCAGCCTATATTAGCCTAAAGGATAATCCGGCCCTGGGCCCTAGGCTGCAGACTAACCTAAAGGATAATCCGGCCCTAGGCTGTAGCCTAAACTAAAGGATAATCCGGCCCTGAGCCCTAGGCTGCAGCCTATACTAACCTAAAGGATAATCCGGCCCTGGGCCCTAGGCTGCAGCCTAAACTAAAGGATAATCCGGCCCTGAGCCCTAGGCTGCAGCCTAACCTAAAGGATAATCCGGTCAAGCGGTGACCTAATATTTTATCTATTGATCATGGTCATATTTTCTTATAAGATTTAAGGTAAAAATAATTTTTGTAAAATGTTGTTATCCTTGTTCCTTAAATTCTAAATATCTTTGCAAAAAAAAAAATCAAACCCTGAGAGTTTAGAGACGAGAGCATACTAACAAGTGTTTACTGACGCAAGTTTACAGACAAGAGTCCACTCAACTTTTTATTTCGCCGCCAATATATGATCAAATATATATTACTATTTCGATACCAGTCGTTTCGCTGAAACCTAAGTTGCTTGTCCATTTAAAACAAAACATTTATTAGAAAATATATTCACTTTAAATTAGGTCTGTCCCATATAACGCTAAAAAAAGTGGTATACCATGGAGAAAAAAGGTCCCCAAATTGATAAAAAAAAAAATTTAACGTGTAAATGTTTATGTTAAAATTAAAGAGGGAAGACCAAAGTATTTTCTGAATATTTTTTCAAATTTTTTAATCCTTCCTATAAATGTTAAAAATTTTATTTAAAAATCTTGTTTTTCTCGAATTAAAAAAAAATTCGTAAATTCGATCTTATCGGCCATTTCTACCCGAGTTTGTAAACAAAAATCAAAATTAGTTCAAAAATCATGTAAAATTCAGTTACACTTTTTTCATTTATCTTAGGAAATTTAGAATGATTAAAGTATACTTAATGTAATTTGAAAGAAACATTACTTACTTTTTTAGCAGAAAAATTTTTAATAGAGATATTTCCAACCGTGGTGCTTGCTTAGGTGCGTGTTTGAGAAAATGTACGTCAATATATTGACAACTTATGTCAAGGGAATTTATCGTACGGTAGCGCAGAAGTGATGTAATTCGTTCTAATTTTAAGTGAACCTGATTAGTAAATTTAAAAAAAAAAATTCACTTTCAATTTTTTTTTTTTAACCTTACGTTTGAGGAAAAATTTCTGCACTGAAAATAACATTTAAATTATGAAAGAAAAATCAAATTTTACAAGTAAAAATAAAACAGTAACAACATTTTTTTAAATGGAGTTGTATGATTTGACATGAAATATTTTTCTGAGAATATAAAAATTACATGAAACACCATTAAATTTCATAATTGAAACAAGTTAACTTAATGAAATGAGATTTTATTTCTTTTTATTAAGGCAGACTTTTTTTCTTTTTATTAATACTTGTGATATGGCAGTCATGGGAGTTTTATACATATTTTATTTATTAATAAAATTAATATTGAAATGCTATGCAATCGATTTCAAACTTTGCTGTGTTGTTAACTAAACGAATGCAAAGCAATTTCTGAAGTAAAAAGAACTTCTATCAAGAGAAACAAGTCTACCTCATGTGACATTATTTCAAAGCTGTGCATCCATACTTTCGTTGGAGACAATTTTGTTATATTAAAAATTTGTTTTAAAAAAATCAACGGTTGTCAGATAAGCTTTCAAATTTATGTTCTGTAAAAAGTAGAGAACATAATATGTCATTTCCATAAGGTTGCACAAAGAAACTTAATTTTAAAATATATAACATTTTGTCATTGTGTATTTAAAATAGAAAAAGAAGAAAGAATTACTGTAATAATTCATTTTTCATCAAAAAATTTTTTTTTCTTTCAGATAAAAATTACCTTAGTATATGTTATTCAGAAAAGTCATAAAAGTTCTTTTAATTAAATATTGTCTTAGTTTTATTGGTTTTTGTATTTTTACAATTGAGGTAAAAGTTTGGACAATTTTGCGCATTTTTTACCAAAAAAATTGATGATTTAGAATCTTCAGTCTTGTGCATTTAATGAAAAAAAAATTCAGGTTGCAAAAATAAATTTTTGAAGTTTTCATAAAATTAAGATCGAGGGGTGTAACATATATAAAAAAAAAAATATGTATACCATGACTTTCAAAAAGACAAACATTTCTAAAATAATTTCAATCATTTGTGAATAAGTTCTGAAGGTTTCATTAAAATCCAACAAGTACTTGATTTTTGCAAGATTTTCCAAATCAATGTGTTTTTTCAACTGAAAAAAAAAACACAAAAAAAAAAACAAAAGGGACAAACCTAGTTTAAATACAGTTGATTTTATTACTCAGCGTAGGGTTGGTGTTGTCCAGACTAAAAATCGAAATTTTACTGGCGCGTTTTCGAATTTTGAATCACTAATTTATTTATTTTGGTACTTTCACCTGAAAAAACAAACTGTCTCTTTCTTCCAGTAGTAAGTTAAGTTTCTATCATCATCAATCACCACTCCCATGACCCGGCGTGATCGTAGGCTCGTTCCACAGCTAAATAGTTCCTTTCACTTGCCTTACGCTATTATTCAATGATCTTCATGATCAACCCACTCCCTCCGTCAATCCGCCTGAACTCAATTATCTCATTTGAGTAAATAGGTGGTAAAACATCAGGGTTAAATGTTGGGGAGGAATTCATTCTTATGTAATGTGTCTTGGGAAAGTACACCTGGAAGAGGCCATCCCTCTCCAGATCAGACCACAACCAATGCCCTCTGACGATTATATTGAGGACACCCTCCGACCTAGCTATTGACTTCAGTTTCGGAAGACCACCTTCTATTAATGCCGTATTATCACCGACTTAGACATATACAGATTTATGTTACAATCGGTCGAAATTCGCTTTTATACAACTCGGAAAAAAAAAAAAAAAGTAAAGAAAAACCTTTCGATTTCTTGTAGTTTTCCGTTCTCAAAAATTGGTCATCGATCAATGTATTTCAATGAATACATCAGTGTTGCTTGTAAGTAACAAATGTATATTCATTCAACTCTGTTTAACTTTCTTATTATGCTCCCTCGAACTCTTTTGTTTTATGAATCGAAAGAAAAACTAAAGATCTAATCAACGCATGCGCAGATGAATCATTTTTATTTTCTGTACATTCTTTCCTTCTTACTCATGTTCCACAGTTTTTGATACTTTACAGTAATTTGGAAATAACTGAAAATATCGTTTCCCGCTCCAATCATAGAAGTTACCCAGCACTGTAACTACTTCCTATTTCAACGGATTACCACTTAAAGATGTCGGGTGCTATAAACACCTTGTGGCTTTGAGATAGGTTAATCAAAATTTTCCCTCATTTATTTATTGTTGGTTTTCATAAATTTTACTTCAAATTCTATTTTTGGAGCTTCTTTTTAATCACAACGTTAGAGGTCGACGTAATCTCCGACCACTATAATAAACAATGTCGTATTCAGAAGGAAAAAACGCATCCAATGAAGAAACTGCCTTCAATTTTGAAGTTTTTCCATATCTTGGCAGCTTGCATTGCAAAACTTCTGTGACACACACACACACACACACACACACACATATATATATATATATATATATATATATATATATATATATATATATATATATATATAGGCAGCATATCTTCATTCAAGTATGTTTGGTTGAATAAACTAGACATATTATGATTATTTATTTTTATTTTAATCCTTTCAAATTCACGGATTAATTTCTAAAATTTTCCATTAAACGCATTAAAGAAGGCGCCGTAGTTTTACTTATTCCTTTTATTTTCCTGTGTACTTTCAATCTCTTTCAAGACCATCTTCAGAATTGAATGGCTAAGATAAAAATTAATGTAATTGTTAATTGTGATTTTTTTGTAAATACGCATGAAACGCGCTCTGTTAATTAAAGATTAACGTTATCAAGGAAGTTAACTTAATTTATATTTGTAAATTCTTTTAAAGAATTACAATTTTAGTATTTTAAAACAACATTGCTGTTAAAGACATTTTAAAACATTGTTGCTATATTCATAATTAATATTATTTAGTGTTGGCTGTAGTTTTCTTATGTAGAGGGTTTTAAGAGTTAAAGTTTTCTATTTTCATGATGGTGTATACTTGTATTGACAATTAATATTTCTCTAAATCGTGAATATGAACAGGAATGATCATTTAAATGTTGGGCTATGGAACTTGAATCTGCCATTACACATGGCAGATTAAAAATTTAAAATAAAAATTTAAGGAATTAGAAAAACTACGACGCCTTCCTTAATGACTTTAATGGTAACATTAAAAAATTTATCCGTGAATTTGAAAGGATTAAAATTAAAATAAATAGACATCATATATATATATATATATATATATATATATATATATATATATATATATATATATATATATATATATGAGATAAAGATATATATTTTTATATATCAAGAACAATATTGGGGTATGACAAAGTGGAAAAGGATTTCTTGTAGGCATTTCCTCCTTTAGAACTTCAGACTAAATTTGTTATGTTGATGCGACTCCACACATCCGCACGTACATGGGATGCTGGGAATTTAAAATTTTCAATTAATCGATTTTATTTTCCTTTCCATCACTTTCCTTAGTAAATATCCCACACTATGATAATAGAAGTTCTGTCAGGGATGGTGAAATGTACGGTGAAATACATATATATATATATATATATATATATATATATATATATATATATATATAGGCAGTAATATAGTTTTAAAGTGTGCTATATTTACGGGATAAAGTGCTCAATATCAGAGATAGAGCGTATGTAAATATAAATATAAAAGTGAACATTGAAGTCAACACTCAGAGGCGTTTAATGCTAGGCGCAATCGTCGGGCTGACGATTGTGTCTAGTATGAAACATATATATATATATATATATATATAGCTGCTCATTTTTTCATATCCCAAGAATTTGACAAAATCATTTCTATGGAATCAATCGATTTTTTTTAATCCGACATTAATTTTTGCTTGACCAAATGTTATTTGCAGGAGTAATAGAAAATAATATAAGGTAAAAAAAACCTTGATTCTTTACAAATATATATATATATATATATATATATATATATATATATATATATATAAACAATTTATTTACAGAAATATATATATATATATATATATATATATATATATATATATATATATATAGAGAGAGAGAGAGAGAGAGAGAGAGAGAAAGAGAGACGTTCGCCTAGAGTCTGATTCATACTCCTTCCTCAACTTTTGAACAGGAGGTTTTTCCTGCTTAGGACTGTGTTTCCGGTTGCTTCCTCAAAGACTTTTCATTTTCTTTTACCTCCATCATTAACTTTTGCTTGGTGTGAAATTATATATATATATATATATATATATATATATATATATATATATATATATATAATGTGTGTGTGTGTAAAATTCAGAATTAAAAGATTCCTTGCTAAATACTGATATTCTCTATACAATTTTGACATAAAAATGCTTGTCAAAAGAGAAAGAAAGACGAAAACGTCTGCTTTAATCTCGAGTTCAGACACAGTAAATTTATGCCCAGGTCCTTTAATGTATCCCCATTCTTGGCAGATTGTCTGTTATCACAATGTCGGATATTTAAAAACAGAGATGGTGTAAAGAAAAAGAAAAAGAATATCGATGAATTTGGCGAGATTACAAAAATTATTTCAAAAAAATTTTGAAACTACCATCGTCTCTCGTTCATACGCATGTGTAGTCACAACAACGTCAACAAATACAGTCTAATTATATACGAACGGATGAAACGCGTCTCAAATAACCTTTTTTTCCATTTTGTTTTACAATTTCCTCAATATATATATATATATATATATATATGCGTGTATGTGCGTGTATGCAAATTTTTTGAAGATCAAAATTAACTGAAACGAAAGAGTTTTCCACTAGAGAGAAGTGCAATAGAAGAAACTGTTAGCATAGAACTTACGGTTATATTTAGCCATTTCAACTGCAAAATGATGCGATCTTTTCGCTAATCTAGTACTGCACTTAAATTCATAAAGTCTAGGTACCAAAGAAGAATTTTTTTTCCATTTCTGGCTAGAGGAGGTACTCCGTTCATTTCGGGGTTATTTTTAAACGACAATGATTACCATATATATATATATATATATATATATATATATATATATATATATATATATATATATATAATAATTTTTTTGTGGTACAGAATTTAATAATAGCTAGGAAAAGGCAAAATTTATATGGCATTTTTAAAAAAAGCTAAAAAAGCACAACATTTACCTCCCAGGACTTTGAATCCGTCTGCCAGGAAGAGCCAACTAACCAATACTTCTGGCTCTGCAATTGCAGTTGCTGAGCATATAATAAATAGCAGGAAATGTGTGGTTGATTTTAGTGCGGACCGTTTTTCGATTTTATCTAGGTCCCACTTGACATTTCACCTCAAGGTTCGAGAGTACTTGTATATCAGATCCCGTGGGCCTTCACTCTGTAAACAGAGGGAACGCTTACTGGGTCTGAATGTTATTGGACTCTAGTTTCTTGAAATTCATTTTTTTCCCATTTCATTCGTTAATTTAATTCACACGCTTTTGTATTTTTTTATTCCCATAAAAATAAACTTTATAAGTCCTGGGATGAAACCGGTTGATCTTTTTTTAGATTTAAAACAAATGCCATATAAATTTTGCCTTTTCCTACCTATATATATATATATATATATATATATATATATATATATATGTATATATATATATATATATATGTATATATTATAATATTTTTATTAAAAAAATATTTTACATTGCTACATAAAATTTTCTATGCTTCGGAAATTAAAATTATTCCATCATCAGGCGATGTTAGGTAACTTATGATGAAAACGATTTACTTTTGAAAACAGAAAACAATACGGTAGCTTATTTAAGAGTTATGAAGGAGAGGAAAACAAGATTTCAAAATTTTGTGGGTATGTCTACGTTAACCAATCAAAAGACAAGTCAACGCTAAAGCAGAAAAGTGAGAAATATAGGTTGGAGTTTAGGGTTAGGTGTGTTATTCATTCATATCTAGATGAATTACGTTGTATCGAGCATTTTTTTTTTTAAAGTAAATGCTAAAGAACTGTCGATTCTAAATCTGTTCTATTCTTTCTCTTATATATATATATATATATATATATATATATATATATATATAAGGTGTGCTATATATTTATGGGATAAAGTGCTCAATATCAGAGATAGAGAGTATGTAAATATAATAGTGAACATTGATGTCAACACTCAGAGGCGACAGGCTGTTTCATGCTAAACACAGAAAATTTCCATGCTGAAACACAGAAAATTTTTGAAAATGGTCATAACAAGTGACTAATCGTAAGTCAATGTTTATCACACGAAAGCGAGGCTCAGTCTTCGCAATTGAAGACCCCTCCCCAATCGAAGCAATGTAAAAAGACTGTTGACAGTTTTCTTCAACTACAAGTGTATTGTTTGTCATGAGTATGCTCCACCTTGTCAGACTAGTAAGCAAGGACGCGTTGCGGCATTTGTGTGGGATGTTGTTCGTCGGAAAAGGACAGAAACTCCAACTCCACCATGACAATGCATCTGCCGTAGTCAGCACAGCTTGTGCAGCAGTTTTTGGCCAAGACAAAACATTCTCCAGGTCCGGCAACTACCATATTTCCTTGATCTCGCTCCTTTTGACTTATTCTGCTTTCCAATTGAAAATTGGGTAAACGGAACCTTTGAGGGCCGTCGGGGGTTTGAGTGTGCTGACCTTGTTCAGATTGTTGATCACTCTAGATAACACGCCCTCTCCCAGAAACTGTAACTAAGGTATGCTCAGCATAGTAGTTGGCTCTGTGGGTGTTGAACAAACACAAATGTGCCTGGGCAAGCGTCTGAAACAGGGATTAGCTAGCCACCCTAATAAAAGGGTATCCTCGAATACAAGTGGCCAGCTATATATATATATATATATATATATTTATTTATATATATATATATATATATATATATATATATATATATATAACCTATTTTTTGCTTCATTCTTTTTAATTTTGTTTTATATTATATTTTTATAATTTTATATTTATTTTTATTTGTTTTAATATAAAATAAAAAAATGATGGCAATATGGTGGTTTCCTTCCCCACATTTTAACGTAGTATAAGTTCGCGAAACTTACATTACGTTCACATTTATTTATGCATCTACAGCTATGGAGCTCTTAATCGTATCTAAAAATATGGACTCGCAATTTCAGAACTAATTTAAATTGATTGGAAGGAGATTCCGTTTAGAAATTGCTAAAATTTCTGATTTTAGCGCAATTTTAACCATCTTTCTTCACAATGAAATGAGCTTTCAAAAATAAAATATACTTTTCTGGAACTTTATTTGAGGAATATTAGTTCATTTAAATTTTAATTAATCTGATTTTAAACAAATATTACTTACTATATCGCAGAAATACATTTTTAACAAGGCAGTAGCTGTTTATTTACGGTGCCGATAGGCTGACTGACAGATAGAAGTGTATTATTTTTTTTTTTCTATGGTGTATATATTGGTAAAATTTGCTTGAGGAATATAATGTGAGCGCCTTTTTTATATAATCTTTAAAATTTAGGAAAATATTCTTTGTAATCTTATGCTTTATTCAATTTTAGGCACTTTGCCTTTAAATTTACTATACTCATTGTCTGATAATGTCGTATATGGAATGTTCGTATTAACCAAAATTTTCACCTTTTTAACACAGAAAAATAATCAAAATTCTTTTTAAAATATCGGTCTTCAATGAATTGTACTAAGCTCTTTCATTTATTATTAGTAAATGTAGTTTTTACTTAACAATATCACATAACCGGGACAAATTAATACAGAAATTTAAAATATTTAAAACTTTATGAATTACTCTAATTAAAATTTTAAAAAATGAAAACTATTCTTGTAAAATTTCGTTATTCACCATTCTTTTTTTAAAGACAATAGTGTCCATAATATATCTTATTAATAAAAGTAATTACAAGCTTTTTCTAATAAAATAATGTCTTAGTTTTATTGCATATTTTTTAATTTATAATTCAGAGCAGCTTTACGGTATGTGTTATTACTGTTTTACAAGAAGAAACTGAGGATTTAAATTCTCCAAGGACTTCTGCTTTTAACTAATATAAACATTAAGCAGGATAAAATTGGATTTCTCGAAATTTCATAAAATTAAATGTGTGGTGTAACAGATGTTAAAAAATATTTTTATCAAGATTTTCTTAAAAAATATTTCTGAAATAATTTAATTCATTTTTGAATAAGTCATCAAAGTTTCATTAAAATCCGACAATTATTTGATTTTTGCAAGAATCTTTTGCAAATTTTTTCCTATCGCAAAAAAAAGACGCTAAAATTTTCTATCTCCTCAACGCAAAAAAAAACAAGATTTTCACCCTAAATTTCGAAGGATCAAAAAAAAAAAATAATAATAATATCTTAATAATCAAAACTCTGTTGGTCTTTCCTATTAATAATAACAAATATTTTGACGATAAAAATTTCATTTTCATTAAGTTTTTTTCATAATGGTACAGTAATTTTTCACAAACCAGTGGAGGTACCTACTTATATACACATACAAACAGAAACCTGCCCGCAAACACGCACACATACATACACATATATATATACAGACAAATATATATTAGGGCATAATTTAATGCCAACAGCTCTATTTGTTAGAAATAATAGACTTGTATCGCCAGGATGATTAAAAGGCGTATTGAAAACGTATGAAGTCGATGTGTATTGGTTACAAAAGAGCAAAAAGAAAGAAAGAAGAGGATGAAGAAGAAAAAGAAGTGAAAAGCTTGACTGCGTTATTTGAAATAACGACATACCAAAGGCGGTGTGTATTAAATTATCACCTGTTCACCTTTAATCCTGAAACTATTTCCTCTACACATTTATTCCAGATTTTCTTTTTTGTAACAATCGCTAAGTTATTTATTCTTACAAAATTACGAGACGGAATTTTACGATTTAATTTTTCACACACACAAAAACACACACGTAGGGGGTGTCTGTCTGTCTGTGTGTGTGTGTGTGTGTGTGTGTGTGTGTGTGTGTGTGCGCACACACAAATATATGCTTCTTATTTAAACTATATTTAATATATATACGTGTTTTATTATACACGTATCTGAAAAAAGTGGGATGTCTACGTTTAAAGTAATAAGAAATATCCTTCGATTGTTAATAGAATTCATTGATTTCTCATATATGAAGAAAGATCGAGGTCGATCTGAAATATCAAAATTACATATATGTAAATAAATATATAAAAAAATATATATATAAAAATATAAATAAATACTTTCATAAAAAACATTTTTTTTAATTTGCATCTTTTTAGTTGTTATATATATATATATATATATATATATATATATATATATATATATATACGAAGCTGGCTTTGTGGTCCTTTGCCGTGATGAAAGCATGTTGTTCAGCTAGTTTGTTTACTCTTCCATCTATATTCAATTTGGTGGCTATATTTTTGGCTTCTTGGTTAATGTTTATTGTGTTCGTGTTTGTCTTTTTGTATAGTTGTGTAATTTTGTTGGTTAAGAGTTGATTGTAGGATGTAGGATCTATAGTATATATGTTTGTGGTTTTGTCAGCCAAAATGAATACCTTGTTGGAGTTGATATTTTTTTCCTGTCGTCTATGATTTTTTTCTGGAAATTGTCCAAGTTTCTTTTGAATTTCACGGTTCTATGTTTATCATGTCCTCTTCGAATTTTAGCATTTTCTTGCATATTGGTGGGCATTTTTTTTATTAAAGTTGAATGTCTCGGGTTTTTCAGTTGTTTAGTTTTTTGGGGCGTTGATGGAGAAATATGCCTTCCATCTCATTCGTCTTATTAGACTTTCGATTTTCTCTGTTAGTTGGAGTTTGTATAAAGCTTGGGTAGGTATGGAGATGTTTTTCGGTGAGTATCGTAGGTCAAATTTATCCATTTTCGTCAAAAGAATAGCGCGAGTGCTCAACCCGCGGGGGAGCGAAATATATGTGAAAAGTGTGTGTATATAAATATAAATAAATATATATATATGTATAATTATTTATATATTATATGCGCGGTACTTATTAGAAAGCGCTCAATATCAGAGATAGAGCTAACATATTTGGTTGGATAGATGTGAATTTGTGACCCTGGGTTTCACGCTTTAGCGATCGTCAGACAAATTGATTAATTTTTTTAAAAATTTGGGTTTATGTAGATTGCGTGTATTGGTGTTATTGTGGAAGTGGTGGGGGAAACTTCGTCGTTTTTTCATCGTACTAACGCAAACATATCCAGACACATATACATACTACCGTCCGTCGGGACTCATACATATATAAACATATGTGGGCAGTTTCAGATATGACATATGTATGTATATACGGGTGGTGTTGTGTCTATACATACGCATTTGTATGTTGAAATTTAAAGATTGGAAGTGTGGCGGAAATGTCTCGTGAATGTCTCGTGAATGTATACATGTCATATTTTTTTTTTCTGCTGAATAATATTTCCTCGCATGTATGTATATACGTGTGGTGGGGTTTGTGTAAAATTATGATAGGTAAAAATTATTATTATTTATATTTATTTTTAAATTTTTGAAAAAAAATGGGAGTTTATTTGTTATATTTAAAGCTGGTTATTTGTTTGTTTTTGACTGTGTATATGTAACAGGTAGAAATTTGTAATCCTTATTGGTTATTTATATGGTGATGTTTAATATTTAATATGCTGGGTGAGAGGGTAGTTTGATTTAATAACGGGTCTATATGATATGATGTGATAGTAATGTTGCAAGGGATTGGAGACAATGATAATATAATTAGCTAATAGTTATTGTAAATTGGTAGAAATGATTAGTAACGGTGGTGGGAAAATGATAAAACCATGAATGTAGTTATAGTGGTGTTAGCTTGAACTAAAGAGTGTTTGTTGGTGTTTTATTTTATTTTATTTTATTTTATTTTGTTATATGTATTAATTTATTTTGGTATAAATCCTGATAATAGGTATTCTGTGTAAAATTATGGTAGTTGAAGATTGCTATAATTTTTAATTTTTAATTTACAAAAATATTATTGTTATTATATTAAAGCTGGTTATTTCCTTGTTTTTTGTGACTGTGTAGAAATTTCAGTTTGTAATCCTTATTGGTTATTTTTATGGTGGTATTAAATATGCTGGGAGAGGGGGTAGTTTACGTTAATAATTATGGCAGGATTATATGGTAATGGTAGATATGGTGTGATAGTAATATGTAAGGGAGTTGGTGGCAATAATAATATAAGTGGTTAATATTTATTGTAAATTATTAGTAGTGATTAGTAATGTTGGTGGGAGAATAATAAAACCTATAAATGTAATTATTGTGGTGCTAGCTTGAACTAAAGGGTGGTTGCTGGTATTTTATTTTATTTTATATTCTATATTTATTTGTTTATTTTTATTTATTATGAATCCTGGTAATGGGTGTTTATTCTCATGGTTATATATGGAAATTATATCTGATCTTATTGTTTTAAGGTGTTAAATATGCTGGTGGAGTAATATGCGTTAAAGATTGTAGTGGATTTATAATAGTAGGTGTGATGTGTAAGTGATGGTGCTGGGTGTTGGTGGTAATGATAATATTATTAGATAATAGTTATTGTAAAGTGGTAAAAGTGATTACTAATGATGGTGCAATGATAATAATGATAGATGCAATTATTTTGATGGTATCTTGAAATTAAATTATGATTGTTGGTGGTTTGTCTATTATATATATATATATATATATATATATTTGGTTCGATTGATGTGAGTTTGTGACCCTGGTTTTCACGCTTTTGCGATCGTCAGACAAACTGATTCATTTTTTTAAATTTTGGGTTTATGTAGATTGCGTGTATTGGTGTTATTATGGAAGTGATGTCACTCATGCTAACGCAAACATAGATGCATGTCCATACACCCGATGAGGTACGCAGACACATATACACACTCGCTCGTCCGCCGGGGCTCATACAGACATAAACATATGTGGTCCATATGGGATTTGACATATGTATGTATATGTGTGCTGTTGTCTATATACATACGCATTTGTATCTTGAAATTCAAAGATCGGAAGTGTAGCGAAAATTTCTCGTGAATGTTTCGTGAATGTATGCATAAAATAATATTTTCTCGCGTGCACGTATATACATGTGGTGAGGACTGTTTAAAATTATGATAGGTAAAAATTGCTATTATTTTTAATTTTTTTAAGGTTGATTTGTTATTATTTTTTTCTTGCTTTTGATGACTGCGTGTATGTAACTGGTAGATATTGCAGATTGAAACAGCCTGTCGCCTTGAGTGTTGACTTCAATGTTCACTGTTATATATATATATATATATATATATATATATATAAATTCATGAATCATTCATGTTATTGATATTGTTTGCGATGATGTATTCTCGCCATTTAAATCATTAACCTCTATATTTGTTTTTTGTATGAATGATTCATGAATTTATAAATTTATAATTATAATTGAACCTTTTAATTGAAAAAGAAAAAAAAAAAATATATATATATATATATATATATATATATATATATATACACACACACACACACACGCACGCACACATACAGGGTGCGATGATTAAATTGTCGGCATTTTAGATTTTTAATTTCGCGCATGTGTATTGTTTGTTTTTAATTTTTGTGAAAAGTGACATGTTTCATAATTCTAGTCGTAAATTTGCAGTAGAAGGCTTTCTGTACACATTCACTATCGGTTCACACTTCTTCCCGGTCTTTTGGGCAGGTGTAGATGTTTATCGCATGTTCTCTGTTTAGAAATGGTTCCGGTTCCTTCTAAAGTCTTTTCATTCTCTTTCACTCCCAGTATCGCCTTGATTCTTAGCGGCTTTATATATTCTAGCCAACGAAGTAGAACAAAGTGACTAGGTTCAAGTCGTTACTCCGACTTTCTCTCAAAGCGATCATCAGACAATAACCGGTTCTGACGATCTATCGGGGTAACGATTTAAACCTCGTCTCTTTTTAACTAGCATGCAAAAAAAATCGATAGCTGCATTCGTCACAAGTGGAAAAAATTTAAATCTGCATGGCACTTTACTCCAATTGGCTTATTCGCTTGCTTAAACTCAACGTTGATTCTGATTCCGCAGAACTGGGTTGGGTGTGAAAACGTATTTGTTGTTAACATTCTTTTTTCATTCGGTTTTTCAGCTGCGAGTCCTTTTTTAAAGCTGATCGTTTTGTGTTCATTTTGTTTAGTTCTTTTTTCGTAACAGATTTAATGTTTAGTATAGAGCTTAGAAAAAATTTCCTGTGTTAGATAGGCAAGAAGTAAGTCATGTAGCAACATCAGCACGGCAAAGTGCACTCCTTTAAAGGCAAGGAGGAGCAAAAATATTTTAAGTCAAGTGATAGCGATTGCTGTATGAGTCGTACGATTTTTGAATGAAGTACGGGCAACGTCAGGCCATGCTGCTAGTGTATATATATATAGTTGTATATTTAGGCAGCAATCCTTCCTTTATGTATCTGTGATTAAATAGGTGTAACGTATCTGATCGTCTTACGTTACACCTATCTGATCACAGCTCCATTAGAACCCATTTAAACACGCACAGAAATTTACCAGACTCCATTAGAAACATACTATTAGGTTGGTGCAAAAATAATCACGTAATAATGTCGTTTTTTGACGTATTTTTTAACGTCAAAAAACGACATTATTACGTCATTATTTTTGCACCAACCCAATAGTAGAAAACACAAATATATTAAGTGCATCCACCTGCAAAAAAAAAGACTAAAAATAATGGAAGCTTTAATAATAAAAAAGAAAAAGCCAACTCTTGACAATATTAACCACGAAATCTGAAAGACTACGAAATCTGAAAGACTAGTCAAACTTTCAGATTTAAATGAAATTTCCATTGCTCCAAAGCCAATAGAAGGACAACGGGTTTCTACTTGCCTCAGAGTGTTTTCTCAAAAAACATATAATGCACTTCTCACTCAGTCTGAAATAATGTGCTAACCATATTCGGAAATTAAAAACATTCCTACCACACACTAAGACATACACAGAACGCACACACTCAATTAAGCTGAAAATCGAATCATCCTTGATAATGGCTAAAGGTATAGCCGAAAGCGTTCGAAAATATAAACCATTTGGACAGTTCTTACACACCCTTTGTCCAGAAAAGAAAACTCTTGTTCGAACACAAGAAAAATTAAATAAAAAGCTTAACCGTAGTACCTTTTCTGTCGTTTTACTGGAACATGCATATATATATATATATATATATATATATATATATATATATATTGTTCGGATAATCTCTTCGTTATGATACCTAGACTCTATAATTTTAAGCGCAGTACTAGTTTAGCGTCGAGATCTCACCACTTTACAGTTGAGCTAACTAGATGTAGCCCTAAGTTCTATGCTAACAGTTTTTTTTATCGCACTTGTCGTTTGGAGAACTCCCTTCCCGCTCCATGCTTTCCATCCAACTTTAATGTGCAAAAATTTAAATGAAATGTCAATTGCTATCTACTGTCTTCCTAATTATTCTCTAATTTCAGAACTTGATAGGAAAGACTAGATCAACACAAAAATATGTCCGGAGACACCGTAACTTTTCAGCTTGTGGAGAAGACCTGCATGCTAGACCCTGTCAAAGATGTTCAATGGTGCAGACCGTTTTTATCTGGATCACGATAAACTCTTTCCACGATTATAGTCAGGGCATCAGCAGTTGACCTGGATCAACGAAAGCTGTATTGATTGTCTGAGAAAAGGCCCTGCGATGAGAGATTATGAACCCATTCAGCATTGATGAGGGCCTCTGTTGAAAATTTATAACAATTTGCGCTTTGAAACATTTCATCATGGAGTTAAGTGTTATATTAGCAGCCTGTCCAAAAATCATATAAATACAGTTGATACTTGGTCAAAACTGGAAGAAATCATCCGATATTTAAATTCTATGACTTTTGATCACAAGAATAATATCCTGAGTCAACAATTTTTAGCAATGGCTCCCAAAATGGTTGGAATAAAATACAGCTCAGATATAGTTGTGCATGCTTTTGGGTACTATGCAAGATCACGGACATTGTATAATGAATTAAGATATGATTTTCAGTTACCCTCATTAGCAACATTATGAAGGATGACGTCAAAAGTTTCAAAATTTAATGAAAAATCTTTTTTGTTATCTATATTTAATACTCTTAATACCAGTCAAAAAGGGTGCATAATTCTCCATGATGAAGTATATATCAAAAAGATGTTGCTATATCATGGCAAACAACTATTTGGTAAATCAGTTGACAATCCATCTGTACTTGCTCAAACAGTATTTGGTATAATGTTGATATGTCTCAATGGGGGTCCAAATTTTCTTACAAAATTGATTCCAATTTCAAAATTAACATCCGCCTTTTTATTTGAACAAATTGAGTTAACAGTCCAAGCCATCACATCTGTACCAGCTGATGTAAAGGCTATTATATGTGATGGCAACCGCGTAAATCAAGCTTTTTTTAAATTATATCTTACACTACCTGAAAAACCTTGGTTAACTGAAGATAATAAACATTTGCTTTTTGATTATGTTCATCTGTTGAAAAATATTCGCAATTTGTGGCTGACAGAAAAAACAGGAGAACTAATCTTTGATGATGATGGAGTAAGTCGAGTGGCAAAATGGACACATCTTAAACAGTTATATCGTTTTGAATCTGAAAGACTAGTCAAACTTTCAGATTTAAATGAAATTTCCATTGCTCCAAAGCCAATAGAAGGACAACGAGTTTCTACTTGCCTCAGAGTGTTTTCTGAAAAAACATATAATGCACTTCTCACTCAGTCTGAAATAAGTGCAGGTAAGAATGATACTGCCCTCTTCATAAACAAGGTTTTGACATGGTGGAAAATTTTAAATGTTAAATGCCTTCAAATTGATAAATTACATAATGATCCTCTACAAGCTGAAATCACATCTCCAAATGACACCCGACTTGATTTTATCATTGAATTTGGTAAAATGGCTCTTAATATGGCTGGCTGTCAAGGTTATCGTAAAAAACAATTATCCCAAAACACTGCTACTGCCATACATCATACTTGCAATGGAATTGTTAGTCTATGTCGACACCTTTTAGCTACAAGTCATAAATATGTATTACTTGGGCAATTTTCAACTGATCCATTAGAAAAAGAATTGGCACCTATTTTATAAATGTTCAACAATGTATTGAAAAGCTGCATATTAAGCAGACATCTTTACTTTTAAATCAAAATGTAAATATTGATGAATTTGATGTTAATCCAGGTCACCAATGTACATTTTGTGATTATAAACTTTGTGAGGAAGGTTCAGAAATATTTGACAATCTGGAAAATTTAGAACCATCTTTTTCCAATGAAATAAAAATGGCTCTTGTGTACATAGCTGGATATATTACAAGAAATGATAATCAACCCAGTGAATGTGAAACCCATTTTTATTATGAAAAGTATGGAAAATATACCAATTTAATTGACCATGGAAAACTAAAAGTTCCTTCTGACCACACTTGTCAATGGTTATTTTTTTGTTTTATCCTTTTCCATACAATAAAGGAAAAGGTTTGCTATAAATCATTAAGTAACATTTTTATGCTTATTTCTGAGTTTCATTTTTTCAACATGAAGAAAAAGCATGCTTCTATTTTTGCAAATATAGTTTTGAAAAATTTTTGCAAACATGGCACACCTAGATCAGAAAAAGAACCAGCTCTAAAAGTTTTTAAACTTTCCTAGAATGATTTTGTTTTATTTGTCTATATTTCTGCGATGATTGATTGTTATATACACACTTCGGCTGATGTCTTCCAGCCTTCTCGGGTTCTGTTTGTCAAACCCAGTAACTGTAATGTAAATTTAAACCAAAGTCTTTATTCACTCAAAGGGAATAGATTGAATAAAGGATTCAGTGACACCTGTAAATAATATAAATTTCTGATTCAATATATCTTTTACCAGAAATCATAATTACCCCTTTGTGTTGTTTAATAATTATCAGTGTTCATAGCAAAAATACATATTTTCATTTATTTATCTTTCAACACATCCTATTATCCTCAGGTGTGAATAAAAATGTTATTCTAAGTATTTCATAAAGTGGTTGACTTCATTTTCTTCTAAATAGGCCTCCAAGTTCTGGCTCTCAGTTGCGCCATGACTTGGCCTGGGGTATAGAACGCCATGATGCAAAGTCAAATGTTTAAAAGCTTCCCGATTCTCTATTGTTTTAATCTGATCCTGTTGGCTATTTTTAGATCTATTAGCTTACTGTAAATAACGTTTATTTATTAATTTGTTTAATTGTTTACGTATTTGTTTTTTCTCTATGTTGACTCCTGCCCAATGTTATTGGGCAGGAGTCAACTAGGTCTGCCAAAATGCACAGAAAAAAAGAAAAACATTATCGAACGAAGAAAAGTAATAACGTTTAAAATATGTCGAAAATTCGCAACGTGTGTCAGCGTTCATTTGAGGTAGGACCCAAGGATAAAAGCTGTCCACCAAGCGCTTGGTCCTAAAGCTAATAGAACTAAAACGTCCTCCTGAAGCTAACAGTTCAAATAATTGGCACAATTTGTCTTTCGTTGTTTTCTGTCCTGCTGCCACAATGAAAATTTGAAATGTCCTCTAATGGAGGACAATGAACGGCCGATTATAATCTTATGGAGAGTTTTCTTGTCCGCTGAAGAGCTGCTAACCACACCCTCACCAGAGCAGCGGGAGAAGATTACTAGTAGCTTCGTTTGTATTTTTTTTCTTTCTCAGTAATTAGAGTCACTGTTCCGCCATCTTGACTTGGTACTGCTCACCCAGTAAAGAAATTTAATTTTATCCATCCTCTCCACACAAACCACATTGATAACCAAAGAGACAGGTGCTGGTGTGTGCGTTTTTCTGAAAGTCTACTAGTAGTCACTTTGTTTTTAAGATGGTTTAAGGCAAGGTTTCTTCGAGTTCCATGCAGCAAATCTTTTTATTTCCCTTCTGAGAGTCCGCTTCATCACCCCGAGGTAAGTCCGACCAAAATTGCTTGCTTTACACATTCTTTGTTTTGATTTTAAATACGCTATTTTTCCCCACCTTTTGCTTGTACTTATCGTCTCAAATGAGGCATATAGACACCCCCTATATAAAACCTTGAAAGGTTTTAGAAGCTAATGTTTGGAAAAACAAGAAAAACTTTTCTAATTTATTTTGAAAATTAATGGTTTTTAGACAAAATGACGCCGTCTCGGCTCAATAACGTAGTCATAGATTCAGTCCAAGAAAATAAAGTTAGTCTTTTGTTTATTTTTCAGTTCCAGCTAAAAATTAGGGGACTGAATCTCTCCGCCCCCAACCCCCACCACCTTAGTTCTTCTTGTAGCGCCATCGATGATATGTAGGTACATCAAGAAGTTCATAGCTTAATGATAGGGATAAAAGATTATTTTACACAACGAATATTTATTTTTCAAAATAAACATTTATTTTTCAACTTCCATGTCATTTCGACTTAATTCAATGATAAATATTAATCGCATAGAAAAAAAGAAAAATTATCCAGTAAAAATTTCAGATCAAAATTTATCCTATGTCCATGTCGGGCTATGGACTTATTGATCTTCATTCACATCGTTAAAGCAAGTTAATTTGTGATTACTTTCGTTTGCAATTTTTCAAATGTCCACCACATTTCAAATTCGCTCACTGGAGTTTTTTCCTTTTCTCTATCTCTGTCCTCTTCATTATATCAGCCATTCTGCACTCTCACTCAAGCTCTTGAACCCTATGCTCTAACCCTAAACCCCAACACTGTTGTTTATTATTCGCCTGTCCTTTTTCTCGCTTTCACTCGTCCGACATGGGTAAAGGTGCCCTCTACAGACTGTCTTTCTTTTCATCTTCGTCTGTTTTTCGCGCCATTCGTTCATTCTTTAGTTCCTGTCGACAACTCTTTTTTGAAGCAAGGTGCCATTATGGCGGGAAAAAAGAGATGTCAGCCTGAGTCTTTAAAGAATGCCGTGCACACAAAGAAAGAAATTGATTTGAGGAATAAAAGAATTTAAAATAGCTTCATAGAAAACAATAGATAGATAGATAGATAGATAGATAGATAGATAGATAGATAGATAGATAGATAGATAGATAGATAACGAACAGACTGATATGAAGCATTGAGGGAAAGGATTATATTATTAATACTGAGTTCGTAAGTAAAGTGTAGGACGAACTTATTCTCTAAGGTTTCTGTAAGATCTTTTCATTTCGCCTAGGCCTTTTGAAAATATGAATATGACGCCAAAATTACGGGTGTTTAATCGTGGGGCGGTGGAATTATTAAAATTTCGTTTTCTACAAAAGTCATGTAGAAATTAAATTCGGTCCAAGAGGTGAGCCCATCGTTACGCCGCGTAAATTTTGTAAACTTATTCATTTCGCTATAATAGACAGCGGATAGAAATGATTAATCGGATAGCCGAGTTCGAATTCCAGTCGAATTCATCACATTCACTGATGCGCAAATACACTTGGGAAAGTCATAAATCCATCTCTTTGTATCCCACATCCAAGATTTACATCGTTGGGCGGTTCGAATTCATTCTGGAAGAAATTCTGAATATATATATATATATATATATATATATATATATATATATATATATATATATATATATATATAGAGAGAGAGAGAGAGAGAGAGAGAGAGGTAGAGAGTGGAACTAGGATATATATAAATACACGCATACACACACTCACACGCATACACACATTCACACGCACACACATCCTCTCTGCCGGAAGCTGATAGCTTAGGGGAATAATCTCCGATGTCAAATCAGTTGGGTTTCGATCCTGGCTTGAGCCAATCGGATATGTTTATTTTTCTCTGTGTGTGTTTCTGTGTGCTTTTCTGTGTGTGTGTGCGTGTTTCTTTATGTGCGTGTGTGTATGTGTGCGTGTGTTTCTGTGTGTGTGTCTCTGTGTGCGTTTCTCTGTGTGCGTGTGTGTGTATGTGTGTTTCCCTCTGTGTGTATGTGTGTGTGCATGCGTGTGTGTGTGTGTGCGTGTGTAGAGACAGAGAATGATGGTGAGCATAAAATCAACACTTCATGGTGACCGGCAGTTTCATACCTTAAACCAGTGATTCTCAAACGGTGCGGCGGAAGAGGATAGCAGGTGAGGCAGAATGATTGAAAGACAATCAAAGATCAATAAATTCCTATGCCAAAAATAAATATAATTTCAAAATTTAAAATGTTATTGTGGATTACTTGTAATTGCATGCATGAGTTCCAGTATAAATAGTTATAAATAACTACTGACCAATTTTGAATTGTGATATTTTTGCAATATATGAAGTCTTAAGAATATAGTAACTAGGGTCTGCAAATTGAAGGAGAGAGTTATCAATGAAAATGTTCTGACTGCGAATTTAAGGTCATCTCCCTTTGTTATGTTAATTTACTCACGCATAGACACTCCCAGCTATAAATAGAAGCAGGTACTGCCTTTTGGAGAGGGAAGTTTCCAGCAGTCAACTCTGTGACTTGGACTGAACATTCTTGCTGTAATACTCTCGTTTGTATATGTTTGTATTACTGTTTCTGTTAATATATTTGTTTAACTCAATTCCTCTCTTTGTGTCTTTATTTCTGGCCCTAACAAGGCCACATTACCCTTTAACCCTATCTCTTGAGGTTCTTTGCCGTAGGGCTGCTTGCGCCTTTTCACCTGGACTTCTCATTGGTGAGGCGCGAGCAAATTTTCATTCCGAAAATGCGGCCCAGAGAAAAAAAAAAGGTTCGGCAACCAGTGCCTTAAGCGAACATCAGATGATGTTCTGATGATTACTTAAGGCTCAAAACTGACAGTCATCATGCAGTGTTGGTTCCTATATCCATATAGTCTATATTTCTAAACATTCAATCCTGAATACTAAGCAAGCTGAATATTAGGCAAATTTTAAAATATATTCATATATTTTTCTCCGCGAAAATCGTTGAAAAAATTTAATTTACAAGAACCCTACCCAACCCACAAATTTCGAAATGTAAAAAACATGAAGTCAATGCTTAAATCTGCTTTTATTTTTTAACCGTTTCTAATTTCTCAAACACATGAAAAGTTGCTAAAAACAAAGTCAAACCAAGAGAAGATAAAAATTAAAAGCAAAATAAAAAGCATATTCTGCTCAAAGCCAAACAATTGACAAAATCTTGTGGTTTCTGAGTTGTTGTTCTCTGATTTCTCTGAGAACCAGAAAAAGACCCCCAAGTTTTTCTCCGGAATATCATATTTCGATTAACGTTGTTCTGGAATGCAATGTTTGGTATTTTGGAATTCTTGTCTCACAGAATAGATGCGTACTCATATCGCATTACCATTCTTGGTTCGACAGAATAATCTTGTGACATTTTAGGACTATAATTCTCGAATATATATAATAGAATTGTCGGTACTATATATATATATATATATATATATATATATATATGTGTGTGTGTGTGTGTGTGTGTGTGTGTGTGTGTGTGTGTGTGTGTGTGTGTTTCCGTGCTCTGAAATATTCCAGACCCGACCGGGAAAGGATTAAAAAAAATTCTAATGTTTGTCAATCGGACTGAGAAATTTCTAGCACCCACTCATATGTATGCTATCTATCTATCTATCTATCTATCTATCTATCTATCTATGTCGCACACATGCGTGCACATAGATAGATAGATAGATAGATAGATAGATAGATAGATAGATAGATAGATAGATAGATAGATCATGAACAGAATCAGATAGAAAAAAGTTCAAAAGTCTTTACTTTTCGATTCAAGATTCGCAGGTACTACTCCTTGGAGTCAGATAATTCTCTCTTCACACACACATATATATATGTACACACATACACCTATATATATATATATATATATATATATATATATATATATATATATATATATATATATATATATGCGTTGAAACACATCCGATCACACAACTTAAGCAATATCGAGCCAGGTCAGTACCCTGATGGGTGACCGCTTGCGAATTTCAGATGCTGTAAGCTTGGATGTACCGGTGATGTAATTGGATAATAGCTTGAAATTGTTAATCAAAGAGGCGAGTTCCAATTTCAGTTGGGTTTGTTATTTTCATTTACGCACAAATCACCTTGGCAAAGGCACAAAACAACCTCGTCTTCCTCCAGCTATCGGTTAATTAGTAAGATTTGCATCACTAAATCATTATTATCTCCCCCCAAATTCTGACTATCTGAAAACATTTTCTGGATTTAAACAACCTGTAAAGTGTTAATAACCCGTAAAAACGAATCAATTAATCAATATATATATATATATATATATATATATATATATATATATATATATATATATATGCAACATTCCTTGTGAGCACTGGGAAGAATATGTATCTGATCGCAATGTTTGTAATGAGCCTACTAGTAGTGGAAGGCGTTACTTTGAAGATGAGAAGAGGAGACACGCAAAGCTTAAAAGAGATGTGCATAAAGGCGTCTCCGTTCAGCTTCCTGAAGACGCCCGCACGAAACTCGATCTAATATGTACAAATTGTAGTACAATGTTTTTGTCAATGGCTGGTTCAAGGAGTCACTTGAGAGCGCACCAGCGGAGGATGACAATTGACTATAAAACCGGTAGAAGTCTAGAATCAGTTTCACGCGACATTTTAAATTGCATGATAATGTACCACCTGCTGTTAGACCTTTTAACTGTCCTGTTTGTGTCGGAGTATGTAGGTCCCTTGCTGCGCTAAAGAGCCACATTCGTTCAGCACATCAGTTGATTTTCTCCCAAAAGTTATGTAGCAATGGCCGTACTTGGCAACCACCATATGATAAAAATATAGTTTTAAGGTATGCTATATTTATGGGCTAAAGCGCTCTATATCAGAGATAGTGCATATGCGAATATAAAAGTGGACATTGACGTTCACACCTAGTGGCGACAATCTGTTTCATATTTAAATGCAATATTCAGGCCATCATGCGGAAAGTCGTTTGGAGACCTTGTGGCACGATATGTGCACCAGGCTTCTGTATTCAGCTCTTCCCAAAAGTGTAGTTGGTTCCGCACAAGCCTTCACCGTTGTAATTAAATAATATGTGCGGATAGTCTGGCTGTTGGTCCTAAGAAATCAGCTGCCTGACTCTCATACATCAAAAATGACGGGAGGGTCCAGTATATATATATATATATATATATATATATATATATATATATATATATATACACACACACATATATATATTAAAATAATGATTCATAATCCAGTGTTCTTATTAATTATTTTTATTTAAAAAAACAAAAAAAACAAAAAAAAAACAGTGCTTAATACAATTCTGTAGAACATAAACATTAAAATTTACTCATTTAAAAATATATTTAAAAAAATTAAAAAAAACAATACTACTCCTTTCTCGATAAACCCTAAACACTCTGTCTATAATTAAACATATACCTTTATCTGTCGAATAGAGAATAAGTACAAATTCAGCAAATGAGAAAATATTCTCTGAAAATAGTGATTACTACAATAAAGCTCTAAATAATAGTGGCAACAAAAGCCCAAAACTCAATTCTATAAAAAATGCAAGTGGAAAGTATAGAAGAAAAAACATTTAAAATGTCGGATGAAACTGCTTCTGGGCGTCTACGGTTTTATACTCAATTGCCACCTTCCGCTAGTGTGATATATATATATATATATATATTCTCTGAAAATCTTTCTTTGATGCACAGTTCATTGAATACGACAGACAAGGTGCTTTGATTTAGTTTCCTTATACAAATTCTCATGCGACCTAATAATTTTTTTTATTTAATGAAATAAATTATATAAAAAAACTAAATCAAAGAAAGCACCTTGTCTGTCGTATTCAATGAAATGTGCATGAAAGAAGGATTGCTGCCTAAATACACACACACACACACATACACATATACATACACATACACACACACATATATATATATGTGGGTGTATGTGGTGTGTCTGTGCGTGTGTGTGTGTGCGTGTGTGTGTAGGGAGAGAGAAATATCTGACTGAAGAGTGTTATACCTGCGAATCTTGAATCGGAAAGAAAAGTCTTTTGAACTTTTTCTATCTATCTTACTCTATTCATAATCTATCTCATTCTGTTCATTATTCATGTGCATGTATGCGTATGTGCAAGCGTTTCTTAGTAATTGTTGCTTTCTTATCGAAAACATATAAGCATATTTATACTTATTCTGAAAATGAAAGTCTTTCTATCTATATATATCTCTCTCCCTCCCCCCTCTCTCTCTCCACACACACACACACATATATATATATATATATATATATATATATATATGAGTGGTGCTGGAAATTTCTCAGTCCGACTGACATAATCTGCAAAATAACAAATATAAGAACTTTTTAATCTATGCCAAATGATTATTCTACTTCTGTTTACCAAATGGTAAAAAATAAATTAGGATAAAAATTCCTTGCATTAAGCGTTAAACATTTTCCTAGAGACAGTAAACTCAGTACAATTTTTAATAAAAATACGCTAAAATTAAGTTACAGTTGTACTGAAAACTTAGAAATGATTATTAAGAAACGATGCTAATATCTTGAGTAAACACTTAGACCAAAATCAAAAAAAAAATTTAGAGAGTATAATAAAAAGAAATGAAGATAAAGAAAAATTATGTAACTGTAGAAATCCTCAAAACTGCCCTCTTAATAATAAACGTCAGACTGAATCATTAGTGTACCAATGCAATATCTCATCTATTGAGGAGCCAGACAAAGTAAAAGTCTACATTGGATGCACAAGATATGAATTCAAAAGGCGTTGAAACCAACATCAAAATTCTTTTAAAATAAATAAATACTGAAATCAGACGTCCCCATCTAAATATTTATGGCATTTAGGGGAAACCAATAAAACACCTACTGTAAAATGGAAATTAATAAGAAAAGCTAGAATTTGTCGGTTATAAAAAGACCCATCTCCTTTATGCAAACATGAGAAATTATACAATATTTATGAAAAATAAAAATTTACTTAATCAAAGAAATGAAATAACTATTTTTTGCATACACTGTCAAAGATTTTCTTTAATGATTAAATGAAAAAAGAAAAAGATGAAAATGAAACATACATATTTATACTTGATCTTTGAATAATAATTTTTAAATAAGAAAGTAATTCTAATATATTTATTTGTTTTAAAAAAATGTATAGTCTATTAGTAATTAAAATTAGGAATAATAATTTAAAATTGTATTTTGAATCTTAAAAATACGACGTACTCATATTTGAACGAACCTTTTGAAAGAAATTTTTGTGTATACAATTATAAATTTAACAGCAAAATAAAAATGTCAAAAAAAAACCTTTTGTCATTGAAAAAGAAAAACCAGACCACATGCGAAAAACGGATGTCATCATTTGTTGAACAAGCACCCCTACCATGCCTTAACTTAGGTACTTTCATGAGATCGCTAAAAACAGGGCATAGCATGATGAAAAAGACGCCAAAGTTGATGAAAACAAAATTTTAGCGTCTAAATGCTTATGTTATTATTAAGAGGAAAGATCAAAGTATTTTTTACTTATTTTTTAAAATTTTTTCCTTCTTTTTTAGAACATTGTAAATTTTGATTAAAAAAACCTTTTTTCTCTTTTTATGAACTGGGCTGATAAAATAACATATAACATTTTTAGCGCGTTTTTTTCCTGTTCCGCACACATTAATTTCGAAAATCTTGCAAAAACAAAAATAATTGTCGAATTTTAGCGAAACTTTCAGAAACTATTCACAAATGATGGAACTTATTATAAATATCTTTTATTTTAAATAAAGTCATGGCAGAATTTTTTTTTTTTTTTCATATGTGTTACCCCCTCTAACTAATTGTAAGAAAACTCTATAATTTCAATTTTGAGGAGATTGGTGATTATATTAGTTAAAAGCACAATGCTTTGAGGAAACCAAATCATGTTTTTTTTTTTTTTTTTTTTTAGTTGGAACCCCTCTACCTGAAAATCGTCTCTGAAGTGTAACATACAAAACTCAATAAAACAAAAATATTATTTAATTTCAAAAGCTTTTAATAACTTTTATTTATTTCAATGAACATGGACAATATTGCCTGAAAGCAAAAAGATATTTCGATGAAAAATGAATTTTTAAAACAATTACCTACAATTATTTGTTATTTCTGTAATTTATTTTTATTTTTACATTATGTTGTTAATTCTTCTAAAATTATGGAAAAGCTTGTAGAACTTAACGAATGCTGTTTTTAAGTAGATATATATTTACAGATTATAATTTCCAAAGCTTATTACAAACTAACGAGCCCTCGTATATTAAAAAAATTAATTTGTGTCAATAATTTTTACCAAATGAAATCTACGGAAGCCGGAAGTATCGTGCGTGCAATAAATAAAAAACGTCAGCAGTGCAGCACTTGTATCTTTTTTTTTTATATAGTATTTATAATTTCTCCAGGTAATATCAACAAACTTATGGTACAGTACTTAAAAAAAAAAAACCCAAAAAAACGGAATGGCGAAAGTTTTTTTACTTTAATTATTACAAAGTAGTACTTAAGCAGGTGCGCTTAAAAGAATATGTCCATTCTGTCCGTCCGTAGGGGAACTCGAATCTCACGTCAGCTGTCAATAATTGATAGACGGCATCAATTCGCACTTGTCAATCCACGCGTGGTTCAAATCGGCTCCTTTTATTTTAAAAAACATTTTTCTACGAAGAAAGTAAGTAAAAGTTTCTTTTAAATTATTTTAAATAAACTTCAAATTTTCTAAATTTTTTCGAATAAATTTTGAAATATGTATACTTAATTTTTAAATGAGTTTTAAACGAAGAATGTAACTTATTTTTAAAAAAATTTAAATGGCTTAAAATCGAGTTTTTTTTCGTTATTTGGTAAACAAGATTTGTAACTAAAATTTTGGACATGTTAAGTATGAGTAAAAAATTTCAAAAAATATTCAAAAAATACTTTAGTGTTTCTTCTCGATAATGAAATATACATTTAACACGAGGAATTTTTTTTTTTCATTAATTTTCAGACCGTTCTTGTCATGCTATCGATTTTCATGAAGTTGAACTTAACCTCATTTTGAAAGTAACTCATATTTTTACACACAGGTTGTCTGTGAAAATGAATACCCTACCATCCCTTATCAAAATGATTGAATTTCCCCTAAGCTTAACAACTAATATCAAGAATGTAGGCGCTTATAAACTCAGTAAATTTCAAAATAAGTTATTCCAAATATCGCTTAAAAATGAAACAATCCTAGGGATTTTAATTTAATTCTATAATTAAATTTAAAATTTTAGTTTTTGTATTTGAAATATGGTAATTCGTGTGTCGCGATGGGACCATATTTTTAAATTGATAAGTTTATTATACATATATATATTAGGTTGGTGCAAAAATAATGACGTAATAATGTCGTTTTTTGAGGTATTTTTAACGTCAAAAAACGACATTATTACGTCATTATTTTTGCACCAACCTAATATATATATATATATATATATATATATATATATATATATATATATATGTACGTATATATATATATATATATATATATATGATATTTATTAACAATTATAACAAAAACATGTTATAAACCGAAACATAAATGCAACCAACAATAGTTTCAACACTATAGTTGCTTCTTCGGGCGGTGGTCTGAAGAAGTACCTATAGTGCTGAAGCATGCTTGCATTTCTGTAGTGGTTTATAACATGTTTTTGTTATAATTGTTAAATATCGTTGAGCTCTACTCTGAATTGAGCCCTTTTTAAAATATGTTTGAACATTGGAATTAACCTAACTTACAATTGGATATATATATATATATATATATATATATATATAGAGAGAGAGAGAGAGAGAGAGATAGAAAAGAGCGAGATAGATAGATAGATAGATAGATAGATAGATAGATAGATAGATAGATAGATAGATAGATTGTAGTTATTTTCTAATCTTTGCATGATTTGACATAATGCACACTGATTATGACTCATAAAAAAAATAATTACAACAATTATTTCATCATAATAAACATTCAATCAAATCTATCCATGTTAAACATTATTTCGACGTTAATTCAAATCATCTTCAGGTTAATATTAACTTTATTTTCAAAACAATATTTTTTTCTGAAATTCTTGTGTATAAACATCGACATGTTTACAAAACGACTATATATTCTGTTTGTGAATTAAATATTTTTCATAAATAATAATGGCTGACAAATCTTCATCTAACATCTACAATGTTTCATGTTCCTTCTAGTATGCAAATCCTGTTTATGACTAGATCACTTTTCCTACTGTGCGCATTTTTCAGTGTTTATCTAATTACAAAATAAATTAGTAAAAATAAACAAAGTATATATACTTTGACTGATTCATTATTTACATTATTTCCAATCGCATTATTGTCCTCAACTTTGTTGTTATTATCAAAATATTTCAGGTCGTTATGCTTTCCAGCCATCATCAGGTGTTTGTTTCGAACTGAACCTTCTATTTAATCTACAGAGCTAAATTGTTAATTCTCCCGCTCTCAATGTCTAGCGATATCTCGTCTTGTTCTTAATTAGTACTGCTCAGTAATTGCCTTACCCTGTTTCCACTGAGCCTAACACCGCATTCCTTGAAACAGTCTATACCAGGGATTCTCAACAATTTTGAATCAGTGCATCTCTTTCCAATATTGTCCGACTTAAAGGGTGCGTTCCAAATAATATGCATATATTATTGAAAATGTTCATTCTTTTCCATATTAATATATTAGGTTGGTGCAAAAATAATTTCGTTTTCTCATATAGTAACATATGTTAGAAAACGAAATTATTTTTGCACCAACCTAATATATACTCGACGTGATGTAAGGGTTAGCAAGTTTGTCTCATTAGAACAATTACATGTGAGTTTGATCCGCACTGGGTGCCACATACTTTCGTCTTTGTTCTCCATCTAAGCTACATTTAGAAAAACACCATTGCATAGGTTATTTTTGATAAAATAATTATTTGTTTCCAAGAATCATTTGACAAAGCTTTGCAACAAAATACACACTGAAGCCTTTTTTCTCCATTGATGGGGATGATGGATGTGAGTCCATATTGAATGTAACAGCCATTATGCCATCTTTTTGAACTCTCCTGATCGGCTCCAAATTCTGTAATTAAAAATAAAAATAAAAGATACCCACCGAAATCCTGAAATTCCTCCACCCTCTGGTTTAGAACCCATGATAAGCTGTAATGGTTGTTGTCTTCTTTAAGACCTACAGGGTCAATTCTCTAAAAGCCATTTTAATGATTGATCTTTAGAAAACGTCTGTATATAGCTGATAGCTTTTTTTCACAAAGTTTAAGTTTTGCTTTGAACCTTGTATCCAACCATGATTTCTGGTGCTTAGTGAACCTATATATAATAGCCACTAAATATCTTGCGCAAAAAAACGAAAAGAATTTTGTTCATGTCTGAAAAGAAACATACACGTACGTAGTGATATTCTATCCAAAGCTTCACTCCGACAATTCGTGTGAAACCCATTTTTGATTAATTGAATTTTTCCCGCCTAAGTTGGCACTGAAAAACTCCCAACCCAAACCAGTTCCAAAAGTTGATCAAAAGACCAAACATCAGATTTTTTCAAAATCCCTTCTTGGTCGGGCTTTTCTATATAACCTCGTTCTTTACGAACAGCTTGCAACTGTCGAGTTATAAACATCAAATTTATCCTCCAATACTAACGCTGACAGGGAGTCAGCATCCAAAAGTGCCTGCAATTCATCACTTCCAAATTGTTGTGATCGACCGACACGCAATTTGAACCCCCATATCCAAAATCAAATTCATTTCTCCTGAATTTCGCTAACATTAAAATAAACCCTAATGTAAATTATTAAAAATGTTTGATAATTCTTCATCTAAAATATCAAATTTAGTAATATCTAAAAATGCTGAATTTAATAAAAATCAAAATAAAATCTAGTCAAAATATTTAATAATGTTTGACAAGGTTTTCGTCTCATGAAAAATAAGATGACAATAAATACCAGTCAAAAATAATAATAATGGCTGACAAATCTTCATCTAACATCTACAAGCGACTGCATTTTTACCATACAGACCAATGCGCGAACCTGTATCCTCGAGAATATATCATATAAAATCCTTTGGGACTAGATTCCAATGGATCATCTGTTCCAAATTAAGTTGCAGGATTTGATAATCGGAAATAAGACAAGAACATGGAAGAAAATGGATTTCAATAAATTTGAAAGAAAATGAAAAGGTAGATGAGAATTTTGACTTTGGCAAGGAAATTGTGTAAAATAAACAAAACAGTCGAGTCAGTCGTTATCGGAGCGATGGTAACAGTACAGAAGAGCTGAGAAGAAAGGCTACAGAAACTAGGACAAGCCTGCACAAAAAGCGCGGCCCACTACACTACTCAGTGGGGTTTTCAAAATTCTTTTTGTGCCGATCAGAATGAATTCGGAGACTGATCAGTTTTCTGGAAGCATGAGTTTATTCAATGAATATTCCACGATTTTTGTATTGAAAAGAAAAAGAAATTTTTTTTATCGTCCTGTCTCTGTATAAATATTTGTTTCAATGTCGCTCACATTGAAAATCCTATTTATTAATTAATTTCAAGTGTACGGCCCTGAAGCGATGTGAAGCAAGCTTTTTGAAACTCACGTGTAACTGATGGAAATCGTTTGGTAAGGTATGCCGGCAGCCGGCATTTCCCTATCTTTTGTTTGAAGAACAAAAGGGTGTGTAAATGGAGAGGGTGAGAAAATGCGGCTTCATATTTTGATGTTAGTCGCCAGGAGGACGACTTCTTTTATATGCCGTGTTTCTTCAGTATGTAAAGCTGAAAAAGCTGTCATCTTTTCCCTATGCTACTTTGTTGAGTTATAATAAATCTTTTAAACGTAATAAATGCCGGAATAGCTTCAAAAAGAAAACAACATATCACATAGCCAGGGGTACAAGATAAGGAAGCGCCTGACAAAATATCAAGAACTAAATCTAAAACTTTCTTATCGAAAAATTAAAATAAAAAAATGGCCGACGCCAATTTATCGATTACCAAAAATACTATACATAAACTTCTCTTAAGATTTATTAACGCATTTGTACTATTTTCCCACTCAGTAATTTGCCCTTGAGGTCTGGCTGCAATTTGCTCCTACATATTTTGTTAATTTAATTAAAGTCCGAGGGGCTATATTTAACTCCAAATTGGTTAAGCATCACACCTCGCCGGGTCTTCTTTCTGATAAGCAATATGATTTTCGCTTCTCTAGATCAATTAGTGATGTATAAACGATTATTTCGAATAGAGTCTATCAGGCCTTAGATAAGAATGGCTAACGTTTGGATATCTCGAAGGTATTTGACATACTGGTCTTTTTAAAAAGTTATTTCTGGACTAATTTTTGAAGTGATTCCATCTTATCTGTTGTGGGCCTAGAATAGGTCCGAAAAAAACTCGAACTCAGCAATTTAGTGAAAACATATTATCAACAAAAAAGAACGAATACAAAAGGGTTGAACGTCCGACTGACGGCAAAGTACAGTAGTCAAATCGTCAACTGTAGACAGCGATATTTAGTTACCCCCCACCCCACGAGGGTTACATGTGACACAAGGCCGGTTTAACGTGGGATCTCCGAGCCCATAGACTCGTCCAAAAATAATCCCTCTTTGAACCCGCATAAACGGATTCAGGGGCAGTCAACATTCCCGAACGAGACTTTTCCCTTCGGCGGAGCCTCGTTCGGATTCCTCTCCGCCCAAAGGCAGAGAGTTCGACTGTTTAGCTGTAACAGGTCAACTGTAGACAGCTCGAGAGAGAGGCATAATCTCCCCGTATATATAGTAATAGGACGAGTCCATTTAGTCCATAAAGGTAGGTCCCATAACATTATCAAATCACGAAATGAAAGCTGTGTTGAATGGCCACTCTTCTGAATGGAATGTACCTACGTTGTTCCCAATTTTTATCAATGACATTCCCGATGTCATCAGTTCTCAAACTAGTATTTCTATTGATTACACAACTGTTTATTCCTATCTTAACGCTAAATCTGATCGGTTCGATGAGGTCAAATTAGTTGCAGATCACAAAAATGACATAAAATCAGTTGTTCACTAGGGCAAAAAAACGGCTTGTTAACTTTAACATTACCAAAACGAAACTGCTCTATTTTATCGGTATATCTGATGCTAGCCTCCATTGCGCATTCTTGAGCTAACGTTTTCCCCTGATACGAAGGGCAAATATTATATTGAATCGGTTGCTAGAAAGGTTGGTTCACTGTTTCATGATACATTTTTTTCGATAGAATCTATGTTAAACATTGAAAAGGCCATCGAATATTGCTGCTACATCTGGTTTAATGCTTCTGCTATGTACTTAAAGATTCTTATTAAAATTCAAAGAATTTGCAATGTTTACGGTCATGACCTGGCATCTCGCCCCCAGTACCTTTCTCACAGTTTTAATGTAGCTTCCCTGTGCCCTTTTTATAAATATTTTCATGCTAATTGTTCTGGTGAGGTTTCCTCTTTGGCCCCTTTTATTTTTGTCCCCTGCTTAAATTTACTTTAATTCCTTCTCCTCTCCCACGTTAGGTGACAAGAGATGTCAGTTCTCTGGTGGATGCGGGACACCTTTCGCTTTTCGAGTGTGCATTTCCTATTTGTTGTTATGAATGAGTGTGTGCTTGAGTGAGTATTTGGACGAATGAATGTTTAAATTGCCTAATCCTGCGTTAATTTCGTCCAATTAACTGATGTTTTGCTACAATTAAGGGTTGTGAGGGGTCCTTACTAACACTATTTTGTTTAGTGTCTTCTACATAGAATTTTTCACATTCATTGGGGTTATTTTTAGAGGTATTACAATAGCAGTAGTAAGAATGGTATGTAAGAACGTGGTATTTTGGTGTAAGAAATATTGCGGTATCTTTGGATCAGTGATTGTGGGTAGCTAAGTTTAAATATAAAACCAGTCTTCCATCATCCTCTTTTTGGCCTTGTGCCATATTTTTTGTATATTACAAAAATAAATATCGCTTTCCTCTTTGGTACCTCAACTTTACAAATTTAAGCACGTTACCATATTGGTGACAAGGTTTCGCTATTTTACAGTTGAAATAGATATAACCGTAAGTTCTATGCTAAAAGTTTCTTCTCTCGCACTTCTCGCTTATTGAACTCTTTTCTGGCATGTTGTTTTCCAGTAAACTCAGTCAATTAAGTGCCATGAGTGATACACGTTTGGGTGATCATGCCTTTTTCGAGTCATGACTGTCTGAAGTTTAGCCTCAGTACGCTGCTATTTCTTTCTGCGGTAGACTGGTTGACAACCAAGGCCACAGAACCCAGTCTGTCCTATTATTTAATCCATAGCTGAGGGAGGGAAAAAATGGATTCACGCCTTTCCCAAGGACAATGCTACTATTATTACTACTACTATTACTACTACTAATAATAAATATAAATAACAATAATAATAAAACCCTTTTATTCTAATAAAAGGGAATTATTATTATTATTAATTATTATTATTAATAAAAGGGATTTATTATTATTATTAGTTGTAGTAGTAGTAACTACTACTACAACTAATAATAATAATAATAATAATAAATCCCTTTTATTACAATTTCTTAGAACTGATGTCGCTTATTATGACTTAAGGTGAAGATGCCACAATGATATAATGAGTCTTCGTTATTCTTGGCCTTCATCTTGTAAATTTGGTTGCCAGCAAAGCTAGACTAGCACCAGTTAAAAGGTATGAATTGCTGCATCTCCTAACCATTAAAGATGGGCCTACACCTGTGATTCATCGGGGCCACCCACCACCAGGCGCCGAATTGCGACAAACCACAGACGGTAAGCAACCGCCTTCTATGTTTATTTTATTTGGCAGCACATCTTACTTCTGCAGCCAGACACACGAGAAGGTGCGAACAATTCGAACGAAGAAGTGTTGGGAACTGTTGGGAGGTGGCAGAACATTTCGGGTGTTAGTCTAGTCCCAAGTGCGTCATTCGACGGTTATTGTCGGGTGGCTAGACGCCTCGCCTCATCCTTGCTTTCGGGTGTGGTATTTGAACACAGCTGTTGATCAGACAAATTTGAAAGAGCACAAAGTGCATATGTCAGGGCTAACCAGTGGAATACATATATATATATATATATATATATATATATATATATATATATATATATATATAAAAAGAAATAATGGATTTTTATTTATACACCATATTTAAACGTTATTTTGAGCGTCTATTCAAATAAGGGTATCCACAAAACCTAACGTTTAAAGTGATATATATATATATATATATATATATATATATATATATATATATATATATATACATACACACACACACATACACACACACACAGACACATATATATATATATATATATATATATATAAATACACATCGAAAAATGAGTGCGTTCATTTCGCGTTGTACAAACATGTTTGAATTTAATATCCTATAATAAAGAATATTGCTCTTCTACTGGATTGGATTGGAGCCCTATTTTAAATTAATGTTATGAACGTTTGAATTTATATTCGATTCGTTCTCATTTCATACGTATATATATATATATATATATATATATATATATATATATATATATATACCTGGTGCAACACCTGAATTGTCCAAATCGTGTAACAGCCTGCGATACATGCCCACCCTACAAAATGTTTAATAACTAAAAAAACACAAAATTCATTGAAACCATTTGTTGAAAGAATAACTCAAAACCTTAAGAACAGGTTAAAATCGTTTTATGCCAGCCCCACTATGACTTCCCAAATGAGAAATTGTATGATGTTAACACCTGTTGAGATGTGTTAATACACGAAATATGAGTACACTTATGTAAGGTCGTTCCTACATGCTTGAATGTAAAGTACATATATATATATATATATATATATATATATATATATATATATATATATATGCGTGCGCGCGCGCGTGTGTGTGTGTGTGTGTGTATTAGCGTGCAAATGTTTTGGGCTACCTTGGTAATTTAATTACTTTTGTTGATTTTTCTACGAAATCGAGAATACTTAGCAGTATACTTTTTCAGTACTTTTTATAATCCTTGAGGGCCAGAAAACAAGTTACCGCATTTTCATTCATGCTGGATGATAGAGCATTTTAAACGTAGTGCTGTGGGGAAAAAGTCATGCAAAAGAACTGGGCCACTTGCGAAAGTTTCACCTTTCACCTTTTTTATTAAGTTAAAACGGAATTTTCTTTTGTAAAACGTGGCCTTTATTTTTACAGAAAATACACAATGTCAAAATATGAAATTAATAATTAGTGTTGCTACCTTGAATTGTCTCAATCCGATGTGGCATTGACAAGGTTCAGATTTTCTCATTGAGAGTTTATCCCATTCTTCCTGGCAGCAACACCAAAGCTCTGCACGATTCCGTGGTTTTCGTTGGAACACTTGTTTCTTCAGTTCCCACCAAAATGGTTCAATTATTTTAAGATCAGGACTTTGTTCTGGCCATTTTTCCAAAAGTCAACTGTCTTCATCCACTAGAAACATTTTTGTTGTTCGTGATGTGTGGCAAGAAATTCCGTCATGCTGTGAAAAGTCTCCATGTTCGTTGTCTATACATATACAAACGTGAGTGTTACAGCGAGAATGTTCGTTCCGACTGCCAGAGCTGACTGCTGGAAACTTCCCTCTCTAAAAGACAGTACCTGCTCCTATTTATAGCTGGGAGAGTTCATGCATGCATGGGTAAATTACCATAACAAGTCCTTACTTGTCTGACTGTTCATTTTGAATTGGCTATCTAGGCTCTCACAATATTTCTTTCATCTCTCTTTTTCTAACTTTAGGGGTCTTTCGACTTTCTTTGCACTTAAAAAACTTCCAGTAGTAGCAAACGCCTTTTAGCTGTTTTGAATACTGTTTCTAGAAATTCACAGCTGCTTTTAGTCATCTTCCCCTTCAAAGTCATAACTCAATCTTTGTTTCAGCTAGAATTTTAGTCATGATTTTAGTGTAAGCTAGCCGAGGTACCCGGCGTTGCCTGGGTGTACATAGCTGCAATCGTGTAAACCCCAACCCCGTATATCAGCACCCCCTCTCTAGAAATGTCTGCCAGCGTCCCTGCTTGCATGTGTCATTCATTGGTATACTAAGCTACTCACTCCTCATCATTTTTTTTTTACACTATGTCCTTCGCAAATGTTTGATTGTTCTTAATAAAGGGATTCCATAGGTAAAACAATCTTGTGTTGTCGTTGCTCGGGGTTAAGTTGTTTCAATGTTTTAGATATTCAGTAAATTTTCTATGGCCATAATAACTTTTAAATAGTATGGCATTGTTCACAAATCTAATAATCAAACAAAAACAGGGATGAAGCGTCAGAGCTTGACTCAACTGCAAGAGCAAACGCATGGACGCCCTCCTTCTCTTTCGCACGTTTACCGTAAAGCTGGCGTTGATAAGAGGTTCTTCGGGATTTTTTCCCTTTTAATGCTTTAATAATCCTTCTCAAACAATCTTTGCATCAAAGATTATTCGAATGCCAATTTAGAATGGAATCATATTAAGAAACTATTGGCAAAATGGCAAAAGCCGATATTGAACCGAGTTTGTCACAGATTTAACTGAAATAATCTAAAACAAACATTCACACAATGCAATTTGTGAATTATATGTAATTTACATGGCAAATTTGGAAAGCATCAGATGAAAAAACAGGGAGTTATGGTTGAAAAACGGCCTTTTTGAGCAGTTTTTCGTATTTTTTTCGTTATATGAGAGTAAGCGTATAGCGAACCACACTATCTCATTTCTTGAATGATGCCAAACTTTTTTGCGACATGTTTGAAGAAATCGGATAAAAAATGAGGAAGTTATTCAAGTTTTTATTTGAAGTAATTAAAGTTTTTACAGTTGTTTGCGTCTTCTGTTTTATAGATATAGAAAGGCAAGTTATATTTCAAATACATCATCTTGTCACGGTATCTTGCACTCGTGTTAGTGAGATGGAACAATTCCTACTTAGAAATTTGCATATTATCATGACTTTATCATCTGAGATCTTTCATTGGCCCAATAGTTTTACTTGAACTTCAAGCGACACAAGGTGGCGTATGTTTTGTTTACACGGCACCTACGAAAACGCAACAAGCTCAAGGTCCACAAACACCATTGGTAAAAGCAGACTGCTAAAAGAATCTTAGCTTCGTAATAAAATAAATGTGTATAATCATTTCATGTAGTTTGCCAAAATCTTTTGCACTCCACTGTATATACAAGCTGACATATATGTACAGATGTGTATGTATGGGGGTGTACGGTTAGGCAGCTTGGTGAATCAATGAAATCTTAAATAAATGTACACGAGTATTTGCGTAATGGGATAAACACAGCGATCCCCCTCCACACACACATGAAAATACAAAAAACATATACATACACTCACAGATATATATATATATATATATATATATATATATATATATATATATATATATATATATATATGTGTGTGTGTGTGTGTGTGTGTGTGTGAAAATTTATAGAAAATAGGAAATAACTCGTTAGGTAAATAATACAAAGTTCTTTAGTATTTTTTTTTTTATAATTTTTAAAAAACAGCGCTCGATACAAAAGTAGAGCCTAAATATAATTATTTATTTAAAAATATGATTCCTTCGCTATATAAGAGTTCTCATGTTTCAAAACAAGAGCCGAAAACTTCAATATAATTATTTGAATTAATTTGAATTAAAGTACCAAGCTCTGTTCCATCTTCAAGCGAAATTTCTTTTTGGAATAACTAATTCTTGAAATTTACGCGTTTTTATAAGCATATTCATTATTAAATTTAAAATTACTATGGTAACGGCTAGGGCAATTATTTAAAGAAAAAGGGCGTAAGGGTTAATAATTTGTATCAATATCTCAGTTACATTCAAAGAGGTCATGTCAGGGTAAGGTTGGGGTGTCTAAATTTAAAGCGGAAGATGACATCGTCTAGTCTGGTTAACCGTTAAGTGTCTATGGAGATTTATTTATTTTTTTATTTTATTTTCTTTCCTGAAAGGGTTTTGCGTATATAAAACTCTCATAATTAGCTAACATTTGTTTTTTTGACGACTTCATAAAGGTTTTTTTTATATATGATTGGGTAGGGCTTTTAAACTTTTTTATTTTTTAGTTAAATGTTACGAACGTTGGAATTATACTCTATTCGTCCGCATTCATCTTACTTAGATATATATATATATCAAAAATACTTTTACAAAATTTTTGGGAGATTTCTCATACAAAAACAACGAGGAAACCGCTCTCAAAGTTTGTAAAAGTACTTTTGATACAACCTATATATATATATATATATATATATATATAAGCAATATATATATATATATATATATATATATATATATATAAACAAAGAGATGTAGTTAGAGGTGTGTATATGGAAAGAGGCGCACATCCCTTATCTAAATATCTGATATCCTATTAAAGCAGACATTTGACCGATTAATTAAAAAATACACGTCAAAACCATTAATATATATTATCATAATTCAACAAAAATTTTGGCAATGATAATAATACCGCATGAATACATTCTTTCAGGAAGTTATTAAAAGTTATTTAAAGTTATTTTCTGATTATTGATATTTGAGATGCAGTCTCCAAAAGGGCACAAGAATTAATAATCAATTTATTCAGAATTTAAACAAGTTATCACAATTTTGATCCGAGTGTGCAAATTTCGAAAAATACAACAGAAATATTAAAGCTGTAGATCTTGTTGGTTGAATTTAATAAAATTTATTTATATGAATGTTTACAATTATTATCATTATTTGCATGCGAATTGTTGTCTTCATCTTTGTTCTTCTATTCACAACGTTTCAGTCGTTGCGTTCTCCGGCCTGTGACATAGTAATTATGAGTTCAGTCTCTGGCCCGGGCAGTGTGTATTTGCACTCAGTGGCAACAGAGCGAGCAATAACTGAGCAAAATTAAAAATAAGAACTAGATGAGATATTCCTAGACATGGGCAGTGGAACTAGAACTGTCTATCCTCGGAGATTAAGTAAAGGGTTCAGATCAGAATTACCCGTAAGTTACCTAGATTTATATTTATCTGATGAAGATCAGAAGGTACAACGGCCGAAACGTTGAGATAACAACAACAAAAATGAGGACAATAGTCCGCACGTATATAGTGTAATAAATAAACTCCTCATCCCAGAAATTCAGACATAAATTACACCGTCATCCTTAATGTCGAAAATAAATTTTAGTCGCCACAATAAAAATATTCCAACAATTTCACATGCCTTCTCAGAATCATAGGCTCCCATAGTAATGTTAAATTCTGTGTTATTTCTTTTGGTCAACAGATAACCATTAAGGAATAGCAATTTCCTAAACAAACCACAATACCAATTACTCAATCTAACTAATCAGTAAAATCAACAAAAACATCCTTGAAAGTGCATACAAATACACGAAAGATGCTCTAGGAATTAAACAGTGGCATAGTAGAATCCATAGAATAGTTTACTAATATAAAAAGGAAGAAATAATGCATATTAGTCAAATTCGATATTTGTGACTTTTATTCGTCCATCACCGAGAACCTGGTAATTACTTTTATCAATTTAGCAAACAAAAAAAAAAAAAAAACTGACCCGTTATCGATCGCGAAATAAAAATCATAAAGCAGGCACAAAAACCTATATCATTCCATAATGGTTATCTGTATACAAAAAGAAATATAGAATTCAATATTACTATGGGATCATATGATTCTGCGAAATGATGTGAAATTGTTGGAATCGTGTTATTATGGCGACTAAGATTTCTTTTCGACATCAAGGACACCGGACTACAGAGATGACGGTGTAATTCTCCTCAATATAACAAGTCCAAGAAATATAGACCGACTGAGAAAGTAACTGATGGCATTTTCCAAACATCAAAAGTTAAATATCTCCACTACCACCAAATGCTGAATTGACCAACTTTCTAGAAGATCTATATAAGCATACATCAGTAAAGAATCAAACGATTCTCATAACACTCTAGATTATTTACATAAATCAATCCAAGTTAGGTTATCTGCTATTTCCGGCAATAAGGAAATATTTGATAATAATAAAATTAAATATATAAAAGGCTTTAGAACTAAGCAACCATAAAATAAATTTAGAGTATTTAAAAAAAAAAGTAAAAAAAAGTAAAAAAATAAACAGAAACACCGGAGACATAACATTATAGGGCTTTATACACCTATTAATCCAAATGTTCAAACGAATATCAGACGAATTTTCTTAAATTTAATTCATAAGCCCTTTAATCATTCAGCAACACTAAAAAGATGTGTCACGTGTATTAAAACAGTGGATAATTCTATATGTATGTATGTGAAGAATTTTGTATGTTTAAGTGGGCAACGAATGGTAATGTGCATTTGGAATTGTGTGCGTTTGTCTGTCTAGTAGGGTTTTTTTTTATCTTGCTCTTTGTGCGACGTTCCGTTTATTTATTAAACAGTATATATATTTACTTTTGTCTACCAGCCTGAATATTCGAGAAATCATTACACTATTTACATTGTACGGACTTTTGTCCCCATCTTTATTGTCATATTCAAAACATTTCGGCCGTTGTACGTTCCGGTCTTCTCGGTGTAAAATAGCTAAAATACCTCATATCACAAATATAGACAAAACGAGAAATTTTATGAAAACAAAATATGAGCTCTCCAGCATGATTAATAAATAAACGCAGCTTTCTACTCAAATATGAGCATCCATTAAAAAATATTTAAAATTATATATATATATATATATATATATATATATATATATATATATATATATATATATATATATATATATATATATAGCGAGACTCTTCGCAAGCCGAATTGAGTCACTCTCGGTCACTGGGCGTGCTTCCAAAAATAAATACGCTAAAAATCCACTTTCATCCCAACCGTGCGCCGACAGCTTAGTGGTAGAATATCCGCCTGATACCAATTCAGTCGGGTTTCGATCCTAGCTAGTGGCAACCGGATGTCTAGCCGCACTGATGAGCTGTGATACAGCGAAACAGTCTGTCTGTGGATGACATTATATATATATATATATATATAAATAAAGTCTCCCGAAAAAATACTAAAGTTGTGAATTATTCAATATGTGCCTTTTTTTTGGTGGGGGGTTGTTTGCTTTGTTTTTTTGTTTGTTTTTTTTGTTATGCTAAACTTGATAAATATTTGGTTTTCGGTCAAATCACACTGGAAGCAGCATCTCCCAACTGATCATTGAAGTTAAGCAATGGCCAGTCTGATTAGAAGTTTAGATACTATAAGAAGCGTATGGTTTTGTGCTTAGAAAATAACTACGCGTGCGTCAGTGTGTTTATAAAACGATGAGGATTTGTGTTTTTGCTCTTGAAGAAATCTCTTGCGATTATAAGTTTTGTTTGAATTTGCCATTATCTGATCAGCTTTCAACAACGTTAATATAACAGATGCGTAAGACAGTAACAATGCCAACTCTACGTTTGTGTTTCCTTGAATCTGTAATAGAGATCACCATAAAATGGCTCCTGCTCTATAATGATCTGATATATATATATATATATATACACACACACACACACAAGTTAGTCAAGAAAAAACATTGCATTTGGCAAGTATATGATAAGCTCCACTTGACAATAATAATGCCAAACTATCGCTGAAACATATCAGATAAATAATTAATCGTAATCCCAACTAGCAGGGTGGGTGATGCTCCTTACAATGTTTTATCATATGACAGATTTAACGGCCTATACTGTGCTTATTTTGGTGTCTGGCGTTAGCCTTGCTCTGTCTGATCAACATATTAAACAATATACGGACAAGATTAATATGTTGTAATTGACATCTTTGATAATGGCTTATGTAAGCCGAAAGCTTAGATTGTATTAAAAAATATGGATCAATATTGTGAATTTCTTTCTTCGTTCAACGATAATGTTATTAAACTTATCAGATGTTACGAAAAAAAATTACATAAAATAAATAGACAACACTTGTCTATATTATTTAATGAAACGTGTATGAATGAAAAGATGCTGGCCAAATACACACAATATATATATATATATATTTTTATATATATATATATATATATATATATATATATATATATATATATATATATATATATATAAAGAAATATAGTATTAAGGTGTGCTATATTTATGGAATAAAGTGCTCAATATCAGAGATAGAGCGTGTGTAAATATAAAAGTGAACATAGAAGTCAACACTTAGAGACTTACAGCCTCTAAGTGTTGACTTCTATGTTCACATTTATATATATATATATATATATATATATATATATATATATATATATATATATATATATGTATGTATGTATATATATATATATGTATATATAAAGTTTGCCTTTGTCATTACATAAGAAGAAAAAAAGTAAAGTTTGACTTTGTCATTTAGCCTTGTGAGTGAAATTGGTTAGACGGAACAATTGGCGGCCGTCGATAGCTGTGCTACCACGAAGTCACAAGTCATCGTGACCGAGGGTTTGAGTGTGCTGGCCTTGTTCAGATTGTTGATCACGCTAAATAACACACTATTTCCCAGAAACTGTAACTAAGGCTTGCTCAGCATAGTTGCAGTATAAACCACAGGTGGGCACTGTGGGTGTTGGATAAACAGAAATGTGCCTGAGCTAGCGTTTGCAATAGGGATTAGCTAGCCGCCCTAATAGACGGGTATCCTCAAATACGAGTGACCAGCTATTATATATATATATATATATATATATATATATATATATATATATATATATATATAGTTAAGTTATAAGGAACTTGGTAAACCGAATTGGTAAATCCAAAGAGGATGAAATCCTTAGAGCTCAATGTTAAGGACAGAACTAATATGTAATGAAAAACAAACCACTTTAATGTACCATTACGATATAAAATAAATTATCGTAATGGTACATTAAAGTGGTTTGTTTTTCATTACATATATATATATATATATATATATATATATATATATATATATATAATGACATGGGAAAACTTTTCTTTACCAACGCGTCGATAAAGATTTTACTTTTTCCATTATTCATATTTTTTATAAGTATATTTTACTGAATGTTTACACACACACACACACACATTTTTTTTTCTCCCGACATTGGTCTATTTCTTATTTGAATATTTCTTTAATATAACCATATTTTATTCGTTTATTTTATGTTTGTATCTTTCTATGCAGAATGCTTTCAGCACGTGTTATCTATTCACACCCTGTTGCTAAATGTAACCTTGATGTAATTTCCTTTTCCTTGAACTCATTGCAACATTAAAATGCATTCCTGTAGCAAGCTTTATACATATTCATGTAAACAAATTATTCGCTGCCTTCATTTTACCCATTTAAACAAATGATCTTCTATATTCAAGCCTCTGGTTGCTTTTAGCATATTCCTTGATATCCTTTTGTTTGCTTATTATTCAGACTAACTTGACATATTTGCACATTTATTTCTTTTTCTAGTTTTATCCTTTTGGCTTTTAATAAACCTACCGATGAACAGGACTTCATCTTCAGTCTTAATTGCCTTAAGACGTTTATCTGGCTGCCTTGAGATACGCACGCGTATGACACAGACGCGTATTTTCGGAGACAGAACACACACACACACATATATATATATAGAGAGAGAGAGAGAGATAGATAGATATCTGTGTGTGTGTGTGTGTGTGTGTGTGTGTGTGTGTGTGTTTCGAACTGTTATATACCGTACCTATGAACACTAATGAGTATTTTCCAATCCTCATAAATACGTTGGACACTATTGTAAGTGGGGGTAATATGCTGTCTTAATAGTCAACTACTAGCTGTGGTTTACCTACTTCACGCCACTGGCGAGTATTGTATTTTGTTGATGTTATAAAGATGACCATTTCATTTCCAAACTCTGTTTTGGTTATTCCTCATTCAGTAACCCTTTCCTAGGTTACAACATGAATAAAAAATATTAAAAAGCTAAAATTTTCAGACACACTGGGTTGTATATTAATATTTGTTTTATTACTTCGATTAGGTTCCTCGACTAGTTTCATCACCAGGAGAAAAAAAAATCCCTGCTTGTTAGTCGGAGTGAATGGCTGTTTCTGAAGAAATTGGACTTTATCAATAGTTTTCATTTGTATTTTTGTTTTTGTTTTTGGTTTTGTTTTTGGTTTTTTATCGTTAATTTTGGTCAGACCTTGTGTTGATTAAACGGCCTCTTCGTAGTTGTTTTTAAGATAGAGGAATGGCAGATTCCTGACTTTAAAAACTACCTCCTCGGTCATTTTGACAGTTTTTTTTGGTCGCTGTGAACGGGATGTGTGTGTTAAGTTTATGTTAACTTTTAGTTCTTTGGGAGTGTGTATGATGTATGATGTATGGTATTATATATATATATATATATATATATATATATATGTATGTATGTATATAATTTCTATCACTAGTATATTCTTGCTTGAACCGGTTTCTAATGCTCTGGAAGGAGCGGCTTGAGGATAGTATTCGTGGTTCGTAGGTGTACAGTCCTATAGGTAAGAGAAACTCGGATGAGTTCCACCACGGAATAGTTGATATGACGTTTGCCTAATAACGTATCTGTCCGGGTTTCAATTCTCGGTAGTGGATGCGCACTACTGATTAGTCCCAAATATAGGGCGAAACGGCCGTCCAGTGCTTTCTGCATTCTGTTGAGGTTTCTTCTAGACTCGATGAATTATTAATTATATATATTTTTGCTACGGTACCTAGATATTATGAATTTAAACGCTGGACTACACTGGCATTGTGATCTCATCAATTGACAGTTGAGCTGGCTAGATGTAGCCGTAAGTTCTATGCTAACAGTTTCTTTTCTTGAGGAACTCCCTTCCGGCACTATGCTTTCCAACCAACTTTAATTTGCAAAAATTTAAATACAATATCAATCGCTATCTACTGTCCTCATGACAACTCTTTCTCTTCCCGCTCATTATTAATGTTTCTGTTCCTAACTTCTCCACACCCGGTAACCCCTTCTGTTTTAGTGCATTTACTGCCTTTCATGGAGGTGATACCGATTCTCTCGCTCTCTCAATATATATATATATATATATATATATATATATATATATATATATATATATATATATATATATAAAGAGTGAGAGAGAGACTGTTTTGCTGAACATGTATAGGGACATCTCGTCTAATTTAATACTACACAGTTATAGCTCCCTATGTTTCCACGGTTCAAGTACGCGACATGGTAACTGGGAATTGAATCCTTGGGATGGGTTTGGCTGGGCTTGGCTGGGCTGGGCTTGGCTTGGCTGCGTAGTAGGTCTTTGTGGAAACGAATCAAACAAAGACTGAACAGTACAAAATAAGAACAAGACGAGATATCTCTAGACATGGTTAGAGGTACGAGAACAATCTACCCACGTAGATTATCTAAGGGTTCAGTTCGAAATTCCCTAAGGGTTACCAGGATCAACAATCATTTGATGAAGGCCAGTGGACACAACGGTCGAAACGTTACAATGATAGCAACAAAGATGAGGACACTAGTCCAAGTGTAAATAGAGTAATTAATGTAAATTTTCTTTCACAGTGAAAATTGAGATGACACATTCCTCTCTCAAAAGTACACCATATGTTGTCTTCTATTAAACTAAACGCGTCTTGATAAATAAATTTCCCTCTCACACACACACACACACACACACACACTCTCTCTTTCTCTCTGTGTGTGTGTGTGTGTGTGTAAGTAATGATTATATAGAAAGTGATTCTTAAGCGTTATGGTTAACGAGGAACGGAAACCAATTTGTCAGCTTTCAATTCAATTTGTTGGTGTTGAACATGGTTCATTGAACGGAGAAACTGTAGACGATAATCTGTGTTGAAGTTTGGGATTTCCGAAAGATTTAGCAATGCGGTGGGTGGACGTCGTCGACAGCGAAAAAGGAAAAGACCTACCGCAGACGGACACACCAGCCACGCCCCCGAATCACTGACGTATCGTTCAAATTGCGGATAACTGCGATACTTTAAGCGCCTGTTCAGTCATAACACTGATCAAGTTCATTTCGTTCCAACGGAAAAGGATCAAGATTTTTATTTTATTTTATTTATTTTTTCTTGGACATTGGTTATTTGGAATATTCCCGGGATGAACCGATGGATTCGGTTTTAAGGACATCTGTATTTCCCAGTAGTAATATTGCGGACTTTTTGAAGTACAACATATTTTATTGTACGAGGACAAAACTATCACATGGTCAAAATTACAGGTCATTAAGAATAAAAGTCACGGTTGACCCATTCCTCGCCAATTATTTTGGGATAAAAGTTTCATTTTCAGATGAATTTTTTTTTATTTGTTTTTAATATACTAAAAAACTGGGGTACCTTGAAGTACCCAGGCTAACACAGACGTGTGACTTGAATTTCAAGCTCAAAAGGAAATAAAAAGAATCAAAATCGATGTATAAACACGTCTGTAGCTTGTTTTTTAACGTTATGTTTTGGACGTGTTTATTCGTCTGTGTCTGAAAAAGACACTTTCGGTAAAAACGTATATACACGTATACGCCGGGGAAGGGGTTAATTAGGTTGTTGTTAACACTTAATATGTTAGTCATCAACGTCATCACTTGATAAGACACCGTAGGTGTTGAAACAAAATGGCTATTTTTGTAGTGATTTTATAACATATTTATGTTATAAATTTTTTTTTCTTTAAAAATAAATAATTATATATATATATATATATATATATATATATATATATATTTAAGAAAAGGCTAAAATGCCAACTAAACTCGCAACCTGGTTTTCTACCGTAAGGTCTCCTCAGGCAAGTGGAAGGATGTAGAAATTTTAGAAAACTACTCCAATATGCCAAAACAAAAAGAGAATTTACAATCATGATTCGTCTTTTAGGTTGAAGGGCCATAGAAGTGACAGCAAGTTTGCCGACTGTGTCTGGAAATACGGAGAGAGGTTTAGCAGAAGTCCTTGTGTAAAGTGGGACATGGAACTGGCATAATTCGTGGTAATTGTTGCCGACTGTGCCAGGAAGAGATATTGGTCATTGCCACATATCCTGATAAAGGCGCCTTACTAAATGAGAGAACTGAGATTATGTCAGAGTGCAGGCATTTAAGTAAATATTTTTAGGTACCTCTGAACCCGGATGAGCTAAATAAAATAATTTTTCTTTTTTCCCCCTCTCTAGTTTTCCTTGACTTGTACATCCTTCCACTTGCCTGAGGAGACCTTACGGTCAAAACCCGTGTTGCGAGATAGGTTGACATTTTAGCCTTTTCTTAGCTTTACATATTTTTATTGAGCACTTCTTTGTTGTCTATACCTTCTAGGCACTGCTGTTTTCAGCCTTCCCTTTTACATTTCTATCCGTATATATATATATATATATATATATATATATATATATATATATATATATGAATGCCAATATATAGATACACACACACACACACACACACACACACACACATATATATATATATATATATATATATACAAATATCGATAGATAGATTTGTAAAAGCAAGGAATGGATTTCTATTTGATAATTCGACATATTTTTATTGATTAAACGTTATTTTTAGTGGATACTCGTATTTGGTCGGTCAGAGAACTTTTCAGCATACATGTCTCTCTCTGTGTTTCTTTATCTCTCTCTCTCTATCTATATATATGTGTGTGTGTGTGTGTGTGTGTGTGTGTGTGTGTGTGTGTGTGTGCGTGTGTGTGTTTCGTTTTGTATTAAGTTTGTTGTATCCCTATTTCATTTTGTCATTAGTAACTGGACATCTCCGCCATTTTAACATTGAGGTTATAAATATTGAAATATTACAACGGTTGCTTTTCACTTTTTGCTTGAAGATTGCCACGTACATGAAACTCCGAGTTGGAGCTATATATATATTGATTGTTAGTATATATATATATATATATATATATATGTATATATATATATATATATATATATATATATATATATATATATATATATATATATATATATAGAGAGAGAGAGAGAGAGAGAGAGAGAAAGAATAAGAGAACATATTTGCACCTAAAGTTTGCATGGACTGCATGAAATTCTGAGTCATGTTATCGATATATATACTTATAGCTCTGTTTCATAAGAGTGAGCACTATATTTATAGCATACGAAGAACTATATTTATACGTACGTGCAAGTATATGTACGTGTGTGTGTGTGTGTGTGTGTGTGTGTCATCCACAGACAGACTGTTTCGCTGTATCACAGTTCCTCAATGTGGCTAGAGATCCGATTGCTTCAAGCCAGGATCGAAACCCAACAGATTTGGCATCAGTCGGAGATTTTTTTTTCCTTGACCTATCAGCCCCCGGCAGAGAGGAAGTCGAATTTTTATGTATTTATTTTAAAACAAACACGCCAGTGACTCAGAGTGCTTAATTCATAAAAGAGCTTTTGCATCAGCAGTAGCAGTCACTGTTTACAAATTCGCTTTTTTCCCTCTAAAATGCTCGAATGAATTTTATTTTTTCGGGGTCGTATATATATATATATATATATATATATATATATATATATATATATATATATATAAGTTTGATTAAAAAGAACCAACAAGGTCTGTATGTTTAATTAACTGTCCGAAGTTCATATTTCATTTTTGCAAACTTTGAGGGCGGGTTCCTCAAACCAAAAGAAGGACAACTGTTCATATAAGCATATGTCGGCAAATCCTTCATTTTTGATTTAATACGTTTAAAGTTTACACTAGGCACTGTTAAATGAACAATCCAAGATACAATCCAGAAATACTTTTAAAAACTTTGGGGGCGGCTTCCTGAAACCAAAAACAAGATGAAATATCCACATAAACACATGTCCAAAGAGCCATCGTTACACATCAACTCATAACAAATGTTCAAAATGTCCTCCGCTTCCTTCTACATACGCATGCAGCCGTCGGATCATTGACTAGCGGACCCTTTCAAATACTCCCACATAGTGTCAAATGGTTTGTGTCAAATGGTTTCACAGGCTCCCATGATACATAGATGAAACGTCTCTGCATTATTATTGTCTGCTGCATAAACCAATTGTTTTAGGTGGCCACACAGTTAAAAATCCAAAGGATTGAGGTCGGGAAAACGTGCAGAACTGGTCGTCCCCTACCTGTCCATCTTTCATGGTGGAGGTCAGCCAGTGTATAAAGTTTTACACCCTGTAGGTGTTGGAGACAAGGAGTCACGTTGAGGGTAGGACCACTCATTAATATGAAGTGCAGGTTTATGGTCTAATCGGCGGTGATGGAATGTTACTAATTTGCCAGTGTATAACGAATAGATAATTGGAGCTATGATGTATGGGTCTAAAATATGGAAATTTCTAAAATCACTTCAAAACAAACTTACAAACGGACAAAAATCTATGGAAAGTGCAATGATAGGGAAACCTCAAAAACAGCATGAATCAGAGAATTAAGTTTAGAGAAATCACAGAAGTGCGATTTGACGACAAAAATGGATGTAATCAGAATACATAGCAAGAGCAAAAGGGTAACAAATTGATCGAAAGATTGCTAGATTGATATCGAGTGGATACCAAACACAGTAACAAAATAGCAAACAGAAGATGGATGTATGCAATAAAGACGTTTTGCTGGTAAGACATATGAAGAAATTATGATCGTCAGCATAGAAGAATTACGGAAATTTGTCTTTCAGGAGACTATGTACAGCTAATTATATATATATATATATATATATATATATATATATATATATATATATATATATATGTATGTATGTATGTATGTATGTATATATATAAAAACAGTTCACCCAAGCAAGGCAGTAAAGCCACTAAGACACAAGGGGTTGCTGGGTGTAAAAGACTTAGAAAACAGAAACATCATCAAGGAGCGAGAACAAAAGAAGAGTAATCAGGAGGATAGTAGATAGCGATGGACATTGAATTAAAATTTTTCCACATTAAAATTGACTGGAAAGCATGGAACCGGAAAGGAGTTCCACAAGCGAGAAGTGCGAGAAAAGTTAACTTAGGGTTACATCTAGCCAACTCAACTGTCAATGGACGAGATCTTGATGCCAGTCTAGTCCTGCGCTTCAGTTCAAAAAGATTAAATACCATAGCGAAGAGCTCAACTGAACAATTACCAGACAAATATTTATAGAAAAAGGAAGGGAGATATCCATATGGAGGTGGGAAAATGATCGAAACCTATATGCCGGATTAGGACCAGTAATATTTCTGATTATTCTGTGGATTTTATCAAAGAGCTCTGTACATATACGAGGAACACCAGATCATATGTGGCAGCAATAATCTAAGCATGGACGAATGGTGGCAATCGATATGTAGGATAGATTCTGGCGAGAAAAATTGTCTCACACGTCACGTGAATCGGCTTTCTTGGCAGCAGAGATAGCGAACTAGACTTGATATTGCGCCGTTCGTTCACATATTCCGCTAGTTCGTTACCTCTTCGTCACCGAGGCCTGTTAGTACAGTTGGTATGACGTTTGCCTGTTAATGTAACTGTCCAGGTTTCAATTCTCGGTAGTGGATGCGCACTGCTGATGAATCCCAAATAAAGAACGAAACGGTCGTGCAGTGTATTCTGTTGAGGTTTCTTCTAGACTCGATAAATTAGTTAATTATCTCAAATCCTCCTTTATTTCTATCATTTGTATATCCTTGCTTGAACCAGCTTCTAATGCTCTAAATGGAGCGGCTTGGGGATAGTAGTCGTGGCTCTAGGAGGCACAGTCCTATGGGTAAAGGAACTTGGATAGGTTCCACCACGGAATATATATATATATATATATGTGTGTGCGTGTGTGTGTGAGAGAGGGAGAGACAGACAGACAAACCTAGTCGTGGGTCAAAGTAGATTCCATACCTGATGATGTCTGTAGGAACAGACGAAAGCTTGTAAAATTAAAAAGACCTTATGCAACTGGAATTTATAAACAGGGATCATATCATTCATATACAGGTTCGGGGTTGATGTATCTTATTTAGATTGTTTGCGACGAAGTATTATCGCCATTTAAATCATTAACCTCTATATTTGTTTTTTGTATGAATGATTCATGAATTTATAAATTATAATTGCACCTTTTAATTGAAATTAAAATAACTGATCCAACGTGCAACTCTCGGATAATAAGTGTGACATTACTGTAATTATTGAACAATATAGTTCATGCCATATTCACGGAAAATCTACCAGTAAAAAGAATTCTTTTATTGCTACATTTGTACAGAAACGCAGAACCTTAAAATTTAAATTCAAACTCAGCGTTGCAACACATATCTCATAGCATTTTTTCGGATTACATCTCTATTTTCGTTGTCCTCTTATTACCGAGAAGTAAAAACAAGAACAAAATTTACTTCCATACTTGATGATGTCTGTAGGAACAGACGAAAGCTTGTAAAAAATTAAAAAGACCTTATGCAACTGGAATTTATAAACGGGGATCATATCATTCATATACAGGTTCGGGGTTGATGTATCTTATTTATATTGTTTGCGACGATGTATTCTCGCCATTTAAATCATTTACCTCTATATTTGTTTTTGTATGAAAGATTCATGAATTTATAAATTATATTTGCACCTTTTAATTGAAATATATATATATATATATATATATATATATATATATATATATATAGATAGATAGATAGATAGATAGATAGATAGATAGATAGATATATAGATATATAGGATTAATGTGAGTAAAAGGTTGTCACTTAGATGATTGATGTTACCTTCACCAATGCTAATACTCTGATTATAGGAGAAAACAATTCAGTACGAAGAAATTGTCTAAGGTGTCCCTTGACCACAAAGTCATCCACAGTAAATTAGTGCCCAGGTTCGTACAATAATATTTCACAATTCCTGGCAGAACTTCTATCATCACAGTGAGGGATAACTAATAAAAAAAATGATAGAAAGAAAAAGAAATAATATAAATGAAATCGGATAGATTAAAACACATGATCAAATTTCCCAGCACCCATCGTTCGTGCGCATGCGTAGTTGCACCAACATAACAAATTTAGTCCAATGAATCCCGAAAAAACGAAAGACATCACAAGAAAACTTTTTCCACTTTGTCATACGTTTTCCCCAGTATTGTGCTTGATATATTAAAAAATATATCGTTATTTCATATATATATATATATATATATATATATATATATATATATATATATATATATATATATATGAGATGTGGCACTTTAATTTCAGGAATAGGTCTTTTGCTTACCTGATCCATCCTGCAGTCTCCCTTGTTTCTTTTTATCATTTACTGCAACCCGTGCACCAACAGATCAACATATAAATAGCAAAAATTGGACACAACAAATGTTTCCTCGTCTGGAAGAAAAATACAGGGTGTTTCAAAAAGAATACGCCCAAATCATTGCGCTGTTTTTTCAGGTCTATAGCATTGTAGTGGACTCAATCAGTGGTTATTTGATAGAGTACTTATCAAAGTTTGATTGGGTGTCAGTTTCACCGTTGCCGTTAGTATAACTTCCGGTGCAGCTGAATTGTGGGAAGATCAATCAAAATCGCAACTCCTCAGCAGAAGGCGTTTTGCGTGCTTGAGTTCGCGAAAACAAACGCCATTGTCACGGTGCAGGCAGATTCGAATGACTTCAATTTTCAGCAAGATGGAGCACCACCACATTGGCATCTCGGAGTTAGTGCTCATCTGAATGAAAACATGCCTCAGCGATGGATTGGGAGGAGAGCTGCTAAAGACCTTGCTCTCTGTGCTTGGCCTGCCAGATCCCCGCACCTCACTGTGTGTGACTTTTTCTTGTGGGAGTATGTTAAAGACCAAGTTTATGTTCTAGCACTTCCAGCAAGTATTGATGACTTGAAAGATCGAATAACAGCTGCAATCAACACGGTGGACCGTGACATGGTGAGGCGCATTTGGGAGGAATTCTCATATCGGCTTGATGTTGTCCACGCTGCCGGTGGTGGCCACATTGAGCACTTATAAAACATGAAATGAAACTTGAATGTATATACAACACATGTGTTCATGCTAGAGGTTTGTAATTTTTTTCGTTATTGACACATCACAGGATGATTTTGGCGTATTCTTTTTGAAACACCCTGTATAATAAAAACTTAATAAATATATCCGTGTCAATTTGGTTTGACAAAACATGTTCTGAACAAAACAGCATATTATCAAGAATTAAATTTTCAACAACATTTTATTGAATATGAATATTAACAAATAACATCTTCAGTATGATTTCCATCATTTGTGATGCAAAGTTTGATGCGATTTGCAAGATTCAAGTGAACTCAGTGCAATAACTCCAGATTGCCATCAATTTTAGCACATTCACTCTTTATGCATTCAATCAAGTGCATCTGTGATTTTCATTCAGTACGCCTTCTCCTTTAACCTGCCCCAGAAAAAGACAATTCTTTCTTATTTCAATGAAACCATGTTTAACCTTGGACGTAAAAAATATAGTTAATGAGATTTCCTGTGTCCATACTTTAGACACCCTCTCTCTCTCTCTCTCTCTCTCTCTATATATATATATATGTGTGTGTGTGTGTGTGTGTGTTTGTGTGTATTTAAGAGATTTTTCAAAGAGTTATTAGTGGAATAACGCAACAATTGGATTGCGTACCGCAAATTTACAACAAATGACATATGCACGAAAGCTCCAACGAATAAAAGCTCGAATATCTTTGAACATTTTAAAATACGTTTTTACATAAATTCCAACAGCAATTTCATTTTATATTTTAAGTTCAGACAATTAACTGAAAAATATAAGAGACTTGTTGCTTGGCCCTTTTTCGAAAGTCAGTGAAAATCTGATCTTATCCAAAGAAAAAAAAATTGTTTTTTGTAAAATTTGATTGTTTTTTGTTTTTTTTTTGTTTTTGTTTTTTTTTCACCTGGACATGACTTATCAGTTTCAGCAACGAATAAAACGTGGAAAATCTACTGAGAAATCACAACAAAAACATATGCGACATGGTGGGAGGTTGTTGCGAAGACATGGAAACAGGTATAACTCACCCTAGTTCGCATCATAAAGAAAATCTTCAATTGTTTTGTCTGTTTTTTGTCAGAATTTATCGCTGTAATTGTTTTTGCAGCTAATCAAACATACACACGTTTCGATTGATAACTGAAACAGTTTGGAAAAATATTTGATTTTCACTCTGTCTACCTTTATTTTAAAGAACACAGTCATTAGTTTTATTATACAGTTCATGTTGACTCATTAATTCTGCATCAATGGGGCAATAATGTAGCAAATTACTGAAATAATCATTCACTTGGTGGTACAAGCACCAAATTTGGTATATATGTGCTCCAGAATCTCTCAGAAAAATACGTTACAAACGCTGAAAAACAAAATGGCCGCCATGTTTTGAGAGGACCACTATTTGAAGTGGTATGAATCTGTTTTTGAGCTAAATTTTGATGGAATAATGCTATTTCAACGTTCTATGCATCGAAATATGTTTAAGGGTTAGAAAAATCCATATTATTGAAAACTAAGATGATATAGCCGGAATTAAATGACGACAGTCTCTTATAGAGCTACATTTTGCTAAAAGGAAAAAAATGAAGAATAATATAGCATATATAGCAGGAAATTATTATATTTTGATTCACATTAGATTAAAGCATCCATTTCTCTATGGAGGCCCCCAAACATGACAACAAATTTATCCTCACCATACAGGTGATTATCACAGGGACCTGTCCTGGGTTGAGGTGTTCAATAGTATCCCTGACTTTGTTCATGGAGTACCTTACAATGGCAACTGAGTGAGCTTCATCACGAAGCGGGGGCTGAAGTGATTTAATATTCAATTCAAATGCAAGACATCTCTTTTTCTCTGCATGATGGGCTGATCTAGTGATATTAAAATTGTCATATACTTCTTGTGTGAGGCTAACGTTCTACAATCACTAATATTCATTGGTTTGGAAGGAGGCCTGGCAGATATTCATATGTAACATTGCCCTTGGGAGATGAAGAGTTCTTTGTTGCGAAGAACGCAGGATAGACATTTGTCTATGAGTCGTGAATTTCTGGGACATTCTTTACTTTGGTATTCTTAATTAGAATTGGTTCCCATACTTTTCCTTGATTTCCTGGTCTTGTAGGTTGAAAGATGGATATGCTGATTCCATAGAATGATATTGACGCCGTTGTGGAAGAGGAATTATGGTTGATGCTATCCATCGCAGATGTACTGAAAAGTCCTTTCCTCAGTTTGGAAGGACAAACCACATCTTCCTCAACATATCTGGCTACAGCTGCATCTCTCAGTGGAGCTGATTTTGTCGAGTACTCGATCATATGGGATACTGAGACCATGGATCTTGGAACATTTCTACTAGATGTCTCTTTCTTGTCTTAGCATTGACTAGCAGCATGGCTCGGCGTTGCCCTTGCTTGATTCAAAAGTCGTACGACATACAGCAATCGCTATCACTTGACTTAAAATATTTTTGCCCCTCTTTGCCTTTAAAGAAGTGACCTTTGCCGTGCTGATGTTGCTACATGCCTTACTTCTTGCCTATCTAACACTGCGAATTTTTTCTAAGCTCTATACTAAACATTAAATCTGTTACGAAAAAAGAACTAAACAAAATGAACACAAAACGATCAGCTTTAAAAAAGGACTCGTAACTGGAAAAACCGAATGAAAAAAGAATGTTAACAACAAATACTTTTTCACACCCAACCCAGTTCTGCGGAATCAGAATCAACGTTGAGTTTAAGCAAGCGAATGAGCCAATTGGAGTAAAGTGCCATGCAGATTTAAATTTTTTTCACTTGTGACGAATGCAGCTACCGATTTTTTTTGCATGCTAGCATGCTAGTTAACATTCGTGTCAGTCATCTGTTGTCTCTCTTTTGCTGGCCAATAGAATCTTCCTGCCTATTAGTAGCAGCCAGCTATAGGCTCTCACTCTGGCCAGTAGAAAATGGCCGCAAACTACATGAAAACTGCCGTAGAAGCATGAAAAAATCGATTATTTCCACTATCGTTGGGAGTTGGGAAATGCAAAGTCGGTCTTGGCCTTCCCGCTAACTTGGAGCATGTGCATGTAAATGTTGGTGCAAATCCGTCGAAAATTGCGGCCGTGCATTCGTTACGCGCACACACACACACACACACACACACACATCCTGTCTTTTATAGATAGAGATAGACATCGCTATGTAGACCGGAAATAGGGTTTCTCTGTGTCTGGAATGCCTGTGTGTGACAGTGCCTTCTGTTTGGCAAAGCAGTTGTATTGAAGGAGCTGAACCATAGCCAGGTCAGTTGTAGTTGCTCCAAACCTCAGTTGAGACTTTATATCTGCTCCATGCTCAATCATGCAGACAAATTGGAGCAAAGCTGGAGGTAATGAATGATATACTGAAGTCTCATGAAGATTGTCTAAATATTTCCATTTGTGATCAAGCATGCGCCTACACAATATCTTGGCAGCGTTAGTGAGAATAATGGCATCAGAGTAGGGTGATGCTTCTAAGATGAAGGGGGACCT
>OZ010585.1:83431520-83549020 GCA_963932145.1 Acanthosepion lycidas | reverse complement strand
GTTCACGATTTTTCGGTTGTGGTACGTTCCCGCCTTCTTCAGGTGATTAGAATTTCGAGGTAGACTGTTCTAGTTCCACGTGCCATGCCTCTTCCGGATATCTCAGTTTCAGTTATTTCTGATGGAACTTTTGAAAAAAATATTTTATTTGTTGGTCGAAACTGAAAAGGGACATGGCGACTGAGCTTTTTTTTTTTAAAGTGGAAATAAGATCATAGAAATGAAAAAAAAAAAACCCTGAGCAGACGGGAATTTTTCTCAATATGAGGAAGTCTAGTAGGTTACTAAACACTTCGAAATACTTCGGTGTATGGATCAATTAAAACAAATTTAGTATATGAGATAAGGAAATTAAACATAAAAGCTACTGGTTTAGCTTGATCCAACATCACAAGATGCGACAAAATTATAACATTATCCTAAAAACTTGAGTTGATCTTAAATAGCCTCGTCGGATCGAGACTTTCCTGTGGATGCTAGGTTTAGTGCCAAACTTGTTCAACTGTAAACAACCACACTTTCTCAGGTCAATGATTAAAAATGGCTTCAAGCGAATGAAGCCGGTGTGGCTTATATAGGACTACCTCCGTTCCAAACTGGCGCTACAGAATCACAAAGAAAGATCTTTACTTAACAAATAACAAAAACCACATCACTCGAGGAGTTTCAACAACAACAGCAGCAGCTAAAATGGATTAACCCTTATAACTCGAAGAAGAAATAATCACATAATAAATTGTTGCTGCTCCATTACTAATTCGAGTAAAAGGTTAAGCAATAAAGCTCCCGTCAGTACTGGAAAGAGCGACAACTGGAGAAATCTATTTTCATGAATATTGTTTTAATAGGAAAATATTATAAATTTCAACCGACAATAGAAGAGTGTACTCGGTCAGAGGTTAACGAATGTTTCCTTATAAATATTAGTAGTAGTATCAGGCGAAAATGGGAGTTCCACAGGGCAGTGGTTCGCGGAAATAATCTGTTTTGGGTGGAACCTACTCCTCCTCTTTTACTTTCAGGGTGTAAGCGATCATGGCTCTCCACTTCCCACTATCCCTTGCAGCTCTCAACAAGTTTCATGCCTCTTCCAACTCCCCCAAGCCACGTTCTGTCATCCACTTGCTTAAGCCCGCCAGATGTGTCTTGTGTTGCTTTCCCTTGTCTCCTTTTCTCTCTATTCGAAATGTATCAGATTCTCCAGGCCCTCATTATGAGTCCCAGAAATTTGCTTCTTTCTGATGTTAAGTATAAGCTTCCTCATTGTTTGCATCCTCTCCAAAACCTTATCGTTGTTCACACGCTCGGTTCATAATATCGTTAGCATCCTTCTGTAGAAGCACATCTCCGTCGCTTCGAGTCTCTTCTTCATCTCCGTATAGGAGGACAGATGTCACGTAGAAGCTCAGTACTCTTTTCTTTGTTACCAAAGTAATCCTCCTGTCTCGCAGTACTCTGCCCAGTTTTGGGGATGCATCCTTGGCGATGGAATACAGAGAGAATGTGGGTGTTTTGCTACTATGTAAGTAGCATCACGGGTCCTAGCCGTAAAGGCTAGACCTGGCGGAACCAAGGAATGTAGTTCATCAGAGCCCTTTCCATGGAAATAGCAATAAAGCAGTGTGAGACTCGCCACATCTCCTAAATCAGATAATGACGTTATATAGTTAATGCTGAAAGATTGACATTGTCTGACTGCAATCATATCATACAGTCCAATTGGTTGCCCTGTTGAAGTTCAGACAATCCAAGCAGCAGAGAAGAATATTAAGTGACGTCTGAGAATCCTAAGAAAGTTAATTTCGGTTTGCAACGATCGTCTCTTAGAAAGGGAATGAAACGCAAGCTAAAGGGAAGGAAACTGCTTGGCGTTGCCAGAGGAGTGACCACTCTGTGTTGTTCAAGAGACTTGGATCTAAAGAAATTATATATGTATGGACTGTGGGTGTAGAGGACACAGAAATATTGATCCTGATGTAACTAAGGAGACTGTTGAACAGTTTATCTGTTGACTGTTTATGCGTTGTAAGAGGAGTCAGTCAACTGACATGTTTGTGTGTTCATAATCTTGTTGATTTTAAACATTTCATTCTCCGCTTATTATTTTCCATCCACTTGCTGTTTGGTTCACACTTGGTAGAAGAATATTGCCATAGATAATGTTTAATTCATTCCTTATTTAACAACACGAAGAAAGACTTTTGATTTAGCATAATCCAATTCAAAAGGATTTCTTTAGATTTTGTAGAATGAAATATGTTACATAGGAATTGTTCCATTTTGTTATTCAAATACTCATATTTAGTCTGATATATGAAACTTATATATCATAATATTCTCCCAAAATAATCATTGTGATTTCGTTTCTCCTGAGTTGAACTACATTCATTTTGGCTTGTAATAAAGCTTAACATAAATTACATTCACTGTTTTGCTCAAGTTCTTTTTTACTTTTTAATTTTATTTTTTTTAAATTAAAGTTCTTCCCAATGCGAGTCCGGCTTATATAACATATGCATTTTTTAATTGTCAAACCCTTTGAGAAATAAGTTTACCAATGTAAGTTTAAATATCTAGGAAGTGTTTTGACAGATAACGATAAGTGCGACACTGAAATGCATAGACATATTGGGATGGCCAAGGACGCATTCCAAAAGTTGGCCAGAGTATTGCAAGACAGGAGGATTTCTTTGCTAACAAAAAAAAAAGAGTACTGAGCTTTTACGTGACATCTGTCCTCCTTTACGGCAGCGAATGTTGGATAGTCTCCTCAAAGATGAAGAAGAGACTCGAGGCGACAGAGATATAGTTATACAGAAAGATGCTGAGGATATCATAGACCGAGCGTTTGAACAAAGATGATGTCTTGGAGAGGATGCAGACAGGGAGGAGGCTTATACTTAACATCAGGAAGAGGTAGCTGAAGTTTCTGGGGCACGTAATGAGAAAGGTGGGCTTAGAGAATCTGATACTCACATGTCGAATAGAGGGAAAAGGAGAAGGGAAAGCAACGCATGACATACCTGGCGGGCTTAAGCAAGTGGATGGCAGAACGTGATCTGGGGGAGGTGGTAGAGAGACGAAATTTATTGAGAGCTACAAGGGATAGGGGGAAGTGGAGAGCCATGATCGCCTACGTCCTGAAAGGACACGGCACATAAAAATAAGAATTGCTTTATTGGTAAATATAGCCTACTTAAAATTATAGAATTATAAATATTTTATTGTTTTCTAGTTTATTGTTTGCTTTTTGGTTTTATTGTTAGCATCCGGCGTACGGTATATTTTTAGGAAAAATCCAATATTTAATATCCGTTAAAAATCAGAAAATCTTTTGTTTTTTTTTTTCCGTTATCTTTCCTCAACAGCCATGTTGACAAAAGACAGAGCGCATGCGCGTACTCACTGAGCTGAAAGGGGGGGGAAAAACAAAAAAACAATGGACACTGTCCGTGAATTCAACCGATGAATTAGATGACTGTTGATTTTCTATTTGAATTACTAAATAATTGTTGTTGTTTTTTTAAGCAGTTTATATTTGCCACGCCTCCCAAGCTGTTAAATTAAAAAGTATTTTTCGTGTTAATTTTTGTCTAGTATTTGCTTTATTATTGTTTAATTTTTATTTCTTTTTTACTGAGTCGCAATCTACTCCATTCGTCAATCTGCGACAGTGTGTAGACAGAATGAGTTCGAAACCCGGTCGAACACACCAGGTGCCTCAACTAGCAAACAATATTATTCTACGATTTTTATCAGCACCAGGTACCATTTTTTTTCTATACTAATAGTAACAGTAGCAACAGTATTAATTTTATTTTATCTCCATGACGCCATATAAAATGACAGGGTTAAATCTAAAGTTAGAAACGGTGCTATGTTATATATTAAGTTTTAAACAGTACTAATGTTACATTTCTTTTATCTGATCCTATCATAAAATGATTTTTTTATCATTATTATCCTATTTTATAATGTCCTGTGTGGTGTAGTTCAAATTCCAGTCGGGTTCGTTACGTTCTTTTACGTGAAAATACGCCTGGGTAAGGTATGAATCCATCTTTTCTACTCCATCCCCCACACAGCTATGCCTATAGCCTTGGTTGGCAATCTGTCTACCGCAGAGAAAGAGAGAGAGAGAGAGAGAGAAAGAGAGAGAGACAGCAACCTACTGCGGGAAAATCTTCTTCATGAATCAAAAGAGACGTGATCGCCCAAACGTGTACCGCATATGAAACTTAAACTGACTACTTTAAAACCCGTTTGTCTTTATTTTAAACACACACACACAAATATATATATATATATATATATATATATATATATATATATATATATATATATATATATATATATATATATATATATATATATATATATATTGTAGGTCTGATGAATTGGATCGTATTTACCATTCCAATGGGATAAATTATGACCATGGGTTTAAGCCTTTTTATTATATCCTTACTCTGTCCTGGACATTGAGTTCTACCTGGATTCTATCCTCTTGGAATTTTTTTTTAATACAAAATATATATCTATGTGTATGCATGTATGTATACTATGTATATATATTTATATATTTTGCATATGTATTTGTATATTTTCCACTAATATTATCTATCTATCTATCTATTGCTATTCGTTTATACTTATTTTTTGGAATAAGACCTATAGACTTTTCCGCGCAGAAATTTTAAAATTTAATATTTCAAGAAAAATTTAAAAACTAATCTTTCAAAAAAAATTTAAAAATTAATATTTTAAAAAAAAAGTTAAAAACTAATATTTCGAAAAAAGCGGAATTTTTATTACTTACTTCGAAAATTAATGTTAATAATTATTTTGAACTATTGATACAACATATGTCAGTAGAATTGTCCAAGAAGAGAGAATCAACATTCTAAGTTGTTTTTAATTCCAGCAAAAGAAGGTGGGGGTTGAGGCGAATACCACAGCTCCCTTGTAGCGCCTTGGGTGCTTACGATAAAATCGTTTATTATTATTGGAAAAAGAAATCGCTAAATCTGAACTCCAATTAACTTTTTGGCCTCCAACTGTTCCCCGAAGTCCATTGTTGGTTTCATTTGAATTACTTATTTTATTGGTTAACTATTTAAATTAAAATAGAAAAAGAAGTCGCCACTCAAATTTCAGGATTGTGGGCAATATTCTCTTTATTTAAAAGAAGCCTGAAACTGGATATAGACTGGTATCTAATATGATATGAACTGAATAGACACCTGTGTCCGACGGAACAATTACTAAGCGGTAAATTGTCTTCGGCGATGGAGACGTTCAGCGAATTAAGATGTGACCTCAAGGTGACACGACCTCTGTATGTAAGAAAAAAATGTCTGGAATGCGACTGTTTCGCTTTGAATAAACATTTTCAAATTTCCCTCAAGCGTCCAGCTCATTGCCTTGCCATTTTAAACAACATTTTTATTAATGATATCGCGAGACAATCCATGGGCTTTTAGAAGATGGTGAAGACATCTTTTAAATCGAAAATCGCGAGACGGATTTCGTATTAATAAGATTTAAATAGACGTCTCCTATTTCTTGATCATTAAATTAAAAACAGAAAAACAAATATTAAACTTTTCTTTGTAACTTCTAACTACCATGTCCTTTCAGACGTGAATGCTCATGGCTCTCCACAACTTCCTACCCATTGTTGCAGTTAGTAATATTTGTCTTTTCACCATCCATCTCACCCAATCCGCCATCATTTCACACAAGTCTTTTGAGTTCTTTTGGTCCTGTGAGTGTCAAATTTTCCAAACCTTCCTTCTTCATTATGGCTCCAAGAAACTTCAGCCGTGTCTTTCTGGTTCTGAGTATCTTTTTGTTTTTATACAGGCCACAAAGAATTCTGACAATACTTCTTGGATGCGTAAATATCGGTATCTCCAAAATTCGCTAAAAATAATGCATGATGAAAAAAACTACCCCAAATATAATAAAAAACATTTTATCGGCAAAATCTTTGTGTTATTTAGAGGGAGTTGAAAGAACATTTTTATATACATTTTTTCTATCCTTTTTAGAAGCTTGGAAATTTTGGTCAACGCTGCACCCTAAATTTGTGCGGGGAAATTTCAGCGCCTTTTGCTGTAAAAAAACATTGTTTTGGAAATCAGATATTATTAATCAGTCATTATTTTTCCACCAACCTAATAATTGTCAGATTATAATGAAACTTTCAGGGCACATCCAGAATTTTTTTTTTTTTAATGTCTCTTATTTAGAAAATCTTTCTAAAAAATATTTTTATATCTGTCTCCCCCACCTACACACATTACTAATTTAATAATTTTAATTTTAGGAAATTTCGATATTGTTTTTTTTCTATCCCTTAATATTTCTGTATAAACGTGTCGATTATTATAAATAGAAATATCCATACACGACATTATTAGAAATTAACTGAGGTACCTATAGTAAATTCAAAATTTATTGGTAATTTTCTAACATTTTCTCAACAAGCATCTTCGTAAGTAAGGATATAAAACCAAAGTGTCTGAAATTCAATAAAATATTAGAATACTTTAAAAGTTTTTAAAATTTTTAAGGTTAATGTTTATTTAAAAGAAATTCTATAAAAAAAGGTCTTCATGTTGTATTCATGTAACTTTTAAAGTTGCCCCCTATTGTTTAATATCTTAATTTTTTTGAAATAACGTTTTAAAAAAGGATATTTTATTTTTTAAATATTTTTTACGAAACAGAATTTGTCAATTTGGACGAATTTATTTAATTCCAATCAGTTTCGAATTTAAACACGGTTTGAAATACACCAAAGCGTTTTGCTTATTGTGAATATTAGATTTAATGTATTAGCTTGAAATTAATTCTAAAATAAAAACCAAAAAGATTTTTACACTTTTGCAGCTATTGCGTCTACGTTACATTGTTTGCCGTCTACAGACACATACACACACACACACTTATATATATATATATATATATATATATATATATATATATATATATATATATATATATATATATATATATATATATATATATATATATATATATATATATATATATATTTTGAACAATAAAGAAAATTAAAAAATTAAAATCTTCAGACACACTGGGTTGTAGATTAATATTCTTTCGTTTTTTTTATTATTATTCCATTTAGATTCCTCGACTAGTTTCGGCCGAAATGGCCATCATCGGGAGGAGAAATACTTCTGCTTGCTGCTAGCACTAAACTACAGAAATGAATATATATATATATATATAATACATTATTCCTCCAGAAATATATATCATTTTTTAATCCGTCATATTTTTATTACTTCACATGCTCTTTTTAGCGGATACCCGTGTTTGAATAGACGCTTTCGTTTATTTTAAGCATTATTTCGTCTATAGGCCTGTGTACTCGTTTAATAAAGTATATGAAATTATTAAACGAATGAATGTGCTTTAAAAGCAAGATAGAACCATTTTTTACTATGAAGCTCTTCATAGCCAACCAGTAAAAAAACACGCCGGATCAGAAGGATATATATATATATATATATATATATATATATATATATATATATATATATATATACTTGAACATTATCTTTAGTGGATACCCATCGTCCAGTAGTCGCTCCGTTTTATAAAACAGTATATTTATTTATTTTCATTTATCGGAGGTATTATTAAAGAAAATACGTTCTCTTCGATAGGATTCAAATCTGTGTCTCTCTTAATAGCGGAAACCGTCGTTAGATCTGATGTGCTTTAAACATCTCCGCCACGAAGTGCGTCGATGATCGAGCAAAGTTGAATAGTGCCTTATACATGCAAATCCTTCTTAGATTTTCGATGACACCTTCATACTCTGGCCACACCAGGTCCACCTACTACTAGACCAGGTGAACGCAATGAGATCATCGATACTATCCACAATGGAGAGAGAAAACAACAAGAAACTCGCATTGCAGCATGTACTAATATCTCAAACAGAATATGGGTTCAAGACATCCGCATACCGCAATCCAACATTTATCAGACAATACCTCAACTTCTATTCCCAACACCCATACAGTGTAAAGAAAAGGATCGTCTACAGCTTACAACATCGAGAAAAAGTCATATGACTAAGAAATGGTCAGTTTAAGCAGTACCCTACAACGTAACAACGACCCTAGATACATGGCAGCAGCTTACGGCAAACTGGGATGGGTACAAGATAATAACAAAACTCAGAAAACAGCTTCTGTCTGCCTACCCTATGTGAAGGGATTATCGGAGAAAATACAAAAGATCTATTGTCCATATATCATCAGGAAGACCTTCAAAAGAAACAGGCAGCCCCCTTAAGATGAAAACTACAAGAACATCATAAAGCCGTAACGCCCGGAAAAATATTTAGGAAAATATGGAGGGAAAAGGGAGATTACCGCCCCTGTAGGATGAGTTTGAAATAATAGACAGAGAACATCAATGGAAAATACGAAAATTTAAGCACATATAGGCCACAAAAATCTCCTGAGCTGGCCAAGCATAGAGATGTTTCGAATAGCCAGTCCTCTGAAGCTTATGAAAGGGTCCCAATTGGTTCACCACTCAGTCCTAATCTCTTTCTGTTTTTTATTAACGATCTGCCTAAGAACATTCGTAGATCCTTAGCAAACATCTATCATGAGATCAAAGGTTACGGAAGCCCCTCCAAAAGTCAGGATGACCCGTGCCTAGTCTGATTTAGCTCTAACAGCTTAAGGGGGAAAGCTGACTTGTAACTTAAAAACTCCGATTTCATCACCACCGATCAGTCCTTGAGTTTTCTCCAGTCAATCAGGCCCCTTGCTTCGTACGTCAGGTAAGTGGAACTCATGTAGGATCCATCTTTATTGCCATCTTCATGACATTTCCGCCTTTGTACGCGCCGACCTTCTTCAGGATCTGTCTATATTCCTGAAATTAGGTATTGTAATTATTTACAATATTTACATCGTTCGGATTGTTGTCCTCATCTTTGTTGCCACATTCACGACGTTTCGGCTGTTGTACGCTCCGTCCTTCTTCAGGTGACTGGAATTTCGAACTGAACACTTTATTTCGTCCACCGAGGGTAGATTGTTCTAGTTCCACGTGACATGCCTCTTCCGGATGTCTCAGTTATCTCCTTTTAACTGAACTCTCCAAGTTTTTGTTCAACATTGCATTAGCCAGGTATTGAATTCACTTTGGGCGAAGTCACTAGCTCCAACCAACGCTTTTATCCACTAGTACATGTGTCCTTGAGCACGTCAGTACATGAACTTTTTCTACTTATAAACATAATGTATCAATACTCAATTTTTTACCAGAGCTGATATTGCAATTTTATTATTATTTCTTTTCTCTAGCAGTCCGTATTACTGGTTCCCATGTTGTATTCATTTCTATGCTTGGCTTATATGTCTTATATATATATATATATATATATATATATATATATATATATATATATATATATATATGCGTGTGTGTATGCACGCATGTCTAAAATAACATGTCTATTATGTCTGTTAAAACTTATTGGTTAGAACGTTGGTTGATTTGTTAGGAAGGTGATGTTATCGGTCTGGAGATGTTATCGCGGGTTGACCCAAGCCTTGTAAGGGAAATTAGGTAAACCGAACCCTTTGGAGCTGTCTATGATTATGCTAGCACTAAGTCACAAGTCACCGTGGCCTTGTTCAGATTTCTGATCACGCTAGATAATGCGACCGCTTACTGTAACTAAGTTCCACTGAGCATAGTTGCAGTTGAAAACACAGGTGGGCTCTGTGGGTGTTGAACAAACACAACTGTGCCTGAGCAGGCATCTTCAACGGGGATTAGCTAGCCGCCCTAGTAGACAGCCACCATCCTATACGAGTAGCTGCGCTCATTTACATTACTATGGCTATTAAATTTATTGATCATTTTTTCTTAATATACGAATAACTGTTGTAAATGCAAGAAATAGCTAAAATGTTTATTAGGTCTAAGCTATTCTTTTAAATAAGACTTTTGTATATATATATATATATATATATATATATATATATATATATATAAGAGTGTATATAAATGCACATATCTTTCGCCATCTGTGTTTTTACGACTGACAGGCCACTCCACTTTTGGCATTTCCCAGCCTCTTATTGATTTGTTTGTTTGTTTAAGTTGTCGAAAGTTTGAAAATGCTTGGAGCCACTTTGTCGCCAGAAAAGACATAATGAGTAAGAAGACATATAAAAGCTATATGAAATCCCACCTGATGATTGTGGGGTCGTGCTAAGGCCACGCGTCGAAACCAGAAAGGCAGGTAAATGAAGAAGAATAAAAAAAGTCGCCCGTTCAACTTGATGGACAGATGATCTTAGGTCGTAACTCTATGGGCAAAATAATTTCACAAAAAAAAAAAAGTCTTATCAAAGAGTTTTAACAAGGCTAACTAGAAGGCGGCAGGAGATATACTTTAAAGACGAAATGCATTGTGAATGTGTCACAAATTCTTACAGGTTAGGGGTTGATATTAAATTCAAAGCAGGATTTTCTTTAATACATTAAAAAATATTCTTAAAAAAATTTCTGTCGGATAAGACTAAGTTTTAATAATTTGGATAATAAATTCTTGAAAAACTATTTATGAAACATTATAACAAAGTTAACTTCTAGTGGGCTGGGGGCATACTTAACAAATGAAATACATTGAGGATCTTTCTTTTTTTTAATCATTTCACCCCAAGCAAGGAAGTAAAGCCACTAAGACACAATGGATTATTGAGTGTGAAAGAATAAGAAAAAAGAGATACATTTTTAAGGAGCGAGAACAATAGAAGAGTAATCAAGAAGACAGTAGATAACGATTGTCATTGCATTTAAATTTTTGAACATCAAACCTGGCTGGTAAGCATGGAGCCAGAAGAGAATTCCGCAAGCGAGAAGTGCGAGAAATGAAACTGTTAGCATAAAACTTACAGTTACATTTCAACTTTAAAATGACGTGATCTTGACGCCAATCTAGTACTGCGTTTAAATTCGTAAAGTGCAGGTAACATAACCGAGAGTTCTTCAGAATAATTAACTTGAAATCATTTATAGAAAAGGCACTTGGAAGCTATATTACGGTGGTGAGAAAGTGACTGAAGACGAGATGCCAGGTCAGAACCAATAATATTGCTGATTCTTCTTTGGATTTTATCAAGAATCTCTAAGTATAGAGCAAGAGCACCGAACCATATGTGGCAACAAAATTCAAAGCATGGACGGGTGGTAGTAAGATAGATGCTGGAGAGAAAAAAATTCTCTAGCAGGACACAGTGAACCAATTTCTTAGTAACAGACTCAGCAATGGATTCAATAATGTGTCAGGAATTCTTACAAATGTAGATTTGAAGGCGCAATTTTTTTAAATTCCTCTTCTCCAATGTGCCGCGTCCTTTCAAAGTCCTGTTTCGTGTAGCTCTTAGCAGTTTTCTCCCTTTACTAATTCTACCGCACCCGTCCCACCATCCATTCACACAGGCTCGTCAGGTAAGTTACTCGTTGCCCTTCTCTATCTCCCTCGTCCTCCATACGGGCGTTAAGTTTACCAAGATTTCCTTCCGCATTATGTGTCGAAGGAATTCAAACTGTCTTTTCCTGGTTCCGAGTGGAAGTCTTCTTTCTGTTGCCATTTTCTTCCTTGTTGCTTCCTCGCTCCGGTCACGGAATTCTAAGTACCCTTCTGTAGAACCACATTTCTGCTGCCTATAGTTTTAGTTTTTTTTTATCCGTGGGGAGATTGTCCAGTATTCATTGCCATATAAGAGGATGGATATCACATAGCGACACAGCACTCTTTCCTTTGATTCTAACGACATTTTTTCGTTTCTCAGCACTTTCCTTAGTTTTTAGAATGCTTCTTTCGCTAGTCCAGTGAGTGTTTGAATCTCGGTGTCGCATTTTCCATCCTCTTTTAAAATGTTTCACAGACATTTGAACTTCAGCACCTGATATCTGTAATTTGTAGCTCGCACCTTGGCTTTTTACCCTTCTTGATGACGACCCATTTTTTCTATCTTCTTGCAGTTTTCTGGTTAGTCCTTTATTCTCGCTTTTTACTTCTTGCGCCCTCTCGGGTTAACGTTTCCCGCTGAACGATTATCGTAATTCCCCATGTATAATACACATTTTTTGATAAAAAAAATAATAAGCAAAATTATGGGTGCGTATTATGCACAGCTATAAAAAGGTTTTAAAAAATAGCCGTTTCATAGGTCGATTTCAGTTGCGAAATGACTACACACCACAAACATGCGACAATTTGGCACTAACATTCGGCGATTGCGACCCCATAAGGATGTCAAATACAATCATATGTATCTAAAAATACTTACAAAGGTAAAATAAAATAAGAACTATCCTAAAACTATATTGCAATAATATTATTCTATTTAAAACGATTTTTTAATAAGAGTAGGAATCGCTGGCCGTAATGAAATTGGAGGGGTACAATTTATAGGGTTTGATTATCAAAGAAGAGGTGCGTATTATGCGTGAGTAGAAGCATTTTCCCACACTTTCAGCACAATTTTAGGAGTGCGTATTATGGATGAAAGCGTATTATACATGGGGAATTACGGTATATTCAATCAATTACTAGGCCAGCTGCTAGGAAGCAGCTGCTGTGTCGTGCCGGACCTTTTTTCTCACCTGAATCTTTCTTACACGTTAGTCGACCATTCTTCCATGCTTTAAATATTACTGAAACATCTGGTCTAATGTTTCTACTGTGTATTTAGAGATTCTTGATAAAAGCCAAAGAAGAATCAGCAATATTATTGCTCCTGACCTGGCATCTCGTCTTCATCACCGTAACATAGCTTCCATATTCTTTTCTATAAATATTTTAATGATAATTGTCTTACTGAGCTTTCTTCAGACCAAGTGTCACTACTCATTAGGTAGGGGGTAACATGAAACCGGCCATTCTTTCAGTTTCTTTTGTCTACGACTAATATGAGGGGGTATTTTATGGTCATGAATCCTAGATTTCATTGTTAACCATCACGTTCAAAATTGTGGGCTTGGAAAAGACTTGTGTAATGTAGGGCTGCTGGCAGCTACCCCTCTTGACAAAATCTCAAACTAGAGGATTCAATAGAATATTAGTGATGGCTTTATTGTGAAAAATCTCAGCCGACCAGTTCTGTGTCATATGCCCTCTGGAGAGGAAAAAAAGGTTCTGAAACATGAAAAGTGACCCCTCTGAACACCATTTTCATCCAGAACTCGGCCATTCAATGTAGGCAGTGGAATTAAGCTGAGGCCTTGCGAGAATACTTTAGGCAATAATGACAAGTACCTCGTTAATCATGACCCTCAGATTCAACACAGACCTCCTGAACTTGGTGTATATTACTTCCGTGCGTCCGCGCAGAGCTATCTCTCGTTCCTTCTGTGTACTATGTGATCTTAATCGAAGTTTTCCCCAGAAACTAAAGTATATTATTCTCGTCTGTGTGCATGAGTTTGGTCAGTAAACACTTCGATCAAATCAAACAGTTATCTTGTCACATATTGAATATGAACTGCTCTCTCGTCATTACATCGAACATGTAGTGGGTGTTCACGTATGGGTATATCAAATAGGTTGATAAGTTGAAGGTCCCTGCTTTGCATTTTTCGCTAACCACCAGGACCCACCAACATCACTTTTTCCCACAATGGGAATAACGTACAAAAGGATGAGCGAGTAGTGTAATGAATAGCGGCTAGGAATGTAAAACCGGGAAGCCGATTTCGAATTCCAGTCGAGTACATTACATTCACTTACGCACAAATATCCTTGCAAAAAGTTTTAAACCCATCTCCTATCTCCTACCTACAAAAGGTATGGATTAAATAATTGGACAGACTTGACTCTTTATCCCGTGGTTGACAACAAGTTTAGAAGGAAAACTCTGAATTGAAAAAACATAACAGTTGTCCATGATCACCTACCTTCATCAATGAGAATGAGAAGAAGCAAAAATAAAAAATTTCTTGTTTACTTCATTTAATAGTGGAGTCTGCCACCGGTCCTTGTCAATGAGCAGGGTTCGTAGTTGTTGAAAAACTGTGCCTCTTACTCTGTAATCCTTAAAAAATACCGTACTTCTTACTCTGTAACCCTCTACCTTGAGTGGCTGTTGGGCCTTGTACAGGGTAAAGATCATTATAAAAAAAAGGTAGAAAATACCTAGGGTTTCAGCCTACTGGCCTTGTAACTAACGTCGGCTCAGCAAAGATGCAGTTGGATGCAGGTGTTGAACAAGCACAAATTTAAGCACAGTTATCTGCCATGCGTGATACACGCTTAGGCGATCATGTACCTTTCGATACATGAATGACGTGGCAGATTTTTCCCGCAGTAGGTTGCCATTTCTTTCTGAGGTAGACCAGTTACAGTTACCCGGTCTGTCTTGCTATTTACCCATAGCTGGGGGAAGAAGAAGAGGATTCATACCTTTCCCAAGGGTATTAGCATGTAAGTGAATGTAATGGATTCGACTGGGATTCTAACTCGGCTCTCTGATTCCTCAAGACCTCATGCTATAGTAGCGCGTTTTGTGTGCACGTTTTGTTACTCATTATTTATACATATTTTTGTATACATATGAAAGAGTAAAATTAAAATTAACTACAGAAATGTGTTTCTGTTCATTCAATGTAGAGAGTGTTTTTTAAAGGTTTATGGATATTTAAAATGCTCTAAATGAAGGTGTATAGTCGCCTCTAATAGTAAATCAACAATATGTCTACATAAGATTCTTTGTGCGCTCGAGTATACTAATGCATATATATGTATGTGTGTATGTGTATGTGTGTGCGTGCGTGCGTGCATGCGCGCGTGTGCGTGTGTGTGTGTGTGTGTGTGTGTGTGTGAATACTTTTGTCACCAGTAGATGAGCTATGCCGACTGTCAACTGTTGACAGGAGAGGTCAGTCGCATAAACAAACTCTAGACATTCCGGACATTGTTTGTCCGTCTCCATTCCTCCCATTCAGGCAAGGCCGACGGACAGGTCGATGGAAGGGCATCCAGATGAGGCGAGCAAGGAGGGTAGAGGGGTTAGAAAAGCATTATTTCTACTTTTTTTCTTTTTCTTTTTTTCCTTTTTTTTTTTTTTTTTTTTTTTGTATGGGGCGGGTATATTTGGCTGGAATCCGAAGGTGCATAGGGATAGCGATAAAAAAAGGCTTTTCAGAAACAAAGCAAATTTTTAAGAGATAGGAAAATATAATTAGAAACAAATAAAATAAAGCTGAACTGCTATATAATATCTAGCCTCCCTTCCAGGGCCGGGGTGTAGTACAGTTAGGCGGGGTGCGGATTCCGGGAAATGCTTTGTGAACCTCAATATATGTTTTGTTTTTGTTTTTATATGTTACAAATTAAACTAAGCACAACTGACTATTATTAAGGGATGAAAAATGTTCGTGGATTTGACGTCATTCTGGGACGGACGTGCCCAAATCGATGAATTTGTTTTGCTCAAGCTAAGTCTCGAAAAAAAAAAAACAGTATATAAAATTCACTATTTTTTTTATCCATAATAAATTATTCAACTTTTTAACAGGAGAAATCTCAAGTTGAAGTAAAAAAATACCGCAAAACATTGTTGATTTATTTAAGATGGAATGATCTATGACATGTCTCTAATTTGTATTTAGATGCATTGTATTTATTTTCAATTTTTCTAGTTGAATTAGTCGCTTCTATTGCATATGATGCATTATTGTATATAATTAGGTTACAATAAAATTTGTATTTTATGAATACTAACTTTTGAAAATTGAGATGTAGTAGATTGTGGAGCGTATCTTAGATTCGTTGGGATATCATACATTGGGGGTACCCAAGACTCTTGCACCGGCCCTGCTCCTACCTAACACTGACTGTTGTAGAAAAGACTGGGGGCCACAGAGATATGGTTCTACTGTTGAATTCCGAGAATATCATGGATAGAGATATGGATAACAAATAAATTTTATGGCGAAAGAATCCAAGAAAAATGATGCAAGCAATCAGTAAGTGATGGCTGAAATGTGTGAAATTTTGAAAAAAGAAGGTTTAGAGAATTTAACACTCACAGAACATATTGAAGGGAAGCAGAGAGAAAATGTTGAATAACCTACAAGTCTGAATGAATGAATGGCAGAACACGTACAAATAGGGGTAATAAATGTGCAAGAGCGAGAGTAGCAAAAAGAAAGACAAGAAGCTGGGGAGAGCCATGATCGCCTACGTCCTGAAAGTGCAAGAAACCTTATTGTTATTGTTAATTTGGTTATTATAAGACAAAGCTTGAAGAAGTATCGACAAGTGAAACTGTTTCAATCACTTTCCAACTGCTGTAATAAAGTTTCTATTAGTTTCAATTAAGTTCCGCCAAAGACTCGCAAAAACTGAACATGTCTTGATGACAAAATGCCACAAACTTAATAAAAAAAAGTTTTATCATCAAATTCCTTATATTATTAAGAGTTAAGATCAAAGTATTTTTGATTATTAAATTCTAATTTTCATGCTATTTAGAACATTCGAAAATTTGGTTAAAATTTTGGATATCGACCACTTGTATTTTTAAAAGAATTTTGATTTTTTTTGTTTTTCCTAAACGTGCCGATTTTTGTAGATACAGTAGATCATACACACCATTATCAGAAAATAAGAGCGCTAAATATAATCAGAAAATATATGATGACTTCTTTTACTCTGAATATTATCATTCATTTTCAGAGATCATTTAATGTCAATGTTTTTTTTTTATATAACTGCAGGTTGCGCTCAACTTTTCAATACTTTATACATTTCCTGACAGGTTCAAATAGAGGCTCTCTATGTGAAACCATGATTTTTACCCACCATCAAAGCCATAAACCTGACATGTCTACCAAACGCTTTTGGCTATCTCGCTTATTTTCCCACTCAAGAATATAACTTGAAATCATTTTCTTTCCTCTTTAGTTGTATATATTTTTCTTTCTATGAGTGTGTGTATAGATAAATAAATACATATTACTGGGGATGAAAAACGTTAGAGAGGAAAAACGACAGGAGTCAAGGAAACAGATATTGGCGATTGACATTGCATTTATATATATATAACGGTTGTAACAGCAAAATTGTCCAAATCGCATTACAGCATAGGATAATTGCCTATATTGCCTATTTTGTGGGATATATTAATTATTCTATTGCCTATCCCTATCTACAGAAAGAAAACACTAATCTAATCAAGTTTCTTTTTTCCAGGTTTTCAGATAAGACGTTTAGCCATCTGGACACCACTCGTAAGAATCATTGAAAAACCCCTAGGAAGACAAGTTAAACTCTTTTTGTGTCATCCCCACCATGTCTTCCCAACTGAGCGATTGTGAAAGGAAAAAGATCATTCAGGCCTTCAGTAATGGTCCCAACATTTATACTCTGGCTTCCATTTTCAAAATCCATTGAAGAATTATCAAGAAAACGGGGAATAAGTTTAAAAAGAGGGAACAATAGAGAGGAAAACTGGATCAGGAGGTCACAACAGCAAAATAGATCATCATTTCAACTTAGAGCTAAATACATTCTTATTGTTCAAAGTAGAGAGAAATAGTGTTATAAAAATCTCGGAGAATTTCAATAAGATATCATTAATCATTTCTAACGGTTAAAAGCTTAATCGAACAATTGGACAATTTTCCTCTTACATGATTTGGACAATTTTCCTCTTACAACCGATATATATATATATATATATATATATATATATATATATATATATATATATATATATATACTCTTATTTCTCTTATCTCTCTCACTGTTACTAATCACTTCGATTCCTCTCTTTCTCCACATGTACATTCATTTTTACTTTTATGGTAAACTTTCCACTGACAGAAGTATAATCGGTATAAAATATTTTAGTAGCATCTGATGAAACGTTAAAAAAAATTTAATGTTGAAACAAGATGTACAGTTTTGTAGTGGGTATGTGCACGTTCTAATTTAACTCTGTATTATATATATATATATAGCAGTCTCGCTTAACGGAGGGTTGATGGCACAAGGGTAAAAACACTCATTGGTGCCGAATCGATCGGGTTTCGATCCAGGCTCATCTATATCTCCTATTTTCTTTTTTAGCTTTCTAGGTGCAATAACAACTTAATTTATTGAAATTTGAAGGATAATATTAACTTTAATGTTATTTTACTTTTATTTCTATTTCGATTTCACCACTTATTTTTTTTTAAATTCACTCGTTATATTTCTTGAATTATTTGAAACGCCCACGAATCTGTGCGTCGTGCAAACTCCAGCTGCTTAACGGTCGAAGGAAACAAAATGGCGGCGCCCATGTTTTATGTCAGGCGGTCTCGGACAGTTAACGCGAAATCTTGTTGTCTCGTCGTTCGCATGCAAATTATGGTCGGTCATCGGCTGCATAAAGCAGGCGCGTTTTTGTTTCTGGGCACTGGGTTTTTTTGCTCGTGAGAAGTTTGGAAGTGTGACACTATTTTGTCAGTTACCCTCCTCGCGTTTTCCTATCTGCTACTATCAGGTGAGTCGTTGCTTTACAACAACATATTGTAAAGTAAAAAGTTGGTTAAGTAACTTAAGTATAATTAACATAACAATATAAAGATTTAAAATTGGTTTAGTATTCTAATCTATATTAGAAAATCCGTTTCATAAAATAATGTAGTACTCTTTTACATTCTATGAATAATTATCTCCGAGAACAAGAAGTTTTTGTCTTAGAAACATTAACTTAACCCTGCTAGGTTACCGTTAAAATTCGAATTCTATGATTCGACGGAATGCCATTGGTTGAATTTGTCCCTTCCTACTTCATCTCACCGCCATCCCCCACTTTCTTTTTTTCTCAACCTTTATTTTCTTTTCTTGGCCTTTTTCCTTTTATTTCTCTCTCTCTCTCTCTCTCTCTCTCTCTCTCTCTCTCTCTCTCTCTCTCTCTCTCTCTCTCTGTGTTACTAATCAGCTTCCTTTCCAATGACGGAAGTGGAGGATGTGCTTCGGTAACTGTATATCGGAATAAAATATTTTAGTAGCATCGTGATTTCCCACCTGATGAAACGTTAAAAAAATTTTAACGCTGAAACAAGATGTACAATTTTGTAGTGGGTATGTCCATCTTCTAATGTAACACTTCATAATAAATAAATATTTACGGCTCTACTTTTGTATTGAGCCCTGTTTTAAATTAATGTTTTGAACGCTGTAATCTTACTCATCGTTCTTTTACATTTGGATATATATATATATATATATATATATATATATATATATATATATACAGTAATTCATCGAGTCTAGAAGAATCCCTAACAGAATGCAGAAAGCTTTCCTTTCTCCCGAACGACTCTATCGCAGAGCATTAGCTGGGTCAAGCAAGAATATAATAATAGAATTTTGGGTGATTTAGGCAAATCATTATAGCAATTCATTGAGTCTAGAAGAATCCTCAATAGAATGCAGAAAACACTGGACCGCCGTTTCGTCCTATTTTGGAGATTTATCAGCAGTGCGCATCCATTACCGAGATTCGAACCCGAACTGTACCGGTTACGAAGAAGAAAATGAATAGACTCGATACAGCACCGCTACTCCGCAATTCAGTGGTGATACTCATCCAAGTATTCATAACCCAACGAATTTTGCCCAAACAGCCACGTCTTTCCTTATCTCCGAATCGCTCCATCGCAGAGCATTAGCTGGGTTAAGCAAGGATATACAAATAATAGAATTTTGGGGGATTTAGGCAAATCATTACTATATATATAGAGAAATATTTATAAAGAAATAATGGGTTTTTTTTTATTAATCTAACAGATTTTATTACTTAAATCTTATTTTTAGAGGATACCAATATTTGAGTAGACGCTCCGTTTAGTTATTAAACAATATATTTATATATTTTCCTCCTACTATAAATTGTACTATTCAATGAATTTTGTTGGTGGTATTCTTTTATCGGTATGTGATGACGAAGAAAAGTCATTTTATTAAATAACTGCATACTTTGACTCGTGTTTTTGTTTATCCGAATTAATGTCCCCAGTATCGTTTTCTATTTGTTAGCTTTATCTGATAAGCATTGCACTCAGTCACACTCCCATTTAAATTCACACACGTGATTTTTTTTTTTCGTATGAATAGAAAGAGAATATTTCTCTCAAAATGTCTCAATTACTCCGAGAACTGCATCGATAAGAACTTTTATCCAAATGCCATAATCGTTTCTTTTTCAGCAATAGTCTCAGTCGACCTCATTAAAATGAGCCGGTAAAATTAGTTTATTAAAGCTTCTTAAAATGTGATAATTGTTGATTATTTTCATTACATCTATATGCAAAACAATATAACTATATACAAAACAATAATTGTTATTTATCTATATAAAAAAAAAAAACAATACATCGTATATGTCTGTGTTGTGAGTGAATAGTTTGTTTTTGTTATGCACGTAGGTAGTCAACAAAATGTTGGGGATTCACTCACATCATAGCAGCAAAAATTATGTTCGTGTTCACGAAGATAAAAGCATACTTGACAGGAAATAAAAACGTACACAAATAACAGAAAAGCATGGTAAATTGTATGTTAATTTCATACAATTTATTTATATTTTGTGTGTATTGGTGCGTGTATTTTTTTTAGGCTACAGTTGTTTATGGTACATGTGATAAAAGGGAGAAGTTACTCCGTAGTATTACAAGCCATATCACAGAGGAAGTTGGACATGTGTTGCCCGTACCAAGGTTCGCGGTAAAAAGATTGAATTTAACGACTTTTGGTGAGATGTCCGTATTTCCGGCAGGAACAAATTTTGTTGCATGCTGGGAGTATTTTTATTATGTTTAATTTTTATTTAATTTATTTTATACAACGTTTCTATGTTATTGTTTTATCTTATTTTATTTATATTTCTTAATATTATTATTATTTTGTATTTTTTGTTCATTTATAATAGTACTACTAATAATAATAATACCCCTACTGCGTACAATGCTAATTTTAACCTAAAAAAAAATCCTCCCCCAAATAGGGATTCGCCTTAAACTCCAAGTATAAACTGTAAACCTTGAATCGTGTTGTTTATAGTAAGTTATTAGCATGGGAGATTTTTGAAGGTGGGCTAATCCCCCGCCTCCTTTTAACGATGATGTTGGGCAAAAACACAACTGGATGTGTGTTTCAACAAGCCGTTTAAAGATCGCATTCGAGAACAGTGGGACGAGTGGACAGTTAGCGTGGAAAAGTGATTCAGGCTACCGTAATAGCCTCCCGAAAACACAGCGCAAACTCATGACGTATTGTAGACTGCGGTAGTTAATTGACTCCCCAATGTTTTTTCATTAGAATTTGAGTGAAAAGAACGTATATGCTCACCGAATAATATTTAATAAATTCAATACAGTACATTTTAAAATTTGGGGTAGGTCGTCTTGTATGGAGAATATATCACGAAACCTACATTTTAACTTAAAAATTTGGTGGCCGTCTTATCCGTCCAGTCACCTTGCTCGCCAGCATATTCGGTAACTAGTACGTTGGCCAGAAAGTCCTGACTCACTTAGGAAGCGGAAAGAAAACACAACATTTTATAGAGCAACACCAATATTTATTCTTCAAAATGAAGTTCTGATGATCTTCTGCTAGTGGTCAGCTAGCATCGGGATCTGTCCCAGATACCAGTTCGCTGTCTTTGAATAAAAAAAAAAACAAAAAAACTGTAAACAAATTTCCTTATCTTCATAATAAGCATCGAAACATGAATGGTGAATGTGGAAGTATCTCAACATTGTCCATCTGTTTGAACTTCTCCTTAGTCCACCTGGCAGTGTGTGACCTTACATTATCTTGTTGAAACAAAGCCCGACTTCGATTGACTAAAGCAGGATACTCTTTTTTAGTTTGTTGAACACGCGGTCTAAGGCTGACAGAGATCATTTGTTGTTTCCTTTCGGCCTCCTAAGTGAGTCAGGACTTTCTGGCCAACCTATTATATACAAAACAATAATATGTTATTTATCTATATACAAAATGATATAACTGTATCAGTCAGTCAGTTAAGTGCCTCACGTGATACACGCTTGGGCGATCATGTATCTTTCGATACATGACTGACGAGGCAGGTAGGTAGACTGGTTGGCAGTCAAGGCTAAAGAACCTAGTCCTGCTATTCAACCCATAGCTGGAAGAAGACGAAATGGATTCATACCTTTTCCAAGGGTATTTGTGCATAAGTGAATCTAACAAACTTGACTGGGATTCGAACTCGGCCCTCCGCGTTCTCATTCCGAGCCGATATCCATTACTTCACAACGCACATCCTATAACTATATAAAAACAATAAATTGTTACTTTATCTCTCCTCTCATCTCGCTCTACCAGCTAAATGAAGAAAAACTGGCTTGTTGTATTCAGTACCTCAAAAACCAATCCAGTAACATTTTATCATCACAGACCCTGAATGTTATGGTTAACGGTATGTGGCTCCTTGCCTAGAATGTGTATTGGGATTCAGCTTATATACGAGAGTTGGCTGAAAGGTTCATAGGCTGACACTCAAGGAATGTGACCAAATGAGTTTTATTTTTCAACATAGCCCCACTTCTAGTTCACACATTCCTTCCATCGGTGTTGCAATTCTCCGATCCCACTGGTGAAGATTTCATCCTGTTGGTCAAAAAATGACATCATCATTGCGCTACTGGTTTCCAGCCAATCGTGTTTTTATGTTTGAGAACAGATGATAGTCAGATGGAACCAAATCAGCAGTGTGATCAAATATTTCAAAGCTACAATCACATCCATTGAAAGAAAGGACTTGTATGCTGGGGCAATGTCCTGATGAAACAAGGCACCTTTCGTCAGTTTTCTTGGGCGATTGGTGTTGATAGCTTTTTGTAACTGCCTCAGCAAGTTGGCATAGTGTTCTCCATCGATAGTGTGGCGCCTTTGAAGTTAGTCAGCAAACATAATACCTTTTGCATCCTAAAAACTGACGTTATAATCTTTCCTGCAGATAAAACGACCTCGGCCTTGGTGAAGATGGGGCGGGGTTTCCGCTGCATGGATTGGCTTTTTGTCTCTGGCTCAAACTAATGAACCAAACGTTTATCCTGGGTTAGAAAACATTCAAGGAAACCAGTTGAATCTGTTTCAAACAATCTCATACGATCCACCAATAAAAATCTTGTGAAAATGATCGTTTTATTTGTACCGCTTTAGGAATAGTATCGAAATCCTCATACTATGCTCTATCTTCCTAAGAGTCAGATCAGGCAAAAATGGAGTATTGCTGGATTTCCCTTGTGGGTAATGAATTATTTCCACTGTACAAACCGTCTAACACAGACGAAACGTCGCATGTCTCGATAATCTGTCCCTATTTTCATGGAAAATGTTCTGACGAACTACATCCCTTAGTTCCACCATTTCATATCTTTGCAGTTCAGACCTTCCGTGCCACGTCCAAACTGTCGAATACTCCTCATCCCCTTTATATTCTATTAGTAAGAAAGAAGTTCCACTCAGACGGTTTCCGCACCAAAATCGCTACTTTTTTTTTAAAACAATCTCCCAAGAAACAACAGCTTAGTGGATTAAAGCGTTGGTTCATGAATTTGGTGACATAGTAATTGTGAATTCAATCCCTGGGCCCGGTAGTACAGTCTTAGACTCCGTGGAAATGGACAATTATAAATAAGAGCAAAACGAGTTATCTGCCATATATATGGACAGTGAAACGAGACTAATCTTACCTCCGGAGATTAAATAAAGGGTTCATTTCAAAATTCCTTAAAAGCTATCTAGAAGAAACTTTCTGAAATAGATGGAAAAGGGTTAATAATGAGAATTTACCGAGAAGACATTTCCGTCTTGGACATTTTCCCGTTTTATTTTCACCATTTTGAAACTTTTCTCATATTTAGAATATATTTATTTTTTATTTTTTATGTCTTATGAACAGATATACTGGCACAATAGATAGATAGATAGATAGATAGATAGATAGATAGATAGATAGATAGATTTCTATCTTTATCAATAAGTAACTGAAGTAGACATCTAAAAAAATGATATAACCTAATGTGGAAGGTATATCTAATAAGGTTTATTTATTTTCCTTTGCCTATTTTTTGACAGAAGGACCAATCGTAGAAAAAGAAAGGATAGACAAAAATATTATGAAGAGACCTGATCAACGCATAAAGTTGCCAATGCAATACAAAATCTTCAGCTTGCATAAGATAATTTCGAAACGAACATTATGAGCTGGCGCAGCAGAATCACAAACAACTGTACCAAATAAGCAGAAACCATATGTCAGAAGATAAGGAAATTAACATAGAACAGTCTGCATTAGAGATAGTTTTGCGCAACACAGACTGTTGCTACAAAAACAAAACATTTAATTAAAAACTCAAGTTATATTTTTAAATAGGCTCGCCAGACTTTCAATATAGATCCATATGAAAGTCTTAATCTGACAAAGTCTATTTACAAATATGATTAGAGTTCATATGGTATGCATGGCGGCCAGCCTGTTCAGTAATGTCTAAAAAGTATGCAACCACATTCTAAGTTTAATGATTAAAAATAACTTTGAGCTAATGAATCCTGTATGGTCCATGGAATGGTACTACAGAATTAGTATCAAAGAACTGTACCAAATAACAGAAATCATATTGAGAACTTTCAACAGCGACAACAACTAAAATTGATAGCATATGAAACTTGAATAGAAAATAATGACATAATAAAGCTGACAAGGAAAACAGATACGACACTTGCTATTTACTCGCCTCCTTTGCCGACCCACGGTGGTAGAATATGAAAGCAAATCCGGTTTAAAATGCACATGGGTCAAGGCCCCAAAAGGTCCAGTCCCTGTAACCAACATCGTGCTGGCGTCGATATTCCACCGACACTCGCTCTTTAGTGCAATGAGGGAGGTGCTGCAGTTGGAATCTCCGGCACCAGGCACCAGTAACTTATTTGTTTTTGTCTTGTCCAAAGACAGAAACACAATTGAGAGATAAATAGTAATTATAACAGATCGACCGAAAGTCGATACTACACGATAACCAAGGAGTGATTGATTGATAGATATGATTTTGTTCAGCTTTGCGGATTATTTAAATCCAAAACATAGCCAGGGAATTAAAAAAAAAAGTAGCTGAAGCAGCACTGGCTGCTCTATCAATGAATCCCAAACGTTTCCTTGTAAGGAAACGCCTAATATTGTCATTACCATTAGAGTCGAATTCTTAAGAATGTCACAGGTTAGAGAATTTAAACGATACTTCTTTATGGTGGGTAATTTATGTGAATGGATGGCAGAGAAGGGACAAAGATCAATGATAAAGAATTAAAAGCTGCTTAGGTCTACAGGAGGCAAGAAGCCATAGGGAGCTAGGGTCACTCACGTCCTGAAGGGGCATGTTACATAATAAAAACAAGAATCTGGTTTTAATTGTTTAATTAAGATTATCACAAAGGGAGTGATCTAATGTTTACAGATGTTTTATGTTTATTCGTGGATTTTCTTTTACAGAAACGGAATAAAATTTCATCCATAATTTTGTTACTTTTAAATATACTTTAGTATCAGTTCGCTAGTTCTTCGTTGCTTTTCCAGTCATTCATCGCCATTCCCAGGTTGGTTTTGCATTATGCGACCGTTAAATAAGCAGCATGTATCGGAAATCAAGAAATAACCTCCGATGAAACTTGAACACACATCCCGTGCATGCTTTTTGATGTGGGCAGCAACTTAACGATTAAAAAAAAAAGTGAAACCCACATTTAATCTCATAACCACACTCTTCCCTACCCGATTTACTCTACACCATATTGTTTGTTTACATCTATTAGTAGCTGATATAATTGTCTTCAGTTGTCTGAATCCCTTAAAGAAATCTCTGTCATTATTAAAGTTTAATATTTTAAATTTTGTCTTTGTTATTTTTATTGCAACACACAGGTCGTCTTCACATTCCATGACCGTTAGATAAGTGATTTGAAGTAGAGGCTCTAAAAAGGAAGTCAACGTGTCCTGTGAAATGACTATTTTCAGGGGCTGATAACTTATTTGTTTTGTGCGTGTCAATTTTAACCAAAAATTACATACTTGTGTATGTGATGTATATGTAATGAAAGTCAGTAGTGAAGAAGTTTGCATTTCCTTAATAGATGTTTTCATTCATTCTTGTATGCAATATTATGTTTAAGGCTTAATATAACATTAAATGAAATAAAATGTTTGGTAGAAAGTAAAGAATGAACATTCATTAATATAATCAGATCACACACACGGATATATATAGACTACTCACAAGTACACACATGATCCCTACACAACATAGGAAGTGTGTGTATGCGTATGCATGTATATATGTGTGTGTATATATGTGTGTATGTATATATGAGTATACTAATTCCTTATAATAAGACATTATGTATGTATGGAGAGGGAATATACATACAAACAAAAACACACTCAATACAAAAAAAAATGGAAATAGATCTAAGAACACACAAGGGTCATTAAAAGATAAGAATACATATATCTATCCTCACCCTTTCTCGAACCAATCTAATTGTTTTATTACCCTTCAAGCAGAAGAACTTTATCACCGCCAATTCAAGAAAGACATTTGTGTCACTACCTTTATCTGTTAGCTTTAATAAGATAAAATGTAATTAAGGAAGTTTCCTGAATAGAATGTTCAAAGTTCTATGTTGAAATAGAATGTTTTATTCAGATGAACATACAGTTAATTCAGTTGTGTTATTTGTATAACTAACAGTGCTGTTTGCAACTTGGCTTGTTCACAGAGAACTGATGGCGAAATGTAATTCAAGTTCTGTGTCTGTGTGTGCGCAGTGAGTAGAATGAATAGTCTGTGTAGACGCGTGTGAATTGCTGAGTTCTACTGTCTATTTTTGGAACGAAACCTCGTTTTTATTACTATCGGTAGGCTCCGGGATAATGGCTGGAGAAATTTAAAAGAACACAAAAAATATCTGATTGGATGAAAAATTAACCAATCGTTGATTTTATAACAAAAGCATGTTTGTGAAATTAACAGAAGGAAAAATTCAGTGTGGTGGCTGCGATCAGTAAATTGTCCTGTGATAATCAGTATTTATTATTTAACCAATCACAGTTGAGAAAAATGTAGGCGTGGCAAACGTAGTAGTAGTCACTACAGACATATTGTGTCTATTTATATACTGATCCTTTCCAATTGTCTAATCAGTTTTTTTCTTGATGTTAAGATGAAATTCATCAAGCCGTCGTGTGTGTGTGTGTGTGTGTGTGTGTGTGTGTGTGTGTGTGTTTTGAACCCAAGTTTTGTACATTAAAAAGTAACACGCTTTTAAACTGTTCTAATTTATGAATTGTATATACTTTGGTAAATTGTGATTTGCTGCCATGATAATTATATTATTTTTTTTTATTTCACCCCAAGCAAGACAGTAAAGCCACTAAGACGCAAAGGTTTAACGAGTGAGAAAGAATATGAGAAAAAGAAAAACATTATTAAGGAGAGAGAACGATAACAGTAGTGGAACTAAGAATAAGGAGACATGGCACATTGGACAAAGATGTGTTCTTCTATACCTGACCACGGCAGAGGTGAACAAAAACGTGTAGAGTTGTGCAACTAAAGGAAAATAACGTAAATTTAGATATCCGGAAGAGACATGGCACGTAGAACTAGAACATTCTTCCCGGTGGGCGAAATAAACGGTTCGGTTCGAAATTCCAATGTATATCACCTTTAGAAGGCCAGAGTGTACAGCGGACGAAACCTCATGCACATAGAAATAAAGATTAGGACAACAGTCCAAACAATGTAAATAGTGTAAATAGTTACATTACCTCATTTCAGAAATATAGACAGATCCTGAAGAAGTCCGTAGCGTATAACGGATGAAACCTCGTGAACATGATAATAAAGATGAGGACAACATCGCCATCTATAAATTTGTCATTGGCGGTAAACCAGCAACAAGCTTCCAAACGTTATATTATTTTTATAATTCGGCCGAGCTATTGCTCGGGCATTCCTGAGTCTATCACGCTAACCATCACGGTCCTGCATCAAGATCGGAAGGTCATTAGTGGCATTCTGTGTCATAACATACTTGGTCAATGTAGATGGTTCGAAAAATGTAAATAGTGTAAATAGTTACAATACCTCATCTCAGAAATATAGACAGATCCTGAAGAAGGTTAGGGCGTACAACGGCTGAAACGACGTGAATATGATAATAAAGACGACAACAACGATCCAAACAATGTAAATAATGCAAATAGTTACAATACTTCATCTCAGAAATGTAGACAGATGTTGAGGAAATAAGAAGAAAGAAGCTATCGTTGGAGTTGAATTATAACGAAATCGTTCGAGTATAATTTCAATGTAAAAATGATCTTGTGAAACGGTGAAATTAATGGCATGTATATTTGTATTGTTGTATATATGCATTTATTATTGATTAAATCATTTTCATCATCAAATGAGTGGGTGTGTTCGTTGAGTCGCTGCGCAAATGAGCTCCTGATCAGTTCTCTCCACATATGTGTTGAGAGCCGGAAAGGTATTCATGCATAGTGTGTCCTTTGCAAGTGGACTTGGCGAAACCCATCCATCTACAGCTGATGTCCAACTTCAAGACTCGCTTTGATCATGGACACGTGACCGCAGATGTAATCGGCGGAACACTTCGACGTGGCTATTGTCTTCTCTCTAGTAAACCCTCCGCCCAGCCCTCGCTGTATATATATCTATAAAGACCTGTCGACTCTATTGTGCTAAATGACTGTTAGGCTCATCCGCCCTTTGATAGGTCTTGATTTAATCCTGATGGGTGCCTGGTAAAGCCTGGTGGGAAATCGGTTTTGCAGGAGAATACTGTCGAGCAAAACAAGAACTTGCGAGTGATCTACTGTTCTGAATATCTAGCCATGGTGCAAGATGGGTTTGTCACCCAGCAACCATCTACACTGACCAAGTATGTTATGACACAGAATGCCACTAATGACCTTCCGATCTTGATGCAGGACCGTGATGGTTAGCGTGATAGTAGCGTGATAGACTCAGGAATGCCCGAGCAATAGCTCGGCCGAATTATAAAAATAATATAACGTTTGGAAGCTTGTTGCTGGTTTACCGCCAATGACAAATTTATAGATGGCGCGATTTTAGAATGATTTGTTCTATTTCCCTTTTGACTTCGGGAGCGTCAACACATTATATATATATATATATATATATATATATATATATAGATAGATAGACAGATAGATAGATAGATAGATACAACTAGTGAGCCAGACAAACCTTCCTAGGTTTCACCTAAACGGGTCGTCAGGGAAAGTTCGGCTAACGAGGCAAAGAGAAACGCATATTTATAGGCGATAGCTAAAATTATACCACGTGACCAAAGAACCACAAACACAAACACCTAAGTTTTAAATATTTATTCAACAAAAATGAGGAGGGAGGGGGAAAAAACCCCCAAAAAAACATTAAGTTGGAATGACAAATAAGCGGGAAAACGTCTAATTTAGTAGCCAAGATTTTTTATGTCTACATACGTTAAGGATTTCAGTTTTGGAGTTTAATAGTTGGTTAGGCTGATCATATAAAGCTATGGCTAATTTCTCCTCTGCACATAGTTTACAAAATTTATGGCCTGCTTTATATTTGGGGCTTTTTTTTTTAATATTTCCCATTTAAGGATGGGGTCTATATTATCTTCTTGTTTAGTTTTCCATACATAGGTACATAGCGTGGTACTATGCTTAATTTTTTTCGTTTTTAAAACTACTCGTGTGGTTATAATATCTTTTTTTAAATTTATCCTGAGTAGCACCTATGTATGTTTTAGGGTTAGTATCCTCGCTATTTTTGTAAATTTTCACTTGATAAACCACGCATTCTTGCTGACATTTTCCCTGTAATGGACAGATGTTTTTGTTTCTACAATTACAAGTAGGAGGATTACTGCGTGGATTATTCCTAGTTTTTTTCTTATTCAATCCATTTATTATAGTCCCTACGTTCGGCATGCAACAATAACTAAGTTTTACATTGTTTTTGTTAAATATTTTATGTAACTCAGTTTTTTTTTGTTTTGGAATTTTTTTTTTTTTTTTTTTGAAATGTTGCTCTAATAAATCAAAAAATATCTTGCCAATTTTTGTTTTTACCGCTAAATTAAAAGGAGGATTGAACCACAAAATCTTTCTTTGCCTATTATTACGTTTATTCTGAGTACTGTTGTGTTTATTTATATTAATATATTCTAATTTACTTTTATGTCCACTCTTAAATAGGGCTTCCTCATAACTTGTTTTATTGGCCTCAAAAATGTCCCTGTTGGAGGAATTAGTAGAAAGTCTATACCCAATATTTTTTGGAATATGCCTTATGATATGGGCTGGGTGGTTAGATTTTGTGTTTAAATATTGGGGTTCTTGGTTTTCTTTTTTATACGGGGATATTGTGCCATTTTGTAAATTCAACGTAATATCTAGATAGTTGGTGATTTTCAAATTAGTTTCTATATCGAGATTGAATCCGAATTTTTTAAAAAACCAGTGCAGTTTTTTACGGATAGTGTCACATTTTTGAGGGTTACTATTGTCCACTATGATTAAACCGTCGTCGCGGTACAACCCATGGTTATTAAAGTCTATATATTCATTAAGCCTATGGAGCAGCAGGCACCCTACTATTTCGCACCGGTATGATATTAAGGACTATTATCCGTCTATTTCAGAGAAAACCCTAAATGAAGCTCTCAGCTTAGCCAAAGAATACATCCAAATTTCTGATGACAAAATAAACCTAATTAGACATTGTAGAAAAACATTGCTATTCCACGATAATACTTTATGGATAAAAAAAGATAATATTAACGGTTTTGACAACCCCATGGGAGCGTATGATGGAGCAGAGGTGTGCGAAATCCTTAACGTATGTAGACATAAAAAATCTTAGCTACTAAATTAGACGTTTTCCCGCTTATTTGTCATTCCACCTTAATGTTTTTTGGGGTTTTTTCCCGCTCCCTCCTCATTTTTGTTGAATAAATATTTAAAACTTAGGTGTTTGTGTTTGTGGTTCTTTGGTCACGTGGTATAATTTTAGCTATCGCCTATAAATATGCGTTTCTCTTTGCCTCGTTAGCCGAACTTTCCCTGACGATCCTTTTAGGTGAAACCTAGGTAGGTTTGTCTGGCTCACTAGGTGTATCTATGTCTGCTCTACGGTTGTATTGAGCTCTTTTGTTAGTTAGTTGTTTACTCGTATCGGGGTTTTTTCTTTGGCCTTCAGACCTGCATCTGTGCGATTTTTTCGGCAGTAGTTCATGTTTGTAGCTCTTTCTTTTTTTAAAAACTTTTTTTCCCTCGAGATTGATTTGATTATTGGCAAATCAAAAATTCGAGGGTTTTTCGAAACGAGTCTAGTTATCTATATTTGTGTATATATATATATATATATATATATATATATATATATATATATATATATATATATATATATATATATATCAATATAAAGGCAACATATCCGTTGGTATTAAGTTGGTGCAAAAATAATGTCGTTTTTTGACGATTTTTTTGATTATCGTTCACCCATTTATCCAACTTTTTTGACTTCCCTATTTGCTTTAAATGGCGAACGACTGTTGAGTGGTCGACCTCGAGTTCAGCAGCAACTTCTCGTGAGGTTTTGCGAGGATCGGCTTCAATTAAGGCTTTCAAATGTTTGTTATCAACCGCAGTCGGCCGGCCGCGACCGTCTTCATCTTCGAGACTCTTGTCACCATTGCGAAATTTCTTGAACCACCCTTGTGCCACACGTTCGTTAGTGGTTCCTGGGCCAAACGCATCATTGATATCACGAGCTGTCTCGGCAGCTTTTCGGACTAGTTTGAACTGGTACAAGAAAATCGTGTGGATTTGAATTTTGTCCATGCTGTCGAAAAGCCTGCAAGAAAAATGAATGAAGAGATTGAGAACGGTAACGAATAACACGATTTGATAGAGCGAAAAACGCGCTTCAAAATGATATATAACATGGCTATATATATCAATGAATTAATTCAGAAATCATATATAAAAGTAACATATGTGAGAAAACGACATTATTTTTGAACCAATCTAATATATAACCCAAGTGTATCCTAGTAACATAAAATATTAAAACTGATCCTCAATTATTAATACAGAGCAATATAATTATTATACAATAAAATCCAAAATTACCTCATATGGAGAATAGTCTATTTCGGCAGACAAAGATATCGGTCGTCTGTCTTATTAACCACGGATAAAAAAATAGATATACAAAAAATAGAAAGCGGTGTCAAACAAGGATGTGTCTTCTCGCCGGACTTATTCAACCTATAGAGTGAGGCGATTCTAAGAGAATTAGACATTCTACCAGGATTCATTATTGGCGGCCACAATCTTACAACTTAAGATATGCACATGACACAATGCTGATGGAAGACACGAAAATAACACCAAAAAAGCTCCAACAGAAAGTGGTGAGGGAAAGCAAGAAAAAAGGGCCTAAACATCAATTGAAAGAAGACAGAATGCATGGTTGTTAGCAAAAGGATGAATCCAAAATGCAAATTACAAATCGGAGATACCAAAACAAAACAAGTACAGAAATGTAAATATTTGGGATGTGTTCTAAAAGAAGACAAAAAGTGTGACTGAAATCCGAAGACACAATGGGATGGCCAAAGATGCAATTCCAAAAACTAAGCAAAGTATTAAGAGACAGAAAAAACTTCGTTAGAAACAAAGAAAAGAGTACTGAACTGTTATGTGATATCTGTCCTCCTATATGGCAGCGAATGCTGGACAATCTCCTACAAATGAAGAGACTTGAAGTAATAGAAATCGGGTTCTACAGAAGAATACTGAGAATACCATGGACCGAACATGTGAGCAACAACCAAGTTTTAGAGAAAATGAAAATAAAAAGGAATCTTAGACTTAACACCAGGAAGAGACATTTAACATTTCATGGGCACACAATCAGGAAGGAGGGTTTGGAAAATCTGATACACACAGGACAGATGAAGACGATCAAAGGAAAACAGTACCTGATATACTTGATGAGCTTGAGCAAATAGACAGCGGAACAGACTTTAGGAGAAATAACGAAACGTCAAAGTCTATTAACCTTTAGTACTCTACATCCCTTTTCATTGCATTCTTTATCAACCTTATTGTTAATTTCATTTAAAGTTGTTTTCTGTTGCCATAGCAGGATATGACAACACAACTATGAAATCCAAGCAAATTTAAATTCAGGGACCAGAGTCACCTTTAGTGGTAGGATAAACTTTTTTGTATGGGAAATGAAGTCACATACTGAGTGATAAAGGTCAAGAGCTACAAAAGAGAGAAAATTGTGGTGAGCCAAGAGTCTGTTTCATTTTCTCACAATCCAGTCTCGCATGAGTCTGCCAAATATTGTTTGTTGGACAAATAATGCACAGACCCATAAAATAAATATTAATTCCGTTCCGCTATAAAGCCTTTCCGATAACAGCAATGACTTTACAAAATATAATATCATTTTTTGACTGCATAGTTAAACTAGCTTTAACATAAGATTTTTCTCGACATGAAATGATGGGGCCTGTTTTCTGTTGTTATTAAATAATAAACTTATCTCTCCAGTATTACCGCATATTAACATAATAAGTGGAAAAATATGCTTAAAGTGTCACATGTGAAAATCTACTAATAACAGTGAAGAGGACGAACCAAAATCTTATATCATTTTGCACAGGCTGAGTAAACATGGATTTTTATAAGAGACGACGTCTTCACAAACTCCACTTTAGGTTTAAATGAACAAATATTCCACTTAGTCTTACGCAAATACTCAGTCCCCGACATATTTACTGAGTTGTTAGATCAGTAAATAAGACCTAATGTCGCCATCCAATCAGAGAAAATTCACATTAAAGTCGACCCGGTGAAGGACAATCGAGTAGACAATTAGATGAAGCTCTATTGGCTTGACAGGATATATTGTAACAATACCAGTCAGAACCTTTTGCCAAATTTGATAATGGTTACCGTAGGAATGTTTGCTACTCCTGCCGAGAAGTAGCGTTCTTTTTTTTTTTCATTTTTTTTTTTTTTTTTTGTCGAGTATTCAAGTAGTCACAAGCGGATATCGAACTCGAGTTGCTATTTCACTTTACTCAGTCGTTAATCGCTCTGTCAATTCACCCTACCCATCAAACGTACTTTTTGTTTTGTTTTTAATGCTGGTTAGTAAACCACGGAGAAAAATATTTAGTTAAAATTACTGCGGCATTATCCCATCTTGTTTACTAGGAGAGTTTTTCCAACGTTCACTAGGGTGCCTTGTATACAGAAATATAAAAAAGAAACGGAATGCAGAAGCACCTCTCTCTCAGTCTGTATGTCTCTGTCTAAATGACTATCTCCTCCCTTTCTCTCTCTCTCTAACCACAGGATGACATAGTATCAAGACGTGTCTCGTTTCCCCTCCAGAGGAAGTCTTAGTCCCAACAGAACTACGTATCGCGTCGTATACAGCACAATACTGTCACTATACTGGTAAAAATAAAACCCTCATATGACCACAATAATATATCTATTGCAACCTATCAAATAAAAAAAATATATCTCCTTTTTTATTACAATAACCGTTATATTTATTGGTTACACATGTTTCAGTTGAGATCGCTGTTATTTAAAACAGTGATAACAAGGTTCATTTACTCTATTTAAGAATATACATTTCTCGCTGGGAACTTTTCAAAATTTATATCTGCCAGCTTTATTTTTCCTACCGAAAAAGTAAACAAAGTAATTTGGAAATATTTTATGGATTTTTGTTAAATAAAGCAAAGTTACCCAACCATTTTTGCATCATCGCCTACTTCTCAAATGGAATTTTTTTTCCATCACCCACCTGTATAGTATATATTCAAAAGCATACCAGAATTGGTCGGTAAAAGTTTGTTACTGGTTCGTACACTTGCTTTATAATGTAATAAAAATACCAATCGGTGGTAAGAAATAACGCTCACTTATGCAACGGCGGCTGCTGCTACTACCTTATTAAAGAACAAGCAAAAGCAAACTTGACAATTGAAAATTATATATATATATATATATATATATATATATATATATATAAAATTTAGTTTTATGGTCAAAATTAGTTTTATGTTTAGGGTTAGCGTTGAAAGTGTTGACAAAAGAATTTAACGATTTTTGTTCATAATTATAAAATTAAAAAAGAATATACACAATTTGCAACTAATCAAAATTCAGTGAATATTTTTGTTGTTCTTGGTCTTCCCTTATCTGAATTGCACCCGAAATGTTATTTCGTCTGTGTTATTTAGGAATAAAGTGTCGCTGCCGACACTCGAGTTTGAACATAGATCGCCAGTGAGCAAACACAGGCGATCCCATTATTAAGTTAAGTAGACAATGTGACCATAGAGGAAACGCATATATGTCGGAAGTAACTGATGACTAACGATCATCATTCTAGTCTATCCTCTATACTATATGAATTTGCACTTCCATTTTATCATCTATTAATATATGGACCGCTATTCTCTACTCAATTCACCATACTATTTCTCTATTCAGATCACTATATGGATTACTATTCGAGTGAGTATTTTTAATAAGTACTATTAGTGCGAGTGATATTCGAAGACATCTGACACCAGTATTGTTCAAAGGCTTTTTAAGTATCTGCGATTACAAAGTTTCTACTACAACGAGCATAACGAAAGTGACAAAGAGTATTCGTTGGCATCACAAAAGTGTCACAAAACGAGTATTCGTTGGCATCACAAAAGTGTGCTTGTTGATATCACAAATGTCTGAAGTATTATTTGAATGTTAATGACGCTTCTCAAAATTATAGAAAATAAAATATTCATTGTTTGCGGAGATAGTTATATCGTACCAAGGAATGCGACCTACTTATTCCCTTTTAACATCCTGTTTTGTTTTGTTTTTGTTTTTTATACAGGTTCTTTGCATATTTCTTTTGAATATTTTTTTCAGGATGCATATTCTGAAATACTTTTAATATTCAAAATCGTATACCGCCCACAGAAATCTCCAATCGCTGAGAGTTTTCTGTTCATTTGCTCATCACCCACCCAACAGTTGAAATCGCCCACCGGTGGGCGATATAGCCCAAGTTAGGAAGCCCCGCTATAAATGATTTTATGTCTGTTCTTCTTCAAGTAGTGCTGAAACAACGCGGCATGCGAAAATGTTAGTATAAATAAATAAATCAATATATATATATATATATATATATATATATATATATATATATATATATATTGTGTGTATTTAGGCAGCATCTTTTCATTCATACACGTTTCATGTAAATTTTTTTCTGATAAGTTTAATAATAATCTGATAGTTTAATAATAATCTGATAGTTTTGAACGAAGAAAGAAATTCACAATATTGATCCATATTTTTTTAATACAATCTAAGCTTTCGGCTTACTTAAGCCATTATCAAAGATGTCAATTACAACATATTAAAACAATATACGGACAAGACAGTGATGATAGTCTGTCAATGTTTACATAGATGATTTCTAAGCAACGATAAACACCTGCATATAAGACGCTAGAAGCGAAAATCGCACCGCATCTCATGACGTCACACATGACCACACGAGAGTGAATTGGAGAAGTATGAAGTATGGGATCCGTTGGCATAAACCAATGGCTTCTGTTACCAATTATAGTCCTTTAAGAATATTTGTAGAGATGCCATAATTGATTTTGTTTAGGTTGGTTTTCAACTGTTATAATGCTTCAAGAGTTTTTAGTTTTTGTCTATTTCTTTCTTCGTTCAACGATAATGTTATTAAACTTATCAGACGTTACGAAAAAAATTTATATATAAAATAGACAACACCTGTCTATATTATTTAATGAAACGTGCATGAATATATATATATATATATATATATATATATATATATATATTGGCAGCATGTTTTCATTAAGATATGTCTCATTAAATAATTTAGATAAGTTTTGTCTACATATTTTCAATAGGATCCTCTCAGCGTCTTTGTATCCTTATTAGAGGAAGAGATAAAATTACCATGTTGATACATATTCATTTATTCCGAGTAATTTCGACATTAGCACAATGTCATCATCAGGGTTTTGTTTTTTTACTAAGACAAATTTTTGTGTTCATCTGAAAGTTATTTTTTTAACTGTAAAAAGTGAAAAACGCCAAGTTTATGTACTGTGCATTTTAAATTTCACAAAGTAAACCCAAGGGGAGGTAACTAAGTTTGAAATGTCCATATGTTTTGTTTTTTTTAAATTGAAATCAATCCTTAATAAAAGTAATTATGAATACTGCAAAAATGTTTTCAAATATTCACAGTAGATAGTTTAACATTTCTAGGTTTTAATTAATAGTTCTTTTTTACATAACCTTAGCGTTTAAGATCAATGTAAATTAGTTGAATTATAGATTTAAAGATTGTGGGTAATACCAGAGCACCCAATAGAATAAATCATGCTGTCCAACACACTTATATGCGTACATATCTTCATACATACATATATGTACATTTACATGTCCATAGATATATGCCACTATACGCAGACATACACTCCCACATATATGCAGATGTATTCTTACGTAATTTGGAATTTATTTCTATGTCTACATTTCCTGATTAGTTCTCTCCATTGATTTAATAGTTTGCATTGATCTTCATATTTCATTATCCTGATTTTCTTCTTCTAAACATAGGTTGCCCCTATCCCTAAAACTGTCGAGGGTGTTCGTGAAACCTAAAAGTTTCCAATTTATTCGAGGATTCAGACCCTTTTCCATCAATTCCCAATTTTCTTTTTTTTTTTTTTTTTCGAAAAGGGCTGTTTGGTGTTTTAATTTTGGATTGGTGAATGGATGTCTATGTATATTGATTCTCTTTTGGAATTCTCCTGTAGAAATGCCGATGTACATATTATGGTTTTTCGTGTTTTCTTTGGGAGTAATGGTTGCCTGGTATGCTACCCTAGTGGATCTGCACTTGCCCTCTACTGGGCAGTTTTCCTTAATTCTAGAATTACAGGGGGTTTCAGTGTTAGATTTAGATTTTTCCCATGGAATTTACTTAAAATGTAATTTTTATGGGAATTAATAATTTGATACATATTATCAGTGCAATATATATATATATATATATATATATATATATATATATATATGTCTTAGGTGACGAACGGTCTAGGATAAGAACAACTCTGAATTCAAAATCTACAGAGGGTTCGTTTCGGCTCTTCCAAAAGTGGGATTAGTTTTACACAAGCCTTCACCACTATAATCAAATCTTATGTGTGGATAGTTTGGCTGCTTGACTCTCATACGTTGAAAACGATGGGGCAGTCCAGTAGGATAGATAGATAGATAGATAGATAGATAGATAGATAGATAGATAGATAGATAGATACTGAATTGAAAATTAAAATTTCAAGTCAATAAATTTTACAATAATTTGTTATAATATGTAGTTGCTCAACATGAATTTATAACAGTCTACGCAAATTGTTTAGTATCTTATATCCTTTGTTTTTTAGAATTGCTTATTTCTCTTCCGTTTATATAGACACACACACACACACACACGGTGAGATTGATAAATTGTCGCCATTTTATATTTTAATTTCGCACACGCCTGTTGTTTTTTTTTTTTTTCAATTTGTTTGTTGCACAGTATATTAGGGTCAGTTGGGCACCATCTGCGAGAAAAAGAGCACCATGATGCAATTTACTCTACCAAGAATTTGGAAACATCATGCAGTACTACTTGGCTTTCATGCTGCAAGCTCCAATATGAACATTTCAGATTCAGGAAGAGTTGGATGAGTCTGATTACGAAAGTGTTTGGAGTGATCACTAGTGATGGCGACGTTATTCCCCTTTTCATGTTCCCACAAGGCTTCAAACTCAACAGTGAGGCCTACATCAATTGCCTTGAGGAAGTAGTGCTGTTCTGGGTTAAGAGAGTGGCTGATGGGAGACTCTATATATGGCAACAGGACTTTGATATCATGTCACACAATCAGGTGAGACATAGATGTCAGACAATTTTTATAGTCCACCCGCTGACGCAAAAAAAAAAAAAAAAAAAAAATTAGCTAAAATTTCGAACGTACTAAAAAGGATAAAAAAATATAATTTAATAATAAAAAATAATTTGGTCTTTCCTCTTAATAATAACATAAAAATTTTGATAAAACATTTTTTTTACATTAAGTTTACGGCATTTTTTCATTATGATATGCTCCTTTTTAACGAATTTTTCTACAACTGGCGTTCTCCCATTTATTTCTAATTCCCATGTATGTTTTGACAACATGTTTTTTTTTCCCCTCTATCTTTCATATTTGAATGATAGAAAAATATTTTGCATATCTTTTCTCTGTTTTTGACGAGGTAGGTTGATTCTGAAAACTATTGAATCTCTGGGTCAACTGAGTGCATGTAATTGTGAATATAAGAGAATGAAATATAATTAATCGATTGAATAAATTTCCTTCTTCAACGGGTGGGGGGTTTAGGGTTCTAATGAAGAGAGCGGGTCAAATATTCCCGTGATCTTTTGTCACCCGATGCAGACGTTAAGTACCCCCCCCAACCCCAGAGGCGTCAATATCCACAATTTATTCTACGAACGCTTCCCTTTTCTTTATGAATATATTGCTCTCATGTCCCTACCCTTCCCGCCCATCCAAGTGACTTTTACTGGTTCAACAAGCAGGGTACCCCCAGGCCCAAGCAATATTTTTATTTTTTTTTATTTTTATTTTTTTTTACTGTGAATAGCCAGAGGTCATTGGGTTCTTTAGTAATGTAACATTAACAATGAAGAGAAAGCTAAAATTACTGATTTAGTGGGTTCGATTCTCCTGGATGCCTCACACTTGTAGCTTTGTAAAAGACGATACTAAACTTCCCATAAATACCGGAATGTACTATATTAGTCGAAGAAAGATCATGTTGCTTCAGTTTTGTAAATAGTGATAATTTTCTTGCTTAGTAAACCAGCATTTACAATTATATGCTTCATACGGTTACATCAGCGATCCAGTACGACAGGGACAAATGTAAAATTGCATAAGCCTAAAAACAGGCTTGAACTGCTCTAGGGCCAGAAGGGGATAGGTAAGAAGGGGGGGAAGTACTGCCGTCAGATAAAATAAAATACATTTTTTTCTGAAATACTTTTTTCTAAATAAACCTTCCTCAAGGTTTGATGTTTGTCAGAATCGAAAAAAAAATTGATTTTTTTATCATTTTAAAAGGGTGGAATCATTCACAATATTGATGTAATGTAAAATCGATTTCTGACTTTTTACAGAGTTATCTGGACTTACCTGTCTTTGCGTACGAAAACAGAAATGTCTTTTATAAAATAAAAAACAAACGGATATATTCATTTTAAATTAATAAACAAAAACTTACATGAATTAATAACATTCTGTATCCGTTTCTTCTTGATTTAATATAAATAATTATTATCGCCAATGTTTATGCATGTACTTCCTAAAATTGACACCCCCACAAAAATAATACACCCACCAAAAAGTTTTACTCAGAAGTTAAAAAAAAAAATAATTCAGAAAATAAGAAAAAAATGCAGATATCAATAATGTAAGTACTATTTCAGACATGACATTTATATTAGGTTGGTGCAAAAATAATGACGTAATAATGTCGTTTTTTGACGTATTTTTTTACGTCAAAAAACGACATTATTACGTCATTATTTTTGCACCAACCTAATAAATAACAACTGAGTAAAATAACTCTGTAAAATGTCAGAGATCAATTTTACACTGTACCGATATTATGAACAAGAACTACAACACTGCCCACGGCACTATCTAAATCGATAAAAATCGATTTTTCGATTCTGACAAATGCCGTGGATTGAAGCAGGTTCAAGGTTTAATAATAATCTGGAAAAAAATGATTCCCCGAAAATGTTTTCCTATTTTTAATGAGTGGACAAGTCTATTTAAGTAGTGCCGAGATAGATAGATAGATAGATAGATAGATAGATAGATAGATAGATAGATCTGTGAGGAAATGGGTTGTAGGTTGGAAAACACCAGTTAAGTGTGGTCTGGGCAACTTCAGCCCAGATATGACAGAAATATTCCATTTTTAGTCTGAACTGATTCCTGTAAAAGTGAAGCATATTAAGATATCTTATCAACAGTAGTTAGGCACCTTTAATCATCATCATCATCATCATCATCATCATCATCATCATCATCTTTTTCTTTGTGTCATTTCCCTTCAGAACGTGTGCGGTCATGGCTCTCCACGACTTCATTAATACATTACTTTATTTGTCATTTAAGAAAAAGTGAACACTTGCTTTAATATAAGGTTGGTGTAAAAATAATGACGTAATAATGTCGTTTTTTGACGTTAAAAAATACATCAAAAAACGACATTATTACGTCATTATTTTTGCACCAACCTATTAGCATACAATTTTTAAAAACCTTATTTTAAAAACGTCTAATTGCAGTAAATTGTAATCTTTTTATTCATTTAAATTACCTGAGATGCAATTTCTGTGCTACGATTTTTCGAAACGAACATGACTACATTCATCTCGTCACAGAAAGAAAATAGACAAAATGGCTTACATTATTATTTAAAACAAAGAGAAATTTGAATATGAAAAAAAGGATTTTGAGATGCAGATGAAACATCAATTCACCAAACAAAAACTGCTTTTTGAAGAATTATTGGGTTTTTTTATAACCTAATTGCTTGAATAACACTTCTAATTGCTTAGGCCAGAAGAGTGGGGCACCCAGTGAGGATCGAATTCACAACTAATAAACGATCAGAGAAGTACGTTAACCATTACCCCTACCCCAGCGTGCCTTACATGAGGTGCTCCCAACCCCCATAAAAAGACTGTCACTAGCAACTTCACTACCCCAATAAGAAGAGCAAAGACAATGAAATTTCTCGCTAGATATCAGCTTTCTGCAATGTGGCGAAATGAAGATAATAAATAAATAAAACAATTCATTAATTTTAATACCATTAATCTTAGTTGCGACTTGAGACCTGCTTAACAACCCAGTTAGATATTGCCGATTGGAGCTTAGGTTCAAGAGTTCAAGTCAGCTAAATACCAGAAATTCTAATGCTGATTTTGAAGGTAGGCACATAATCTCTAGTAAGAAAATTGATGCAATGTTCCTAATGTCCATTTGTCCTTATCTGACTCCTGATTCTACTGAAGTGAGCTTAGTAAATAGTCATAAATCCTGAGGACCAGAGCTTTGGCAGTTGATCTCTCATCTGACCGAGCTGGTTCTAGGATATTTGCATACCGGACAATTGCGTATCGCGTACCAGACAAATGCGTCCCTAGACATTTGCGTCCCTGCATAATTGCTTACCTCTAACTTTTTGAAGCATTTAAAGGCAATTACCATAAATTTTGGAAAAAGCATACGCAGTAATCAAAAATTAAAAAAAAAAAATGGATTAAAAGGAAAAAAATTAAAAAGTTAAAAGTTATTTTTTTTTTTTAATGCAATGACTGATTAACAGTATTGCAAGTTCGCTCCACACATCGCCAGTATGTTTTTGTTTCATCGGTGTTTTTCTTATGATAGTCAACGCTGTAATTTGTCTTGTCCCCAAATATTTTTCTACCAATGTTTGATTTTCGGAATTTAGCCATGGATTCCATATAAAAATATAATCTATAAAATACAGAATCATTTAGATGAGTACGCACTGCTGGAGTGAATTGAAACTGCTAGCTTAATTTTCTGTTGCTTTAAAAAAGAAATTTTTTTCTCTCTTTTTTTTAATTTATGGTAACTACTTTTCTGCTTGTTTAGAATAAAGTTATTGGTGTACAAATTTCTATATTAAACAACTCTTTAAAAAAATGGTAACTTCAAAAAACTATCAGGGACGTATTTCTCTAGCGACGCAATTGTCCGGGACGCAAATGTCCGTCTACCGACCGAGTTCTAACAAATCAACAGACGGAAAAATAGCTTGTAACATTTAATACCACCCAAACCAAGCTAGTAACTTTCCAGTATTCTCAAGCAGGCCATGAATTTTTGCCTGTCATGATGAACGCTTGTCCTCTCAAGGAGGCTCCTTGATTCGAGTGTCCATTGGCACTCAAGACCACAAGTGGAAATGATATATTCAAACCATCGCTAAAAATGCTAACAAAATGATCGATTAGTTGTACCACTGAAGTAAGAACCTGACTCCTCCTGTCATGCTCTATAAGAGCCAAATCAGACCAAAAAATACTACTGCCATATTTGACGTGGAGCTGCCCACTCCTAACTGCCCAGCCTTGACAGAGTCCAAAAGCGTCTCCGCGTCCTTGTGGGTGATAAATTAATTCCCACCCTACAGCCCTTTTCCCACAGACGAGATGTCGTAAGCCTGTCTCAACTCTGTCGATATTTCCCTGACAAATGTTCTGACGAACTACATTTCTTAGTTCCACCAGTTCAGACCTTCACAGACGCGTGAATTGGGACGAATCATCCTCATCCTTTTCCTAGTCCATTGATAAAGAGGAAGTTCAGTTCGGACAGCATCTTCCCAAGAAACGCTACTCTGTGGAAGACTCCCGAGATGATGCTTACCCGCTCACTAAAATTTCAATCTCTACAAATCTAGAGTTAACCGCTATCTTTCCTACATATCCAAATAAGCTGTACTACTTACCTCTTACGCTCTTACAAACTCATTCAGTAACCTTCTACCTTAAGTGACTCTTGGGCCTTGTACTGGGTGAAACATTTGCAAAAAAAATTTCTATGAATTTATATACAAAAACATGCGATCGTATGCTTCGAATGTGTAAGTATCTCGAGATTGCTTACTTATAAATAGCGAATGTCATTATCGGTATCTTTACGGGTAGCGTAGCGGTTACTGACGCCGAATGTGGAATCAAGCGAGCTGAGTTCAAATTCAGGCCTAGTCTGTTGCGTTTCCCTATGGAAAAAAAAAGGTTATGGATTCTTTTCTTGTTCCCCCTCTAACCTCAGTTATAGGGGAAATCTACATTGGAATAGGCTGAAACGAATAGGAAGAAGAATGATGACCGTCTAACAAGACAGATTTGAAAGAGTGTGTACCGCCAGAGTAGAATGTGGATGTGCGAATTGTGTAACGGTTATTGGTGTGGAGTTCAAGTTCCGGTCATGTCTTTTATTTATTTATTTTTTTGTTAATAAGGTTCGATCTAGACAAAGCCCAAGAGCCGCTCAAGGTAGGGAGTTACTGAAGGTGGCTGTTGTGTGAGCGGTGCGGTTTATGCGGATATATGGGAAAGATAACTGTTAATTACGGACTTTTTTTTAATTAATTCACCACAGGCAAGGCGTTAATGCCACTAAGATTCAAGGGTTGAAAAGAGGAGTGAAAGAAAATGAAAATACTTTAGAAGAAACCAGAAACCCAATCTTCAGCAGGGAACGAAGGATAATCCTCTACTCCTGTTAAAAAAACCGGGGAGGAAGTAACCGGACCATAGGCGGTTCACACCTTTCCCTGGTCTTTTGAAAAGGTTAAGATTTTAATGGTCGGGAAAATATCATTCACTTCCACCTACCAACATGAAAGATGTTCACTTTGCACCGATGTCCTTGATGAATACATTTTTGGTTAAACAGCCGAGTAGATATGAATCTCTAGACTTGAGTGGCATATAGTCTAGGACAAAGACAACTAAATTAAGAAGAGTAGGAAAGGCAATGTGAAATAACTCTTAAGAAGACACATTAAATCGGAGATATTGAAAAGGAATCAATGTAAAGCCATGAACGTCTATGTGATGAAAGGATGTGTCATTTAAATGTCAGAAAATAAAATCTCTTCTCGCTAGCAAGAGGGGCAGCTACGAATTGGAGACATGAAGAATAAAACTGGCACATAAGTTTGATTACCTGGGTTGTGCATTAGCAGACGAGAACTATGCAGCAGAAATCCTGTTATGGCGTCCACCCCTTTTTCATACAAGTGGACTCGCCCAGTGTGTACTTGTACTGCTGCCGGTGAATACCCGAGAGTTAGACGATATATACACTGATACAGTGAGAGAGTGAGGTAACTGCTTTGTAGGAGTCACAGTTGCGAGCACGTAGACTCAGAAGGAAGTCATACTTCGATACTGAATTTCCCAGACTGTATATATATTATTATTTCTACTAACCGTATTTCTGGACTGAATGAAACTGTATTACCAATTGTATTATTACGTCAATACATTTATTTGCTATATTTCATTCCTGCGTTTGTCATTCATTTGAGACTGGATTTAATCTCAGAATCCGCAACAAATCCAAAGGTGTTATATTTCTGAGATTGTAATTCTTTACATTATTTGAATTGTTCGGACTGTTGTCCTCATCTTTATTGTCATATTCACCACCTTTCGACCGTTGTACGCTCCGGCCTTCTTCAGGTGTGCTGGAATTTCGAACTGAACCATTTATTTCGTCCACCGGGGTAGATTATTCTAGTTCCACGTGCCATGCCTTTTCCATATGTCTCAGTTATCTCCCTTTAACTCAACTCTCCAAGCTTTTGCTCACAACTGCAATAGCCAGATATTGAACTCACAACTCTTTCGTTCAAGTCACCGGGTCCAGCCAACGCTTTTATCCACTGAAGAAGGCCGGAGCGTACAACGGCCGAAACGTCGTGAATATGGCAATAAAGATGAGGACAACAGTCCGAACAATTTAATGAGTGTAAATAAATGCAAAGGTGTATTCGAATAGCAATACATGACTTCCTAAGTTTTAAGAGGTAGGAAGATTTCGTTAGGAACAAAGAAAATGGGTTGAACAGCTATGCTATACCCAACTTCCTATATGGCAGTAAATGCCTAACAATATCCTCATGAACATGAAACTTGAAACCGTTCTATTGCAGGAAGCTGTGAATGCCATGCACAGAGCATTTGAGCAATGAGGCAGTTTCAAGGAAAATGGGATCAAAGAGGACGTTTATTCTTAAAACCAGAAAGGGACAGTTGATATTTCTAGAACACATAATGAGAAAAAAGGGCTTGGAGACTAGGACCTTCACAGGACATATCGGAGACAAGTGAGCAAAAGGAAAAAGCCAATGGCTTATAATGAATTTGCTATATGGGAAGTAGCTGCTTTGTATATATATATATATATATATATATATATATATATATATATATATATATATATATATATATATATATATATATATATATATATATAATAAAAACAGTGTGTTGATAAAAGTCAACATTGTATGGTACCTGGCAGAATGGTTTTACATGCGAGACTGCCAGTCAGCATACTGTGTTGATTTCAATAACCACTCTGTTTGTTGATAGATAGATAGATAGATAGATAGATAGATAGATAGATAGATAGATAGATAGATAAAAGGACACTCATACTTAGAATCTGAGAGAATTGAAATTTCAAGGGCATATAATGAGAAAAGAGTGTTTGAAGACTATAACCTTTAGAAAACATTGGGCACTCCGACGGTTGTCTTGCTGAGTAATGAGTTCGATCCTTACTGGGTGCCCCGTACTTTCGGCCTTGTGCCACATCTAAGCTACACTTCGAAAATCACCATATCGAAGGCAAATATGCAGTGGAAAATAACGAATGACGAGTTTATGTAAATCGATGGTAGAGGAGGGAGTGTGAGGGATGGTAAGGGGGCTACATAGAACGAAAAGCTGTGGAGGACTATGATCGCTCATTTACTGCCAGGTACAACGCACAAAAGAAGATATTTACTAAAGTTAGCTTAATTTGACACAAGAACATAACATCTAGCGAGAATCGAACGAATTCAAAACATATTGAGAACATTCCATAGCTTTTCCCAAGAAATGCCACTTAATGGAACCCCCACGTGGATACTTTCCTGCACACGAGATACTTAACTATTCGTCAATGGTCAATTGTTATCTATCCTCCATATCAGGTCACTTCCTCTTTCATCCACGTCATGTACCTCATTTATCATTTTTAACAGTAACACTCTACATTGAGTGACACTTAAGCCTTCTATTAAGTGATCTTTAGTCTAAAAAAATGTAACAATAGACTATGAGGCAAGCATACTAATCAAAGTTCCACGGTGAAATGCCCGAATTAATTTTTTTTTTTTTTCATGAAAGTGATAGCTTTAAAGAATTTTTTCCTAAATTATATATAAAGTTCTTTAAATAGATTATACATTAATTACAAACGATATCTTCTGAAGTCTAATTATTTTTTTTATTCCTTTGAGTAACGGCACGGACCTTCCAAGATTTAAAGAAAAAATGTAAGGCAGGGATATATAATTACTGCTGATAAATTTGTACCAAAGTTTAGTGTCATACGATAGGTCAACTTAAGAATCGTGAGAGGAACTCGTAGCTTCGACAGGGATAGCAGGTGATCGTACTGTCGCCTATCAATAGCGAGGCGATGTTTTGTTCGTTCTTGGTACCAAATGTTACCAATCGTCTGCTTCCTTTAAAATTTAATACGGCTTTCATTAATTAATTAATGATATCCGTATGAGCTGAAGTTGCTAAATCAAGGTCTTTTCGTGGTATCGTATCACGTGACCGTTTCTAACGAAATTTCGTATTTTACGAGATTAAAGCTCATGGCAGTTACTGAAGTAAGTGTGGGCGAGTGCGTTTGTGAGGAGTTCCATATGAAGATTTTTCGTAATGTCAGAGCTAGTTGAATTTACGATAATCCCCCAAAAAGATGAAAAAGAATTTCACACACAGACACACAGACAAACAGACAAACATATGTAAAGTTTCAAATATAAATAAATAAAATATGAAAAGAAACAGTGATCTTCCAAGTGTAGCTTAGATGTGGCACAAAGACAAAAGCAGTGGGCTACCATTGAAGATCGAACTCAATACTCAGTCATATATATATATATATATATATATATATATATATATATATATATATATATATATATATAGTAATTATTAGGAGGATTTGATAATTATATTTAATTAATTCATCGAGTCTGATAGAAACCTCAACAGAATGCAGAAAGCACTGGACGGCCGTTTCGTCCTATATTTGGGACTCATCGGCAGTGCGCATCCACTACCGAGAATTGGAACCCGGACAGTTAGGTGGTCAAGCAAACATCATACCAACTGTTCCAATGGGCCTCGGTGACGAAGAGATTGCATTATGGTTCCACCACGGAATATGTGATCGAGTGGCGCTATATTGAGTCTGATTTGCATTCTCTTCGTCACCGAAGCCCATTGGAACAGTTGGTATGATGTTTGCTTGACAACCTAACTGTCAGGGTTTCAATTGTCGGTAGTGGATGCGCTCTGCTGATGAGTCCCAAATATAGGACGAAACGGCCGTCCAGTGTATTCTGTTGAGGTTTCTATCAGACTCGATGAATTAATTAAATATATATATATACGTGTGTGTAGTTCTCGTTCCCCCATCTTCAATCCCTTGGAGTTTTTTTTATCTGTGGGGTCACCTAAAACAATTGTTTTATGCAGAGACCCTTTATCAACGCATCATAGGGGCCTGCGAAACCATACAACACCGTGTGGAAGTAGTTGAAAGGGTCCGGCAGTCAATGATCTGACGGATGAAGTAGAAGCATCTTGCTTTGTTATGAGTTGCTCTTTTGAGGTACAACGATGGGCTTTTGGGCAGATGTTTATATGACATATATGAACGTTTTACCATTTTTTGGTGTGAAGAACCCGCCCGAATGTTTGTAAAAGTATGATACGCCCTGTATGACAAAGTGGAAAAATATTTCGGGTGACGCGTTTCGTTCTTTATGACTTCATCGGACATAGACGAAACGCGTCAGATGACACCTTTTTTCCATTTAGGCATACATTTTCCCCCAATATTGTTCTTGATATATAAAAAGATTATATGTCGTTATCTCATATATATATATATATATATATATATATATATATATATATATATATATATATATATATATATATATATATATAATATATATATATATATATATTCCAGCGTCTTATATGCACGTGTTTATCGTTGCTTGGAAATCATCCATGTAAACAGAAACAGACTATCATGACATTCTTGTCCGTGTATTGCTTAATATATTGTACAGTAATTGTCATCTTTGATAATGGCTTATGTAAGCCGAAAGCTTAGATTGGATTAAAAAATATGTATCAATATTGTGATTTTCTTTCTTCGTTTAACGATAATGTTATTAAGCTTATCAGACGTTATGAAAAGAATTTACATAAAATAAATAGACAACACTTGTCTATATTATTTATTGAAACATGTATGAATATATATATATATATATATATATATATATATATATATATATATATATATATAATCCTAGTGAGCCAGAAACTGCCTACCTAGGTTTCACCTAAATGGATCTTCAGGCTAATATATATATATATATATATATATATATATATATATATATATATATATATATATATATATACAGATAAAATGTGAACAGATAAAGTATAATTCCACTGTCCATAACATTTAATACAAAGTAGAGCTAAATATTATTTATTTTAGGATGTTAAAAAAAACAAAAAAACAAGTTAAAATCGTTACCCAATTGCAATTATATTTCAACACTACAAATGTGTCTCCTATTATTATTATTATTATTATTATTATTATTATTATTATTATTATTATTGCCATTTCTAGAAGCCGGTCCTTTCTAAAATATCAAGAATCAACATATTTCCGATTTATCGATCATGCTTTAAGAATATGTCTTCACTAAACAATATTACTTGGTCTTGGTCATGGGAATTACAATCGAATTTCCTTATGAATCAGAAGCAGACAGAACCTTTTATTGATAACATGTTCAATTGCATTGATAATGCATTGGGATTTTACCAAATAGAAAAAAAATATCAAAAGTTAGCTCTTTAGGCGCACAATAAAAATAGCGTAAAATTGAAGCAGAAATAATTTGTTTATTTACAATAATATATTTGAATAGAAGGTGGGCATAATGGCTGGCTCAAAATATTCCTTTGATCACCTGATAAAAATTAAGCTAAGCAGAGAAAAATGTTCATGAGAAAGTGGGGATTTGCATGGATTGATGTATTTAAAAATGTTCTCGGTAGAGGCAAACAGCAAAAATTTACAAAGTGTTACAAAATGATCTCGCACGTTTGAATAACATTTGTTATGGTGAACTTGTTGATTGTGCTACTTTATAAAATTATGCTAGCAGCAAACATGCTGTTTTGTATCACTTAAGAAATCTTGATGAGAGTGTTTCAAATATTCAAATCGTCCTCATTAAGTTATCTATTTTACTCGTAGTTGTTGAATATCCACGTGGTATCTTTAAGTTCTGTCCTCCTTATTTCTGAACATTTTAATCTGCTTGATCCCATCTGTTCCGATAATCCACTAATAAAATATTGAAAAATAATTTAATCGAGCGACAAACTTTCTTATATTTGCTTTGGCTGGCTCATGAATATATTATTTCAAATTATCGCCGGTTTCAAAATCCGTTCTTCTGATTGGTTGAAAATGATCGAGAGGAGAAATATTCTTCACAATCCTTTCTTTCTAAAACAGTCTTTGTTATTAACCTAAGTCAAACACAGCGTCATCACAACCAGACACAGTATCAAGATTTACAAAAAATTACCCACCCGAACACTTCATTGGTTATTAATGACTTCGCTCGTAGACAGTGTAAAATGACATCGTGATGTATATTTTCACTTATATTTTTATAAATGATATAACTAAACGTCTACCAACAAAAATGATCTCATAAAATTTTGCTTCCATCACAACAATAGTACAATCTGGTTTGGTTTGGGTTTTTTTACGACATATCAATCTTAATGGGTTATTTAATGCCGATTTTTATTGCTGGTAATATATATATATTTTTGTTCAAAAAATGTATTGATGGTAATATTTTTTTCTTCAAAAATGTATTGCTGGCATTAAAACCTATTTTTATACTTTCATACTGTTTTGACCCCAGTTTGGGGGTTAACTATTTGCCCATATTTGGGACCCTAACAGGTGCTACTACTTCAAGTCAGGGTGGACCTGAGAGCACCAGCAATTAAGAGGTGGTTCCACGCTCCTCAAAACCTCCTGATCAGTGGCCTTGCTGTTGGACGTAGTTTATCGTGTTACCCAGGATGCGGATGTAGTTTATCGTTTTACATAGGACGCCTAATTTGTGGAGGGGATCTTACCTTTCTGCAAAGGTGCAGTCGGCGTATTTTGAACCTCCAGACGAAGGGTGTAGTACAATCTGGAATAATTATAGTTTTTCCTCATGGGCATTTAGAATTTGCGTCCTACTAATTCCATGAAGACTTATCCAATCTTAATACAATTGTTTTACAAGTTTTTTGTAAAAACAATGGAAGATTTAATAAGTACAAAACAAAATAATTGTAACAATAAACCTTAAACTGAAATATACAAAATAGATCGCAAATATGTTCCATGAAAACTGGTGAGACATCGAGAAATGTAAACAGAAGAATATAATACACTCAATGCAGTATATGCTGAGATAAACACCAAAATTGTCCAAAGAGCGTGTGATAATTGTCCATCCCACAAAATGTTTAATATCGGCAAAAGCACTAAACTGATTGTGTTTCTTTATTCCAGGTTTTTAGACAAAACGTTCAACCATCTTGACACCATTTGCCGTAAGAATCACTGAAAAACCCTTTGAGTTATTCAGCTAGAAAGAGAACAGCTTAAAATCATTCATTTCGTGTCAGTCCCTCCATGTCTTCCCAACTGAACAAAGGTGAGACGAAAAAGAACGTTCAGGCCTTCAGTAATGGTATCAATATTCATTCTCTCTGGCTTCCATCTTCAAAGTCCATTCAAGAACCATTAAAAGAACGGTGAATACGTTTTAAAAAGAGGGATCAGTAGATAGAAAAAAATGGATCGGGAGGTCACAATAGGAAGAGGTATCATCATTTCAACTGAGAGCTAAATACATTCTTATTGTTCAAAGTAGAGTTCAGTGATGTTCCAGTAAGATATCTTTAATCATTTCTAAGATACAACTGTTCAAAGCTTAATCTAACAACTGAACAATGTTTCTGTTACAACCGGTATATATATTATTAAATAAACAGTGTTCATCCAATGCTGCACAAGGTAGAGGTTTACTGAAGGAGGTTGTTTTATGAGTAGGACGTAAGAAGTGCAGTTTATGTGGATATATGCAAAAGATAACAATTAACCCTAGATTTAATAGGTTAAGATACTAGTGATCGAGAAAGCATCATCTCGGCAGTCAGTCCCACAGAGTAGCGGTTCTTGGGAAGAAGCAGTGCAAATGGAATTTTCTTCTTACTATTGAAATACGAGAGGAATAGGAATGGTTCGCCACAATATACATGGGTATTGGGTCATCTTAGCTGTGTAACGTCATTCAATTTGAACCTTTCTAGCGTTCGATGTATCTAGATAAACAGTTCAACCGACCTCATTCGGTTTCTAAACGCTTTCTTTTGCTTTTAAATAACCCACACTATGACAACAGAAGATTTGCTAACAAATATGAGATGTGGCAAGAACTTTATGCATCATATTCTCCCAAACATATAGATAGATGGGTATGATAAAAAAAAACAAAACATACATATACGTACATATACTTGCACGTAAATATATATTTCTTTCCCAGGTGTTATAAAAACGGTGCTCAATGTTATATAACAGAGCTATTAAGTATATATTAGTGATTATACATAATATCCAACGTCGATAGCATGACTTGGAATTTCATTGCATGTTTTCATGAAACTCCGAATCGTGCTATCGACGTTGGACATTGTGTATAATCACTAATATATATATATATATATATATATATATATATATATATATAGATAGAGAGAGAGAGAGAGAGAGAGAGAGAGAGAGAGAGAGAAAGAGCCAGAGAGAGCGAGAGGGGATTTATTTTGGCAAATCAAGGACTGGGCAGATTAGTATTTGAACTTTATTTACTTATTTTATATATATATATATATATATATATATATATGCAGTTTAACCCGGATATAAGAGAGTTGTCGGCACCGGAGAAGAAGTCTTTTATATCCGGGTTTCTCTTATATCCGGGTTGGTCTATTTTGTTTAGGTAAGTATGGCTCTAATTTGGGACCAGAGAAAATCTCTCTTATATCCAGGCTTCTCTTATATCCGGGTCTCTTATATCCAGGTTAAACTGTATATATATATATATATATATATATATATATATATATATATATATATGTGTGTGTGTGTGTGTGTGTGTGTGTGTGTGAAAATATTATAGAAAATAGGAAAGAACTGGTTAGATAAATAATCCAAAGTTCTTTAGTATTTTTGTTATTATTTAAAAAAAATAGTGCTCGATACAAAAGTAGAGCATAAATATAATTAGTTATTTAAAAATATGATTCCAACACGCTACATAAGAGTTCTCATGTTTTAAAACAAGAGCCGAAAACCTCAATGCTATTAAAACACGTAAATTTCAGAAATAAGTTATTCCAAAAAAAATTTCGCTTGAAGATGGAACAGAGCTTATTTCAATTCAATTTAATTCAAATGATATATATATATATATATATATATATATATATATATATATATATATATATATATATATATATATATATATATATATGTATGTATTTGTATGACAAAGTGGAAAAAGTTTTCGTATGACTTGTTTAGTTTGTTAGAACATCATCGGATGAGGTTGGTTTACGTTGATACGACTCGTACACACGTGCGAACAAGACACGCTGAGAATTTTTAATTTAAATGTGTAATTTTTTTTTATTTCTGTTTTGGGTATATAATCTAGCTACCTTCATTTAAATTCATTCTCTTTTCTTTTCTTTCCATCATCATTGTTATTAAATACCCCACATTGTGATTTCTCTGTCCATAAGAGTAGGATTATATGTTAAAATGGTCGTCTGTCTCGTTACGGTGAGCAACTAATATGTTTAATGCGTTATTTTTTTAAATGTCTCTTTTGTGTTCATATAATCATTATTTAAACTTCTTGATGTTTCTTCAATATATTTTTTGTGACAATCCTTGCATTTGACGTGTAAATTCCCACTTTCAAGTTTTGCCTTTTGTGAAGTGATTTCGGCATTAATCACATTAACATTGCTATTTAATTCTTTGTATAAATGGTTTCTTTATGATATAAAATATATGTGTGTGTGTGTGTGTGTGCGCGCGCGCGCGCGCACGTGGTACGCCAGGTATGTGAGAACAATTCTTTAACAGGACAATTGAACGCTGATCAAACAGAATTTGTGGGGACTGCATTAAATTTTAATGTTTTCATTTTCTCTTATCGGGCGCGTTAACATTTTTCAATTACCAGCCCGTTGCAGGAAATGAAAAGGGACGCCATTTGCAGCGATCTGGAGACAAGCAGTTTTTATTTTATTTTATTTTTTTATTGTTGTTTTTGTTTTGTTTTTATAAATTTGGCCAACTAAACTGGAAGAAGGACTAGTGGTTTAGCATAGGTCCCACGGAGATAGTTCACGTCGACCATGAAGTTCTTAAGATCCATGAGTTAACGAATACCATGCCACGCCACTCCATCTCTTCTCGCAGTGTCACAGTGACAATGATATTACCGACATCGTTGGACATGATGATCAATGTCAAGATCGAGGGCTTCACAATACGCGTTTCAGCAGGACTCTCTTCTCTCGTAAATGGCCCACGTGATTCAGGAGTGAGTGTCTGGGAAAATTTTTACGGTTCCTACATGCAGCTTTTTAACTCTCCTGATTTGAATCTAGTAGACTACTACGTTTGTCGGATAGTAGAGAGAAAGCAAGGGACCAGCAAGCAAACTCACAATATTAACGACTCGTTAAAATTGGCATCGTGAATTTTATTATGAAGGCATGGTGTCGCTTCCGAGGTTGTATAGAAGTTACTTTCGAAGCTGAAGGAAGATTTATGGAATAAACTTTACCGTTCTTTCTACGGCATTGAAAAACATTATTATAATTTTTACTTGACTAGACCTTAGTGGGGACATTAAGAAAAGCATCCGAAAAGAGACAGCGAGAAGTCACGTCATAACGACAGGAGGATAGATGAGGTCGAAATGCCGGATCAGGGTCAATAACATTGCAGATTCTGATCTCAACAAAAAGTGGGGTCGTTAATGTTATCGGTCCTGACCTGATATCTCGACTTCATTCACTTTCCCACCGACGTGAACGACTTCCCTCTATCTTTTCTAAAAGTATTCTCATGTTGTAATGAGGTCTCCTTTTTTAGCGTAATCGCACGAATTTAAGCGAACTACCAGAGTGGCAACAGGGTCTCATTTTTTGAGATAGATAGATGCAGCCATAAATTCTATTCTAACAGTTTCTCTCCTCACAGTTCTCGCTTATAAAACTCTCTTCACGCTTCTTGCTTTCCAGCCACTTACAATCTTCGGGAATTTAAAAGCAACGTCAATTGTAACTCTGGTTTATTGAAATCTGTTCTTTTATTGTCCTTTCTCCTCAGTAACTTCTTCATATTCTCTTTCACACCCAGTAACCCCTACCGTCTTACTGGCATTATCGCCTTGTTTGGGGTAAAAAAAAAAATAATATATATATATATATATATATATGTATAGTTAAACCTAGAGAGCCAGACAAACCTACCAAGGTTTCACCTAAGCGGATCGTCAGGGAAGGCTGGCTCCCTGACGATCCGCTTAGGTGAAACCTTGGTAGGTTTGTCTGGCTCTCTAGGTTTAACTAGGTCTGCTCTACTCACTTTATTTAGTTATTTTGCTTACTCGTATCGGTTTTTTTTCTTTGGGCTTTGGACTTCCATACTAGACGATTATTTTCGGCTAACGTACATGTCCTTGGTTCTTTCTTTTTTTATATCTTTTTTCCCCTTTGGTATTGGTTTGATTATTCGCAAATCAAGACACCGAAGGTTTTCCGGACGAGTATAATTTCTTATACTTATTACTACTATTCTCATTCTTATACGTATTACTACTATATATATATATATATATATATATATATATATATATATATATATATATATTGGTCAAAATATTTACGCCAGTTATGTACAAATATTTGTTTCTTTTATCATTTCCTTTAGAATGTTTCCTTTTTGCATTTTTTTCCACTGATTTACTATTTATTAAATTTTTTTCTTATATAATTGCGGGAAAAATATTTCTTCGCTTCGTTGGACCATTGGAATGTTTCAACAAAATATTCTGAAACAAATAAACACTGACACATAGCGATACGGTCCACCCCCATTTTCACAATGGCTTCATTTCGAGGTTTTCATTTTTCTTTTCTCTATCTCTTTCATCCTTATTCTCTTTCACACACACGCACGCACACACACACACACATATATGCACATATATAAATATGGTTAATAAATTAAATAACGGCATATTAGCAACTGTGTATGCGTGCGTTCGCGTGCATACGCAGATAAGCAAATAAATATCTATTCCATTTAATTTATGGTGCAAGGAAAACAGTGCTCAATCTAGTTAAACATCGCTATGAAGTATATATTAATAAATAAATATATATCTACGTTTTTAGTGCAACTTAAAGTTTCATGTTTTCCCAAGTCGTCAGGCACAAATGGCAAATTAACCACTTAATACAGTTCTTATAAAAAAGTAGCTATATATATATATATATATCTATACCCAAGTATATGATTGGTGTATATGGAATGAATTCCAATGACCAACAATTACTATTCTTAAAAGAGTGCTCAATACAAAGAAGAGCAAATATAATTATTTATTTTTAAAAAAAATTTATAACATAAATATGTTATAAAATCACTACAAAAATAGCCATTTTGTTTCAACACGCTCGGTCTCTTATCAAGTGATGATGTTGAATATTTATTTTGCATTCAACATAATCACTTGATAAGACACTGAGTGTGTTGAAACAAAATGTCTATTTTTGTAGTGATTTTATAATATATTTATGTTATAAATTTTTTTTAAATAAATAATTATATATATATATATATATATATATATATATATATATATATAGCTATATATATATATATATATATATATATATTATAATAATATTTTTTGTTTAAAAATATGATTCCTTCGCTACATAAGAGTTCTCATGTTTCAAAAACATGAGCCGAAATCATCCAAATAATTAATAAAATTAAGTTGGATTGAGGTGTTTAGTCACGTTTCATCTTCAAGCGAAATTTTAGGAATAAGCTATCTCTCGGTTTACGTGTATTTTTACAGAATTTGTTATTGTGGGAGTGGCTAGGTAACACTTCCAACAACGAAATGAAAGGATTTCGTTGTTGGAAGTCTTACCTGATGATCCGGAGTCCTTTAAAAGGATTTTGGTGAAATAAATTATTGTAATGGTACCTTAAAGTGGTCTGTTTTTCATTATATATATATATATATATATATATATATATATATATATATATATATGTGTGTGTGTGTGTGTGTGTGTGTGTGTGTGTGTGTATATATGTATATATATATATATATATATATATATATATATATAGCTATATATATATATATATATATATATATATATATATATAAGTATATATATATGCTTGTTGTAACAGCAAAATTGTCAATCTGTTAAATTAATTTCGGAACTTATATCGTATTGTATACATATATATGAAAGTATGTATCTTTCTATCTTCTTGATTGATATTTCATAAAACAACATCCTTCAGTAAACCTCTAGTTTGAGTATCTCTTGAAACTTTCATTGGGGGAACATTATTTATTTAGTAATATATATATATATATATATATATATATATATATATATATATATATATATATATATTACTAAAAAACAGACCATAACTCTTTAAAGAGAAAATATGAAAATATATTTATAGAAACATTACCAACTCGTAAGACAAGTTTAAAAAACTACATTGCATAAGCATTTTTCTATTGATCATGAACCTAACTTATCTCTTCAGATTTTATAAGCATCAATAGACATACTCAAATGAAAGGTTGTTCAAAATATCCAGCATCGTGTCACTTACCTTTACATACTTTTACAACCAAAATGTTTTCTTACACTTATTTGAATATTATTTGTTACTTTCTTACACGTGACACGTATCTAATTAAAACATCCTACTGCATCTTACTAAATTTGACACTCTTTAGCGTCGAGAATATTTGCCACACATATTTAAATATTATTTGTTACTACAATACACATGACATGTATCTATGTAATGAAATAACCTGACACAACATGCAATTAAGCAGCATCTCTTGACTTTTAATCATTTTTGATTGTTTCTATTTTGATCTCTGACGAAGCTTTAATAAACAGTAAGATCTGTTTCCTACTTTTTCGTTTTCCTATCACACACACACATTTATTATGAAATGGACAATTATTTTAAGACATTTTTATGTTTATACATTCTTTTTATAGATAGAAATCTTTAAGTAATCTTTACTTAAAGATTTATATCTATAAAAAGAATGTATAAACATAAAAATGTCTTAATATATATATATATATATATATATATATATATATATATATATATATAATTTTAAGGTGTGCTATATTTATGGGATAAAGTGCTATCAATATCAGAGATAGAGTGTATGTAAATATAAAAGTGAACATTGAAGTCAACACTCAGAGGCGAGAGGCTGTTTCATGCTAGATGCAATCGTCAGGCCACATTCATATATATATATATATATATATATATATATATATATATATAGAGAGAGAGAGAGAGATAGCGATAGATAGATAGATAGATAGATAGATAGATAGATAGATAGATGTCCACCAGTTTTTATGGAACATTTTTTCGACCTATTTAGTACATTCTAGTTTAAATTTTAATATTACTCTTATTTTGTTTTGTTCTGATTAAATCTGTCATTGTTTTTAAAACAGTTATAAAAATGATATTAAGCTTGAATAAGTTTTATGGAATTAGTAGTTCCTATTATATGCCTAGTTTATCAAGTTTATTCGTGTTAGTTTCTTTATAATCTTTTCTCTTCGCATTGTATGTAAAATAATTAGGAAATTGCATGAACATTAATGTATTTTAATTTGTTTCCTTTAATACTGTAAATATTGAAGGCTACAAATTCTAAATGCTCATAAGTAAAACTTATAATTATTCCAGATTTTATTGTTTTGGTGGGAGCAACATTTTATGAGATTATTTTTATTATTGAATTTTCGGTACACGTTTAGTTTTAGTTCACTTATAAAAATGTTAATAAAAATATAACAACGCTTTGTCCATCACCCCTGCCTACGAGCGAAGACATTATCAACCAGTGAAATGTTCGGATGAAACCCTTTTGATAAGCCTGAATTTTTGGTCTCAAAATTTATTTTAAGAAACAAAAGACCTTAAGTTGTGGAGAACCATAATCTTCTACGCCCTAAAAGAATTTGATAATTTAAAAAAAGGAAGCTGCTTTCACAGCTGACCTTCTAAAGTTCAAATAATCGTATTCGATGCTAAATATGAAAAAGTAATGATTGTGCCAAATAAGGGGCTAGTTGTGAGGTAAAACTTGTCCGCCCCTTTCCAGTATAATTTTGCAACCCCACCAACATGAACTTCCAGAAAATCAGATAAAATAAAAATAACAAACTTGATTATTACAAGCCAAGCATAAAAGGTAGGGTTCGTTTACAGAAGTATTTGGAGAACAAAATTAGATTGGAACTCCAGGAATCTAAATGGTTATTTAAAGCAAAAATATTTCCTCACGGGAAGAACGAATAGAAAAGAGGGTAAACTACTCACCCAATACCCCCTACCTTGTAAAAGTCAATGAATCACCTACAATACACGATGCAATAGGACTGAACAAGTTTTAGGGCGAGAGAGCAACAGTTTTGTCTTTGAGCCGCAATGCCCATCGACTGAGTTTTTTGAGTTTTTTTTTTTTACTTGTTTTATTCTTTGTTTTCTTCTCCGTGTCTTACCTTTTGATTTCATTTCTTTTCTTTCATTTTTTTCTTTCTTTCATTTTTCTTTCATTCTTTTTCATTTTTATTCTGTTTTCTTACTACCTACTTTACTTTTGTTTTCATTACTTTCTTTCATCTTTTCATCTTTTCTTTTCAGCTTCATTTTTTTCTTTCACTTTTCTTCTTCTACGAGCTTTAATTTTGTTTTCATTTCTTTTCTTCATTCTTCTTTCTTTTATTTTTATTCTTATTTTTTCTTTTCTACGTACCTTACTTTTGTTTTCATTTCTTTCCTTCATATTTTCTTTCAGTTTTTTTCTTTCACTGTTCCTTTTTTCTTCTTCAACGTACCTTACTTCTGTTTTCATTTCTTTCTTTCATTTCTTCTCTCATTTTTTTCTTTCATTTTTTCGTTCACTTTTCTTGTTTTTTCTTCTACGTACCTTACTTTTGTTTTCATTTTTTCTTTCATTTTTTTCTTTCACTGTTCCTCTTTTTTTCTTCTCTGTATCTTACTTTTGTTTTCATTTCTTCCTTCCTTCATTTTTTTCCATTTTTTTTCTTCTTTTTCTTCCCCTTGCCTTACTTTTCTTTTAATTTCTTTCTTTAATTTCTTCTTTCATTTTTTATTTCATTTTCTCTTTCACTCTTCTTCTTTTTCATTCTACGTACCTTACTTTTGTCTTCCTTCATTTTTTTCTTTCATTTTTATACTTTTTTGTTTCTACGTGCCTTACTTTTGTTTTCATTTATTTCTTTCATTTTTTTCTTTCGTCATTTTTTCTTCAAACCTTTCTTTCATCTTTTCTTTCTTTCATCTATCTCATTCTTTTTTATTTGATTTTTTATTTCTTTCAATTTTCTTTCTAAACTTTCTTTCATTTTCCTTTTCATTTTTCCTCTACGTGCCTTACATTTGTTTTCGTTTTTTCTTTCATCTTTTCTTTCATTCTTTTTCTTTTTTTTAATTTTTTTTAATTACTTTCTCCTTCTAACATTTTCCATCGTTTTTCTCTGCCATTCGTGAAAAATAAAATCTTAATTCAGAAAATGTTTTATCTTGCTCCCATTTAAACGAAGACTTTACGAATTTAAGCGCAGTACTAGATTAGTAGTTAGGTCCCATCATTTTACAGCTGAAATTGCTAGATGTAACTAGTAAGCTCGTGGAACCCTTTCGGTTTTTTGTTTTTTTGTTTTGTTTTCCAGTCAACTTTGATCTTCAAAAATTTAAATGTCAGGTCAGTCGTTATTTTCTGTCTTTATAATTCTTGTCCCTTTATTGTCCTCTCTCCTTAACAGGAGTTTTTTTTTTTCCATATTCCCTGACACTCAGTAACCCCTTGCGTCTTAGTGACTTTATTGCCTTTGATCTTCAAAAATTTAAATGGAATGTTAATCATTGTTTTCCGTTTTTTCAATTCTTGTTCTTTTATTGTCCTCTCTCCTTAATAATAGTTTTCCTCATGTTCTCTAAAACTCAGTAACTCCATAACGTCCTAGTGGCTTTATTGCCTTTGATTTTTACAAATTTAAATGTAATGTCAATCGTTATCTTCTGTTTTCTTAATTGTTGTTCTTTAATTGTCCTCTCTTCTTAATAGTAGTTTTCCTAATATTCTCTAAATCTCACTAACCCCTTGCGTCTTAGTGACTATATTGCCTTTGATCTTCAAAAATGTAAATGCAATGCCAGTCGTTATCTTCTGGCTCCTTAATTCTTGTTCTTTTATTGTTCTTCTTAATACTTTTTCTCGTATTCGTTCACACTCAGTTTACCTCCTTCGTCTTTGTAGATTTATTGTCTTGCCTGCGGTGATGTAATGAGAAACAAAGTACAACATTACAATTAAATTATGGATAAAAGACCGGCACATAAAAAACATTCCATTTAAAAATTAATTTCAGAAGCAAACAAAATGAGGTTATTAGTTTTTTAAACATTTCAAAGTTTGAACAAGTTGGAGATCTCAAAATCTTTCTCGCACGCCTTCGAGATTTGCAAATCTTTCTCGTAAGCAAGAAAAAGATTTTGTAGGTCTTTTGAGACTTACAAAATCTTTTTCGTACACTTTTTCGAGATTTTAAAATGTTTCTTGCGCTCTATCTAGATTTCAAGACCTCTCTAACAAACACACACACACACACACACACACACCTTGTTCTTAATGCTAAAAATTTTAATTTAAAAATAACAAAATTGCCAAGTTTAATATTAAAAAGTGTTAAAAATGAAAAAATTTATCAAATGTAAAAGTTTTTAAAAAGAACCGTATCATGTTATGAATAATAAATCCATTAAATGAGTTGGGCTAACGTTGCATTTTCTCAATTAACTTCGCAATGTCTGGTATTTCAATACTGAGAATGATCCGGGTTTTATGTTGAGCATCCAACCGATTTCTGAATTGTGTTTTTATATGAAGAATTTAAATCCTGATTAATCCTACATAATCTTATTTAAATAAAACATCAATGAAGAAAGTCGGATGATATGCAAAAACGAAAACATTTAAAAAACGTATATACAGGAAAGCAAAAATCTCTTCGATGAGAAAAAAAAAACTACACATTTAATAATCAAAAAAGCATAATAGTGATTTACTAAGCGTAGCTTAGCTGTGGCACAAGGCCAAAGGTATGGGGGCACCCGGTGAGAATCGATCTCACTACTCTGTCGTAATTAATATAGTGAGACAATCAGCAAACTCTATTTTTCAAAAATAGTCAAAGCTGACAAAAGAAGAAAAATGGCATAAAAATAAATAAATGAGAATTATATCATCGTAGCTATGATATTAGAAGGGCCGGCGCGTACTACCCTGAACCCTTCGACGTGGGTAGGGAGGCAAAGCTGATTGTATTTATTTTCAATTTTGCTACTTGACTTGTTCACATATACTGCATATAATCCATTATTGTACATAATTAGGTTACAATAAAATTTGTATTTTATGTGTTTACTACCTTATGAAAATTGGGATGTAGTATTTGGGGTGTATTTCGGTGGGGTGGGGGTCACATGACATTTACACTGGCCCTGAATATTAGGATGCTATCAATCTTTGCCCCAAAACATATTTCACATATTTTAAGACATCATGTGAGCATGAAGAGACGGCCAGTGATGTGAGCATGGAGAGACAACCTAGGATGTGAATATAAAGAGACAGCTAGGGATGTGAGCATGGAGAGACGACCAATGATGTAAATATAGAGAGATAGCCAGGGATGCGAGGATGTAGAGACAACCCGAGATGTGAGCATGAAGAGACAGCCAGGGATGTGGGCATGGAGAGACGATCAGGGATGGGAGCATGGAGAGACAACCGGGATGTGAATATAGAGAGATGTGGGCATGGAGAGACAACCAGGGATGTGAGCATAGAGAGACAGCCAGGGATGTGGGCATGGAGAGACGATCAGGGATGGGAGCATGGAGAGACAGCCAGGGATGTGGGTATGGAGAGACGACCAGGGATGGGAGTAGAGACAGACAGAGAAGTGAGCATGAAGAGACATCCTGGGATCTGAGTACAGAATGACAGCTAGGGATGTGGGCATAAATAGACGGGATGTGAGCATGGAGAGACGGTCATTAATGTGAGCATGGAGAGACGGCCAGGAATGTGAACATGGAGAGACAACCTAGGATGTGAATATAGAGAGACAGCTAGGGATGTGGGTATAGAGAGACGACCAGGGATGTGAGCATGGAAAAAAGACAACCAAGAATGTGAGCATGGAGAGACAGCCAGGGATGTGAGCATGGACAGACGACCAGGGATGTGAGCATGGAGAGACGACCAGGGATGTGAGCATAGAGAGACTACCTGGGATGTGAGTATAGAGAGTCAGTCAGGGATGTGAGTATAGAGAGACGATCAGGGGTGGGAGTAGAGAGAGACAGCCAGGGATGTGAGCATTAAGAGACAAACCGGGATTTGAGTATAGAGAGACAGACATTGATGTGAGCATGAAGTGTCATCCTGGGATCTGAGTATGGAGAGACGACCAGGGATGTGTGCAGAGTGAGACTGACAGGAATTTGAGCATAGAGAGATAGCTCGGGATGTTAGCATAAAGACACACCCCGGGATCTGAGCATGGAGAGACAGCATGAGATGTGACCATAGAGTGACAGCCAGGGATGTGATCATGGAGAGACACCCCGTGATGTGAGCATGGAGAGACACCCCGTGATGTGAGCATGGAGAGACAGCCAGGGATGTGAGCAGTGAGAGACAATCCGTGATGTAAGCATACAGAGACAACCTGGGATGTGAGCGTTTGGAGACAACCCGTGATGGGAGCATGATTGTACTGTTCAAGATGTGAGCACATAGAGACAACCGGGGATTTAAGCATGGAGACATGGCCAGGGATTTGAGTATGGAGAGACATCCCAAGATGTGATCATGGGGAGACAGCCAGAAATTAACAATATAGGGTAGTGTATGACTCCTGTATATTGTTAATAATATTGTTATGTATTAGCGTGTTTCAAATGTTTCGTTTGATTTATTCGTTTTTTACGGTTTATCAACCCTTTGTAGGGGTTCATATGCACGCTCTCGATAGCAGCAGGCGTGAAAAATGATCAAGCACGACACAGTGGACCATGGACCAGTCTGTTTTTTAGGTGTTCAAATTAAGAAGCCATTCCTTGCACCAGTTAGCAACGTAGTATAGGCCAGCTGCCGATTTTAACGCATCGAACGGATCAGATTTAATACTAAGATTAAATATTTATGTTACCAGCATAGATACCGAGTTGATGGCATGATTGTGCAATAATTAATATATAATTTGATAATGTAACTTTTTATCAACCAAACTTATCAATCAAATTTTAATGATCAGAGCACGTAGCAGAATCAGACCGGAAATAGGACAAGAACAATGCGGGTTTGTTAAAGACACTGGAACAAGTGATGTGATATCTATGCTCAGAAAGAGAAATACAAATGAAGAAGGTGCTTTACCTGTGTTTTAGAGATTATGCAAAAGCGTACAGAAATACCTCATTTCTGGAAAAAAAAGTATTTTTTCCTTTGTTTTCGGTATATATGATATTGATCGATGACATTATTTCTTTAAATAAAATCATAGAAACCTCTCAATTCAGTATCTGTCTATATTTCTGAGACGAGGTATTATGTACACTATTTACATTATTCGGACTACTGTCCTCATCTTTGTTGCCATATTTATCACAAAGTTTCGGCCGTTGTACACTGCAGCCTTCTTCCTCCTTTACCCACTTCGCCTTTATCCACTTAAGGATACATGGCACAGTGAATAAGGGCGTTGATTAGATCCAGTGACAGGACCCAAAGAGTTGTGCGTTCAATACCTGGTTAAGGCAGTGATGAACTTGGAGAGGTGAATTAACAGGAGATAACTGATAACTGACACCCATTAGACATGGCACGTGGAACTAGAACAGTCAACCCCAGCGAGCAAAATAAAGGGTTCAGTTCGACATTCCAACCACCTGATGAAGGCCGGAGTGTACGACGGACGAAATGTGATAGATATAGCAGAAAAATGAGGACAATAGTGTATCTCTGAATTCGTATTTAAACCAACAAATATTTTCTGCTTATTGAGAAATCCTATTTTTGCAATTAGAATCAGACCCCAAGTCTTTAAAAATAACACAATTGATTATATCAAGACCAACAAGTATTTTCATTAAATCCTTTAATAAACTAACAACAGAATTAAAACCTTCGGGAACATAAGAACTATGGTAAAAATTTTCTCTTTCTTGATTGTCTGTTATGTTCAACTGTTACCTAAGTCCCTTTTGATACACCAGCAGTATCATGTACAATGGAATTGGTGCATTCAATTGGGATGTCTTTAGTTGGTATTTCTTTCCAACTATGAAAACAAAATGCTCTCCATGTGCTTGGTTTCCTTCCGTAGTGAAGGGTTAAAGTGATGGGTTAAATTTATGAATATCAAACAGAAGATTTTAGGGTTTCATTTTTTTGATGTCAGCATTACTGATAAAGTTTATCAGTTAATTTGTATTTTGGCGATAAATTGGAAAAATTCGGTACTTTTATTTTTCAATTTTTACTCAAAAACACTATTTTCTTATAAAAATAGTTTATTTCAGTAGGCTGATATAAATTTCTCGGCCTACCTAAAAATTGATGGGTTTCTAAGACCTTTATTAACTAAATTTTGCGATCAGCCAAGGTCGTAAATTGATTTTTTTTTCCAAAAATGAGCGATTTCAGTAGAGCAAAAATGGTAGCTAACCATAAAAACTAAGGTCATTTTTGGAATTAGCACCATTAAATTAGCTAAAAAACGTGTTTTGTTTCTTGGCACGAAAAATCGTGTTGACCAGTGTAATGTACAGTTGGATATGATAAGTTTTTAGCCACCGTTGATTACAGCAATTTTGACTTGTGAAATACCACCTCTTCTTTTTCAGACAATACCGTGTTAGTATCAAGCTATTCTCATCTATGAACAATAGTTGACTTATATTTTGCAATGAAATTTCGCGGAAGTAAAGAAATTAGTGAATTTCAACAAGGGCCAATAATAGGATGACATGAGTTTGGCAAGTCAAATAGAGAAATTGCTAGGTTTTTCCAGGTTAATCATCAAACGGTTAATAATATTGTCAAGAAATTTAATGAAGAAGGCCATTGTCGCGTGGAACAACGTTCAGGAAGATCAAGCATTGTGTCTGAGCGAACGAAAAGGGCGCTGAAGAGGGAAGTCATCAGAAACCGTCGTCAGAGCGTCAAAGATGTCACCAACAGCATGGAAATGTTGCCATATGCGGTGAGAAATACGCTGAAAGAGCTGGGCTATCCAAAAAGAGTTGCAAGAAAGAAGCCCTTGAGTTCAGAGGTTAACAGGAACAGGCGTATGGAATGGGTGAGAGAATTCGAGAGCAAAGATTATGAATTTTGGCAGTCTGTAATTTGGTCAGATGAAAGTCAATTCTGCCAATATTCGAATTCGAGACAGGTTTATGTTTGGAGAAATCAGAATGAGACTTGGAACACTGAATGTCTGCAGGCAACCGTGAAACAAAGGAATTGGAGTAATGGTGCGGGTTGCTGTCTGGTCTGTAGAGGAATCTGAGCTGATTCTTGTTGAAAAGCGGTTGAATGGTCAAAAATACTGTCAAATATTAAAGAAAGAACTACTTCCACTATTTGAAACCAATCAGATTGACAAGAATGTCTACCTTTTTCATGAAGATGGAGCGCCATATCATACGAACAAAGTAGCAAAGGCCTGGAAGGAATCGCAAGAAATCCTCACTGCCATGGGTAGCCCAAAATTCAATGGAGCATGTTTGGGAGCATCTTCACCGAAGACTTCGAGAGCGTGCAACCAAAATCACGTCAGTGGCAACCCTTAAAGAAACATTGCTAAAGGCGTGGAAAATATGGATCAGATAACTTGATCAAATCCATGAAAAATCGAATATAAGAACTGAAACTAGCAAATGGAGGACCTACTCCATACTAGTTCCAAATACTGTTTATGCTGAATATGGATTACGTAATTAAATTGAATCTAGTTTATTTCTCCTGTCTAAAAAAATTTTCTTAGGCCACTGTACGTCAGTAAGAACTGTTGAATAAGTTAGGAAACCTAGACATATTTGAGAAGGATATTAGAATAATCCAAAAACTATACTGGCAGCAAGCCACCTAGATAGAGATAGAAAATGAGTTCAGTAAATCTCCAAAAATAGAAAGTTAGGAAAGACATATACAGTGTAACCCGGATATAAGAGAGTTGTCGGGACCGGAGAAGAAGTCTCTTATATCCGGGTTACACTGTATTTATATGTCTTCTCAGCGGGCTTATTCAGTGATTCCGAGAGAATTAGAACTCCTAACAGGAATCATTATTTGAGGCCACAATCTTAGCAACATGATATGCAGATGACAAAATGTTGATAGCACACACAGAATGGAATCTACAAGAACTCCTACAGATGGTAGGAAAGGAAAGCGAGAAGAAAAGACTAAATGTCAATTGCAAGAAGATGGAATGTATGTCGTTGTTAGCGAAAGGAACAGCCTAACATGCAAATTGCAAATTAGGGATACCAAAATAAAATAAGTCCGACAATTTAAATATCTGGGAAATGTTTTAACAGAGGATGGAATGTGCGGCACTGAGATTTGAAGGCGGATTGAGAAAGCGAAAATTTATTTCCAAAAGTTAAGCAAAGTGTTAAAAAAAGGGGAACATTTCGTTAGAAACAAAGAATGAAGTACTGAACTGTTTTGTAATATCAGTTCTCCTTTATGGCAGTGATCGCTGGACAATTTCATCACAGATGATGAAGAGACTTGAAGCAAGACAAATATGAATCTACAGAAGGATAGTGAGAATGCCATAGAGAGAACATATTAGCAAGGACGAAATCCTAGAAACTGGAAATAAAAAGTAGATTTAAACTTACCTTCAAAAGGGACAATTGAAATTGCTCGGTTATATAATGAGGAAAGAAGCCTTGGAAAATATGATACTCACAGGACAGATTGAAGACAAGAGAGACAGGGGAAACCAACGCCTAACCTAACTAGAAAGCTTGAGGGAAGAGATGGCAGAGCAGGGTTTCGGAGAGATACGAAAAAGACAAAATTTATTATGATCTACAATGGATTTTCAATTCTGAGCCGTTATTAATTACACAACCCGCTTACCAAGCTTACAACAGCTGTCATTCCCTAGCGGTCAGCCATGTATGCTCTGTGTAGCTTAACTTCAGTGATTGACTGATGTCCAAGGATCATTTTGATTAGCTGCATCCAACGACCAATCATCATCTGTTTGTAAAGCGGTGTTCAGAGTAAACCATTAAGTCCTCCATACCGAGTAAGATAAAAAGGGGTGTGCAATTAATGTAACGGTTTTCGGTGTATAAAATGAAATCGGCAAGCCGAGTTCAAATTCTGGACTAATGTGTAAAGTTCACTTTTTTTTTCTCCTGAGAAAGGCATGAAGCCATCTTTTCTCCTCCAGCAGCGTGTAGGGGGCTATTTAGATGCGGATAGTAGCTAATCTGAATTCAAAAACCGTGGAAAAGGCGCCGGGAAACTACACTTTCATAATTCCAAATAAATCATGGCTATTAATAAATAATAAAAAATAGAATCCGTGGAGAGCCATCATCGATTACGTACTGAAGGGGTATGACATTTAAAAATGATCGAAATATGTGTCTGATATTTTGAAATCGGGTAATAGATACTTTAGGCTAAATCATCTTGTAATACTTGTTAGCCAGTCTCATAAATTATTACTACGGAGTAATGAATTCTATTGTAATATCTGTTCTCCTATATAACAGCGAATGCTGGACAATCTCCTCACAGATGAAGAAGAGACTTGAGGTAACAGAATTGTTGCTCTACAGAAGGATACTGAGAATACCATGGATCAAAAATCTGAGTAGCGATCAAGTTTTAAGAAAAAGGGAAACAAAAAGGACACTTACCCTTAGAATTAGAAAGAAATACTTGAAATTTTTAGCTTGCATAATGAGGAAATAAGGCTTGGAGAATTTGACACTCATAGAACATATTGAAAACATAGAGACAACGGGAAACAGATAGTAACCTAACGTGCTTGTGTAAATGGATGAACGAATAGGGACTGGGAGGAATGGGGAAAAAGACAAACCTATAAAAGATAAGAAGTCGTGGAGAACCATGATAGCCCAAGTCCAAAAGGGAAATGGTATACAGAAGAAGAATGAGTTCGATCCTTACTTTATAGAGAAATATCAATTTACGTCTTGGTTTTTGTCTGCAATAGTTATGAATTCCTTTTGGTAGCAGAAATCCCCTTTTCCAAGCCCAGCTTCAGTCCGTATTTTCAATGCTTATTTTCCAATAAGTTAGACACCCACACCCACTTAAAAACGTAGCAGAGAATAATCTCCCGACTTAGCAAGCCTGGTGCTCTACAAGGATTAGTCAATATAAATGGTTATTTTATATTTGCACTAAGTGAATATACGATCCCAGGATTGTTAGTAGGGTGGAGTCAAATGGAAAGACTTGGGGAGGTCACAGTTAAAGTTTAGTAGTTTTTTTTCTCTGGATATGGATGAACTGTTTTATATTATTTTTGTATATTTCAGGTTAAACCGATGGGTTTTATAAGTGCAAATATTCCTGAGTAAAATTGAAAACTACAAAACGAGAAGTATTCTTTACTTACATTTGAATCGTAGATTTTAACACGAAAATCGACAAAAGATTAAAGTAACACACACACACACATATATATATATATATATATATATATATATATATATATATATATATATATATAGTGGACTCTCCCGTCGTATTGGACGTATGAGGGTCAAGCAGGTCAGTTCCAAAGAACCGACAGGCGGACACCAGCACATGGTCAACGGGACGAGATATCTCGAAACCTGAAAGTCAACCGGACGAGATATCTCGAAACCTGAAAGTCAACCGGACCGACAAACACTTGATGATAGCTGAAACGTTCTGAAAATAACGACAACGATGAGGACAATAGTCCGACTGTGAATAATGTAATTATTGATAACTCCACATCCCAGAAACATAGACAGAAATTATGCAACATCGACGCTACCACAGGAGTCGGGAAGGGACAACTCAATACTGTCAACTAAACAACGCCGACTGAGCGCTGGGACAACACAGGACCGAGACAACTCAGAACCGAGACAACTCAACACCAGAAAAATTTACCATTTTATAACCTTAATTAGTGAATATTTTTCTTCAAAGAAAGCAGTTGAAAAGTTATTACGTAAAATATCAATCAGTGTTTTGTTTTTAATTATTTTTATAAAGTAAATCGTAAAGAAATTTATTTTTTAACAAAGTAAAATTGATAAATGAGTTCCACATAAAATTAGTGAAAGTCAAAAAGTTTGACGTTTTGAAATACGAATGATTCATTTCTTGATTGAATAATGATTTGTGATCGGAAATGGTCCCTTTATGACAATCGTTTAAGAACCGGCTCAAGGGCTACCTATCTCTTTTTCTTTTATCGACACCTTCTTCTCAGGATTGTTGCATGTCAAACAAAATGTTTGACTGTATAGAATTAGCTCCCTCTCTACATTCATCTGCGAACCTCTGGATCATGACAAAAGACCTAAACGCGTTCCGAAATCGAAATTGTCCCAACTGAAGATTATGGTGACTGTCTGATGGTCCACCATTGGCGTTATCTATTTCAGCTTTCTGGAACCTAACCAGAGCATCGCTGCTAAAGTTTAATGTCAGCAACTAGATAAAATGCACATTCAGTTAAGCAAAATTCGGCCAACACTCGTTAATCGACGAGTTCCAATTCTGCTTCGTGACAATGCTCAAAGAATTGCATTGGCGACTAGTCCCTTCGAGTTTTATCGTAAAGGCACAACAATCTTGAAACTCGATTGCAAAAATGTATACATGTTCAAGATTCCTATTTTGAATGATTTAAAGGTTTAAACACATTAAATTCAAGAATAAATGTTCAAGTTTGGTGATAAGGATTCTCAAGCTGTTGCCAACATTAACAGAGAATGTGATGAAGGATTCACTTGTGATCGGATTCTACGGGATTTGGTTTATGAAATTCCGATGGAGGGGATATGAGTCTTGAAGATCAAGGTGGTAAAGGACGTCCATCTGCATTTGACAATCAATATCTGAAAACACTAGTCCGACAAAACCCACATCAAAATGTCAGAGAAATGTCTCAGATGATGGGTGTCAGTATTTCAACAATAATTGATCATCTCATACATTTTGTATAATTTATACAGATAAATATCGTATCGTTCGAAGGCGTTACAATTCTTGTATCTGTGATTTACAAAGTCTCTCCTACAAACGGGCATTACAAAACTAACTTTTACAATGCTTTCTCTCTCTCTCCTTTTCTCTCTCGCTTTCTCTCTCTTTCTCTATCTCTTACTCTCTATCTATCTGTCTGTCTTTCCCTGGTTTGTTGTACCAGCTTTATTTACAAGCAAATACTCCCGAAAATGACTTAACCTCATGGAACCCAGTAAACAGAAGCCTCATAAACCGTAGAATGACCAATTAGTCATTTAGATTCGACTCGCGAATGAATGATGTCCGATACGGATTAATATCCGCTGATCTCAAATGCAGCATCAACTGATCACCCCCGCCGTATAAGGGTTTCGGGGACTGAGCAGCAAGTCATCGAACTTGCTTGTTAAAGTACCTTGTTAACTAGGCGAGCAGGAATGTTGGTAGATGAAAACGTTAATTTGAATCAATGATTACAAAGCTACCGCCACCCTTGAACCGAACAAAAATCAACGGATGAAATGCTTTGTGGAATGTCAACCTCTTGTTTTCTGTTTTGCCCCAACGATGATATCACAAAGAAAACGCTTTGCTTTAGAGTGCTTTAGAAATGTCGCTCACTTGTTAAGGACTTGCGAGAAGGCAAATTATTCTTTATGCCTGAATAAGTGAAACGAGGCATAGGTAGAAATACGTGTCAGTAGATCACGATTTGAAGATGTGCCTGCGAGGTAATAAAAGCTAATAAAGCTCATAGGGAAATCTCAACGGTTACAAAATGAAGTCAACAAAAATAGTTTCAATCAGACTAATATGTTTTGTGCTTCATCGTAGGACAACATAGCTTTCCTTTTATATATTAGATAGATAGATAGATAGATAGATTCGAAAAGACTGAGATAGATAGATAGATAGATAAATAGATAGATAGATAGATAGATAGATAGATTCGAAAAGACTGAGATAGATAGATAGAAATGGGATTATATAGATAAAGAGAGAGGTAACTCTAGTTAGGGTATATCTAAACGCTATATATATATATATATATATATATATATATATATATATATAAGTTATTTGTTTAAACGTTATTTTTAAATGGATACTAATATTTGAGTAGATGGCCTGGTTTTTATTAAACAGTATATTTAAAAATAATGCTTAAACAAAAATTTAAAAATATGGCTGACTTAATCCATGTCCTTATACAGACAAATAACACGCACACACATATATATATATATTCCGTGGTGGAACCTATCCAAGTTCCTTTACCCATAGGACTGTGCCACGACTACTATCCCCAAGCCGCTCCATTTAGAGCATTAGAAGCTGGTTCAAGCAAGGATATACAAATGATAGAAATAAAGGATAATAATTAACTAATTTATCGAGTCTAGAAGAAACCTCAACACCGTTTCGTCCTTTATTTGGGTCTCATCAGCAGTGCGCATCCACTACCGAGAATTGAAACCTGGACAGTTACATTAACAGGCAAACGTCATACCAACTGTACTAACAGGCCTCGGTGACGAAGAGGTAACGGACTAGCGGAATATGTGAACGAACGGCGCAATATCAAGTCTAGTTCGCTATCTCTGCTGCCAAGAAAGCCGATTCACGTGACGTGTGAGACAATTTTTCTCGCCAGAATCTATCCTACATATCGATTGCCACCATTCGTCCATGCTTAGATTATTGCTGCCACATATGATCTGGTGTTCCTCGTATATGTACAGAGCTCTTTGATAACATCCACAGAATAATCAGAAATATTACTGGTCCTAATCCGGCATATAGGTTTCGCCCTCCATATCGATATCTCCCTTCCTTTTTCTATAAATATTTTTCGGGTAATTGTTCAGTTGAGCTCTTCGCTACGATATTTAATCTTTTTGAACTGAAGCGCAGGACTAGACTGGCATCAAGATCTCGTCCATTGACAGTTGAGTTGGCTAGATGTAACCCTAAGTTAACTTTTCTCGCACTTCTCGCTTGTGGAACTCCTTTCCGATTCCATGCTTTCCAGTCAATTTTAATGTGGAAAAATTTAAATGCAATGTCAATCGCTATCTACTATCCTCCTGATTACTCTTCTTTTGTTCTCGCTCCTTGATAATGTTTCTGTTTTCTAATTCTTTCACACCCAGCAACGCCTTGTGTCTTAGTGGCTTTACTGCCTTGCTTGGGTGAACTGTTTTTATATATATACATACATACATATATATATATATATATATATATATATATATATATATATATATATAATTAGCTGTACGTAGTCTCCTGAAAGACAAATTTCCGTAATTCTTCTATGCTGACGATCATAATTTCTTCATATGTCTTACCAGCAAAACGTCTTTATTGCATACATCCATCTTCTGTTTGCTATTTTGCTACTGTGTTTGGTATCCACTCGATATCAATCTAGCAATCTTTCGATCAATTTGTTACCCTTTTGCTCTTGCTATGTATTCTGATTACATCCATTTTTGTCGTCAAATCGCACTTCTGTGATTTCTCTAAACTTAATTCTCTGATTCATGCTGTTTTTGAGGTTTCCCTATCATTGCACTTTCCATAGATTTTTGTCCGTTTGTAAGTTTGTTTTGAAGTGATTTTAGAAATTTCCATATTTTAGACCCATACATAGTATTAGGTTGGTTCAAAAATAATGTCGGTTTTTGACGTTAAAAATACGTCAAAAACCGACATTATTTTTGAACCAACATAATATAAACGCTTTCTTTTAATCTTCCTCGCACTTATTTTCAGTCTATCTCCCTCTTTCCTTATATATATATATATATATATATAGATAGATATGTAAATAAATGTAACATATATATATATATATAACGAAATAGACAAAGTCCGACAATTTATTTATTAAAGGCATTTTTATGTTTAACGTTCTTTTTATAGATACAAGTATTTAAGTAAATGCTCTGTTTATAATAAACAGTATTAAATAACATTTACCGGCCTGAATGTCCGAGAAATTTTCATAGAAAATATTCGTCCTTGGACAGGATTCGAACCTGCATCCTATACGGAACCGTCATTTACGCTGACGTGCCTTGACCAAGAATCGTTCGGTAGGCAAGGTCGAATTTACTGTTTATAAACTTCAATCTTCCATGAATCTCGTACATCCATAACTGCTCATGCGTATCGAATGTAAACAAATGACGTCATATATTACGAAATTGACAAAGTCCGACAATTTATTTATTAAAGACATTTTTTATGTTTAACGTTCTTTTTAATTAATGTTATTTAATACTGTTTATTATAAATAGAGCATTTACTTAAATACTTGTATCTATAAAAAGAACGTTAAACATAAAAAATGTCTTTAATAAATATATATATATATATATATATATATATAAGCTTTCGTCCCGTTTGATTCTCTCATGTGCTTTCTCCTATTGCTATTAACCGCTACCTGTCTCTTTTTCTTTTATCGACACTTTCTTCTCAGGATTGTTGCATGTCAAACAAAATATTTGACTGTATAGAATTAGCTCCCTCTCTACATTCATCTGCGTACCTCTCTGTGTTTTGCGATTTTAATGTTCAACATGTCTAACGGCATATATATTCTAATACTAGTTGAAGTTGCTTAATTTCTCAGTCAAATTAACTTCTTCATTCGCCTCCTTCATAACTCTGGCCAACAGAATTCTTTACTCGATACGTTCCTGATCTTCTTCTACCGATTCTTGTCATGCTTTGTAAGTCTTGACGATTCAGATCACGCTGTAGTGTCTGTTGATATATCTTTTGGATTTTCTATTAGACATGAATCACATCTTCACAAGATTACTTCTTCCTACGATATATGGATACACCTCCAAAACTCGTGATGAAAACAGATTTTCAGCTGCTCTCTCATCTGATCTAGCTCTAACATCTCAATGGGAGGAAAAAAAAACTGGTTATATTCCACGAAAGTCAAACTAGTAAGATTCCACCATCGACGATCGCATTCACCAATTACGATGAATAGATGTCCCCTCGGGGAGACCACCTTCCTTGAGCGCCTCTTGGGTCTTAAACCCAACCCAGACCTCAAGTGCAACTCGTACATACGATCCACCGTTAAAGATGATGGAAAAAATGGTCGGTTCCCTGTGCCGCTCTAATAATTACCTGAGACCTCCTGCTATACTCTACATTTAAATGAGCCAGATCAGGCCTAAAATAGAGTACTGCTCTCACATTTGGACGGGAACTGTCCAGTCATGACTTTTCAAGCTCGCTATTCCTAAGTACATTCGAACATCTGAATCACAAAGTCAGTTATCTTTAACGAAACTGACCAGATATTTGAATTTCCATACTTTCTTGATTTTAACGTCCCCGGTGTAAAAGGTGAACATCGCTGTAAAAAAAAAAAAAAAAAAAAAAGTTAAGTGTTAAATTTATTAATTTTTCATCGACCTATGAACTTTTTGTATGGTATTTTACTATTCTTAAAGAATTTAAAAAAGTGTTTGGTTTTCAGATCTTTAATAATCCGCCATCTTTTATTATAAACGTTGCAAATAAAATTATATCATGTTAAGTGTATAGAGCGTATCAATCACACCTTCTGCTGCCACTTTTTCACAAGCAAGCATTCCGTTTTCTTTCAATTTACAATTTAGTCCCTTCATTTTGCTTTCCACCAAAAATACATTTTCAAATACCAATGTAAACACAATCTCAAAACCGATTATTTATCTGCTCCTCTGTGTGTGTGTATGTATGCATGTATGTATGTGTATGTGCATGCGTGTGCGCGTGACAATGTCATAAAATTTCAAAAAGCAGAAATGTTTCACTCTTGCCTGAACACAAACAGATGTCTATAACTCCTCGACAGTTTACTTTCACACATTATTATTATTATTATTATTATTATTATTATTATTATTATTATTAAACATTTAAGAAAATAGCGCGATTTAAGAAAAGAAAAAATATAGCTTGGCAATGATCAACAGTATTGCGACAATAAGTCTGTGTTCATCAAGTTATATTTAAAATTGTATACAAGTATAAAAATATTAAAAAAAAAAAACTAGAAAAAAATTAAGTATTTGTTATATATACGCCACCGAAAAAAATAAATTTCAGTCGAGCACTTTAGAGAGAAGGCGCGAATTTGTAAACAGTGACTGCTACTGCTGATAATGCAAAGTTCTTCTATGAATCAAACACTCCGAGTCATTGGCATGTTTATTCAAAATAAATGCGTAAACATTCACCTTCCTCTCTGCCGAGAGCTTAGGGGAAAAATCTTCGACAAATGCCAATTCACTCGGGTTTTGTTCCTGGCTTTAGGCAGTCGGATGTCTAGCCACACTGATGAGCTGTGGTACAGCGAAACAGTCTGTCCGTGGATGACAATATATATATATATATATATATATATATATATATATATATATATATATAATTACATTTTTTTTAATATTTTTAAGACATAACATAAACATGTCCTCCTGCCATCCTCTATCTTTACAAGAGGTGGATCAGACCAAAAATGGAGTACTGATGACCAGTTGTCTCACACCAGCCTTGTGGGGGGGTCAATTATTTAGCTCTACTAGCCCTTTCCAGCTCAAGAAATGTCACTAACCTCTCCTACTTTATGGCTATTTCCATGGCAAATATTCTGATGAGCTACATTCATTAGTTCTAACTGTTCTGACCTTCACAGCTAACAACAAACATATACACTGCGATGAATCATCCACATTCCCTTCGTAAAAAGGAATTTTTATTCAGAAAGCTTCTTTCTAAAAACTTCCTGTTGCCAGAACAATATAATCATAACTTTTTAAGTCTAGAGTCAACCGTTATCTTTCCCACTTATCCTAATAAACTGCACTTTTTATTTCCTCCTTTTATGCTCATAAAACAACTTCAACTCTATCTTGAATGGCTTTTGAGCCTTCTAAAGCTTTTGTAAAACAGAAAAAAGGAAATTAAACGACACGACGTGCTTGTAGAACTAGCTATCAACCACGCTCAAGGAAGTGGAGTGAGCGATCACTCTTTCTTGTGGAAGATAGAAAGCGAGATAGAGAGAGACAGAGACAAAGAAAGAGAGAGAGAGGGATAGAAAGAGAGAGAGAGATAAAGAGAGAGTCACCTCTACTTCTTTGTCGCAGGCAGCTGTCCTGATTAGTTGTTCTGATAGTTAAAGTGGAGTGGACCAGCCTGGACCCCTTTCTGGCGAAATAGTGAAGACTGATTTCGAAGCTCTCTTTTTCTTGGGTCTTTATTGAGGTCGGTAAATGATCAGAGAGTTACGGTGAATGAGCTTGCGATTGCTGTTTCGTTTTGATACAGAGTCTTTTATATTTCGTTTATCTAAGTATCTGGTTTCAGAAACGAAGTTAGCTGATTGATCTTTCCTTAAGAATGCTGGTGTTAATGCGAATGAGGTGCTAAGAAAATGATAAGTAGATGATACTTTTTAGGGGATTTAAGAAATATTTTCATTGTATTTTATTTATTAAACTTTGCATACTACTACTACCACACACACACACGCGCACACACACACACACACACACACACACACACATATATATATATATATATATATACACACACACAGGGTGACCCTGAACATTTCCTGGCCTAACCAAAAGGGCCTTCAAAAGAAGCTGTTTGATCAGAGTTCATGAAGTGAGTCGCGTTGAGAACTTTTCAAAACTCCCACGTGATATCAAGTCAGCTATGTGCCATGCGTGATACACGCTTAGGCGATCATGTATCTTTCGATACATGACTGACGAGACAATTTTTTTCCCCGCAGTAGGTTGCCATTTCTTTCTGCGACAGACCAGTTGCCATCTAAGGCTATAGAACACGGTCTGTCCTATTTATCCATAGCTGGGGGGTCGGAGAAGAGGATTCATACCTTTCCCAAGGGTATTAGCACGTACATTAATGTAAAGGATTTCACTTTGAACTCCGATTCCTCAATCCGATCCGTTATCCATTACTCCACCGTGTAATCATAATAAATGTTTTGCCATATTTGTTTAACAAACTCTGTCCATGATATCGTGCTTTACATTAAACACAATATATTAGTGATAATACATTCTAATATACAGGGTGATCTCCAAAACTGATAGTATTTTGTAGTCTCATAACATGGCCAATTCTCGCTCAAATTATCACAAATTTTAACAAAATGTGTAAAATAAAGCTTGAAGGTTAAATATTTTTTCTGTTTTTCAGGGTGAGGAATGATGTTAAGTAGAAATGAAAAGACATTTTAAAGACGTTAAAATATGCTCGAAGACAGTCACAAAAGAGTGTACAGCGTAAATTTTCGAGAAAATTCAAGAAAAATGCACCAACTGAAAATCAGATTAGGACCCAAAAAAATTCCAAGACGAAGGCTGTCTGTGCAGGGCAAATGGATTTGGACGACCGCCAGTATCAGAAGATATCATCAATCAGGTTGGGGAAACATTTTTACGAAGTCCCAGAAATTCTGTGAGAACATCTATGGAAACCCAGATACCGCGTACAACACTTTGGTACTGAAGGATGTTACGCAAGACATGCTACAGCGTGTTTAGCAAGAGCTGGACTACTAACTTGGCGTGTACCGTATCACGGGTAGTGCGCATATTGAACATTTGAGAAGCTTTGTAAAATCGGTTATAAAATCTACATTGAATCTCTTGTTCGAATTTTGACAAATAATTTTTTGTTCGTCATGAAGCCCATTTAATTTCGTTTGTCTGAGACGTGCAGTTACACAGATATTCAGAATAAAAAATAAAAACGAATATATCTATTACAAAAATCAGTATATTTAAAATGTACATATATCCGACGTAGAAAAGTAGCAGAAAGTTTATTCAACAAAACCGACCTCAGCCTCGATGGTAGCGTCGGCACATCCTAAGAAGTGATAACATGCTCGGATTAGATATTTATCGTTCAAAATCAATGGCGAATTCTTAATATTATGGGGTCATTGGTTGGTTTAGAGGTTAACAACTCTCGAGGCGTAATAGTCTAGTATATAGTAAAGTAGGAAGAACCTCTTGATTAAGGGGATTAATGAACGTATCCAGGCCCTTGATTTAGCAGTTGGCATTGACAAAAACAACCATCAAAGACGGCATGAAATTGAAGTGCATCACTGTTAGTAAAGCTGTGGATGCCGAGCAGAGCTACTTGTTATTATTCTTGTTCGCCTAACGCTTTGCAGTTCCAACAAACTGTGACCTACGAACTCTGGCTTTTCAACAAGTTTGTATTTGTACTAAAGAAAATAAAACTATCAAAACAATAATTATTTTCAATACAAAAACCAACATTCTGTGCCAATCATCACAGTATATATATATATATATATATATATATATATATATATTAGGTTGGTGCAAAAATAATGACGTAATAATGTCGTTTTTGACGTATTTTTTAACGTCAAAAAACGACATTATTACGTCATTATTTTTGCACCAACCTAATATATATATATATATAAGGGGGGGGGGTCTGTCTGAAAAATATAGTTTTAATTTGTGCTATAATTATTGATTATAATCCTCACTATCAGAGACAGAGCTTATGTAAATATAATAATGGACTCTGAGGTCAGCACCAAACAGCAACATCCTGTTTCATTCTTGAATGAAATCTTCAGCCCTGAAGATTGCGCTCATATATATATATATATATATATACACGTATGTATAGCTGGCTACTCGTATTCGAGGAAACCTGTCTACTAGGGCGGCTAGCCAATCCCTGTTGCAGATGCTTCCTCAAGCGCATTTGTATTTATTCAACACCGACAGAGTCCACCTGTGGTTTATACTGCAACTATGCTGAGCAGACCTTAGTTACAGTTTCTGGGAAATAGCGTCTTATCTAGCGTGATCAATAATTTGAACAAGGCCAGCACGCTCAAGACCTCGGCTACGATGACTTGTGACTTCGTGTTAGCAGAGCTATCGACAGCACCCAAGAGTTCCGTCTACCCAATTTCACTCACAAGGCTTGGTTCATTCCGTGGCATGGCTTTCAGGCACTTTCCAAAGGGGCCTGAAAACCATACCCCCTCCAGTCCGATAGCATCAGGAAATCTCCTTCCTGACAAATCCGGGTGTCATTGTCAGAATGTTCTAACCTCTCGGCCACGTGTCTATATATGCTATATATTATATATATATATATATATATATATATATATATATATATATATATATATATATATATATATATATATAACGACAAGGAAAACTTATCTTGACTGACGTATCCTGAAGAAGAACTTTATCAAGGCAGATGTTAGGAATATATTTTGCAACAAGTATTTATAAACAACATTAAAATTGCCGTTATTTTTACAAAATGTATAAATTAATGATGACTCATAAATATGCATTATGTTAACAGAAAAGCCAAGGTAAATTATGGAGGATATTAATTGATGTAATTTAATAAAAAAGTAAATAAATGTTGCTTGGGGTTTTGTTGTTGTTTTTTTTTTAATAATGTAAATATTACTCATATTATTTCAGTTTGGGATTAATTTACGTATTACATATTTTATAATAGGTTTTTTTAGTCATGTATGTTTGGGAAAGGAATATTTATTGCAGGAACGAAGATATATGAAAAAAATCCTATATTTATATTTTGCTAAGTTTCGATAGCGACATTCTCAAAAATTTTGCCGTCTAAGTAAGTTAATCGCTCTTTTAATGAGTGTGGCATTCTCTAGAATTTGTAGTGGAATTTATTTCTATGTATGACTAATGCATCTAATAAACTGTTGAGTATAAGAACCTTACATTTGTCTTGATAAAGTCCATCAGAGGACGAAAGCGTCGGGTAAGATTTTTTTTCCTTTTGTCTTTATTCATATTGTCCTTTTACAGATTTTAGTTACATTTGAATTTTTACACACAGACATACATACACACACAGATAGTGAATGTCCGAATTACTTTCAAATAGCGATTATAAAAAAAAATAATAACCATGAAAAAATTAATTCATCCACAAAACAGATTTTCTACAGCGAACTAAAAAATATAAAACACTCATCAATAACTTTCCTAGCTATATCGTTGATGAACGATCTCGATACTAAACAATTAGAACATAATACCCCCCTAACTTACCCTAAACATATCAACCTCCAATATCCCAACCAAATGTATGCTAACTATAAACAAGACGAAAATATCCTAAAATAATAATAAAAACCAATACATCCACCACAGATCCTAGCAAGAAAATAAAATTAATTATATACTAAACTAAATCCACTATATCTAATAAAAACATCCACAACGACTCCTCACCACCCACTAACGTGTTGCAGAAAACCAACATTGTTTATAAATTTAAATGTCCTCTGGGAGATTGTATCTCCTACTATAAAAATAACACCTATGTTGGGCACACAACGACACTTTCACGTAGGCTAAGTCTTCATTTGAATAACACTTCCAACATTTTTAAAGATTTGCAACATACGTGTCCACATTCGCAATTCAGGAAAATCCTAGTTGAAAACACCTCCATGCTTTTCCAAGAAAAGAATAAACACAAACTAAAATTCCTTGAAGCTATTTATATAAAAAAATATTGAAACCAAACTTTAATAAAATTAGTTATGAATACTCCACAAATATTTTAAAATGTGTACAATAGATAGTCACTAAATATTAGTGTTCGTACTAATAGTTTTTTTCCTCTATTTTTAGACTACTCACGTCAGAAAATCTGCCATAACAATACCTAGTTACTTCCCCTGAATCGGGGCTCCCTAGCCACAGCATGACACAACAAATTTTGTCTTCCACAACCAAGAACACTAAAATGTTTATCCTATAATTAACAATACCCTGATTATGACATTATGCTATGTCGAAAGTACTCGGAAATAAATACAATATGAAACCCGCCATACTACATCCAACCAACCTTGATCACCCCCTGTATTCTACACTAGGTTAGAAGGACGTTTCACGGAGCCAGCTTCTTTCCAAGAACAGCTAATTCGTGGAACAGATTCCTATGTGTATACTTCCCCGAATACTATAATCTTAACGTCTAAAGTTAATCGTTTTCTATACCCCAATCGTTATCTATCGTCCATATCCTCATAATCGCCACTCCCCACTTCATCATCATTATGTTCATATCACGTACCTCAGGACAATAAAAGAACAAGGTTCAGAAAGACAGAAGATGGCTAGAAGATGTTGCATTAAAATTTTTAAAGAACGTAAGTGGAAGAGACTTCCACAGGTGGGAAGTGCGAGAAAAGAGTTATTAGAATAGAACATACGGTTTCAACAGTAAAATGATGAGATCTCTTTGCCAGTCTAGCAGTGCGATTAAATTGATGCAGTCGAGTTACCAAGGAGGAAAGCTCATTATAACCATTGCCGTGGAAACATTTATAGAAAAGGCATAAGGAATCTGCAAAGCAGCAATATTCAAAGAAAGGACGAATGGTAGAATTATGTCTGCAAGATGGATTCCACCGAGAAGAATTATCTGGCACGAATGAAAACCAAAAAGCGCAATCGTTTCAATCATGTTTCCATCATATTTTCTCATATGTAGTGCATGTAGAATCTTTTTATTTTATAGGGAGGATTCAATTTTAGACGGCAACAGACTTTTAATGTTGCAGAGTCTGTTAATAAATAATATCCGTGAGGTCTGATTCAGAAGAAAATTTACTACAAAAAGGAGGTAGAAATGCACTCATTTATAAAAAAAAAAAAAAACAAGATAGATAGATAGATAGATAGATAGATAGATAGATAGATAGATAATCAAACGACTGAGATAGATAGATAGATAGATAGATAGATAGATAGATAGATAATCAAACGACTGAGATAGATAGATAGATAGATAGATAGATAGATAGATAGATAGATAGATAATCAAACGACTGAGATAGATAGATAGATAGATAGATAGATAGATAGATAGATAGATAGATAGATAGACAGAATCAGAATGAGATCAGTAGATAGATAAATAATCAGCTCTAATTTGTTGATTAATTTCTCAGCCTCCCCTCATCTCTACCCTATTTTTCCTGTACGTCAGCGAGTTGAAAAATAAACATAGTAGCTGACCACCAAACGAATGCATCAACGAGACATTTACGTCTTTCATGTGATATTAAAACACGTAAATATCTCTCAACATCCTACAAAATACAGTTTCATCTTTATTACCATCTCTTCTCTCTCTACCCACCCACCCCTCTCTTGTTATCCTTCTTGCCAAACTTCGTTCTTCGCCCACTTTTTTTTCTCTCAACCTTCACTTCCTTTCAATCGTGTTCCCAACTATATTTTCATTATGGCACTGTTTTGCGGTATTTTAGAAATCTCCATTACAAATTTAATTCATTATTTTGATGAATTTCCACAGTAACGCTAAATGAGATTCAAGTGCCAACAAGTCTCTGCAGTAGACACGTATTCTCATCAGCATTCTTGAATATTTCTATAACACTTTTGGAGGAAAATGTATGGCAAAGTGGACAAAAGTTTTCTTGTGACGCGTTTTGTCCTTTTGGACTTCACAGGACTAAATTTGTTATGTTGGTGCGACTACGCATGCGCACGAACGAGGGATGCTGGGAATTAATTCGTTTTTTTAATCTTCATTTAGATTTTTTTTTTTTTTTTTTTGCTTCCATCACTTTTTATTATTAGGTTGGTGCAAAAATAATTTCGTTTTCTAACATATGTTACTATGTGAGAAAACGAAATTATTTTTGCACCAACATAATAGATATCCCATACTGTGATAATAGAACATCTTCCAGGAATGATGAAATGCTGTAAGAGTCAGGCCGCAAATTTACTGTGGATAACCTTACGATCAAGGCACTCTCTAAATATTTTCGTCGTAATGAATTTTCTCATTTGATCAGAGTAGCATTTTGCACATTATATTAGTTTTCCTTGTTCTTGACAACAAAAATAATAAACACTATTTGTTCTATTGTTTATTGGAATGGCTGACAAAACCTCAGATAATTGCCAATGGATTCAAACTTTATAAAATGGTAAATAATAAGGATTTCTTTTTATAGTTGGTTCACATATTTTAATAATTTAGTAAATGTTTATAAATTTATTAATAAAACGTTCTTTTCGTATTTATTCTTTATAAATTGGCAAATGATAAATATTGCATTGTATTAGTTTTAATTCTGTTAGTTCTGAGAATGTTGTAAATATAACATTATTCTTGTAAATAAGCAATCTAATAAATAAATAGTGTTTAATTATTTCTTTATTTTAAGCATTTCACTCCAAAGCTGGAGTGTCAGTAGCACGCAAGGAGTTACAGAGAGTGAACATAAGATTAAAGAGAGGTGTTTTTTTTTTTAAATTATAGTTATCAGCGAAGCAAGTAAAAGGAATGGAGTTCCACTGTCGGGAAGTGCGAGAGAAGAAGCTGTTGAAGTAGAAGAAACGGTTACATTTAATTGTTTCGACAGTAAAAGGATAGGTCTGAGATGCCAATCTAGCAGCACGCTTAAATTCATGCAGTTGGGGCAGCCGTGAAAAAAGCTCATCAGAGCAGTTGCCATGAAAATATTTGTAGAAAAGACAGAGGGAAGCCGCATCACGTCTGTGGGAAAGTGACTGGAGTCGAGATGCCAGGTCAGGACTGATCACATTGCATATCCGTCTTTGGATTTTGTTGAGAACCTCATGATGAACAGCAGGGGCACTAGACAACATATGGCAACAATATTCAATGCAAGGACGAATGGCAGATTTGTAGATGTGAAGGATGGACTCAGACGAGATCAACCTTCTGGCGCGAGAGAATTAACTTTCCTTGCGGTAGATGTAGCTATTGATTGAATGTAGATGTTTCACCTCAGATCAGTGAAAAATGTGAGACCAAGAAGACGCGGAGAGACGCTCATATGAAGTTGAGCATCAACCATGCTGATAGAAGGCAGTGGGGGTGTTCTCTATGATGGCTAAATGAGAGAAATTTCGTTTTGGAGGCATTAAAATTCACAAGACATTTTCTGCACCAGTCAACCACAGATTGTGGGAGTCCTTTTCGAGACCAATGGCCAAAATCTCAAAAACGAAAAAAAAAAAAAAAAAAAAAGAAAAAACACCTAAATTTACTTTCATCATATTTTTAGGTTTTATTCCAATTTCTAATCATTTTTTAAAACAATAAACATTGCCGAAGAGCGAAGGTAGTTAAAATACTAGCGGTGTCATGGGAAAAACCCTCTTATTACGGGTACGAAGGTCCATATTGACAACTTTTTTCTGTTGTTTTTTTTTCTGTGTGTGTGTTTTATCAACCTTGGCCTTTGTATAGTGATTTTCCAAGCGTAGCTTAGATGTGGCACAAGGCCGAAAGTAGGGGGCACCCAGTGAGCATCGAACTCACTACTTAGTCGTAATTGTTCTAGCGAGACAAGCTTGCTAACCATTACACTACCCCTAGGCGTCCACCTTGGCCTTTGTAAAGGTTATGTCTGGATTTCCGGAATGAGAAATGATCATTATTTACATTATTTAGACTCTGACTCTTGTTCTCATCTTCCTTGTTGCTATAACAACGTTTCGACAATTCCTTCATCAGGCGCTTGTTAATATAGGTATCCTTCAGGCAATTTTAAAGTGAACCCTTTATTTAATCCACGGGCTAGATTTTCTTTCAATCCTCTGACCATGTTTAGGAATATCTCGTCTTGGTCTTATTTCGTACTGCTCAGTTATTGCTCGCCCTTTTTGCCAGTTTGAAATTCCATGAAGGTTACATTTATATAGTTGTTTTGGACTGCTATTAAGAGCGAACCGTTTCTCTCTCAATGCATCCTTTGCGTAGCCATCTGCTGTTTGTCATGTGTACTTTTCTAATCCTTTGTTTGTTGAACTGATACAATTCTCCATGCTGACGAGTCGTCATCTTCCTTCTTATACATCGTCTGATGATTCTAAAGTCTTATTCATTGTTATCAGTTCCTTTCTTGTAGACTTTAGGAAGATATAAAAGTATTTCAAAGTCAAAGTTTTATTCTTTAATTAACTTGTGTTGATAGTGGTACCTATATATTACTGTTATTTCAGCCTTCTTTTTAACCGAGTTTTTTGTCTTTGTTGTTCAATCTCCACGCATTGTCTTTTTTTAATCGATTGCACAAAACAGATCTTTAGCCATCGATGATTGGTAATAGTAATATTAGCCGTTTTCTTAACGCTTTGAGACCTGACCACCGCTTTACCGGTGGCAGAGAAAAATGGTGTAATGCCCAACCACTGGTTGAACGGTAGGTAAACTATTTTTTTTTATATATCTACCATGAGACATTAAATACCAATTACTTGCGAATTTTGACTCAGGAGCTCAGGCAGAAGGGTTAAAATTGTTCAGGAACTCAGGGTTCAAAGGGTTAAAATTAATATTCGGCATTCCTTGATTTAACACAAATCTCTCTCTCTCTCTTTCTCTCTCTCTCTCTCTCTCTCTCTCTCGCAGGTGTATAAGTCCCAAAAATTCATACAATATGGCAATGGAGATGAGGATAACAGTTTGAATAATGTAAATAATGTAAGTAAGCATAACACCTCATCTCAGAGATATAGACATATATTTTCTCCTTATCTGTAACGGTAAGGGCAATAGTTGCTGTTTAAGTAAACATTCAGCATTCTCTCATTGTGTCTGCCTTTTGTGTACAACCGGTGCTACTATTTAGTCCAGGAAAATTGTTTAAAATAGCTGACCAAGAGCAGTAACAACAAACAATTTAATATTATTATCGCTAACCACAAATCTAGTTACTTTAATTGATTTTAAGAATTATATTTACATTAAAGTTTTTTGTTGCACAGTGTTTATGAATGAAATAGCAGCAACAGGAATGTTTTAGGTATCCTTTTTCTCCAAACGAATTTATTTAACCAAAATGGCTGACAGACTAATGACCTTCCTATCTCAAAAGTCACACCCTATTCTTGTTTCTATCGTTTGAACGCTAAAAACAACTAATAATACACCTTTAAACTCAGAAGAAAATAAAAACGTCAACACTTTTTCTTAAAGAATTCTCATATAGCAGAAACATAAGTAATAAGAAATTTTCTCTTTTTGCGTCTCCAAATAAACATTTAGAACAAGGGTGGCCAACTGTGGAACACCCGTCTGTTTCCTTGCTTCCCTGATAACTACAATCTTCAAAAATTTAAATGCAACGTCAATCGCCATCTCCGGTCATCTTGAACCCTGTTTATCTTCTGTCTTTTCCTCAATTCTCCCTATTCTGTCTTCTCTTTCACTTTCACTCTCAATAACCCCTGCGTACTAACGGCATTATCGTCTTGCATGGGGTAAATTGATTAAAATATAACATGTAGCTCACGACCTACAGCTGTTTTCATATATATATATATATATATATATATATATATATATATATATATATATGTATGTATATATGCGACCTGTGGAAACATGCTGAAATTACAGAAAGTTCCGGGTTTAAAAATGACCCATGACTCCGAATTTACAATTGCGTTTTAGGAAAGATCAAGTGTTATCGAACTGAAAAAAAATATTAAGCGATGGATCCTGATTTTCTACAGAATAAACAGTTGTACATTATTCAAGCTTTTGGTACGTATGTGTACTATGTTTAAAAATGTATAATTATGTAAATTAATAGTTAAAAAACTACATCTAATATATAAAGCCAAAATTTTGTGTGTGTCCGCTCGAAACTGAATTTTAATCAAATTACTTCGTATCCGCAATTATTGATTGGCTGTAATTTTGTGTGTAAATCCTACATAAAGCTGTGTCATCACGTCAGCTCTCTCCTCGGAAGTAGTTTGTTCCTAATTTTCATCAACGACCTTTCTGATGTCACCAGTTCTCGAATCGGTATCTATATCGATGACAACTACTTGCTCCTGTCTTAATGGTAAATCTGATAGGTTCGATAAAATAAAATTGGCAGTTGATATCGAAAATGACCTCCAATTTGTTAATTTTAATACCCCCAAAATGAAACTTCTCTGTATTAATCATCTCAGAGAACACTTTTATCTATGGCTGATGCTAACTTCCAAGAAATTAACTTATTGTTACTCGGTATTGCTAAGTCTGCTGCTAGGAAATTAGTTTTACTATGTCATGCTAGATAATTTTTCTCGTCAAAATCTTTCGTTCATGTTTATATTTCTCTCATACATCCGTGCATTGAATATTGTTGCCGCATATGAAATGGTGTTTTTACTATATATCTTGAGATTCTTGACAAAATCCAAAGAACCTGCAATGTTGTCAGTCTTGACATGACATCTCAGTTTCAATTATTTTCCCCATCACTGAATCGTAGCTTCCCCGCGCTTTTTCTGTCAATATTTTTACTTTCCTCGGTATAACGATAAACTACATCCGCATCATGGGTATAAGGATAAACTAGATCCAACATCAAGGCTTCTGGTCAGGAGGTTTTCAGGGGTGTGAAACCACCTCTTAATTGCTGACCTGAGGTCGTAGCAGCTGTTAGTGTCCCAGCTATGGGCAAATAGTTAACTCCCAAACTGGGATCAAAACACAATGAAAGTCTGAAAATAGTTTTTTTATACAAGTCATACATTTTTGAAAAAATGTTGCCAGCAATACATTTTTGAAAAAACAAATATTACTTGCAATATATTTTTGAAAAAAATTTATTACCAGCAAATACATTTTTGAAAAAGATTTTCACTAGCAATATATTTTTGAAAAAAATGATATTACCAGCAATACATTTTTGAAAAAAAATATTACCAGCAATAAAAATCTTGTTGGCCTTAAAATAACCCATTAAGTTGATTTGCCTTAAAAGAAAATAAACCAAAACCATCAAAATATTTTCATGGCAATTGTTCCGATGAGTTTTCTGTTTTGTTTCCTCGACTTCATAAATTTAAGCGTATTGATAAATTGGCAGCTTCGTACCATCCTTTTACTGTTGAAACCGTAAGTTCTATTTTAATCGTTTCTTCTTTTCACCTGTGGAACTCTCTTCCGGCTTCTTGTTTTCCTGTCAACTACGATCTTCAAAAAGTAAATTACAACGTCAGTTGTCATCTTGTCTCTTTATAAATCCTGTTCTTTGATTGCTCTTTCTTCTCAATAAGCTTTTCTAAGTTTTATTCACACCCAGTAACCTCCTTTCGTCTTAGTGGCTTTATTGCCTTGCTTGGATGGAAATGATTTTTAAAAGTACGGTTTTATCATCTATATCGATTAGCATGTGCCTAATAACTACAAACTAGAATTGAAAGTGGAAATGACCTAAGCATTTACAACTGAGCTTGAGAATAAACAAAAAGTAAACAATGTATTCAAGGAAGTAAGAAATTTTGACATTTTCTAAATAGTGTATTGTGAAAATTTAACAAATCATAAATTAAATTAACGACTCGCAAATTGTTTAAAACTATAGCACTGTCATAACCTACATCCTCTTGACGTCAGTTTAGACTGACATATTTTTTCCTTATATATAAACCAATGTTTTTCAACCAGTGTGTCCGCGGAACCTCAGGGTTCCGCAAGAGGTCGCTAGGTGTTCCGCGAGAAACAGTGATAAATACTCTAATGCATTTTTAATTTTATATTCGTAAGTTTACTACATACATAGGGTATATTGTTGGGAAATCCTTTCTCCTTATAATAAAGTCTTCAACCTATTATATTATATAAAATTATAATAATCATAGGCAATTTATTTAACGAGGTCTATATAGTGTCAGTGTGGTACCACCTTCTCTGGTTAGTGAACAGGACGTGTACGTGCGGATTCGTGTACAGGACGATTGTCTATATATTGTTTACCACGTGAACTACGAGATGAATATAAAAGCGATAGATATTAATAATGGTATATAATAATTTTTATGCAGACATAAAAACTATTTCAAGGATTTCTCATGGGTAAAAAGGTTAAGAAAACGCTGATCTATACTATAATTATAGACTATAATTATGTAAATGTTTCACAGAAATATGTTGAAATTTTTCTGTTTTCATCTGAAATCCCAAAAAATACGAAAAATGTTCACAATAAAAAAAAAAAAAGACTTCAGTTTAAACTGACATTTTTTTCCCGCTTAAATCAAAAATAGGTGTATTCAGAATACGTCCCATGGGTTGTATGGTCTCCGTGTTAGCACTCAGTGTAGCCCGTTAGGTGTTTCGAAAATAGTAATTTTTTGTCGTCATCAGAATAGATTCGGCGACTGATTACGTCCGAAAAATTAAATTTTGTAGTAGCATGACTTTATTCAGCCAATATTTGGTTTTGATTAAGACCTTACTTCCTTTGGGCGACATTAATGCTTATGCGCCATGTTGTCCCTCAGTAATTTAATCTAAACATTTATTATTGCGAACCGAAACTAATTTTTTGCGAACAATGCTGCTTTTAATATTTACTAATTGTACAAGTCCAATTTAAATCTATAATTTCGGAAAGCGAAATTCTCACTGAAAAATGTTCGAAAATTTCCGGATTTTTTATCTGAAACAAAAGAAATAAAAACTTTAAGCAAAGTGATCACAGTATATGTAAAAAAAAAGAAAAACTTGGTAAATCCCTATGCTTAAGCACTTCGACGTGGTGTAATGGTTAACAAGTTATTCTCGCTAGATCAGTTACGACTGAGTAGTGAGTTTGATCCTCACTGGGTAGTCTATATTTTCGGCGTTGTTACTCATCCTAAGCTACGCTTAGAAAATCATTTTAAGGTGCCCCGACGTAGTAGCAAGCTTCTCTCACCAGATCAGTTACGACTGATCCCCATTGGGTGCCTCACTGGGTTCATTTAAGCCTTGTGCCAGAACTAAGCTGAGTTTAATAAATCCCTATGCAAAAAAAAGGGGGGGAGGTCAGTTTTAACTGATGCCAGGTCGATTACGACAATTTCGATTATACGATTTTACGGTAGATAGTTTTCAAGAATTTACTCTCTTCGCATTATTTATTCGAACAGTGGCATAACAAATACACTGCCATCTAGTGTCGACAGTGAAAGAAAAATACCTTTTTGTAGTCGCGTTACATTAGTGATATTAACTGTTACATAACAGAGAAAATGTACCCAAATCCGCTTAGCTTATTACAGTGTCTGATTATTTGTGTAAGTTTTTAAACACGTAAACCAGTGGTTTTCTACCTTTTTTGCCAAATGATCCTTTTTCACTCTAAGTTTGAGTGTCACCCAACCCCAATTTCCTGGATTGCCCGACTCAAAAGGTGCATTCCAAATAATATGCATATGTTACTGAAAATCATAATTATTTTCCTTATTAGTAAATACTAGCAGCATGGCCCGGCGTTGCCCGTGCTTGATTCAAAAATTGTACGACTCATACAGCAATCGCTATCACATGACTTAAAATATTTATGTCCTTCCTTGCCTTTAAAGGAGTGCCCTTTTTCCGTGCTGATGTTGCTACATGCCTTACTTCTTGTCTCACACTGCGAATTTTTTCTAAGCTCTATACTAAACATTAAATCTGTTACGAAAAAAGAACTAAACAAAATCAACACAAAACGATCAGCTTTAAAAAAGGACTCGTAACTGGAAAAACCGAATGAAAAAAGAATGTTAACAACAAATGCTTTTTCACACCCAACCCAGTTCTGCGGAATCAGAATCAACGTTGAGTTTAAGCAAGCGAATGAGCCAATTGGAGTAAAGTGCCATGCAGATTTAAATTTTTCCCACTTGTGACGAATGCAGATATCGATTTTTTTTTGCATGCTAGCATGCTAGTTAACATTCGTGTCAGTCAGCTGTTGGCTCTCACGCTGGCCAATAGAATCTTCCTGCTTATTCGTGGCAGCCAGCTATAGGCTCTCACTCTGGCCAGTAGAAAATGGCCACAAACTACATGAAAACTGCCGTGGAAGCATGAAAAAATCGATTATTTCCGCTATCGATGGGATTTGGGAAATGCAAAGCCGGTCTTGGCCTTCCAGCTAACTTGGAGCATGTGCATGTAGATTTTGGTGCAAATCCGTCGAAAATTGCGGCCGTGCATTCGTTACACACACATCCTGCTTTTTATAGATAGAGATGCAATTACATGGATTATTTTTTAAAGAATAAAAGGTTATTTCCTCGTAAATGAATATAGCGAATCTGACTTGAATTGGAACTCGGCTCTCCTATACCGAACTGTTATCCATTACACCAAACCCACATCCATAATCGCACCACTTTATATATCCCAGCTGTCACACATCTCGGTACTGTCAAGGATCCAGTATTCATGTATGAACCGGTGTTTCAACATGATATGGCCGTATGAACGCCCCCGTATAAATTCTGGATTATTCTAATATATTTCCCAAATAAAAAGATTTCCTAGCAGCTCGAAGATTTCACTGTGCCCTAGTTTATCAAATGTTTTTGCGTAAACTGGCAATTGATTTGTTACATATTCGTTTCTCCACTTAACAAGTAAGATTTCCGTATCGAATTTTAAACAGATTCCCCGGAAAAGTAGTAGGTTAGACCGGACTATCTAAATTTGTTTGACCGCCAATATAGAAAAAGGTGAACTGTGAATTCAAAGCTGATTGAGTGTGGATCTAGCTACTCCACCTAGTAAAACCTACTTGTTACGAAAACCGCAGAAGCTACATTTTTTTAATCATATTCACCCCAAGCAAAGCAGTAAAGCCACTAAGACACGAGGGTTACTGTGGGTGAAAGAATTAGCAAACAGAAAACATTTTAAAGGAGCGAGTATATAAGAGTAATCAGGACAGTAAATAACGATTGACATTGCATTTTTTGAAGATCAATGTTGGCCAGAAAGCCTGGAGCCGAAAGAGAGTTCCACAAGCGAGAAGTGTAAAAAAAAAATAGAAACTGTTATCATAGAATTTACGGTTACATCTAGCCAATACAACTGTAAATCTAGTACAGCGCTGAAATTCATTAAGTCTAGTTACCGTAGCGAAGAGCTCGTCCGAACAATTACCATGAAAGTATTTATAGAATAAGCATAGGAAAGCAATTTTACGGCGGTGGGAAAGTGTCTGAAGCCGAGACCAATAATATTCACCATTCTTCTTTGGATTTTATCAAGGATTTCTATAGAAATAGCAGGAACACGGGACCAAATGTGGCAGTAATATTCTGAGTATGGACGAATGGTAAACTTATACATATATAAGATAGATTCCGGAAAGAAATTGTTTAGCGCCTCACTGAACCAATTTTCTTAACAGCTGACCTAGCAATAGATTCAATGTAGTCTTTTCACTTCATGTCAGCCAGGAATTTTAATCTGGGAAGGCGCAACGTATCACTCTCCTAGAGGTTAGCATCAGCCATGCCGATGGAAGGCAGAAAGGGGTCTGTCATATGATTAACAGTTTAGTTATAGAGGCATTAAAATTAACAAGCCATTCTTTACCCCAGTTAAAAACAGACTGTAAGTAATTTGTGAGATCAACCGCCAATTTGACTTTATCGAACTGATCAGACACAGAATCGATATAACACGGCCCGAGCTGTCAGTATACTTTTCAACAGATCGTTATCTACTTTCCGCCTCGTTCCTTCATCTGCTTCTCTCCCACGTTACGTTCCTTGATCACAGAGAAGTGAAAATCGAATGCGTATTATACATGGAGAATTACGGTAGTTAAAAGTATTCACTACTATTTCTCTAGTAGTTTCGTCTTCAAGGTTAAGACTGCTTTAACCTCTAGTTGAATCAACTGTTATTTATATAGTAGAGATTTGCATATGAATACAACAGAGGGAAAAAAAGTGTGTAATTGAGATGGGAAGAATAGTTTCAAAAAGCATCATGTCGACATAGACATCAGAGTATATGACGTTTGCAAACTTCTTTTATTATTATTATAATTTTGTTTTTATTGCCCCAAACTGAAATCAGTGTTTCAAAACAGCCGATGCTTTTGCATTCACTCCTGGCTGCATCTTTGTAGATCAAGGGCAGGTAAGTAGCTTTGGATTAAGGCAGACCACGTTTCGGACACGGGAACTGAGAAAAGGTGATGACGTCAACGATGGTTGTTGTATCAACTGTTGGTCACGTGGACAACATGCTGCCAAGGTGGGCCGAACCGAGCGCTCCCATCTGAAGTTGAATGTAAACAAGAAGAGCATAAAACATTTTGACGTCAAACTGGCGGTTATCATGGCATCCATTTCCTTAGTCCCTGCAACTTTCATCTCTCTCTCTCTCTCTCTCTCTCTCTCTCTCTCTCTCTCTCTTTCTGTCTTGTCCATTCTCTCCACATTTCTCTTCCTCTCAGTGTTTGTTAAGCTATACCTTGTTCTTTCTTTCTTTTTGCATTTTCTTTCTTTCTTTCTTTTTCACTTTCTTTCTTTCTTTTTCTTTTTGTTTTTCATTTTCTTTCTTTCTTTTTTATTTTGTTTCTTCTCCCATGCTTGTTTACTTTTTCTTTTTTCTATTTTTCTTTTTCATTATATTTTTTCCTTTTTATTTCCTTTGCATTTTATTTATTTTGTTTATTGCCTTCTTTTTCTTTCTTTTTCTTTCTCTTTACATTCTTTGTTTCTTTTTCTTTCTCTCTTCTTTCGTTGTTTTTTTTTTATTCTTTCTTTCTTTCTTTCTTTCTTTCTTTCTTTCTTTCTTTCTTTCATATCTCCTTCAATACGCCTTATTTTTTCTTTACTTTTCCCTGGCCTCCATTATTTTTCACTCCATTCTTTTTCTTTTAATGCAATTTTTTCAGACTTTTCTGTTTTAGTTGTCCTCACTTCTTACTCCCCACTCCCCCCTCTCTCGCTCTCTCTCTCTCTTTTACCTTCGTTTTTTCTTTTTTTATTTATTTTTCTTTCTTTTCTTCTTCCCGTCTGGCTCTCCCTTTCTCCCACTCTCTCTCTCCCCACCCTCTCTCTCTCTCTATCTATCTATCTATCTATTAGGTTGGTGCAAAAATAATGACGTAATACTGTCGTTTTTGACGTATTTTTAATGTCAAAAAACGACATTATTAGGTCATTATTTTTGCACCTACCTAATATCTATCTATCTATCTATCTATCTATTACCTCTTTATACTAAGTCCACTTTAATCTATCACAAAACCAAAAAACAACAAAGTTTATATTTATATATATATTAATAAGATATTACGATTAAAACTATTTAAATGTGCCGACAACTCACGGATTATTTTTTCATTTAACCTTTTAAAATTCGTTTTATGTCGGTAGTTTTTGTTTTTATACTACATAGGATACCTAGTGACAGAATTGTTTACTGATTCGGGACATAAAAAAAAAAGAAACTTGTATATGTAAGCAATAAAAATGTATTTCATACACTATTCCTACACCTCAACAAAATGGCCACACTTAAGGATGCATGTACCCAAGGTTAAGAACTACACCACTCCGCCAAAGTAAACATTCAGCGAGTCAGTTATGTGCCATGCAAGATATACATTTAGGCGATCATGTATCTTTTGATACCTGACTGACGAGGCAGATTTTATTTCCCGCAGTAGATCGCCATTTCTTTCTGCGGTAGACCAGTTGCCATCTAAGGCTATAGAACCCGGTCTGTCCTGCTATTTACCCATAGCTGGGGGAGAAAAAGAGGATCCATACCTTTTCCAAGGGTATTAACACGTAAGTGAATGTAATGGATTCGACTAGAATTCGAACCCGATTCTCCAATGCCTCAATCCAATTCGCTATCCATTATAACCTGTATTTAATTGTACATATATATCACTTTAAAAACTGCTGTAATTCAGTATATAATTGTTGGTAGCGGAGTATAAATTTGTTTTCGTATTTACGTTTGGAAAAAAAGCACTGGTCTTTTGTTCAGGAGCTTATCCTTTGTTATATATTTGTTTGTAGCAGAGCATAAATTTGCTTTCGTATTTGCATTTGGAAAAAAGCACTGCTTTTTTGTTTAGGAGTTTATCCATTGTTATATATTTGTTGGTAGCGGAGTATAAATTTGCTTTCGTATTTGCATTTGGAAAAAAGCACTGCTCTTTTATTTAGGAGTTTATCCATTGTTATATATTTGTTGGTAGCGGAGTATAAATTTCCTTTCGTATTTGCATTTGGAAAAAAGCACTGGTCTTTTGTTCAGGAGCTTATCCTTTCCTGTAAATTTGATTACCGCTACACAAAGATTAAGTTTTTTAGGTTTTATTCTAAGCTTGTCCTGCTTTTGCTTAAGCCCATAATCGAAACAGCGACGCTCGTACGATCACTGGAGTTAAACAACATCAGCAACTAGATGGGTGATAACTTGGGAATACCAAGTGCTGTAAGTTTGAATGTGTAGGTGGGGTAAAGGATAACGGCTCGGAATTAGAGATTGGATAGTCGAGTTCCAATTCCAGTTGGGTTCGTTATATTCCTTTACGCACAAATACAATTGGGAAAGATATAGATCAGTCTCTTCTCCCTCCAGCTATGCGTTAATTAATAGGACTTGTATCAGTAAATCATTATTATTTCTAAAAAAAACATTCTTACAATCTAAAAATATTTTCGGGCTTTAAATAATCTAAAAAAGGTTGATAGTCCGTAAAACACAAATGAATGAATCAATCAAAATATTGCTTTCCTTTTTTACTATGTTATCTATAGTTTACTCTGGTTTGTGTTATTTTGTTTTTATATATAGTTTGAGAGATTTGTACTATTTGTATATTTTTCTTGTTAAATTATACATACATATATATATATATATATATATATATATATATATATATATATATATATTAGGTTGGTGCAAAAATAATCTTCTTTTCCCTACAGCTATCGGTAAATAGCAGGAGAGACTGGGTTCTATAGCCTTGGATGGCAACTGGTCTAGGAGAAGGACAACTCTGAATTAAAAAATTGCGGAGGGTTGTTTGGGAACCTTTTGTCACGTAGTGCAGCAGGTCTCTGTATTTGGCCCTTCAAAAAGTGTGGTTGGTTCTGCACAAAGCCTTCACGACTATAATCAAATCATATGTACTGATTTTTGCGCTGTCGGTTCCTAGGAACTGAGCTGCCTGACCCTCATACGCCGAATGCGATGGGAGAGTCCATTATATATATATATATATATATATATATATATATATATATATATATATATATAAAGTGGTCTGTTTTTATTCAAACATATTTGCTCTGAATTTACATTGAGCTCTCTGGATATCATCCTCCTTGGGTCTACCCATACGGATTACCTAGTTTTGCATAAACTAAATATATATATATATATATATATATATATATATATGTGTGTGTGTGTGTGTGTGTGTGTGTGTGTGTGTGTGTGTGTGTGTGTTATACTCTGCTCTACGTTGTGTATTATTGAGCATTTTATTTTTTCTTACTCGATTGTTTTTTTCTTTCATTTGGCAAGGCATTATGGTGTTGGGTGATTTGTTTCTACTCAGATGTTTTGCGTCTTTTCGTTTTTTTCCCCAGATAACAGTTTGTTTAAATATATTTTTATTTGCAAATTGTATTATCCGGGTTTTTTGTACCAGTCGAGTATACGTATTAAAATAACACACACACACACATATATACATACATACATATATATATATATATATATATATATATATATATATATATATATACACCCATAATATAAATAAAAATAAATAAAAAATACATCTCTTTCTTCCTATGTGCAGAGTGTATCAGAATCACCAAGAGAACAATGAATAAATTTAATAAAGTGGGAACGCTGGATAGGAAAACTGGATCAGGAGGTTCGAACAGGATCATCATTCCACCTTGGAGCTAAAGAGATCAATTAGTAAAGAGCCAACACAATCCATAAGACGTTTGGCACGTGACAGAAGAGTTTCAGCTATGACAGTCCAAAGAGCAGTGAAAAATGAGTTGAAAATGAAATCGTATGTGAAAATTTTGAGGTAAATGTTTACTACAGGACAGAAAGTGAGATGGTTAGAGAGGGCGAAGATCATCTTGAATAAGTTGGAAAATGATCCTGGAATAATATATATATATATATATATATATATATATATATATATATATATATATATATATATGAACTTTATTTTAATCTTTCATGAGCTTCCGATCCTTAGCTATGATTAATTAAGGATGAACATGTCATTTTCATTTATGATCGATTTCATCACAATTTGTCTTTTAAGCTTGGAGAGTAATTATACATTCTTATTGCTGAAATTAGAGTCCAATAATGTTATAAAAAACCTCTGAGAATTCTAGTAAGATATCTTTAATCATTTCTAAGATACAATGGTTCATAGCTTAATCTAGCAATTGGGCAATTTTGGTGTTACACGTTTTGGACAACTCTACTGCTTTTATATATATATATATATATATACACAAAGCAAATTACGTTTGAAGTTTCAGTACAAATTCGAGTTTTATGGACGTATGTTCATCACATCAGCCCCCACTCCTAAGAGCTGTCTTCAATCGCGTAAAAATTCTCAAACGTCATTCTCTACAATTTCCATTACAACATCTCCATAATCGTACCCACCTTTTCCAAAGTGAAACATCTGCGCAAGTAATTTTGCAACTTACTACCGAAATTCTCCCGCACCTGTCGCTACATTCGTCTTCACCTGCCGAGAATATTTCCCCAACACTGATTACGAAAGACGTGCCCCGTTCCCGTTTTGTTTATGTAAACTGCAAGACGCTTTACGTCATTATCTGCAACTAACGTAACGCATACGCCTGTGCGCCATTATTGCAGATATATAGATACACACACATACATACATATATATATATATATATATATATATATATATATATTAACGGCACCCGGCTTTGCGCTAACGTATCTTCGTTTGAAAGATTTGCATCTGTCGTAAAATGGTTTTGTCTAAACGTTTTTAACTAATGTTCATCTAGTATAAGTTTCAAGAGTCACTTATTTTGGCGGGTTGTTGAATGACTTGTAATGTTATGGACATAGCAAAAGGATGTAGGAAGTTGAGATTATGAGAATATGGAGGACAGATAACAGTTGACCCTAGATTGTAGCGATTAGAGTACCATTCTTTCGAGATCGTCTTCCCCTAAGTCGGTGTTCTCGGGAAGATCCTATCCGAATAAAACTTCCTCCTTACAAACGGAAGACGAAATGAAGCGGACAGGCTAATGATTCGTCGCAATGTATGGTCAGTCTTAGCTATGAAGGTTAGAACTAGTGGAACATTTCTCATGGAAATATCGATAGTGTAGTGATAGGGTTGGGACGTTCGAGACGGTGTGAAAGGGGCTGTAGAGAAACTGTCGTAATTAATGTAGCGCAATAAGTTTATTTCATATACAACAAATTTAATATAGTCTGTGTTTGTTCAGTTTTTAAAATGTACTATTTAACAAAATGTAAACACTACTGACTGCTTTGTTTACTGCCTTTTGTTTATTCCAGTCTATAATATAAATGCTGAGGTCGTTTTCTTTGAATAATTATACCAGTGAATTATGAAAACCATCAACTAAACATCGCTAATTTATAAAGATTCAAAAAGTGCAGATCACAGTTATTTTGTCAATTATTATTTTTAAAGTTGAATTAAAAAAAAAATTGAGTTATTTCCATCATGCAAGAATTATGCACAGAATCTAATATGCCCAAACCCGAATAAATGATACAAGTAGCCCGCCTTAATACATCTCAACTTCAATAATCTAGTATTTATATAAAATACAATTTTGAATAAAATCTATGTACACTAATGAATCATAAGCAATATAAGTGATCAATTCAATTATTAAAAAATTAAAAATAAATACGATGTATCTAAATGCAAAATTCATGTCATAATAGATCATTTCATCTTAAATAAATCAACAATGTTTTGCGGCAATTTTTAACATCAGCTTGAGACTTATCTTGTTAAAAAGGTGAATAACTTAAGACATTATGCATAAAAAACTAGTGAATTTTGTTTCGAAACTTTGAATTTTAGTTACAGAGCACGAGCCAAGGGGAGTATCACCCAAAAGGATGCGAATCCTGCCACCAGAGCTAAGGGAACTCTAAAAAAAATTTAATGTTATTCATACGACACTCGCACGCGAATGGAAAAGGAATGAAAAGGTTTCAGCGGTTGGAAAATGGACAATTTAGAGAATCGACAACAACGGGTCGATTGTTGCGTGTCATTGCTTACACGTCACATTCAAGTTCCCGTTTTGGACAGGCTTGTTACTAGTGATGAGTTTCTCATCACAACACCGTGTCCGCCGTCTGTATGATAGTAAACATACGAGAGTAGAGTTCTGTGTTAAAAGATCGGTTCATGCCTTTCTCAAGGGAATCGATGCGATGTAAACTTGCTAATTTCCTTTTTCTACGACGATTGTTTTGTGTGTCTTTACAGTTTCGTAGGTCTTTACGGCTTTATTTCGGATATTAAACGCTGTCATCAGTGGATCCGTCGAGGAAACATAGATGTTCAGTAACCGAGAGGAGAACCTCATCCAAAGATTCTCAAGTTGAGTGAATGGTAGGATATTCAAGCAATCACCCGTTATGAACTGTTACAGAATAATCTATCAACTCTAATCTCTACAGGCAAAGAACTTTGTCGTTTGAAAGCAGCTTTGGACAGAAAATGCCTATCCTTAGTCAATAGAAGGAGAGTAATTTTTCATCATGATAATTCCCATTCTTACGCTATACGAGTGTTAGATGTGCTCAGTTGGGGAAAATTACTCCTGACTCCCGACTTTACACCTTCTGGCTATATCAGTTGTTTAGGTGTTTGCAGAAACAATTGGATGGCCTAAGGTTGACATCCAAGGAAGAGGGTGAACATTAGTAGATCGCGTATTTTACATCAAAGCCTAAAAATATTTACAAGCATCTACAGAAAGATGCTGAGGATACCATAGACCAAACATATGAGCAACGACGAGGTTTTAGAGAAAATCGAAACGAAAAGGAAACTTATTTAACATCAACAAGAGTCAGTTGAAATTTCTGGAACATGTAAGGAGGAAGAAGGGCTTGGAAAATCCGATCCTCACATGACAGAGTGAGGGGAAGTGGGGCAGAGGAAAGTAGAGCGAAACATACTTGATGGGTTTGAGAAAATGGATGATAGAACAGGGTTTGGGAGAAATAACAAAATGACAAAACATATTAGGAGCTAAAAGGGACAGGAAGATGTGGAGGGCCATGATCGCTTACGTCCTAAAGGGACACGGCAAATAAAAGAAGGTCTCTATGAACTTATTGACGGATGGAATGAGGTTCTTAAAAGCAAAGGAGGTCAAATTGATCATTAATTTTTTCTACAAGCATAATTAACTTCATTTGTAATAGACACGATAAGATCGGAGAGAACTTTCATTCCAACCTGATAATATGGCAGTGAATATTAAACAATTTCAAATATGGAGATTGAAAGCAACAGAAATGAACGGAGCGCGCGTATGCAACGGAGATGTCTTGAGGAAAATGAAAATAAAAAGGACACATACTCATAATCACAAAGAGACGGCTGAAATTTCTTGGACGTATCTTGAAGAAGGACAGCTTGGGGAATTTGATACTCACAGGACAGATCTTTTCATTATTATTCCCAACTTCGATTAATCTCAGAACCCTATCAACTTTGTATGAGATTGTGAATTCTTCAGGCCTTAGTGAGAGAGGGAGTCTCCTTTCAAGGACAATTACCAAACCAGGATTCGAAGCATAGTGCTCCAGAAATGAAAAGCAATCAAGAAAAAACACTAAAGCAACAAAGAGAGGCACCCATGAAACCACCACGTTCCCCATTTATTTGACATCACAGTTTTTATTTATTTATTTACACACACACGAATGGGCATATATGCTTTTCCTTATTACTGTGATAATGGACTGCTCCTACATATAAATACTGCAAGTAGCCACATTAGAAAAGGATTTGAGTAGTAGTTGATTTACTTGAGTCTTGCCGTTCTATGTATGTGTATTTAATAAAACTCTTCTCCGTTGTTTTCTCTATCTAGTCTTTTGTTCCTTCGATACTCGCTCTAACGACGGCCTTCGTAATTCTCGGCTATTTTGAACTCCCATCTATGAGTATTTAATAAACCTATTCTTCTTTGTTTTCCCTACCTAGTCTTCTGTTCCTATGATACTCTATGACCTTCCTAATTATCGGTTATTTTGAACAAAGCCCACATTGTAACAATTACTGAAATGAGGGCATTGACAAGGAAAGAGATTCTGTTAAAAAATTAATATTTGTTGTATAAAATAAATTCTTTTACTTTTAGTTTTTTTATACTTTGACTCCGGATTTGTTGATGTCCCTCCATATACCAGTTGGCTTTTACCTGCATTTGATCTGGGAAAATATACTATTAATTTCAATAATTTTATCGAGTTTTAGGAATATTGTGTAAATCCAGCTCTTTAACAAACCTTGTCTTTTTGCCATATCCCTGATATGTTTATTTGCTGTGAAGTGAAAAAAAAAATTTACTGAAACTCGTCTAAGAGGAATGATTCCATAATTATTGCTCGGCGTATCATAGGCACGCCTTTTGCTTTTGCGAATCGATATCAATGGCGTCGTTAATAGCTGTTGCGTTGATTGCTTGAGTTTGCAAATGAATTCGTCTAACTTTACAGACACACTAGAATATATTTACTCATGCAGACCCACACACCTACACTGAAATACTATCACATACACATACATGCACTCACAAACATACATACACGCATAAATGCACTAACACTTACAAACACACACAAACGCATGCAGACATACACACACTCTTACAAATACAAAAAATAAAATAAAAAAACTATTTTGTATTTTTAAGTAAAAGATAAAATTTAAGTAGCTACAGTGTAATAAGAACCTAACTATAAAGAACTATCATATAACAATATCATCATATGATTTAATCGGTAAAACCAACCCTGTCTTAATTACTGCTTTACAAATTCTAAGCATTCTTTTAAACAGTTGTTGAAAAAGATTGCAGAACTTCACAAGCATTCTTTAACCATTGAAAAAGCTCATTCTCTTCGAACTTTTCTATCCAATTCACCCCATACTAATTCAATGGGAGAACGATCAGCAAATTGAGGCAACCGAATCATAATTTGCAAAATGTTGTTCTTTTTCTTTTGACTCGAGGTAATTTTGACATAATTTAAGATCTTTGGAGCTTTGAAAGGTGATTTTTTTTTCAATTACACATAAGCGAAATGGTATAGTATGTCCTTGCAAAATCGAATGATTCTTTCTTAATGATTTCCTTGATTTGAATCAAATCTAGAGTCCTTTTATTAGTCTCAAAATGTCTGCTGAGTGGTTAATTGTGAAAATAAAATATAATATTTCTCATAGAAAATATGCACAATTTAGCAAAATATATTGTGGTCAGACGAATCGAAATTTGAACATCTTTGGTAGTAAAAGGAGCCCGGAGAAAAACTGGAAAAGAAAAATCAAATCTACTATATTGAAATTTTATCTTTCATTTAAAACGAAATACAAAAATATCTCATTTTAAGGTGTTTTGTAAAGAAATGCATGGTTTCTCCAAACTTTTTGCCTGTAGTGTACACACACACATACAGGTAGAATCACATACACACTCACAAATACACACAAACACACAAGCACACACAGACATATACAAAAATATGGAGGAAAATCAAATTGCATTGCTCTGAAGGACGATGTATATGTTATTGGGTCATCCACTTTTTCTATGTGTCGTATCTCTTCAGGGCGTTGGAAATCATGCCTCTCCCCAATTTCTTTTTTTTTTAACTCTTGGTTTATTTTGTTTCTTTATCTCTCCTAAACCCTGTTCTGCCATCCATTTATACAAACCGTTTCCTTTTCCCTTCTTGCCTTCAATGTCTCTTGTGAGTGTCAAATTATCCTAGCCCTCTTTCTTCATTATGTACTCTAGAAATTTCAATTGTCTCTTTCTGGTGTCAATATCCTTTTTGGCCGTAGATTCTCTAAAAAAAATCTTCAATATCTCCGGCCATCTTTTGACATAGTAACACTCATGCCAGTGCACCAGTTGTGTCTGTAATTTAGACACATGCAACGATAAGGTTCAGTGTGATGAAAGATTCCGGTTCAAACATTTGTCATACTGAAGACGTGTATACGCATTCTTTATGCTCAATTAGAGCCATTTGAGAGGAGCCAGATTGTGAGCTTTGATGGGAGGTTGATGGCCATTTCAAAGAATTGCTCTGCTTGTTGATAGTGGCACATCGGTGATGCTTGGAGGTTGACCTTGGTGGTTAGATAAACATTCCTACGTCTGTAGATTGGGCTGTGAATGTTCAGAGAGTAATTAATTACTTTACTTTATCAAGATCAATTTGATTAAAATTTGATAAAAATGACTCAGTTCCAAAACGAAAAGCCAAAGTTTTAGGTTTTCCTTCTTTCATTCTACAACGAAAATAATTACAAATGGATTTCAGTTGTCTTCGCGTTTCATTGGCGTCATTTCCAAGCCCAAATAGTTGTAAATGGACAACTCAAGTTTTGTATATATCCTTGTGCAAGCTTCTCATAACCTCTGTTGCAGGCCACTTTAACTCTATCTAACTCACACACGCAGACACCCCCACACACATATTTTGAAAGCAACACTCCCAAATGATGAGGTCAGAAGACAAGTAAATTAATTCTTTTCCAACAATTAAATTCATTGTTAGTCAGCAATGAATACCAGAAATTAAAAACAATATCAGCATCTTTCTTCTAACCATAAAATATGAAAGTCATATGGGCAAATAAATGATTGCACGTAGTCGATATTCTTATAAAATAAGCCTTCATATCAGTGCACAGTCTGTGTATGAGCTTTAGCCAGTAGCTCGTGCTGGGATTAGTTTCATTGTGTTTAAATATTCCAAAGGAGGCAGTTGTAATGCCACGGAGATGCAGAAATACGCCTTTTGTTCAATTAAAGATTGTGAAACGTCTACGGAATGGATGGTCATTTAGAAGAATTGCCGCAGATGTAGGACGTCGGCGGTGATTCGATATTGGTAACAGCGGTTAAATGACCATTCGGACATCCATAGATCAGATACTGAATAGTATAGAACATTGTCAAGATTGATCCATTTAAAGTTCCACAACAGTTGCATCTACAGTATAAATCACAGCAAACGTGGCCCCATGAGTGTCAACACGGAAGATTGAGAATTATTTACTTGCAATAGAACTCCGAGTACGTGTTACGGTTTTTTTTTTGGTATATATGACTAGTGAGCCAATCTAAATGACTTAACTTCCTTTATAGTCTACCAATAGAAGGTTAACCAATCAGAAGTCGCAGAACATGGTATCCGTCGTGTATAAAGGCGTCCATTTTTGTTTACCCTATCCGAAGGACCAGTGCCAATTTGTCAGGCGGAGATGACAGATGGAAGTACTACGCTCTGCTACTTTGCCACGATATCCACTGCGAACCTGAACTACGCTTTCCTACTGTCTCCGAAATATTCACTGCTGACCTCTGGATTCTATACTCGAAGACGACCGTCAAAATGTCTAACAGTACGGTTAAATCTACCCAGACTTCCATCGTTTCTGGGTATGACAGTAAACTTTATCCGACAGCAAGGTTTCCCCTGGAGAGAATTGAGGATCGTAGAATCACCTCTTTAACTGCTGTTGCTCCCAGGTTCACCCTGACTTGAGAAAATTACTTCCGAACAAAAATCAACAGTATATTTTTATAATAAAATGGCCAACAGTACATTTTTATAGGCAAACGACAATCAATGCAACGATGAAAAAATATAAAAATACATTTTTATAGTAAAATTACCAACAATATATTTTATGATCTACATACTATATATCTGAAAGATATACCTTTATTCTGAAATTATCAAATTATGTACAAATTTAGATTTCGGCATTAATTAACCCTGAGAGGTTGATATGCCGCTAAAGAATATCAACCAACCAACTAGAGTTCCACTTAAGCGAGAAGACCTTTATGAATATATCTCTCGTGGTGTGGCCAAAACGCCACCTAAGAAATGGACTAACATTCAGTAGTCTTCAGCAATGAGAACAAATTCTGCATTCAAGAATGCAATAGGCGGTTGCGTGTACAACGGAATCCTGAGTGTATTCCAGAATCCATTCGCTCACGCTTCACAAGACCAACCCCGACATCATGGTGCCATAAATTACAACTATCGCTAATGTTTGGTGTTTGAAGAAAGAACGCTGCACTGCGATAATTTCGGCTAGACAATTATTCAACCCGATCTGCTGCCTGGCTTCCAAGAAGAATGTTGTGTGCTGTTCTAGCAGGATAATAATCGCGTAAATCTCTCATTGAACGTTTATGTGACATAATGGAACGATGAATGACATGTTCCTTTTGCCCAGCTACATCTTTTGCTGGATTGTGGCGCGCTACATTTGGATACTGGGATTTACTGCGAACAAAACATGTGAGTAACGAAGTAGTTTTCGGGAAAATTGTCCCTAGAGGTGAACGTAAAATCAGAAAGGTGCAGTTTATATTTCTGGAAGGACGGCTTAGAAAATTTAATAGTCACAAGATGTTACTGGAGAAAGAACGATCTTTATGTGTTTGTGTGAATGAATGGCAGAGGAGGGGACTAGGTAGGCTAGTAAAGAGCTTAGAGCAACAAGAGACAGCAAGATGTAGAGAACAAATGCCGCTCATGTCCTGAAGGGGGTGCCTTCACAGAAATCATATTCTTATTTGTGGATAGGCAAAGGCTACGAAATACATACAAACTGATAGATAGATAGATAGATAGATAGATAGATAGATATGAACAGACTGAGATAGATAGATAGATAGATAGATAGATAGATAGATATGAACAGACTGAGATAGATAGATACATAGATAGATAGATAGATAGATAGATAGATAGATATGAACAGACTGAGATAGATAGATAGATAGATAGATATGAACAGACTGAGATAGATAGATAGATAGATAGATAGATATGAACAGACTGAGATAGATAGATAGATAGATAGATAGATATGAACAGATTGATATAGATAAATACATCGATAGATACATACATACATGTATAACTAAATACATAAATATATAGATTTTTTTTAATAATATTAATAATTATAGAGCATATATTAATAACAAGATTGATAACAAGATTGATTTACCAATGTCCGCCTGATTTGAAGCCAAGCGACAAAATGGAAAAACCAATGTTTATAAAAAGTGAAACAAACTTGCAAATTCATATTTCGTATATTAAATTCAATCAATTCAAACTTTTCCCTTATTTTCAGTTACTTACCCGCTATATATATATATATATATATATATATATATATATATATATATATATATATATATATATATATATATATGAAGAAATATAGTCTTAAGGTGTGCTATATTTATGGAATAAAGTGCTCAATATCAGAGATAGAGCGTGTGTAAATATAAAAGTGAACATAGAAGTCAACACTTAGAGGCTCTAAGTGTTAACTTCTATGTTCACTTTTATATATATATATATATATATATATATATATATATATATATATATATATATATATACATACATACATACATACATACATACATACATAGATATGTTATGTTATGTTAACATTATTTCAACGTTAATTCAAATCATCTTCAGGCTAATATTAACTTTATTTTCAAAACAATATTTTTTTCTGAAATTCTTGTGTATAAACATCGACATTAAATATCTACAAGAGCATCTAAAGAGCATCTCATCAAATATCTACAAGAGTATTTGCTATAGAATTGACACCTAACCTGTTAGTCTCGGAAGCTATTGCTCCTAGAGCAACTGCACTAGATAAAGCCAGATTTTGTAAATATCCCTGAATTCCGTTCCAATCTTTCTTGCATCTAATCTTATCACAGAGATATGTAGTCAGTCTAGTATAAAATTTAAAAAGGTTATTCAGGACTATATTTGTAATTAGAGATCGCAATCTTTATGAAAAAATGTTCTTATTTAACCTCATTTCTTTCCTTCTTTCTCTTTCTCTTCTTCATCCTTGTCCTTGTTTTTTTTTTTTTTACCTTCCCCCCTCTCTCTCCCTCTCTCCCCCTCTCTCTGTCTTTATGAACTTTTCTTCTTCTAACATATTTACTCACGCCCCAGTCGTTCTCTATTCACGCTATTTCACGGGCTTTTCTCTTTGCTTCTCGTTTACATCACCCCCTCTCACCCTTTCTCTGTTCCTCTCCTTAATTTTTCATGTAACAAAGTTCACAACAGGTAAACGCACCAGACATAAAACAGGTTACTGATTGTATAAATACGTAGATACATCAAAATGTCACCCAGGCCTAATGAGGCAAAAATCATTAATATCAAACAAAAAAACAACTCTTTACTAACATTATTTCTTTCATTGTCCTGGCACTTAATTTACATAGATTGAATATTATACAGTGAACATTTTAGACTAAAATTCAGCTATTACAATAAGCGACATACTTATTGATTCAGTCTCATAGATAGATAGAAAGATAGATAAATAGATAATGATCAGACTGAAATAGATAGATAGATAGATAGATAGATAGATAGATAGATAATGATCAGACTGAGATAGATAGATAGATAGATAGATAGATAGATAGATAGATAGATAGATAATGATCAGACTGAAATAGATAGAGAGATAGATAGATAGATAGATAATGATCAGACTGAGATAGATAGATAGATAGATAGATAGATAGATAGATAATGATCAGACTGAAATAGATAGATAGATAGATAGATAGATAGATAGATAGATAGATAGATAGATAGATAGAAAGATAGAAAGATAGATAAATAGATAATGATCAGAGTGAAATAGATAGATATTATAGATAGATAGATAGATAGATAGATAGATAGATAGATAGATTATGATCAGACTGAAATAGATAGATAGATAGATAGATAGATAGATAGATAGATAGATAGATAGATAGAAAGATAGATAAATAGATAATGATCAGAGTGAAATAGATAGATAGATAGATAGATAGATAGATAGATAGATAGATAATGATCAGACTGAAATAGATAGATAGATAGATAGATAGATAGATAGAAAGATAGATAAATAGATAATGATCACAGTGAAATAGATAGATAGATAGATAGATAGATAGATAGATAATGATCAGACTGAAATAGATAGATAGATAGATAGATAGATAATGATCAGACTGAAATAGATAGATAGATAGATAGATAGATAGATAATGATCAGACTGAAATAGATAGATAGATAGATAGATAGATAGATAGATAGATAATGATCAGACTGAAATAGATAGATAGATAGATAGATAGATAGATAGATAATGATCAGACTGAGATGGATAGATATAGATAGATAGATAGATAGAAGACTGATCGATGGATATGTAAGTAGGTAAGTAAAATTAACTTTATGTTCAGTGACAGAAAAATAGCGTTCCTGAAAATGACTGCGCAGTTTTACGCGAATTCCTAAAAGAAAGAAATGCTAAATGCAGCCTGGTATTCGGTATTTCTCTTATTTCTCAGCTCATGTGAGAGTTTCAAATATTTGTTCTCGCATGACCACTTAAGCTATACCCTGAAGATGACAATCATAATACGAACGAGTAACCAAGGTGGGAAATTCTCAGTGAATGTGAACCCATTGGCAGTCGAAGTAAAATTTCATCTGTGCAACAATTAGATTCATTGATACTTTTTTTTTAATTCCGTTTCACGCTGACTCAGAATGATATTTGAAATTCTAAACAACTGAGTCGAATTTTCTTCTTTTTAAAAAAAAAAAAATTATTTTTGACTCATGTAAAGAACTAAATGATTTGAAGATTCTTTTCATGATCAGCATTTTTTAAATTTTTAATTTATGAATGCTTTCCAGAAATCGACAAACACAAAAAAAACCAAAAAAAAAACCAGTAAGATAGTATAATATAGGAAGACGAGCAGGTAAGACGTCTTCTTTTACCTGTGTACTGTGTAGCAACAATACGTGGGGCGATCATGACTTTCCCAAATCACCACTCTCTTGTAGCACTTAACGTTTGTCTCTCTTCCAAGACTAACGACCCGTTCTGCCATCTTTTCAAAATGTACACAACAGATAGGTGTATCGCTGCCTTCCCTTGAACTTCATGCTCTCGGTATGCCCTGTCCTGTGAGTGTCAAATTCTCCAAGCCCTCTTTCCTCGTGGTAGTTCAAGAAATATCAACTCATTTCTGATTCTGGGTATAAGCGTCCTTTTTATTTCCATTTTCCTTAATTCTTTTTCGTTGCTTACGCGCTCCGTTCATGGTATTCTCAGCATCCTTCTGTAGAACTACATTTTTGTTGACTTCAGTTTTCTATTCAGCTAGTCATTATCAATTCATAAAATGCATTTTTTTTTTCATCATTCCAACCGGAGCAAGACAGGCATGCCACTAGTGTGCAGAGGGTTACAGGGAGTGAAAGTGAAAGAGAAGACAGAGAATAGGGAGGTTCGAGGAAACGAGAAAAGATGAACGGGATTCACGAAGACAGAAGATAGCGATCTACGTTGCATTTAAATTTTTGAAGATTGTAGCAATCAGGGAAGTAGGTAAATGGAAGGGAATTCTGCAGCTGGGAAGTGCGAGAAAATAAGTTTTTGGCGTAAAAATGTCGGTTACATTTAGCTATTTCAGTGGTAAAAGGGTGGGATCTAGATGCCAATCTTAAATTCATGTATCCGGTGCACCAGGGAAAAACTGGTCAAAGGAATTGCCATGAAAATATTTATAGAAAAGACAGAGGGAAGCCAGGTCACGTCGGTGAAAAAGTGACTAAAGTCGACATGCGTGGCCAGGATTTTGTCAAAAATCTCGAGATGTACAGCACCAGACCAGATATGGCAACAGTATTCAATGCGCGGACGAATGGTAGAACTGTAAATGTGCAAGATGGATTCTGACAAGAAAAAAACTTCTGGCACGTCACAGTGACCCAACTTTCCTTGCAGAAGATGCAGCTATTGCTTCGATGTAGTCGTTCCACTTCAAGTCAGTGGAAAACGTAGGGCTAAGAAGGCGCAGTGTGTTACTCCCGTGGAATCTATTGCCAGCGATGCTGATGACCGACAGAAAATGTTCTCTATGGCGGTTAAATAAAAGCAGTTTTGTTTTGCAGGCGTTCAAATTTACAAGCTATTTCTTGCTACAATTAATCACTATCTGGAGGTCCTTTTCAAGAGCAGCTGCCAGTTTTACTTTGTCAGATTTGACGGATTTACTATTGAGACAAAAGTAAATGGTAGTGTCATCTGTATAAATATCTACTTGAGAACTGATGACATTGATGAGATCATTGAAGAAGATAGAAACAGCGCAGGACTCAGGATAGAGTCTTTGGGGACACCCGCGTTCGTGTGAAAAGATTTGGGAGCCAGTCTGTTCAAAATTAGATTTCTTTAATTTTTACAGCGAGACGATCCTAAGATCCTATCAGAATTTGCTATCAGCCACGGTAATCTTAACATAAAATAGGCAAGGGATACTATGTTGATGGCAGACTAGGACAACTACAAAAAATCACAGAAAAGTTTGCAAAGGAAAGATAAAAAAGGAGAATAACTATTAAGTATATGAAGACACAATGTATTTTCATCAACAAGAGAGACAGCCAAAGGTATGAACATCGAATTTTTGCTATTGCTAGTATGGCAGTAGAAATTGAGCCTTCCAAAAATAATCACGTCTGAGCATTGACTAGTGTAGGGAACTCGATCCTTACGAATATCATATTATTCTGGCTTCCGCCACATTAAGTTAAACTTTGTAAATATTCTATAATATGAAACTTTAGATGAATTTATGTATTTATTGGTTACGCAGTCTGATTTTCTGTAATAAGTTAAGAGATATTACGTTCTTATAGTAACAAGTGGCATTACTCGACGACGCTAGAAGTGAATATGACTAGTGTCATACCAAAAGTTTCTCATTATTAAATAATGAGATTATGCTGACAAAACACTGATTTTTGTTTTGTTTCGGTTTGTTGAACAGGAGCAGATATTTATCCTTTGTTTCCTTCTAAAATTTACATTAACTTTATATTCTGACGTCTCCACCTAAATTCTGAAATTTTATTTACTATTTTTTCCGCAACAGGAGTAGATAGGTTGGCCTATCACCCTGTTCAAACATCTCCCCGGTATTTTGAACGGAAGTAGAGGTTTTTCCCTTGTTTCCTGTTTAGGATTGGCTTTCCGATTCCATCTAAAGTTTTCTCATTCTCTTTCACTCTCAGTAGTCCCTTGCGTCTCAGTGACATTATCGCCTTGCTTAGGGTGAACGGATGAAAAAGGTGTCTGAATAGAAATCCTAGATTACTCATTTAACCAACGCAGTTGCAAAATTACTCAACAATAACCGTCATTTTTTTTAAGCCGCAAGGAAATCATGATGATATTGAATTCAGTAAAAATTGGAAGAATCTTAAATTGGTAAAAACTTATTTAAAGATGGATTATCGGTGCATAAAAACAAAAGATGAATGGATGAATAGTGGATACCAGCAGATTAGGACAAAACCAAGATAAAATAATGTTGTTGTCCGTCTTGATTATCAGCTTACGTCATCCATTAAGATCGACATTTTGTAATGACTATGAGTGAAACAAATCCAAATAAAATGTTCTTCTTCTTCTTCTTGACGTAGGTGATCAGGACTCTCCACAACTTCTTGTCCCTTGTAGGTCTTACTAAAGTTTGCCCCTCCTAATTCCTCTTCTGCCAACCATTTACACAATCTCGTTATGTAGGTTATTCGCTGTTTTCCTGTGTACCACGTGCCTTCAACATGTCTTATGAGTATCAAATTCTCCAAGCCATATTTCCAGATATAACATCATCTCGCAAATGCTTCTCCGATCTAAAGATCTGAACAGGTGGAACTAATGAAATATTATTTTTAAAAAAAAGCAAAATTTGTTTTTAAATCTCTCGAAAGAATGTTGTTTTTTTGTGATTTTTTTTTCACTAATAGTTCGCCCTATACAAGGCCAAAGGGTCACTCAAGGAAGATTTCTTTGAAGTTTTGATCATATTCTTTTCATCGCTTTGGTTGTTTTGGTCGGTGGAGTAATGAATAGCGGCTCGGATTGAGGAATCGGAGAGCCGAGTTCGAATTCTAGTCGAATCATTCATTTGGGAAACGTATGAATTCTCTTCTTCCTACAGCATGAAAGAAATAGCAACCTACTACGGGAAAAATCTGCCTGTCAAGTCATGTATCGAAAAATACATGATTGCTTAGCGGGTATCACGCATGGCTCATAACTGATTGTTACAAAAGTGTATCGGCCAATTACTTTTGCAGCATTCTGTATTTGTACCCTATTGACAAAGATGGAGAGCCCTTTCACTTCTTTCTGTTTATGATGTAAAAAAAGCGATAAAATGGCGTTTCTTAAACTTGCTATTCCATTTACCTTAAACGTATTGTCAATATGTCGCTGATTACCCACAGTACAATAAGATCGATTCTATCCAATTCTTAATGAAATAAAGTCACTACGCTAAATTCAATAACGCCTTATATATATATATATATATATATATATATATATATATATATATATATATATATATATATATATATATATATATATATATATATATATATATATATAAAAATGCAAGCCGTAAACTTAGGGTCATACGGGGACAAATATTTTCATGTTGCATAATTGTCGAAAACAATGTTTTATATAAGTATGTGACTGTAAATGGGAGTAAGGCCTTCAGGGGTCCTTTGAATCAATTTTGGTGACACATCACATTTTGTATTGAATGAGCATAAATGTTTTTATATCATTTTTCTCATTCGTTCTTCTTACAATGATTTTGCCAACAAAATTCGCATTTATACACTGTTTATTTTGCAAGTGTCGGTTACACATAAACACAGAGATACGGTTTCGAACTCCAGTAGAATGTGTTACATTCACTTACGTGTAAATATCTTTGGGAATGAATCCATCTGTTCCCCTCCCCCTAGCTATGGGTTACGTAGTAGGACTTGCATCTGGAATCATCATTGTTGTCTCCAAAAAATGTTAACTCACAATTAGAAACGAATTATTTATAAAATGCAAAATACCTTTTCGGTTTTAATCAAGTCCACATTCGCGTAATTGATGTCAACAGTAAAAAAAATGTTCTTGTTCGTTTCAAGTGACATTTCTAAACGATTTTGACTTAGAAAAATAATATTATTGAATGTATTATTATAAATATAGCAATCGGGCACTATGTCCGCTTTATCCCATATCAATTCGTTTAGGGGACAATTATGTCACGAAGAACACGCTGAAAACATCTGTGGCACATATGTTGAGCGGATTCGAAAGGGTTAAACAAGTCAGGGTTGACAAACCGTAATAAAAGAATTCATGTGCAGCGAATTTCGTGTTATAAATGGATTGCCTTCATCAACCAATTCCAGACTGCAGTTTTACCCGATTCTGTGACATTTACGCAGTCTTTGAGAACAAAACAAATCAGTGCATTAAGTAATAGCTATGTGTAAAAGTTCCCAGCGGGGTTGGGGGTTGTGTTATTTTACACACACCTACAGCTAAAACCCGCCATGCCATATACAAAAGGGGGAAACCATTTTACACCCAACAGCCTTTTTTTCTACGGAGTCAACGTAGCTTCCCTATCGCTATTCCGTCGTTATTTCCATGGCAAATATTCCATCAGGCCAGGCATTTTCAGCTCGAACTCGCCATTCTACGTAGACAGGGTCGAATCATTTTCATTCCCTTCTTAATCCATTCATTAGAAGGAATTTCTATTCGTGCAGCTTTTTCACAAGAGTCGTTACTTTATGCAACAAACACCCGAGAGTGTGGTTCCCGGGCACTATAATCTTAACCCCTTCAAGTCTAGGGTCAAACGTTATCTGTCGCACTAATCTGCATAATATACACTTTTTTCGCCGCTTCCCTCGCCTACGTCCATAAAATGACCTCAATGACTAACCTTCTACCTTGAATGACTCTTATTCCTAGGTTTAAAATTTAGTTAATATATATATGTGAGTGTGTGTGTATTTATCGATGTTTATACTTCATAATTACAGAGATGTATACAAAGACGAACAAATTATGAATTTGTTTACTTAAATATTCAAAATATTTTTAAATTGGCCGAACTCATTCATAATCAAAATGTGGTATGTTGCTTTTTCTTCTTATCTTCAAAACTATGATTGATATTTCATTCAAATTCCTAAATATTAGGTTGGTGCAAAAATAATATCGTTTTTTGACGTAGTTTTTAACGTCAAAAAACGATATTATTTTTGCACCAACCTAATACGTTCTTCAAATGTAATAAAAAGTGAAGCAAATCTAAATGAATTGAGACGAATTACTGGTTTGCTCAGACTAAATTTTAAATTGACTTCAAATTACGTTTATCGACCAACTCAAACTGCACCTACAAATACAGAATGTATTGGAGGTCAGTTAAGTTGCTTAAAGCAAAGTTTCCGAGAAAACAAAAAAAAAAACAACCGTTGTCTTTTTGTAATGACGATTTGGGACTTTTTGTTATTTTCGCAGTAAATTTGACAGGGAAATGATCTTGAAGACAATGACCGTCGGACATTTTGTTCAAAACAGTTGTCCGTCCAAAACAGATAAACACAAATGGAGGTTTCAAAAAAAAGATAAACAACTGGGTGAGGCATCAAAAAAATTTTTTCTATCCCCCCCCCCAGACTAGAGTAGGGAAGATGAAATTTTAAAAAAACCTATCCCTTCACATAAATTCTGCCTCAGACATAGTTTTTCGATTAACAAAATGTTATTCACCCAAGAAAATAACTTAGTTATTTTTTTAGTCACTTTCATGCTATTTAATTGACCGAGAAAGTGTTATGGCTGACGTAATCATAAAACTATTAAAACGAAAAATATATAGATTTTTTTTTAATAATATTAATAATTATAGAGCATATATTAATAACAAGATTGATAACAAGATTGATTTACCAATATGCCTCTGATTTGAAGCAAAGCAACAAAATGGAAAAACCAATGTTTATATATATATATATATATATATATATATATATAGATAGATAGATAGATAGATAGATAGATAGATAGATAGGATAAAGAACAATTAGGAAACAAATCTAAATCTCACATGTTTCGCTTTATTAAAGCTTCACCTGAGATCAAATCGAAATGATAAAAAATGATAAAAATCAAAGAGTCA